>CM077136.1:1226179-2452358 GCA_039645545.1 Dendrolimus houi | reverse complement strand
TAAACCTAAGTCGGCAGTCAAATCAAAGACACCGCCCTTCCTTAGCCTGGATAAGCTGATATAATCTTGTTAGAAATCCCCGAGAAAATGTAAAATGGCCTCTAAAGCCATGTTGTTGCCCGATATAATCTCGAAAAATGGGTGTTTTGAAATGAGAGGCCATTTGTTTCAAAGGTTCCGCCTATAAAACTGCTAAATTGGAATTAATCCTTGCCAGGATGCGAAAATCGTCTTTAAGCATGCGATTTTTGATTAAATATCTTATATATAAAAATCAATCACTGTTCGTTAGTGTCGCTAAAACTCTAGAATGGCTGGACCGATTTGGCTAATTTTGGTTTTGAATTATTTGTGGAAGTCCAGGGAAGGTTTAAAAGGTGAGTAAATATGAAAAAAATTGATTCTGAGGCGGTACGAAGTTTGCCGGGTCATCTAGTCTTGGAAAGATTTGTGAAGGAGAGTGCTAATATTGCTGGACGTGATGTAAGAAGGCTCTTGGATAAATATAACTTCGATCTTAAAACTGGCTTTTATTTTAACTCTAGTAAACTATCTTTTAGCCGTACAAAGTCTCCCGTAACAGAATTCAAAAACCCGTGTCTATTTTACATTTTGAATTCCAGTCAATGGGAGCGAGTGTTTTACACGACTCTCATTGGTTAGTCGTATCCTTACGTTCTGGCTAACACAGCTATATAGGCATTAATTAACAATAACAAAATTAGATCATTATAGTATTTGACAAATCAAATTTAAATAAATAAATAAAGAATTTAAAGTGGATAGTTATATATTTAATTTAGGGTTATAAATTATGATTATATATCAATAATAAACATAGCATAGATCAAAAGATGTATTGTTGATACGTTTTTCTTAAAGTAGCACTTGTCAAACGTCAAAAGCCAAATGTCAAAAGATTGACCTTGAACTTGATCTTATCTTGAACTTTCTTTATAAGAGAATTACATAAATGACTAGTTTTATTGCGAAAGTTTCTAGTAGACATGTTTAAGCGAATAATTGAGTTGGGAACCCGAACGTGTGGTAACCAGGATCATGGTATTTTAGCAAAGTAAAGAATGAAAAAATATCTACAACTATGAACATGGTAAATGTATCCACTACATTAGTCTCACGCGATGAAAAGGCTGGCTTGTATTTTGGGCAACGCATAAGCGTTGCCATACAGCGTGGTAACGCGGCAAGCGTTTTGGGAACACTCTCAACTGACGGTGATTTGGGTCCTATTTATTATTTCTAGTTTTTTATTTCTAATTAAGCTGTAGGATAAGTGATTTGTAGTAATATTTTAATTTTAAGTTTGTGTGTTTAATGTAAATGTAAATTTGAATAGTAAATAGTTCAAAAAAAATTAATATGCCTGTTTCCTCTAAAGATTAGGAAAGATCGAAGAAAGAGAGAAGAGGGGAAAAAACGTGTTTTGATTTCCCAATTGACAGTAACGTTAGAAATTAAAAAAATAACTATCATGCCTACTAAATATTGTGGATTCGCGGCTTGCACTTCTGACAGTCGATACAGTGAGATGGTGTAAAGTTTCTGCCGTTTGTTTATAAAACTTTAAATTGACAAGAAAAAGTGTTTGCAGTGGATTCATTTATCGTGAAGAATCGATTTAACAATTGAAAAAGTCAAAAACATGTCTATGTGTGCACTAAACATTTCAAAGTCCAAACGGTCCGAAATCCAGGTATATCATCTTCCCTTAAGTCCATTTTTAACCGACTGAAAAAAAATAGGATGTTCTCAATTCGTCTTTTAAATTATTTACAATGTATGTAGCTCTTAATAGAGAAATCAAAAGTAGTTGTGCCCCCACTAGTGCTAACTTTGGCAGATTTTTAAAAAATCTTCAGAGTAAACAAGCCTATTGAGATTTTCTATATAATAAAAACGGACAGGTGGTGTAACCTGTGTCGTAAGAGTGTATTTTTTTATTGCTTGAGTTCGGCAGACAGGCAGACAGCGCATCTGATGGAAAGCGGTTACCATCGCCTATGAACATTTGTAACACCAAAGGTGCTAACAATGTGCTGTCGCTCTCTAAATGGAGACTGGAACCTGGCCACTGATGCCGGAACACAACTTCAAAGTTACGAGTGTTACGAGTTGCGTTTTTTACTGGGCGAGTGTTATTTTCTATTACTGTTCTTTCACGATAATAGAGTTGAAGTCTCTTATTTATTCGAAAGAAAATGTTCTTATAGAATAGAATAGAAAACGCTTTATTCTTCAATTGGGCATTAAATCAACAATTTACAGCAGGTTAAATAGTAAAGGCAGGAACAATGGGCGGTCTTATCGCTTTAGAGCGATCTCTTCCAAACAAGGATTTAGCATCTGTGGTGTGCGCATTACATACAGATATAAATTATATACCTAAAATAAATTTCTTTAAATAAAGTTTTCGCGATTGTACATTTGCCGATGGATTTTAACGGAGTGTGGCCTAATGTTTCGACTCCAGGTACTTTTCACTTCCCGTGAACGACACAAATATGCGAAATAACCTCTTCCTAAGGTTCCACAATTTTTTGGTAGCCTATTAATTTCAAAAAACCCTCAAAATCTGGTATAAAAATTAAGCGACCGTCCCATCTGCCAAGGAATAAAGGCTGGAGACACGGACTTATTTTGGGTCAGAGAAATGCATCGAAAATTATGCAAATTTCTTTAAAAAAATGATGGATCAACTAATGTTTCGATACGACACAAAAGAAATCTTAAAATCACAAACAACGAACAACAATAAAGGAGACACGGACTTTTGGGTTCGAGAAATGTAAATTATTATTATATCAACCAACTAAAAAAACAACAACAACAACACTCTTTTTGCACATCAGTAACACATTTGCACATCTTAAAATTAGAAGGTAGTAGCACAATGGGCGGCCTTATTGCTTAAAGCAATCTCTTCCAGGCAACCTTTCACTTTTCAATCACTTGCATCTTTTTACAATCTGGGCCAAACAATGTATGGAAGCGTATCCAATTTCTTTTCTTAATTTAAGACTATTGAGATCTTCCAAATTAAAGAACCGTCGGCACACTATCTTCTTGTGTAAAAGGTTCCCGCTACGTGAAACGTGATAGAACACGTTTATTGACCTGTCCCTTTCGTTTTTGTTCGAGATGACATAGATAGCTATCAACGTCGCAACCCATTTATTCAAATATATAGGAATGAGGATGGATTCACAAATTTCTCATCTGTAAAATTGTAGGTTCAAATGTGACAGTTGCAAAGAGTTTATTTTAAGTTGCTCTGAAAGTTGACAACAGAGCAAAGTGTTATCTATCTATACACATATTGTAAGATATTTCATGTATTTTTTTATTATTTTGAAATATCAGTATTGTAACGGTGATTTAACCTTTTTTGTGTAGTTATCTAGTATACGAGTATTTTATAGAATATACTCGTGTTTATATAGAACATGCAAAACTTAATAATGAAGGTAATTTATTTAAAAGAAAGGAAAATGAATGTATTTATTTCAAAATGGATTCTTGCTGATTACTTATTGAAAGTCATGAGTCTACCACCGCTTGCAAAGCAATTTTAGTTATTATTAAAGGAGAAGAAGCGGCGCAACAAACTCCCCAGCAACATATTTTTACTTCATAATAATAATTATTATTCGTCTTTTTTTTAATGTACTAGTTTATACTAATACGAGGTTTAACAAAGTAATTTATATGAATGACTAGCTTCTGCCCGCGACTTCTTCCGCGTGGAAAGTTTTTTAACTATCCTACGGGAACTCTCATTTTTCGGGATCAAAAGTATCCTATATGTTGACTAGGGATATAAGCTTCCACCATACAAAATTTCATTTAAACCGGTCCAGTCGTTTCGGAGATTAGCCGGTACAAACAAACAGACAAACAGAGAAACTAAATTTAGAAAAAATCTAAATTAGTTCTATTTCACTTCTTACACCCCCTGACTTGGTTTTTAGCATTATTTTTCGTTGTACAAAAATTCGACCTCTACAGTTTTATTATATGTATAGATTACTGAAAAAGCTTGGTGGCGAACGCATTATACCCATTCGGTGCGGTCGTCTAAAGAATCTTCGGTCGTATAACAGCCTTCTCGCACAAACGTTACTTGACTAATTTTTTAAAGTTTATTGAAAACTCTTGAATGTTTTCTGGGATTTTGTTGAAGAGCATTATACTTTGCCCCACGAAACTATTGTAAAGTTTATGGAGTCTACATGTGGGATTTTCTAATTTATTTTTGTTGCTAGTGTTTTTACAATGTAAATCAACGTATTGCCATCAAAATACAGAGTTTATCTTATAAATCTCAAAGAGCTGCGTCCCAAGGAATATCAAACCTCGAAAGTCACCTTGCCTACTTTTCATTTCCCATTTTTATGTAATTATTGGCAACGTTTGTCAAGCAAACATGCTTGCTGTTCTGTACTGTAAACTCTTTTAATAATTCCGTCAGTATTAAGAAACAAGCACAATTGTCTTTATCCGTGAATATATTTAGCGGTCGGTTGACAGCGGTTATATCTACTGAAGTGACTCCTCTCCCGTTTGGCTAGATGACCAATGACACTCCACACAGTTCCGAGAGAACAAATGAGCGGTTTTATAATAACAGTAATTTTTCCTACCGTTAGACTTGATTAAAGTAATTTTTCGGTAGAATTACGAGTTTTTGGTGAAAAGGCTGTTTTAAGAAAATATTTTAAATTCCGTGGTTTATAAAGCATCAAATCGATATTATAATTATTTGAACATCGACTAAAGCCAGTTTTACATTTGTATTATTTAAGTAGTTAGTTAACTTGCAAATCTGACAAGTCCGTATCATCCTTTGGACAGAGTAGTTTCAGTTAAGGCTCCTATGGCCTCAAAAGATCAACCATGGGGTGTAAACGAAACAAATTTTCGTTGGTAGTTACTGTTTGCGGTTGGGCGCGGGCGAATCACCCATCAGTCAAAGACTACATGCCAAACGTCAAGAAGGTTAACAACATATAAATTATGAAGATGAGATTATTCTGGTCTTCTCGTGTTCTACGAGGTCGTGTTACAGTATAGATTTTGAGAGTTTATTATTATCCAGACAAATATCTATTGTAACTTATGAGTACAGAATACAATCCCGGGATCCCGATCGTTTTCTGACCCCGAAATTCCCGGGACTGTACTTGGCTAATCTTGGGATTTTCGGGTTGGCCACAAACAGGTCTAGTTTGCAATCCGTTGTCCGTTGCGAGTTGACAATGACCTTGCCTAGATTATATTAATAGCATTTATTATATATCGACAAAAACAAACCTTTGATACTCGTACGATACGTACTACATAGGTACAGCACTAATAATATGTTTGTCGTAGAACTTAGAAGAGATTTCCCCGCTCGGGATACTTCAATACAATACTCTTAATAAAATTCCCCAACAGACCAATAGGGCAACCACCCGGTCACCTCATATCACAAAATTCCTCCAACCAGTGTAGAACCTGGACGAGCGTTTTCAGCTGCTGGTTATGTTGGCAATAAACGACGGAGCAGGCTTGGAACTTGGAAGTCAAACCTTGGATGCATTGATATTTCTACGACTGTAATTTCGAAATTCTAAATAAGTCTTTTTATCTCGTTATTTCTTACTTACAAAGTATAGTGTCTTTGTTTTGCCTTTTTTATTTTCTTACCATATTGTGATTTGTGTCGTGGACTTGTGGAATAAAATTATAAAACATTTGTCTAGAAATTACTCGTTTTCTTACATTTGAGCCCAATTAGAAACCACATAGTCTAATCCCGGGATTACGCATCAAGAATCCCGTAATCCCGGGATTGAAAAACATGCTCGGAATTGTATTCTCTACTTATGAGGTCTCAGTCATACACTTACTCTCTCTGCTCACACCATTGTCATTCAACAACAACAGAGAAAAATTTAATATAGGATAGGAACATGAAATGTATTAAACTCATTTAAGGCAAACAGTTTTAAATGCTGCCTACAGCTTATATTTTGCCGTATTATAATGAGATCGATTAACCTTTCCCAGGAGAGGACTGAGCCAGCTAGTGCCTATTATAGTAGGCCTATCAAAGCCTCTCGTTAATTGAAGATGACGTTAATAACCTTTGAAAGATCTGGAGATCTTTGGAGGTTCAAGAACACAATGCCTGCTGAAGGGTATTTATTTTGATAAATTAAGGAATTTATTCAATGGATTTATTGACCTGTGAGAACTAATTTAATGATCTTCAAGTCTAATTTTCAGGATGAATATTAATTTTATTGATGTTATTGAATGATGTATTTATATATTCAGTTCAATACATATTGTTCATGGCGATCTTCAGTTATGTCAAACAATTTTTTTTATCGTTGGAGTACAGCAGACAGACTGACCTGATGGAAAGCGGTTACCGTCGCCTATGGACGTTTGCAACACCAGAGATGTTACCAACGCGCTGCCGGCCCCGAAAAAACTTTATGACACCCTTTTTGAAAAACTCCATATTATAGCGCTGTGGGAAATATATTTTACAAATACAAATGTTATCCATGCAAGAACGGAGAAAGAATACAATTTCCTGCGACCCCAGCCAGGTGGTAGGGTATTTGCCCGCCTGGATGGCTACCACCCATGGTCTAGAATATGCCGCCATAATAAGCTTGAGTTGTGATCGCATTAGTGGCTAAGTTGCCGTCTCCCTTTAGAGAGCAGCAACGTATTTGTAGCACTTTTAGTATTACAAATGTCTATAGGCGATGATAACCGCTATCCATCAGGTGGGCTGTCTGCCTGTCTACTAAACTCGTGCACTAAAAAACTATATAAATTACAGATGCTAATGTGTAGTAGTGTGTGTAGAATAAGTTTTTAACTTCAAATAATATCTATAGTTGTTGCGACGGCACAATTAGCAAACTGTATCAAAATGAGAAAGAAGGAGAATAGGACAATTTTGATGGGAATTTGAGAATGAGCACACATGTACCTGGTTAATGGGCATGAAATGTAGCTGCTCCTCTGCTCCTCAGTCCACTTCACTTCACTTCAGTATAAATAATATATTTATAATATTTTGTACTTGCGGTGTGGGTTATAGTATATTATATATTAAAGGTATTTACAGTATTTAGAAACTAAGCGGTGCGGCGCGGAGCGATATTAATTATATTTTACATGTTATATATTTACAATGTGCGGAGCGTATTATTTAATTTATTTTGTTGATGACATGACAATGGACGATTGATATGCGTGCGAAAAGAGACGACGCCGTCAAAATTGAAGTGAGAATTTAAATATATTAGAAGACAGTTTGAATAGGTCGAAAAGAGGTTTACATGGCGGTACCAATAGTCGTCCAGTTTCCAAAATAAATAGTCATATTGTTTAAAAATTCTGTAATTATTTCCTTCATATATAGTGAATTAGATTATGAGGGGAAAATAACATTACTAGTTGGTCGATGTTCTGGCTTAAGCCATCGAACGCCGAGGAATGGGCTAAGCCGCAGTCGAAGTCAATGCAAAGCCCGCGAAGACCACCGTTATGTGGGAAGGCTAAAACGGCTCTCAACCCCGCCAACGACAGATAGTCCCCCGCCAAGTAAAAGCCGGAGCAAAGTGGTTATCCTCGAGGCGCTAACCACTTCGCAGCCTCTAAAGATCAAAGAGGATGAAGACCACCAAGTTATGTTCTGACTTAGTATTTAGCGGCGAAATTCACCCTTGTTCGAACTTTCATAATCGAGACTCTGAAAAAACTTTGCGATTTATGCAAGCGTGTCATAATAATGTTACGAGCTACAGGACTCGAATTAAAAAAATGCCATCGGAACTACTATAGAATTTATTAGAACTGTACAAACACGTATAAAACAAATACAAATAAAACTGGATGCAACCAGTTCACACTGCACGATTCAATACAATTCGATACGCGCAAAGTCCGTCGTCTATATCGCTAATCGACAGTACTAGAAAACGTTTTACTCGTTTCGTAGCCGTCGCTTGACCGCCCGCCCCTCCATTCGGGCATCGTTTTATACTAACTACACAGTACAAAGAAATTGGCCGCTCACATTGAGTTTCTGAGAATCAATAATTTGCACATCTGCGAACGGCCACAAAGTCGAAAACAATACCAATAAGGATTAGTTCGACGCTAATGATGATTATAAAACAAGTAGAAAAACAATAGCATGTTTTTCTTAATTACAAATTTAAAACACAAAAGAATTCCTTAATCCGGGAGGAAGACAATAAACTGCGCTTAGAACAGGCAGCTGTGTGCTTATCTTTGACGGCATGTAATAATAATACTAAATCGACTGACAAGACAAAAGATTCAGGTGAAAATCCACCACACTGATAAACCAGCCACATATGTACATTATATAAACCCAGAACACGATAACATGCAAAAAATTCGCGTTCAATTTCCACAAACGACATTATGATTGACACGCAAAATATATTTGTTTGTGATTTGTGAAAAAATGATTTTATTTTTTATTTTCCCTCAAGGACAGGTGAGTTGTTGAAGCGTATCGGCGAATAACAAGATTTTCGTTCCTAGCAAACAAGATCACGAAGTGAGGTTTTTCACACCTGAACACCGTGGGGTGAATACCGAATAGAAAAAAACATTTGACGATCCGGGTGATACAGTTTGAGGTATTGCGCAGACTGGCGGGAGAACGCGCGGTTATCTCCAGAACAATAAGTGAGATTAAAATTTTATTTTAATAGCATAATGTCTTAAGCGATATCGTTAATAACGGACTCACCAATCCGCAAATTCACTTAAAATTCGTCTCACGGTGTGGTTAGTCGTGCACACCTTTTATAGTTATGAAGAGTTTATGACCTATGTTAATTGAGACCATAACTATATTGTAATTCACCTGTGACATTGTTGTGAATAAAAGATTTCTGATTTTTAATTGTTAATGGCGTTACATATTGATAGATAAGGCATATATATACACTATTCGTTAATGGCGTTATTTTAATTCTATAAATAAGACTCATTTGGCCACAGTCAATAACTTTAACATTATTCCAGATGCGACCACCTTTAAGAATTCAGAATTCTTAGAGTTACCTAAATTATGTTTGCTATCTCGCTAACGTCACCACATTATTGAAGACCTAATTTGTCAGCATTTACTTACAACAATTCTGTATTCTATGAATTGCAACAATAATGTTACGAATGTTTCACAAAAAAAATGTTTATTCAAACAAAGTTTCATAGACATTCATATAATCAATTTTTGTGAAACATCCGTAACTTTAGTGCTGATATTCATATAATACAAATTTGTTGTAAGTAAATTGTGTTCAATTCAATCTTCAAAATGCGTTAGCGAGATTGAAAATTCCACTTCAATTTCATTTAGTCCTGAAAGGCGTCTATTTTACAAAAATAGAAATAGCGCATCTTACTGCAGCTAATTTGGAGAAGACAAAGTGTTGAAATTAGTTACGCTTGTGGCAACTCCAACATCCTTGAGGGCTTTTCGGTACTGATTTTTCGGGTGATAACGTGGATTTCATACACGCGGTAGCGTTTCAGATGCATTACTATTTTATTGTGCATAATAAAAAGTAATATTTAAAAACATAATAAAACCATCTTATTTATCTCTCTCTTTTAAAGATGTAGATACATTTTTTATCCTATTTGATAAAAATTGAAGGTATAAAATGGTTTCATGTCAATAACTGGGGCGTGATTTGATGAGTTTATTTCTTAACTTAAAATAACCATAGAAAAATAATGAATAAACCACGTTACGTATTATATTTTATATATATAATTCTTCTGTACGTGTGTTGACAGTGAACTCTTCTTAAACAGCTGGACCGATTTTGATGATATTTGATTTGTGTTTTTGAATGGGTCTCCGGATGGTTTAGATTCACAATTGGAACCGGTAGGTGGCGCTGAAATCGGGTTCTAGAATTCTCCTAATCACCTAGACCGATTTTGGTGATTTTGTTTTTATGTCATGAAACAAAGTCTTTTAGGAATTCAGAAAATATGGCGGTACGAAGTTCGCCGGGTCAGCCAGTATATATATATATGTATTTTGCGGCAACAGGAGCCTTAACCTTGAAAATGACACTAAACGCCCGTCTGCGGCGAAGGGACTCGAGAGCCTACCGAGGCAATAAACTAGCCTTTCGGTTGATGTGCCGACTTGGAGGAAATTTGGTGGAACCCTTAATTCCCGGCCAAGTTACGAATCAGGGATGCAGAGGGCGTAAACTTGGTATTTGTATGCTAGGTCAGTTGTATTCAAATTGCTATTTATATTAACGTTTGGTTCTTAAACTTTGCTGACAGTTTCTATCCGCCCTCAGAGTCGGTAATGGTCTATTAACTTTAAATAATAATAATTGACAAACAAACACATACATTGTACATTCTCAAGCTAAGTCAGTTACGCTAATTTACAACATACCACTTTGGGGCTGATACCAGACGCCCAGATTATAGTAAATTACGGAAAATTCGTTTACAAAATTTGCCGTAGCAGGAACCGAACCGGGGTAACTTCTGTGATGCGGTAGGCCGGCAAAGGCTTAACAGACTAATACAATAAAAGAAAACTTATGTGTGTGTATTCCGTACACACGAAGCCGCTGAAGATAATAGTGTTACAACCCAGGTCCCGACAAAAACAAAACCCACCTGCATATCTGAAACAAAACACATTTTATTACATGCCGGCATTTGAACTAATTGTAACCCTTTTATGATCGTCTTCTTTTCTTTACTTTGTGATTAAAAAACAGCCCATTGTTTTATTCTACTCTTTTATGGCAGTTTGCGGCAGAGTCATTAGCCAGCTGTAGCGGATTAAGCCGACTTATAGACGGGAACATTGCATTTGTGCAGTATAAAACGATGACCTGATGGAGGGGGAGACAGTCGAGCGAGAACCACGAGTGAAGCGAGACGTGTGTACCACAATCGGGAATCTAATAAGTGACGGACTTTGCGTGTTTTATTGAGTTACGACCTTTGTTACGACGTTACTGCATTACGTTTGGACTTGTTGTGCTCGGTTATATTTGTACCTGTGTTATGCGTGTTTGTATAGTTCTAATAAACTCTGTAGTAATGCTAATGGCATTTTAATTAGAGTCTCGCGATTCGTAACAATAGGATAATTTTGTTGCCTTCAGTTGTGTAAATGTTTGTCGAATAACCATAAATAAATAGAATCATTAGATAGACTCACCAAAACCCTCGCCGACTAAGAATGTCCACCTTGGCTTCAGACGCAGACATCACGTATACATGGAAACTGAAACCACCTCCAACATCCACCATTTTTCTGGGCGACCACCATTTAGTTTATTTCAACAACTCACTGCACTTACCAAAAATCTTATTATTTCTTACAGGTGTCTTTTTAATACCGCAAACGAATCCGACGACAAAATGGCGACATTTTCCAAGTTCCAAGGCAAAATTGAGGGGACAGAGATAGACATACATACATACTATTATACAAAAAGAGAAGGAATATGTATGTATCAAGAACGTGTATTGTGAAAATGTATTTATTTCAAAATTGTATCTTACAATGGTTTAAACTTAAACAACAGAAAGTGGTACCATCACTTAAAACCATAGTTCAAGATTAAATAATAAAGTCGTTCTGATAGCTCTTTGTACAGACTTATGGCCTGAGGAATGTCTGAACAGACTTTTTAATATTGTTACGACCTAGACGGCGACAAAAACAAATTCATACCTGCATACTTGTAAAAACACATTTTACCACCTTTCGGCATTTGGACTTCTTTTGTTTACTTTGTGTTTAAAAGTGGTGATCAGAAGCAGCCCGTTATGTATTGTAATATTTTATGGCAGTCATTAGCCAGGTGTGTTGGATTTAAAGTACAAACTGATTTTAGGGAATCCGGCCACGCGGCCAGGCAGAGATATTGCATCTGTGCAGTATAAAGCAATGCCCCGATTGAGGGACGCGGCAGTCGAGCGATAACCACGAGCGAAGCAAGACTTGTGTACATTCGGTAATCTATTTAGTGACGGACTTTGCGCGTGCTATTGAATTACGACCTTCTGCATTACGTTTGGACTTGTGTTAGGTTATATTTGTACCTGTGTTATACCTGTTTGCATAGTTCTAATAAACTTTATAGTAACGGCATTTTAATTCGAGTCCCGCACTCGTAACAATATTTACTTCTATATAGTTAAATCTAGTTTTGCAGCTGTATATTAGTATTATTACTTTTATTTGATTAGGAGAACTAACAGAGTAACTTAGTTATTATTATAGAATAATAATAATAACTAAGTTACTCTGTATTTAAGGAAAAGCTATTGGTAAAAGTCCAGAGACGGAAAAAATAACAAATAAACGAGGAAGCAATAAGAAAAAGAAATACAGAGATCTAAGTAATGAACAGGTAAATCTGAATTAGAGTGAAATTTAAGCAACTTTGTGTATACATACATACATATTATCACGCCTGTTTCCCATGGGGTTAGACAGAGACTATAGATCTCCACTTGCGACGATCCTGACAAACAGCTTTCGCTTCATCTACTTCCATTAACCTCTTCATATATGCACGTTTATTTGATATGCTTTATACCTGACCTCGTTTTAACACTTCTGTTATTTGATCATGATGTGTAAGTCGTGGTCTACCGGTACTAAATCTACCATTCACAATACTCTTATATACTTGTTTTGTGATTCTATTTTCATCCATCCTTTCTACATGCCCAAACCACCTTAACATTTCTTTTTTGTTGTTATTATCTTCTTTCAATCCACAACGTTCCCTTATTAGACTAATTCCGTATCATATAATTCATGCTTACCTCACATATACTTCTTAAAGCTTTAATTTCAACTGAATTTATTCTACTTTCATGCTTCTTTTGCCACACCCAACTTTCACTGCCGCATATTAGCCCCTTGATGAACAGCCAAGCGTGCCTTTACACACTTTTTGGCTTTTCATAAAATAATTTATATATATATGTATACTATTGAAAAACAGGTCTAACTGGTAAGTCCAAGTCGTCCATCTTACTTAATTTGTTAAATTCATTATTTCAATAGTTGCAAATTAAATGAAAACAAATTGATAATAAAGAAAACAGACGTGATAATTTTCATAATTGGTTATGCCTGAACATTGTTATAACATATATTCGAAATTTTCAAACCTTTGAGAGAGAAATTTTGAACGAACTCGGGCAATTAAATTTTGCACTCATATTTAAGTGCAAAATTTTACACTTCATATAAATTTCTGGACGTAAAATCTGCGATGTTAAATTTTACTCTGTAAGTTTGATAGTTTCAGATTGAAATTTTAGTTTCCGAGTTAAATGTGTGATTCGTTTTAGGAGATGGATAATACACTTTTGCCTTATAATATTACTTACTACTACATACTTATCTATAGAGTACGTACTAGTTTTAATATTCTTGGGTTAGGTGATTTGTTTAGATGAGAAATGGATGAGAGTGTTTGAATTTGGTCGGTTGGATTAGGTTTAATGATTTACTAAATACAGCTTCTAGTCAACCAATCAATAACTCTTTATTGTACACCACTATAAAAATGAACTTATAAATAAAACTATATCCAATTATGCACCAAGTGAGGTTTTATCGCTGAAAAAAAAAACTCTTCCAGACAATCCTAGGAATTAATTAAGATTATAATGGCGATGGTGGTATACATAATACATAGTACGATTATAATACCACAGTTGAAAACGAAGTTTGCCTGTCGTGTTAGTAATTTCTTATCCTGTGTTATATACATCATGTACAATTACTTATATAGTTGCATATAATCTATTAAATTAGGGTATTATTATATAAGTAATTACTACTACTATACTTTCATGACATCTTTTATAATTACATATTAGTTGTCATATATTTTAGGATCCTAATACAAGTATAATAGAGGTTTTCTCTACTAATGTCCAGATTCTTTGCTTTATTAGATCACTTCCTATTTTCATACGTTGTGTTCTTCAATAAAACTCTTGAGTCCACTGGATTTTTTTAAAATTTGTATGTTTATTTTATTGCATGAGTTCAGTAGAGAGGCAGACGGCCCACCTGATGGAAAGTGGTTATCATCGCCTATGGACATTTGCAACACCAAAGGTGCTTGCTACAAACGCGCTGTTGCTCTCGTAGGGAGCATATGTCAGGTCTATATAGATTGAAAGACGGTTATTGAACAAGACGAATTTACGCCTAAGATAATAATATAATTAATAGTTTCAAAACAATTAAAAGGCACTTTAAACGTTATTTATCGTTTAATATTCAGTACTCCTTCCATTCATCATACCTTATCCCCTATTCCGCCTTTGTCAAGTTATTTGGCATACAAGTTCCTAAGTTCTCGAAAGTTCTAGTGCCATGCAGCCCATTCTTCCACGTTAAACGTTCTCAAAGATAATCGAACATCTTTGTTCTCTATTACAAAGGCATCGTATGAATTATCATTTATTGTGCATAAAAATTAAGTAATATCTTATTTTGAGCAATGGAAAAATACTAAGAAATAACCATTACCGAGTAACAACCTATCTCGTAACAGATTCTGTAAATCTGCGATCTCAGTTGGTGCAATGGAAAAATACTAAGATATAACAATTATCGAGTAACAACTTATCTCGTAACACATTCTGTAAATTTGCGATCTCAGTTGGTACCACCAATTGTTTCTCGTTTTGTAGATAACCCTTCGATTACACAGGTACACAAAAAAAACTTCGTTTAAAAACTAAAAAGTATAAAATAACAGTACAGATTTTTGACTAAGAATTTATTTACTTTATTAAGAGACAAAATAATTTAAAATTTTCTACATTTTGAAGTCGATGCCGAGTAAACCATAAAAATTACCATATATACTATTATAACAACATGTTGAAATATATTGAAAATATTGTAAAAAATTGTAACAAAGGATCTTTTCGGATTTTCTCGATTATTTGCTCATTGAACAACTCTGACTACAGATTACACAATCAAACAAGCGGCCGGCTTTATCTATAGTGCAATGTGTGAGTGTTAAATAATTAAAAAGGAAGGTGTTTTTTTTTATTGCAGGAGTTCAGCAGACAGGGAGACAGTCCACTTGATGGAAAGTGGTTACCGTCGCCTATGGACATTTGCAACACCAAAGGTGCTACAAATGCGCTGCTGCTCTCTTAAAGGAGACTGAAACCTGGTCACTGATGCCGGAACACAACACAAGATTGTTATGGCGGCATACTCTAGACCAGGGGTGGTCGCCATCCAGTCGAGCAAATGCCCTCCCACCTGGCTGTGGGTTGTTTAGTCGCCTCTTACGACAGGCCGCCCGGCCTCAGGAAATTGTATTCTTTCGCCGTTCCTGCACGGATGAATACGGTGTTTCGTTGTTTAGGTCAAAAGTCATAGAAGTGATAAGTAAACAGACAAATTCTTTGAGACAATTTACCTATTACCATTAAAAGCTAAACTGTTCATTACCCATTTAAACTCTTAACAATATTAACAGGAACAAATGGCAGTACTCGTTAATTATATAAAATGACGATCTACCAAACTTTTGCTATTAGCTTTTATCTAATAAATTGTTTAACTTAAAATTGTTTTTAGAGAATCTCAAGTTAAAGGAGATTATTGATAAATTATCTTCTCATTATTTTCCTTCGCTGTTAAATATTGTTATCATTATAATTATAGACAATTAGTTGTCCAGAGAATTGTAGCTGTTTTTTGAAGATCCACTTGTTTTACTTG
Source organism: Dendrolimus houi (assembly GCA_039645545.1). Lineage (NCBI taxonomy): Eukaryota > Metazoa > Arthropoda > Insecta > Lepidoptera > Lasiocampidae > Dendrolimus > Dendrolimus houi. Next base: position 2,436,508 of record CM077136.1, on the reverse strand, counting down.
GACTTTTTCCTTATTCTTTGTTTTAACATTATTTATTACTTTTAGTAGTTGCCAGTAGAGATGCCACGAATAGTGATTTGGCCGAATACCGAATATTCGGCCACGCTCTCGGCCGAAGCGCTGAAAATTCGGCTACCGAATGTTGGGCGTAAGATATGTGCAATTCGCGCATAGCAGCTTACTATTGATATTGAATCAATAATTTGTGAATGTGAATTATTTTGTTATTTAATTCTGACATTTTTAAAACTAGCCGAAACCTAATATTAAAATAAAAAGTTAATTAAAATCGCATTTCACAATGTTAAAACATAGTTTAACTATCAATTTTTTATGGAAATATATACACTTTGGTGCAATATATACGGTTTTATTTCACAATTTGGTATTCGGCCGAATACTCCTGCTACTCTATTTCCTGCACGGACAGGAAATAGAATACTTATTCCTGCCTATCTGAAGAGGTGACCAAACAACCCACAGCCAGGTGGTATTTCCCCGTTTGGATAGCTACCACCCCTAGTCTTGAGTATGCCGACATAACCTTGAATTGTGTTCCGGCGTTTTTGGCTAGATCCCGACCCCCTTCGACGCGTTGCAAATATCCATAAGCGACGGTAACCACTTTCAATCAGGTGAAGCGGTGAAGTTGTGAAACTAGCATTATGCTGAGCAAGATCCTTTTCAGGACACCAAAATTAACTGTTAGATATATTATACAATACAATACAAAACTCTTTATTGTACACCAACATTACATAGAAAAAATACACAAAAAGTAGTACAATGGGCGGCCTTATTGCTAAAAGCAATCTCTTCCAGGCAACCTTTGGATAGACAAGATCTAATTGCATAGATAGCGTTGGCGTGCAGTTGAAATACATATTAATATAATCATAAAATAATTATAATACATATATTATAGTTATAAAAATATATACGAGCCATACAAAACAAACAATAAACACGTTATGCAGTTAGATAGTGCTCTTAAAGGAATGTATAGATTTAGCAGACCGGACATCTGCCGGCAGAGCATTCCAGAGATGCACAGCCTGAACAGAGAACGATCTTGCGTAAATCTCCGTAGTATGTTATCGGTGTCCTAAGTTGCAACCTCTCTGACGTTCTCAAAGACCTCGAATCACTGTGACTATTATCTTGTATCACTTTTGTATCTTGTCGAATATAAATATTTCTTCTTCTAGAATATATAATATAAAGCCGAACATCTAATAATGAAATCACATAATAATATCGCGGTCATGTTGACACGGTCAGTAGTATTTCAATAACCCGCCGCTGTACACGTTTTAAATTATTTATTGTATCCAATATCAAACCAGAAATTCAAGATATGGAATGTATTGAAATTATTTAATTTTGTGATGAAAGCATAAAATTTTTACTTCGACAAATGGAAACCGAAATAATGTCGATGCCGTTTTATATGTTGATGAATATCCAGCCATGCCACCTGCTTTTACAGCAATAATTAATTTTAAATATTGGAAACAGCTGAATGACTCAAACGGCACAATTAGGTAACCCTCGTGAGAGTTACAAATAGCAATCAAAATGGTTCATCGACTCTTCAAGTGACCCGATGGCCGACGCCTACTTCGAGATCCAGCGAGGAAACGTAGTTCGCCTTCTGGACACGGTAACAATTTTCCACCCGGTGCGCCGTTAGCCTGTATGCTGTACCTAATCCAGTAACAAAAAACACACGATAGAAACCTTTGTAGATCATAATGACGTTTCTAACTTCGCTTATAAAAAAGGACACAAAATAGCAAAACATTTACAACTCCATAAACGAACATAAATGCCCATATTTTCTCGGCAATCACGATTTGTAGTGAGTTCAAAAAGGTGAAATCACAACTTACAAGTAATTTGCAAGCTGTCTATTACGTAGTTTTTGCCTGCACTCGAAATGGTGGTGAACCGCCGTCGAATCGCCTCTGGCCGGCAACCACGCATCATTGGAAGGCTCAGGCGATCCATCATTATTCAATATCAACCCTTATAACGACACTGATAAGGCATAGTTCCCCGTACAACATTTACCAGTTATCCCAGTAACATTTGATCGCCAATAATGGACCTTTTCTCGTGATAATAGAATCACTTTTTCGGGAACGTGCTTTAGAATATCGGACATTTGGTCTTGGATCGTCGGAAACCGGTATGACCAGTGTCTGGCCAGTACTGTAGATGTGTACAACAAAAAAATAATACAGAACCGACCTGACCACCACTGGATAGACTTTCGACTGTCGATTTATTTATAAATGCTTGCGGTTTCCCGATAGCATGTTGAAGTAAGGTTAATCGATTTGGCAGTCCCATGTAAGGTATTGTTACACTTTAATTTCTTTTAAAATGCCCTAGGATTATTATAGAGCCGTAATTCTTTGAGCCCGATTTTCTATTTTTGCGCCGCACTAGAGTCATTAGTGCAAGTGGCGACAAAAAAGCTGGATATACTCTCAAAAGTGAGGAAACACTCCCGGAACAAGTGTTAAGTTTATATCAAGCCCTGATTAGGTCGCGCATGGAGTAGTGTCAACTACTGTCATCATCTTTGTGAAGCTCCGGGCGAATTCCAACTTGAGATGTTACAGTTAATTGAGAAACGAGTCCGAAGACTACTCGTCTATCTAATGCTCGGCATCAAAACCATGAGCATTAGGCTATGGGTCTTCTGTCGGATATATTTGGGGAGTGTCTTAGAACTGTGTGAACTGATTCCCTCATCCCGTTTTCCCATCAGATAATCAGAAGCATCAGTTTACGCCACCATTAAATGGTGGAAACACCATTGGTCAGAAACGAAATGTTTTCATCTCATTTTTCTGGTATGCTCTTCGCAAAGAATTGGTATGACTTACCGGAATCTGTTTTCCATAATAAATTTTATCTGGTCAAATGACGAGTAAATAGGTACTTTCTAGTGTATTTGAGTAATTGCTTGATCCTTGTCCGTGTCATCACTTATCAGGTATCATAATGATCAAACACGATTCTAGTAGTAATAACGCGAACTTAAAAATATCTTACAAAATAAAGTTAGACCTAAGATAATGACACGCGATTTGTTAATCTCGGAAAATCCAAGTTGTGTTTCGAGATGTAAAGACTCAGTCTCACAATCAAATTAAGTTTTTTTTCTTCAAATTAGTTCTCCAGAACCGTTTCAACCCTAATTGCTTTGTATGTCTAGTGAACCTTTAGCTGGAAATATACATACGTTATTGCATGTGTTACCTTAATAACGTAAATTTAACTTGCTTTTCTTGTCGTTGCAAACACGAAAACTGCGAGCTGGCAGCGAGAATGTTAAATTAAGGTATAATTACTTTAAGTAGTACGTACATGTTGACAGTTGAAGATTGGTTTATAAATCAGCATATTAATTTGGAAATATGTTTGTATTTTATCATCAAAGGGGTTATTCCGCGAATGCTACTGTTAATTGAGTGAAAGCATCTGAGTCTAACTAATATATGGGTATTACCGTATAGGTAATGAACATTCGCTGGTTATATAATTTGATTACAGAAACCTCTCTCTGTCTATTTTCTTTCACCTTCTCCCAATTATTTAGGGCCGTAACAATATGTCTTCCTTCTATACTCCTCTATTCTGACACACCACAAATCATTACGTCATCCTTCACGCAATCCATCTATCTCTTTTTTGGTCTACCTTTAGATTTGTACTCATCAATCTTTCAGTTTTACATTCTTTTTCTCACGAGAATTTAAGCCCTCCTCATTACATGTCCATACCACTTTAGTTTTGTGCCTCTCAATTTTTTAGTCCCGGATACAACTTTCAAAGATCCTTATGTACTAATTTCTCATCTTCTCCATTCTTGTAACACCACACGTCCATCTCAATATGCTTATCTTAGCTGAGTGGAGTGGTGAGTACAGAAACTATAACATCAATTGAAATTACCATTTTATTAAACTATATTCACGAAAATTGAACTAATAATTCGGGAGTCCATAACTCTTTAATTCAAGTTATTATTCAACACTACTCTCTGTACATCAAATACGTTACGGATAATCCAATTGAGTAAAAATTTATCATATCCAAATTCTCCAAAAACTCTCTTTCCCTTCAAATTTTTCCAAATTCTCCAAATCCAAAAACTCGTGATAGTATAAAAAGTTCTTATAACATACTTATGCCGCTCGAGTGGACTCTTGTTTTCGAAAGAACCAGATGATTCAGTTATTGAAATTTTGATTCCATTATAGATATGACTTATGGCCGGTTCCTATATCTTGTGGTTCATCCCCTTGTCTTACCTTTGGTAGAAATTTGATATTGCTTACATGGAGCTTCTATCAAATTTGAAGCGGCTGTAGGGCAAATGAACGGTTAGTAAGATTTAGGAACGGGCTATTAAAGAACTGTATAATCTATCTATCTATAATATCTGTTAATGACGGCCTTCTTAGAGCTTATATTATTTGTAATGTTCTTAAATTTCAAGAATTGGTTGCAAGTTTCAATAAGCAACAGTGTATAGAAATAGCCTCGATTAAAGTGCATTTCGCAATCGCAGAACATTTCCTTTCTAGTTTTCACTTATATACCTATAGTACTAGGTGTGACACAAGATGTATGTCAGAATAGAGGAGTGTGGAAGGAAAAGACATTGTACCGACCCCAAATAATTGGGATATCGTGAAAGAAAAGAGAGAGACAACTACAGTCCGCTAAACCGTTTTCAAAATCTACAATATATTAAATCTGTAGAGTGCTCGAGTTTGTACAATGAATCCAAAAAATCACAGGTGTTCATTCCGACCAGCAGATTCCGAAAATGTAAATTTTAGAATTTTTGTCTATCTTACGTGAAAACTATTGAACGGATTTAAATGAAACTCAATATAAAGCTAGCTCAACATACAATACTTGTTATCACGATAAATTGGCGTTTATTCTTTGGGATAGACGAATATAACCAAGTAGGTAGCGTGTTGGTGCCGCCGTTGCAATTCTCTGACAAATAAATTCTCGTTATGCCAACGTGAACGAAGTTTCGCTTGTTTATGCTAGAGTAGTGAAGTATGTAATATTATGTTAGTTATTAAAGATCCTTCAAGACAGACCGTTGTATCATTTTATTTATCCATCGGTTCTCGCCACATTACATGTCGACCATGTCAAAGACTGGCAGCGAGTTATACTGCTATCATAGCGAAAAAAATGACAAATATAAATAAGATAAAATTAAAAAAATTACGGGAACAATAAGTCATTATACCCAAAATCATTATTAATATAAAATTGTGGAAAAATGTCGATATGGGTACAACATACTTCAAGCAGTAGGAGAAGGACATTATTTTGGCACAGTCCGATCGATGGAAAGAACATTGAATGAAATGAATAATACAGATAATGCCTTCACTTTTACCAAAGTCTTAAGTTATTCCCAAGATATGATAAGCATCAATAAAATCTTCAGTAAGACGTCTGTTCGCAACTATGTGATGTTAAACACAACTGTACATTACTTATGATAACCTCATTATCATTGTCTCTATGCCGAGTGCGAAGCTGATTATGTATTAATAAGATACTTAATAGTAAACCAGGCGCCAAAGGGCAGCGTATTTCCACATTCGCGCATATTTGAATACATTTAAATAAGTAATTTTGGTTTCTTAGAATGTTGATGTAGAGAAATTGAGTAACTTAAGAAAATTGCATAAAATGTAGGGCCCTTAACAGGTCAAGCTACCTCGTGATATTCGGCCTAAAATGTTTCGGATAAAGCCACATACACACGGAGTCAATTAAGGCCAAGGATCATTCGTTGGCATATGTCGGCAAACCACCGCGTGGTGATGTTTTTTTTAACGAGTTGGAATTCGATTGACGACATACCATTGCGGGGGAAGCTCGGAGTGGGCGGTGAGAGTCGTCATGTCGAGATGATACTAGCACCACCTGCCTTTTCTTAGAATCACGAGTATTGCGTCCGGACTGGAGATGTATGCGCGAGCGAACCCACAGCCCGAACAAGGGACGCTTGGAGGAACAGCCAGGGGTTTTAGTGGGTATCCCCGAATTGAGTGGCAATAGCATTTCTGCGAGGGTTCTAATGTGACACCAACGTGGCGAATCCAACACGGCCCAAGGTTTGTCCTCAAGCAGATATTCTCTGGAGAAAAAAAAAGTTACGGGTATACGGCCTGGCCACTCCGCGGGCCTTATCAGGAACATTAAAGGAATCAAATCTAACCTTTCGACCGTTTGACGAAATATACACATAGAGACAACAAACGCCAACGTAACATGTAGAATAGCTTTAGGCGGTGCCGTGTGTACGCGGCATAACACGCTACTTGAAACTTTTAACTGGTATAGCACAATTTGTCAACAACTGGTGTCAATGTCAGTTCAATAGGGTTAATAAAGCAATGTCTGTTAAGCCGATAACACTGTTCACTTCTGTTTTTCAATTTGGATGAAGCAACCAGTGATTGTGAACATATAGTTTAGTAGTTGAATCTCGTCGTTTCATTTCTGCGCCTTTTATTCAAATAGATTCAATTTCGTTGAATTGTATAATTTAGCTTTAACGAGTCAAGCAACTGCCTGATATTCGACCTACAATGTTATGGGTAACACTATTGAAACTTAACTGGTATAGTGGAATTTGTCAACAACTGCTGTCGAATCAATGGGGTCTTCAAACCAGTGTGTTTTCACATCTATCTTTAAAAAACCATTTGTTGATTATATATTTAGATGTCTACGATCAACTTTTAATCAACGTTTCATTATTTAATCAATATTTTTTAAATGTAAATCTATAACTGATATTATAAAGTTTACGAGTTTGTTTGTAGGCAGTAAGTCCTTGAACTACTGAACCGATTTTGAAAATTCTTTCACCAATACAAAGCTTACATTAATTACTCCTGAGTGACGGGCTATATTTGATTGTGATTCAATTTTGTAAAGACGCCCAGCGAAGACAGAGGAAAAGAAAGGATGGGATAGGTGGAGAGGGGAGTGCGCCATCGGAACTTTCATGCATCGCACGAAATACGTTTAGCTCAAGGCTAACCGTTTCTTACCGATTATCTGTGAGAGTGTGGTATCACGCCGATCGAGCCACCTCTAAAAGCTGTAATCAAGATAATGATTTCAGTATGACTCAACCACGTGTGTAAGAAAAAAAAAGATAAAAAATATTTGTAGAAATAGGGACGTACTTACATTGCTGACATTTATCTTAAAAAATAAACATATTTTGAGAACTTGTATGCCGCATTTTCGGCAAACAATGCACTCAGCTTATTGCTGTGCCGGCATAATACTCGACACAACGCAAGAAATGTCGTAAAAATAAACATATTTTGAGAAAAATTTTCGGCAAACAATGCAAAAATTATTTCGTATGTAAGAAAAAAGAAACAAAAAAATTATTTCAAGAAATAGCGACGCACTTATATTGCTGACATTTATCTTAAAAAATAAACATATTTTGAGAATTTGTATACCGCATTTTCGGCAAACAATGCACTCAGCTTATTGCTGTGCCGGCATAATACTCGACACACGCTGTCAACGCTGTCGACATTTATATAAAAATAAACATATTTTGAGAATTTGTATACCGCATTTTCGGCAAACAATGCACTCAGCTTATTGCTGTGCCGGCATAATACTCGACACAACGCTGTCGTATGTAAGAAAAAAGAAACAAAAAAATTATTTCAAGAAATAGCGACGTACTTATATTGCTGACATTTATCTTAAAAATAAACATATTTTGAGAATTTTTATGCCGCATTTTCGGCAAACAATGCACTCAGCTTATTGCTGTGCCGGCATAATATCCGACACAACGCTGATTTTCAGTGCACACGTTCCATTTGGCGTAATACTAAAACGACCTGAATATTTTATGAATTTAATTTAAAAACATAGAATAAACAGTATAAATATTGTGTTAACTTTATGACTTAAATAAAAAACATAAGCCATGCTTGTCTATATTGTAATATGCTTGTAAGTGTATTGCGCATAACAATGTGTATCGATTCATATAATCGAATATGATCGGATACAGCGATTGTCTACTATTGCCACGTCACTGAAAACGACACGAGGCAACAATTCTCTTTGGTATATATAACCTGTAAATGTTATGTCAAATATTTTGATCAGTATCATTATTTTGTTATCGTAATTTCAAACTTGATCTATTACGCCGCAATATTCGGGTCACTCAGAATCAATTTCTCTTGTTTACTCCTGTAAGACTGTAAGCCTCAACAAATTAATGTTCATTAATACATTTTTTATTTTCCTCAGACGGTCGTCGGGGAAGATACTAGCATAATTAAAACCATCTCTGGATCTTTAGACGTGGTAGTTTTAAATTAAATTACTTTGGTACATTGCTGAGCTCTTTGAGAACGGTTGCTTAGGTTTTTGAGCCCTTAGGCTAAAACTCGACTGTTGTTTTTATTATACCTTGTCTAAAGACTTGTGTTCAGGGCTGCCACGTAAGCGCTTTTTGAACTAGATCTAACACTTTTAAGGTGACTGTGAGCGATGAAATTATATATTTTAATTTTGTATTGTAATAATAGCTTTGTGGTAAAATGAGGGATGCGTGCGAAGGCACGCATTTATACAGCGCGTTGTGAAGCTTGCTGCGCGCGAGATGGTACGCGGCCATGTTGTTATTTCGTCTTTGTTCTCATGTATTCATTGCGCGCGCCGTCACCCATTGTAATATTTTAAACAACGTTTGTAATCATAAAATCAGCACAAACTGACACCTACAGTGACCTAGCTCCCCTTCTTACTAAACAATTACCATTGTCAAACCTTGGGCATCTTTTATGGTAAGCAAATATGAAATTGCTTATTGACCTTCGTGACTTCAATTGCTGGTCCATGGCGGAAGAACATCATTGGTCTTGATTGGCCAGCTTATGCACAGACTGGAACCAATTTTAGGACTTGTTTTGTTAATTCTAATACCTTCTAGTATTTGGTGCGTTATCTAGTACTTTATTGTTGTGATCGTCTAGTTGTGTCAAGCGCTGTCTCATTACTAATATAGCTTCCAACGCTCATACAAATTTGGCAGCCCTGCTTGTGTTGTCTGAACAAAGATTTTTTCTAAACTACTGTTAAATAATTAAAATGACTGTTTACTTAGTTTCGGTGAAACTTTTAACTAGCTGCAGCCACGCTATCCTACCTCTACAGCTCTTCGGTATGTAGATCTTGAAATTAGCTGTCAAAAAATAGCATATTTGAGTCGTATGTAAAAAAGAAGAAAGAAAGAATTTGTTTGCTAAGAAAGCAATACATACATTTCTATAGTTAAATTCGATATGTTGTACACCGCATTTCCTACAAGTGAGGTCGGCAACTCGGCACAAAGCTGTGTTGGAGTTTCCTCCAGCACAACGCTGATTTTCAGTGCTGACCCCGCCTCATTGATTAATATTTGACCTATCACCACAGTAACTGTAAGAAACAGTAAATGTAGTAACAAAGTAACACAATACATGAAACATAAAACAAATATGTATTCATATACATATATGAATCTAAGTATATTGGAAAATAATAAAAAAAAGGAGGGGTTCATGAGATAGGGCGGCTAAGATAGACAGATTAATTCATATTGAATATTCTAGAACGTAACGCTATATAGATACAATCGGTAAGGAACTCAACTTACCCACACCTTAAAGCTGAACAAGGCTTCTGTTTAGCCTTTAGAAAATAAACAAAGTTGTGCTTTACAAAATACTGTTCCAACTCAGGTCCCAACAAAAAAAAAACAAAACACACCTGCATATCTGAAACAAAACACGTTTTATTACCTGCCGGCATTTGAACTACTAACTAATAACATTGAAACTATTGTAATCGTCTTCTTTTGCTTACTTAATTATTGGCATTTGTTTCTAGAGCCTATTGTTGTATAGTAATCATTAGCCAGGTGTTAGGGATTTTAAAAGCACAAGCTGATTCTAGGAGATTCGGTCCACGTGGACGGGCGGGCACATTGCACTTGTGCAGGATAAAACGATGGCCTGAGGGAGGGAGGAAGTGAGTCGAGCGAGAACCACGAGCGAAGGAAGACGTGTGTACTACAATCGGGAATCTAATGACGGACTTTGCGTGTTTTATTGAGTTACGACCTACTGCATTACGTTTGGACTTGTTGTGTTCATTTATATTTGTACCTGTGTTATACGTGTTTGTGTAGTTCTAATAAACTCTGTAATAATTGCAACGGCATTTTAATTCGAGTCCCTGAACCCGTAACGTAATAAATACTGTTTAAAATACCATAAACTTGTACGAAATGCTAATTCAGCCGTGAAATTGGGATAGTTTTGTTTTACAAAATGTTTGTCTTATGAACGTAAAATTTAACGACTTCAAACAATTTGTTAATGCCTATTACATATACCATATCAGATGGTTGTTTAACAATCTTTATTTTGACTTACAAATATACAAATTGTGAAACCCAGCTTGTTTGTCTATTAATTTTATAATTGAATACATTTTGACATATTGTTACAGTTATTTAGTAGCATAGTTGTTCTTGTCATGTTTCTTTTTAAAGTTAATAATTAATTTTGTTATCTACCCTCTTTATTCTAAACTATAGAATAGGCCATTTCCTTAATTGAATAATAATGTTATGTTTTTATTTATTCTGTGATTAGCGCCTGTTTTGTATAGTAGTTCTCCATAATTTTATGTAGCAATATTTATCTCTAATACGATGTGGTAATTATGTAGATTATAATTCAAAATCTCTCATTTTATTTTCATGTTGGAAGACGCGATAGATTTATACTGTGTTCAGTTTATTTTATTACATGTAAAACTTTAAGTATAGTAATAAGTAATATTTCATATAATATATATCTTATATAAAATTTTATCTAAAATTTCCAAACAATAAATAAATAAATAAATAAATAAACAAACAAAAATGTATTACATTCTTTTCACTCATAACCCTTTATTAATTAATTAATTAATTAAAATAGTTTATCAATGACTTCAATCCGCTATCGGTTGTGCCAATTTGTTAAGTTTGGTATATACTGTTAAATTGTTGGAGGGATGGCGAGGTGTTTGTTCTAAAAATGCTTGTAGAGTGTAAAAAGTCAGTGTATGTAATATGTTAAAACCGTAAGGCTCTCTGATTATAACTATGTGACCAGTTGCTGTTCTTTTATTACCATAAGCCCTTCTGAGGTTGTTGCAAGTATTACAATATAACTAAAATCTATAATATTCTAAAATTATAAAAACGTCGTGTCTGTACATTGGAGCTATTTGAAAATAACCAACTGGAATAGACTGTATGAACGTTGGAGAACACGACGCATTTTTTTAGTTTTCTTATCTGTTTGTTTGTTCGGGATTCACGTAAAAACTATTTGAACGATTTCTACGCGGTTTTCCCTTATCGACAGCTAATTCTTAGACTTAGACTCTCTAGCTTTAGCTACTTTTTAACTCGAGAATCCCGCAGGATTTTTTCTGGGTATGATTTAAAATCACCACATTGAAAAAGTCTAATTCCAATGTGATTATTTTACCAATCGACAGCAAACTTAATTTAATAAATGAGTGATATTTTTTATACCCGCAATCCCGCGGGAATTTTCTTTTCTTTTGAATTTTTTTGAAGTTTCCACTAAAAAGATAGCTTACATTCTTTTTTAAATGCTGCGATACTTTGTGTCCCGGGAATCTCGCGGGAATTTCAAGACAAGCGTGGACGAAGTCGCGGGCATATCCTAGTCATATATAAAAATGTTTCAAGATATAAGATTTTTATCTGATTTGGTTTACGAATATTTCTTTTTCAGAATCCTGAGACCACAGATAAAATGTGGATTATCATCAAAACAATAAAATTAACCCTGTAACCATCTATCAATGAATTACATTTAACTAATGTATTTAGATGTATGTTTAGAACAACAAATAGATAATATTATTTATTGTATTATTTTTTGATCTTTTATAATAAAACAAAAGTTAATAGGAATAGAGATTCCAAAGCATCTGACGCAATTTATCGTCAAAGGACACAAAAATAATCTATGTGTTTAGAATTAAGTTTGTTATACATACAAAATAAATGTTTAAGATTTATTATTTCCAAAAATGGGTCTTATCCCCCAAATTATAAATGTATCCGTGCCTGGAAGCTTTAAACAACAGACAATAAATAGAAATGAAGAAATAAACAATTGACACTTGTTTCTTTGTTTCCCACCCCCAGAGTCCATTGTCTACAGACCTTTCGTTTCTAAGTGGTCGTGGAGTGGAACAAAATTTCTTTCTGGTTATTTCCATTATAAGAAAGCATTTTTGTTGCGAATAGTACTCTTTGGCTAGTATTTTAAAGAGCAATTGTCACAAGTCTCTATCTACAAAGAGCATTCAAAACGCCTCATCTAAAGTCTAAACGGGTTATAGGTACACTAAAATATAAATTAGTTTTTATTGATTGTAGGAAGTGGTCTGTAAATACTTAGTTCTGAGTTAATTCTGGTTAGTTGAAGAGCAATTTATTTTGCGCTCTCTGCGATATTGTCATTCAAGCGTTAGCCTGCTTAATTCACTGAAGCGCTGAGATTTCAGATCACCAATAGGTAAATTTCGTAAACGAATTTTCTGTTTTTTACTCTGGTCTGGTCTCGGATCGTTATATTTTTACTCGTAACGCTATCACAGTTGGCTTTACTTAGTACTATACAATATGACTTAGCGCTTATCTACCGATTTATTTAAAAAAAAAAAAATCATTGCCTTAATCTCTGGGCGAGGTCGTGGTTTTCAATTTGTAATTCAAATTCTAAAGATTTTACTCAAAATAGGTTCCGCTGGAAAACTTTTTATGAAAACTGTACATATAAGTTTCTATGTACACCGTTTAGCAGTGTGTTATTGCTGTTAAAGGAAAAGAAGCGGCAAATAACTCCAACAACACGTCTAGTTAAAAAATATTTTTCTTTATATTTATCGATCTCAAGTGTAACGTCGGAATTGCAGTTATAAAAAAACTTATAGCGAGTGACACTATACTAATGTCTGTCAAAGCATGTCACTGTCAAGAGTGTAAAAAACGTTGGGACGACAGTTATTCATAGTATAGTCTCTCGAAATTCATGTATCTGAACTAACAGCTGATCACAACTTCTTTAACAAATATTAGGTTGGGGAAAAAGTTTCTTCGCATTTTATATAAAAATTCAAAAGGTGTTTTTATAAAGTTTATTTACATTTGACTAAAGTATGTAGGTGCCATTTTGTTGGATAACTTTTTGCCATCTTGTAGGTAGGGACGTGATCCCATTGCTATAAAAATTTTGGGGCTTCTGATCAAAAAACTACCACAAGTGGTTTTGGCAGTCCTCTCGTGATGTTAACCTGACACTGCCTAAGGAATTCTGCAGAGACCGAAACAGGCGAAAATCTGAAGGTACAAGGTCAGGACTATACGGCGGATGCATTAACACCTCCCAGCCAAACTCTCGTAATTTTTGCTGAGTGGCTAAAGATGTGTGAGGTCTAGCGTTATCATGGTGAAAAGCCACACCCCTTCTGTTGATTAATTCCGGCCGCTTTCTCTCAACTTTTTGCTTTAATCATCATCTGTTGTTCGCAGTACAGTTCAGAATCAATGGTCCTACCTGGCGGTAACAGCTCATAATGAATAATGCCCTTCCAATCCCACTATACACACAGCATCACCTTGTTGCGACTTAACCCGGGTTTCGCCACAGTCTGTGAAGCCTGACCAGCCTTTGACCACGATCTTTTTCGCACGTTCTTGTCGTACGTGATCCACTTTTCATCACCAGTTATCAGCTTCTTCAAAAATGGTTCGGTTTCATTACGTCGTAATAAAGAATCACAAATGAGTACACGGTTCATTAGATTTCTTTCAGTGAGCTCATAAGGCACCCAAATATCGAGCTTTTTTGTGTACCCAGCTTTTCTCAAAGCACCAAAACCGTTTTGTGGTCAATTTCCAGTTCTCCAGCTACATCTTAACTACTAATATGCCGATCTTGTTCCACTTTTTCAAAAATGGCATCAATTTTGTCCATAACAGGGCGACCAGAGCGACGTGCATCTTTGATATCAAAATTTCCGGATTGAAAACGCTTAAACCAAATGTGTGCTACTCTCACAGATACTGCATTGGGTCCATAAACATCACAATTTTTTTTCGCGGCTTGTGATGCATTTTTACCTTTTTGTAGTAAAATTTTAAAATGTATCGAATTTCTTCATTACATTCACTCATTTTAACAACAAGAAAAACAAATGAAAATTACACATAATCCTAATTAAAATTAAAACTTTTTAACGATACCAAAACCAGCCAAATACAAATGGTATAGCCAAAGAGATCTTATTACAAGTTCATACACACTATATGCGAAAAGACTTTTTCCCCAACCTATTATTATTTCAAAACTTACTTTAACTTCATTAAATCAACTACTTGTTCCCGCTGAGACGATGTATTATCTATAGATATAATATGCAACTCTACTACTAGTTAAAGAATAATAATAATCATTTGAGCTGATTTAGTTTTCCATCGGAGGACACTGTATTCAAAATGTTTATTCTTCGCCGTCTATCATTTCAGGAGCAAGGACACCCTTACGTCGCTGTAAGAAAACCCTACCAACCTATTCTAGGCGCAGACAGCTACCGTCTAGCTAATAATCGAGCTATTAAATTATTAGTATTCCCAAGGCATCATCATGCCGCCGTCTCCTTCTGCAATATTGTAATGTCCGTAAAGAAGCGGCCAAGCGGGAGAGGGAGAAGACCGCCACGCTCCCCTCCGGCCAGAGCTGTCGGCGGCGACGGAGGGTCGTCTATGACGACCTCCAGCCGCCGTAGGCTACGGTCGTGCGGGCGACTGGCGGGAAAACCTGATCCGCCCGCAAATAAAGACCAGAATGGAGGTAAGCGCGCCCCTTTTACCTCGTGAAACGAGGTAGCCGGAGAGACGCAAACGATGAAGCCAGCCCGTAAAGGGGGCCGGCTGTTGTCCGTCCGGGCTAGAGGTGAATGCGCGAGCACACCCACAGCTCGGACAAAGGCCTTTCCCCCTCAGCGGCCTATCGTCCTCAAACAGACTTCCGCTGAATAAAAAAAGATACCATCATGCCAGTGTACCTCTTTAACACATCTACCTGTTGTTAAAGAAATTAAATACATCATAGACCTATTCAGTGACCAAGGAGACTCGTCTCCCAACGTCACACAGGCCTTTTTCATTAAACATAGGAGTGTATATTTAAAATAGGAGAACCTCGGATTTTATTATAAATGGAGATGTTTACGTTTCCAATTTTCCATGGCGCTAATGGCCAGCGGTTTTTGTAACACGAAGATACGGTCCGTTGGTTCTTAATGTATTCATTCATGTTTATTTTATGGATTGAAATTCAACGTGAATTGTGTAATATAGTGGATGTGTGTAATATTATAGTGTCCTATAATTTTAGTTTATTTCTCTAAAAATTTTGAATTTTCAAAATTGTATTATTAAAATATACTATTGAATTAATCATAAATATGATGTGACAAAGGACGTACACCAGAATCGAGGAAGAGGGAGGAGAGTTTACAAGGCTGTTATAAAACCATCGTCGTCGGTCTTCATCTGTGATAATGTTATGGTTACCGGCTGTGGTTAAATGCGTCTTATTTAACGCGTTCAAGTGTTAAAAAATACTAGAGTTTACCCCCGGCTGCGCCGCGGGTCAACCTTTAGTGCGTGTCTCTTGTTTGAAGAGCAGGCGGTACAAGTTATATTCTATAAAATTTTTATGTATTTGTCCCCCGGAAGATTAACTTCATTTTATATTGCAAACTATACCATTCCCCGTCTATCTGTAAACTACATAAATGACAAAACTTGACAAAATACACAACATGGACCAAGTGGACTAAGTGGGCGAAATGGACAAAATCACAAAATCTATCCTAGTTTCCGGGATAACCTTTACATTAATCTATCCCATTATCCGGTATGAAAATTATATCATGTTCATCCTCGGCATTTAATATACACACATATGTATATACATATATATATATATATATATATATATATATATATATATATATATATATATATATATATATATATATATATATACATATACTGGTTTCAGCCAAATCGGTTCAGCAGTTTTTCCGTGAAAACGGAACAGACAGACAGACAGCCAGAGTTACTTTCGCTTTTGTAATATTAATAGGGATAGAAACGTGAAAAAAGATAAATGTATATTTGCCAATGACAGACACTGCGATTAACAATAGTTTTAATCATCTGAAACAAAGAGGATATAATCACTACGCTTATCATAAATATTTTAAAACCAATAAAAAGGTTTTACATCTCTAAACAATCTTCTTAGACAACATAGAAAATCGAACACCTTTCATCTAAGTAATTTTAAACCTTGTTGTCAAACAGTTAAACCTAATTTTATGCGGAACAGGCTGTTCTGTGACTTAGTTTGAAAAGGTAACATGTGCTCGCGGAACGTTAAATGAATCAATTTGAAAACTGGTGAACCTTTTCATTCCACCACTGTGCATACGTTATCTGTCAATATTTAACGTCATTAACAATAACAATGTCGCATCACAAACAACGCATTAGACCCATCGCTACATCTGCGTGAAACGGCTTAAAACCATAACATTATTCCAGATGAAGCAGTAATGTAATAGTCAAGTTAAGGAATGTCTGAAGTTAGATATTACAGTAGAAAATGGTTTAAACTAACCATTTAAAACACACACGATTTAAGAATAGAATAGAATAATAATTTATTGCTAGAAATGTATTTGTAAATAGGTGTTTTGTTGCAATTGTCAATACATTTTGCTTTATTAGGCGTTCAATTTTAACATCTTATAACTAAAACTAAATTGAAATTAATTTACAAGAATAATTAAATAAAATAGATAATAATATTAAATGTCAAGCAAAGCATTAATTAAATAAGAATACATTAATAATAATCAGAATTGATCATTTAAATAATCATCGATATTATAATAGCATTTCGTTTTCAAAAATTTCTTTAGGTGTCTCTTAAATAATATGAATTTTTGCCTTTTTATACTGTCAAGTAATTTATTGTATTGTTCGAGTTACGGGACTCGAATTAAAATGCCGTTGGAATAACTATAGAGTTTATTTGAACTATACAAACACGTATAACACAGGTACAAATATAACTGGACACAACCAGTACAAACTACACGATTCCATAACACGCGCAAAGTCCGTCACTATATAGCTTATCGAATGTACACGTCTTGCTCGTATCGTAATCGTCACTTGACTGCCGATCTCCCCATTGGGCCATTGCTGCATCGATACAATATGGCTGCCCGCCCGCATAGATCGACTTTCTTAGAATTCGTAATCTGCACACCTGCCTAATTATGGCTGCAAACGGCCATAAACGAGTACAATACACAATAGTCGGCTTTTATAATTACAAATATTAAACACAAAGTAAACAAAAGAAGTCCAAATGCGGGCAGGTAATAAACTGTGCTTTATGGCCGGCAGGTGTGCATTCACATTTGTCGGCGTGCTTCGTGGAATTTTGGCTAAGTTGTAACAGTATAATACTGGTGCCATACATATTATACACTACTTGCATTAGTGTTGTTTTGCTACTATGAATGCAAAGCCTGTCATTATCGCGTTTTATAATCTATGTTCGGGGAAATATGAGGATTATTCCTAACAAATAAACAAAATTCATAAATATACAATACAAGGAAGTGTTAATATTTTATAGTCTATGAAATATCGCATGCAGCTATCCATATTTTAGAGTCTATATATAGATCGAATACAGGCGTTTTCGCCCTTTAAATGCAACTTCTGTGTCAGTAGAATTCCCCCAAAATATGATGGCATATCTCAAAATGGGTCCTGTTAGTCCGTAGTCAGCTGTTAGAAGACCATCTATGTTTGAAGTTAGGGATATTTTGTAAAGAACGTTTGACGCACTGCCCAATTTTTTATTTAAGTTTGATGTGTGAGATTTCCCGAATTAACTGTTTGTCTATAGTGACGCCTAAGAATTAACTGAACTAAAAACTATTCAAAATAAACAGTTTGTAAATACTTTTTTTACTTTTTAATAACTAATTCATAACGAGGGCACGCAAACAGTAATCGACCAAGAAATGGCCACTAATAGCAATCAAATTCAAGCCAACTTCAAAGCGTAATAGGACCGCATCAATAACTCGTGAAGTATAAAAGGCTTTTGGGTCATGTTTTGTATTATTAAATATTGTGTGGTTTACATTTGTTTACTTTTATATCTTTGTGTAGTTGATTTTTAATTAAACATTTCCAATTACATATGATTTTTGGTAGGTCAACAGGTTTTATATTAATCAAAGTTCTTATGAAAGATATTTTCAAGATCATTCATAAAGCCGATATTAGAGGGTGAATGAACCCTCTAATATCTGCTTTATGAATGATCTATCTATCTTAATATTTGGATGAAGCAACAAATCTTTTCAGTTTTGGTCGTTTCCACCAAATTGATTCAATTTGGTTGAACCGTCTAATGTCAGCATAAGATATAATTAATTATACAATATACGTCTAATGGTGATATTAAACGGATCAACTAAATTGAATCAATTTGATTGTAAGGGACAGAGCTTTATGAAGACATTCAATGAGTCAAGTTTTTTTTTTTTTTATTAGTACAGCAGACAGACAGACAGCCCACCTGATAGAAAGCGGTTACCATCACCTATGAACATTTGTAACACCAAAGGTGTTCCAAAGTGCTGCCGCACTCTAAAGGGAGAGTGGAACCTGGCCACTAATGCCGGAACACAACTCTAGATTGTTATGGCGGCATACTCTAGACCAGGGATGGTAGCCATCCAGACGGGCAAATACCCTACCACCTGGCAGATATGGATCATTTTAATTGATTTGTCCAAATTGAAAAACAGATATTAACGACACAAGTCTATGTACATCTTTTTGAAACCTATTATCACGGTATTTAAAAGTCATATTCTGGTGTATAAATAGGGTCAAAACACACTTACTTTTTTCTATTCCTGAGACATTCAAAAGCAGACTGTTGCGTCACGTTTCATCCACCAATTTATTCATGTATAATTTAGCACAGTTAAATACTATAGCCAATACATGAACGTGGTGCTATGTAAATACAGATAACAGATATCGGTGTTAGAGCTGCCAATAAGATTGGGCATTTGTCTAAATCAACAAAAAAATCCATCTCATAAACGTGTAAACATAATATTTTGTGTCGTATTATGTTGACGGTGTGCACATCGTCAACGATAGGGTTTCTGTATATATAGTCTAAGTTTAATTTGGAACAATCAAGAAATTAATATACTGTAAGAGTACAACAACTCTTCGTCTCATTTTGTACTCCCCTCTCGGCGATTGAGCCATGGGCTTTCGCCAGTGGTGCTTCAGCCTATCCAACGGGGTAAACTTCATTGACGCACCACACACAGGCTAAAGAAAACTTTAATTGCTTGTAAATACCGAACAATCTAGGACGTATTGTAATAAGCTGCTTACACATTGTAGACAATAAATAAAAGTAGTAAAAGCATTCTTAGTATTGGCTAAGAAGCAACGCGCGTCCTTTCATATTTACGAGATATTGATGCTGACATGTCGAATTTATGTATCAGCAACGCGGTGCCAACAAAAAACGAAGCTGGGGCCATCGAATAAGCCAGAAGGACGATTGTTCTTGCTGAACATATAGTTTCTGACTTCACTTCTCTGATGTTAAGGATAATTAGATTAGATTAGGTAGTACTTTATTGATCACCAAAATAAAGAATTACAAAAACAAAATCATAATTACAATATTTCATGGCAAAACAACAGGCGGCCTTATCGCTAAAAGCGATCTCTTCCAGTCAACCTAGCTTAAAAGAATTTCTTAATTAATCTGGCGATGTAGGTGGAGCAGAAAAAAGATAGGACATACATAAATCCAGACACATTTATAGAATACCAATCTATACGTATATAATTATCTAAATAAATATAATTATTAACATTATATGTGACATGCGTTTTATATTAACATATTGTTACGAGTTGCAGGGCTCGAATTAAAATGCCGTTGGAATTATTATAGAGTTTCTTAGAACAATACAAACACGTATAACACAGGTACAAATATAACCGAACACAACAAATCCAAACGTAATGCAGAAGGTCGTAATTCAATGAAACACGTAGAGTCTGTCACTACTGGATTCCCGATTGTACACCGATTGTTCTCTCTCCATCAGGCCATCGTTTTATACTGCACAGGTTATGCGTGACAGTGGGTATGGTGGATTCTCGTTCGTCGGGTGGTTAATACCGGTCACAGCACCAGATTATGCATGACAGTGGGTATGGTTGTTCTTCGAGGAGCGGGCTACAGCACCAGCTGTGCGCAGCAGTGGGCCTCTAAACAAGCCGGGCCAAACTCGATGCACTGAAATCCTGGTCTTCGCGGCACTTACACGTACCACAGGCACTCGCGTCGGATTCGCGTATACTTAGGGCGGAGACGATACCGGGGATTTCTGACAATCCCTTTACGCTGTCACCAAAATGTTATAGGACCCCGGGTTAACCCCTTTTTAAAAAAGGATAATTAAAACAAAGTTATTATATTTAAGAGACGACCGTCGCAGTTGAGGGCTGGATGATGGATGGGCAAATGGGAAGCTAAAATATATGAATGTGATGACTAAACGGAATAGGTCTGAGATCGGCCGAATGGGGTGCATAGAATATCTATAACAGAACGCAATAAGTCCAAACGTAATGCAGGAGATCGTAATTTAAATACACGCGCAAAGCCCGTCACTAAATAGATTACCGAATGTACACAAGTCTTGCTTCGCTTGTGGTTATTGCTCGACTGCCCCTTCCTCTATCGGGCCATTGCTTATATTGTACAAATGCAAATATGTCTGCCCGGCAAGCGTCGACGCAATTTCTTAGAAATCGTAACCTGCACACCTGGCTAATGACCGCTATAAAAAATTACAATACACAATGGGCTGTTTTCTAATCACCAATTTTAAACACAAAGTAAACAAAAGAAGTTCAAATGCCGAAAAGGTAATAAAGTGTGTTTCTACATGGCTGCCAGGTGTGAATTTGTCTTTGTCGACACTAGGTCGTCACAATATATTACAATAGATAAATATGTAAATGCTTATTATATTAGACATATTTAAGATAGTATTTTTATAAGTGAGTTCCGAAAAGTAGATAATGTTTTGGCCTCTCTATCAGTAAGAGGCAACGCATTCCAGAATTTGACAGCGTACAATGTAAAAGAGTTATCATAAAAGGATGAAGTGTGTACAGGTGTCAGGAGTCTACAATATGTATTTCAGGTGAGAGGATTATGTAGTTTTTTAAATTGCAAAACTGGCAAACAGGCAGATGGCCCACCTAATGGAAAGTGGTTACCATTGCCTATTCCCATAGAAGCTGATAACAACAAGGGCGAAGCCAACGCGTTGCCAGCCTTTTGGCGGGGATAGAAGGGATCAGAGAGGCGGAATGGGATAGAGGGGATAGATAGGAAAGGTGAATGGAAAGAAAGAAAATAAATTAATTTAGTTTTTATAAAATAAGAATAATACTTTTGAAAAAATGATAAAACCTGAGTTTTACGCTAAGTATAAGGCAAAACAATACGTTTCGCGATGGCACCAAATAAGTACAGTTCAGCAACTACCAAGCAACGGGTGCTTGACGCTGATTTTCGACTGCACCCTGGGACGGACGGGTGTCGCACTGTTATTTATTTAAATTATAGAGTTTTCTTCTTCTCCGTGGCTTGGCCACGGGTCAAACTCTGGTCTCAGAAGACTAAAAAGTCGTAAAAAGTGCTAAAAAATCCTAAAACTCCGAAAAAGTCGCAAACAGTCCTAAAAAGTTTTAAAAAGTCGTAAATTTCAGCGCCGCGGACCGAGTCATATTTTGTCGGTTTTTGTGCACGCTCTAAAGAGCCTCAGCCTGAGCCGTGCAATTGTGTTGCCTCAGGTCACTATTCACAATGGAGATCCACAACGAAACTGCAGTTAAATCAATAAAATTATACCAGAATCATCGTGTTCTTTGGTGGCCGTTAAATAAAAAGTATTATTCTTGTTGCAATTTTTTAATAGTGTGAACGACTATTAAAGCAGCAGCTTTGCTCTAAGCTGGATCGCGTGGCTTCACTTTGATCCGCAACGTGCCTCCACCCTCTGCCTCAAAGTAAACAGCCTCAGTCTGCCTTAAGAAGAGGCTGCTCGATCCGACACTGCTTCTAATGGAGACAAAGCTTTAAACGTGTGCGTCGGGCTAGTGTAGTTCTTGCTTTAGTTTTTCGCATTTTCCCATCCCTATTCTATGTCGAAAAAGACCTCACGATCACTCCGGATATATACCCTAAATGGTTGTATGTGCAGGCCTTTTATCCGATGAATGCGAGCCTTTTCACAATACTGAATACCCGTCTTAGAGGCAAACGTGCATGCAGTTTTTTAAGGCTATTTCCCTTAGTAAATTGGGCCTATTCATGACTTGATTTATTACATACATATTGTTACGCCTATTTCCCATAGGGGTAGGCTGAGACTATGGATCTCCGTTTGCGACGATTCTTGCAAATAACTTTCGCTTCACCTAATTTCGTTAACCTCACATGCCCGTTTATTTGAGATGCTTTAACTCTTCTGATATTTGATTATGGTGTGTACATCGCGGTCTACCGGCACCAACTCTACTATGACTATTCACAAAGCTATCTTAAACGTTTTTATAATTTTACATTCATCCATTCTTTCTCAGGCACAAACCACCGTAAAATTCCTTTTCAACTCTTGTTATTACATTTTTTTTCAATCCACAACGTTCCCTTATCACACTTCCTTGACACGTGATTTATTGAATAAATGAATTTCGATTTAAGAATGATGAAGTAAGAGAAACTAAGGAACGGTCGTAGTTGGTGAAATAAGCTAAAGTGACGGGCGGGCCACATATGTAGCAGGACAAATGACTGATGGAGCAGATGTTTATGGACTGGAGACCACGTTTCGGTAAGCGTAATGTAGGATGCCCACCAACCCGACTGACGAGTTGCATGAGGTCGACAATTGGGGCTATTATATGAGAGGACAGGCCTACGTCCAACAGTGGACAATGATTGGTTGACGATTTAAAAATGTTAAATTGAAGACCTGAGTCACTGTATCCATATAAGGTCTTTAGAGTACATGAAAGAAGTATACTAAAAAAGACAATAGCCCAGTAAAAAGCTAACTCGGAAAATCTTACGTGACCATAATTGGCGCCGCAAGCATTTCGAGCCTTTGCCACCATTTTATCGTAAGTGACATTTGGACCATGTATATTTTTTGTTGCAAAAGTTAATTTAAACTATTATTTTGATTTAAGTCTTACAGCTTTTGATTCAGTAGGGTCTGTCTTCTCTGTCTAAAATTGAAAGTTTCATTGCAAAATAACAGTTTAAAATATCTTTTGCAACAAAAAATATACTTATATTATTATTTATATTTGTATTTTGGGTATGTATATATTATGTATGTATTTGTATATTTAATTCTTAAACAAACTAAATTATAAATAAATTAGTGTAAAGTATGTAACAAATCGCTGCCAGAGGGAAGCGTGCCCAGAAGGCTAGCTGCATTGCCACGCTGTATGGCAATGCTGATTCGTTGCGCGAAATACGAACCAGCCTTCTGATTACGGGTGGTATCAAAGAGTTTCTTACAAATTTCTTTAAAGAAACCCTTTGTCGATGGACCCCACGGACCTAAAGTTTCAACTCCAAACGGCACAAATATGTAACCCCTTCCTAGGGTTAGGGGTTTGAAGGAGATTTTCTCATGCCAGTTCGCAGATCGGCTCGTCCCAATTATATTAAATTTTTTATTGAGTGTTATGTATATCAACCACCATCGTCATTATAATCTCAATTCATTCCTGGGGTTGTCTGTAAGCGATCGCTTTTTAGCGATAAGGTCGCCCTTTGTGCATAATGAGACATAGTTTTAGTCTGTAAGTTCTTTTTGTATTGGTGTACAATAAAGAGTTATTGATTGATTGATACTTAGGTCCAAATGTCTCTCTTGTTCTCTTGTTCTATGATGTCTATATCTCTTGTTCTGTGATATTTAAACCTAAATATTCATTTATACCTATCACTAGCCAGTTCAACAAACATTGTGAAAACATCGTCGGTGTCATTGCAGGACCTTGTTGCTACAATTTTTTGTACATTATTTTCGTCGTCAAAATTGTGATATATTTATTATATGTAATAATAAGATTACAATTTCCTATGGCCGGGCGGCCTGTCGTAAGAGGTGACAAAACAACCCACAGCCAGGTGGTAGGGTATTGGCCCATCTGGATGGCTACCACCCCTGTTCCAGGGTATGCCGCCATAATAACCTTGAATTGTGTTCCGGCATTAGTGACCAGGTTCCAGTCTCCCTTAAGAGAGCAGCAGCGCATTTGTAGCTCCTTTGGTGTTGCAAATGTCCATAGGTGATGGTAACCGCTTTCCATCACAAGTGGGCCGTCTGCTTGTCTACTGAACTCCTGCGATAAAAAATAAAAAAAAATATAACGAAAAAAATAATGTCAAAAAATGTAGTTACAAGGTCCTGCACTGACGATGATGATATTTAAAACAAGAAATAAAAACATTACTTGTCCCGGGTTTTTACGGGAATCTTCGGGATCCATGTATATATATATATCCCTTGATCTTAAATATGTATTGGTAAAATAACTGTAATTTTTGTTACCTACCCAACGTGGACAAAGTCGCGCGCAATTGCTAGTACATTATATAAATTTACATTTGTTTTATTCAAAATTAAATACAAGTTATACACTTAATGTATGTTTTTCTTTAGAGCATCAATAACACTATTTAATCAAGTTTGAATGTCTTAGGCCCAGTTCCTGTATCTTTCTATTCTATTCTATTCTGTTCCTGGTCGGTGATGGCTCTAACGCTTTATGCGGGCGTTGGTTTTGCTAATATCGGAGTATAATAACTGTGTATATATGACAGGTATAGGGTGATCGGTGTTAATGTTGAATTCACTTACGTACACAAATAAATAACTAAAACGCGCACACACACACTTGTTATGTAACTTTTATTACCACCGCCGTGGCTGCAAATCTCAAAAAGCGTCCCAAGTTTACGGAAAATATCCTAAGTCCAAAAAGACGGCGATCACCAAACCATTGTGTGTATCGAAAATGAACAACGCCATCTAGTGAAGTACATCGCAATTATAGATGTGATTTAAATAATGACATTAAACTTTTCTTAATTATAAATATATGGTATTTTCGACAATCAGATATTAAATTATAGTGACAACTAGTGGTGAAGAACGTTTTCTGATCGTTCACGTGCCCTACCATCGGTAGCATTTTGACAGTACTTTCTTTTATGGAGCTTATGTCTAATTTTAACCGATATTAAGGCAAATGAACGGTCGGTAAGATATATGAACCAGCCATAAAAGAAACATTTAAGATACCAAACGTTAATCGGTTTGTTGGTTCATTTGGTTACCGCTCAGCGCGCAAGTCACCGATCCGACAGTCTTCTCGTTTTTTTATTTTTTATTGCAGGAGTTCAGCAGACAGGCCAACGGCCCACTTGATGGAAAGCGGTTGCCATCGCCTATGGACATTTGCAACACTTAAGGTGCTACAAATGCGCTGCTGCTCTCTAAAGGGAGACTGGAACCTGGCCACCAATATCGGAACAAAACTCAAGGTTGTTATGGCGACATATTTTAGACCAGGGGTGGTAGCCATCCAGTCGGGCAAAAGCCCTACCACCTGGTTGTGGGTTGTTTTGTCGCCTCTTACGACAGGCCACCCCAACGCAGGAAATTGTATTCTTTCTCAGTTCCTGCACGGATAAAACTTGTGTACCTCATAAACGATGAGCTTCGTGAAATTTACACCTATCCCAGATACACTAGTACGACGTGTAAGGTGAACAGCATAAAGTTCTAGATTGTTTTGATACTTGTCATATTCGTAAGACGAATCGATGTAATTCGATTGCTAAGCAAGAAGATCGAAAAGTTCATATGACCGAATAGTACTATTAAGATGAGGTGAACTAGTTCAGTGAATTTTACTAGAAAGAAGCGCACATCTCGCACGCTTAATAAAGCAAAGAAATAACTCAAAAATAATGAGTTTGGAGATTACATTATAAAACGTAATAACTTATCATAGAGAATAAATTGACTCCAACTGCCGAACAATTTAACAGTTGGTCGGCAAATAAAGGTTTATCTGTCTTTTCTACTAACTCCTGCGACTTGTTTTGACGAGAAATAATCCTTGGGCCTAGTGTATTTTAATTTGTGCAGTTAAATTTTAATTACGTTAAGAATTTGTGTACTTTTTTAATCATAAAGTGGAA
The DNA here is from genome assembly GCA_039645545.1 of Dendrolimus houi. Classification (NCBI taxonomy): domain Eukaryota; kingdom Metazoa; phylum Arthropoda; class Insecta; order Lepidoptera; family Lasiocampidae; genus Dendrolimus; species Dendrolimus houi. Next base: position 2,409,860 of record CM077136.1, on the reverse strand, counting down.
TAAGTGCGTATTTTTTTTCAAAATGCTTTTTTAGTCATTATCAACAACTAAACTTCATTTATTTTACTGAAATCTAAATCCTTACACATTCAAATAAAGTTAAAGACCATTGAACAACTTTGAATAATTCAGATTTTTAATTTATTAACAAACCTACGCTCATTCCCAAAAATACAAATTTTGAGATCTGACTTTATCTTATTAAGCGTGCGACTTGGGTGACCGAATAGGCACAAGGCTAAAGTTACCCATCACGAAATTAAGAATGCGACGTACCCACCCATCTTTATTTTTACCCCATTCTATTTCTTATTATTTAATGGTACTAGTTACTGTTATAACAATAACAACAACCCAGAAACGCCCCACTGCTGGGCTTGGGCCTCACACGGAAATAGCCACGGCTAAGTTGTCCATTAACTCGCCAGTTGGGTTTTTTTTTGTTCTCCTCCATATTGATAAACATGATATGTCAGGGTTATTTACTTCTTCTTTTATATAATTCTTTAATCTATTACAACTAGCTCTTATTATCTATTACACGGTAATTGTTGTTTATTGACTATTACATTTCGTGATATACTTTTACAAGTTTTATCTTATTTTGTAATATAATATTTATGTTACTATTTTTCTACTTATTATTTGTTTTCCTATTAGTAGTTTTTTTATATTTTATTTTCTATTTTATTTTAGACTATGTTTTCTTCTATTCTTTGATTTATATTTAATTTAACTTCTTACTATACACATACAAAATTTTAGTCATTCTCAGAATGGTTAAAATTTTGAAATTTCAGTTGATTGTCCAATTTCTTAGCCAAATGGCGCAGCTTACTTAAAAAGTAAACTGTCCACTTTACAAACATTTTTATATCCAGGTGTAAAAACAAAAACAATATATATATATATATATAATAGAGCGTTCAATTTTAAAAAATATATATATTTTATAAACTTTATTTGTTATATATATATATATATATATATATATATATAATAGAGCGTTCAATTTCCTAAAAAAAATATACATGGCCCATTTTATAAACTTTATTTGTTCTATTATATATATATATATATATATATATATATATAATAGAGCGTTCAATTTCCTAAAAAAAATATACATGGCCCATTTTATAAACTTTATTTGTTCACGAGTTACAAAATTCATAAGCAAAAAAGAAATTTGTCTGAAAATAATCAAACTTTAATCTTAAATATTTGTTAAATGGTGACATTTACGGTAAAAATGTAAGAGACCTTTTTTGTAGAGCGTTCGATTTCCTACAAAAAAGTATACTGAATTTTGCTGCTAAATCAATTACTAACGGAGATATGAATTTTTTCTATTGGACTGAGAAAAAAATAAAAAAGTGCGATGCGATTTTCCTATTAAAATTAAGAGCTCATATTTGGTGTGAACTTTTTAAGGTGTCTAGCAACCCAATTTTTTCGTGTCAAATGACTGAAATGGCAAATGTCTTTTGACCATCAGATCTTCCATATTTTCATATTTAACGGGCATTCTCGTCCTGCTGTCAAACTCACTCCTCAGGCGGGCGTGCAAAACCCACAACTGATAAGTTTACGGCTTCGCCGTCAACCGTTGGCTTGGCTATGAGTTGGCGAGTCATTCGCTCATTAGCCCAAATAGCTATCATCTCCGGTTTTTACCCGGTTGTTGATTTGAACCACGAATTACCATTCTCCGAATGGCTAAGATTTTCAAATGTCGTTTGATTATCCATTTACATAGCCAAATGGCGCAGCTTACTTTATAATAGAGGTAAACTGTCCACTTTCCAAAAATTTTTGTATCCAGGTGTAAAAAACAAGAACTGAAGTGATTACAAGAAATCTAATGATAATATATATCCGATATAAATTTGAAAACCATAGTGTAATGTAAAATTCTTAGTGCTGCCATCTTTTTTACGCGGAGTAATCCACTTACAAACTTCTCACCGTGTAGGGACACGCCGGCCTGGTCCTATGGGAATGTGAACAAAATAGGAACCCATGCTATGTGACCCGTTCGGGGGTTGAGGGGATTTTCAAAATAACCACGCTTTATCGCAGCGGCGGGGGAACTTAGGTTTTCGTCGCGCAGTCAATATCGTCCAGGGAAATCTCGCGCTTTATGGAGCTGTATTCAAATATAGCGCTTTTTAAAGACACATGAGCCAAATGATAATTTATTATCTTTCCGTTTGCAAAAAATTTGGAAATAAAAATTCTAAGTTTTTATACTAGCGTGTAATATTTATAACTTAGTTTATTTTTAGTTTTTAATAGTATAAAAAAATATAGCTGCTCCACAACAGGAGGCCCTAAAACGCCGCAAATACTCAGCCATCGGAAATGGCTATATATTTGCGGGTTTGGGGTCTAGACCCTGGGACCATGGGGGCCTGAGGCGTACAAGCTTTATCGAGACATAGCCAAACGTCTGGTGGATGTCTTAAGTGACCAAAAGACTGGTTTATACCTCGGGCAACGCATTAGCGTTGCCATTCAGCGAGGCAACGTGGCCAGTGTTTTGGACACGTTTCCGACTGACAGCGGTCTGGTACTAGATTTTATAGTTTAATTTTAGTTTATAGATATAGTTTATTTTTAGTTAAATTTATTTATAATTTAGTTTAGTTAAGTTTCTTCTATTGTACTAATTTATAATTTAATATAAATTTTCATCGTATTAAAACATAGTACGCAATGTAATTTATTTGCTAACTCAATTGGTACGCTTTTTGTTCTGAAACATATGATTATTTTTATTAACAAAATTGCGATATAACGTGTTGCTTGGTTTGAAAAAAATATTTTAAATTATATTTATAAATTACTATGTGCAAAATAGGGGGAAGAGGAAAGATCTTTGGCATATATAAGGCCAGGTGGTAAGGCATTTGCCCGACTGCATGGCTACCACCCCTGGTCTAAAGTGTGTCGCCATAACAACTTTGAGTTGTGTTCCGGCATTAGTGGTCACTAATCCGTGCCTGAACGGAGAAAGTTTCAATTTCCTGTGGCCTGACGGCCTGTCGTAAGAGGCGACAAAACAACCCACAGCCAGCTGGTACGGCATTTGCCCGACTGGATATGCCGCCATTACAACCTTGAGTTGTGTTCCGGAATTAGTGACCAGATTTCAGTCTCCCTTAAGAGAGCAGCAGCGCATTTGTAGCACCTTTGGTGTTGCAAATGTCCATAGGCGATGGTAACCGCTAAACATCAAGTGGGCCGTCTGCCTGTCTGCTGAATTCCTGCAATTAAAAAAAAACTACAAACTGAAATGATTTTTATCGATAATTTAACATATATAGGTATACTTTTGATGATTTTAAATGTTTTGGAGGAATGAAATCACCTATAGATAGATTATATAGATTTATGTTATTTTGCAAGTATAGTTTATTTTTAATACCTATTTAATTATATTTTTAAGTTAGTTATTATAACAATAATTAAACTATTTTTGTAAGAATCAAATATACGTTTTGTATACACACAAACGTATATTTAATTATTTCAACAATTTTCTTGCTTTACAAAGCAAAAAAAAAACGCTTAATTTCAAACATCAATTACAAAAAAACGGAAGTAGTACAAGACTTTTAATACTATATTTATATTCAAAGTGTCGAAATTATAAAAAAGAAATCACAATAGTTAGAAGCAGCTATTTTTTTGCCGACCTGTGTTATTTGTTAAGTTGTGAAGTCACCAAAAACATCTTTTGCAAAAATGTGCGACACCCGCAAAATTACTATGGCCAAAAATTCTAAAGAAACGCTCATATATCACAGGCATAAGCAGTTCTTCTATTTCGCTAACGTATCAATAAACTATACTAGTGACGGTAGCTTCACATCCTTGCTATGAAAAGCTTTTACAGTACATTGTCTCGAGTATTTCCTACAATCGTATATCACAGACCACAGAACGGGCTATTCTGAATTAAATGCTCACTTATTGCAAAGCGTTAGTCCGACCACATTCCTACAAATGCAGTTCATGGAGGGAATACCGACCTTATATGTCTTTGTGTATCGTGTGTACACGTTCCAATGTTTTTATTCAAATTAAAATATTTATTTTATGGTCAAGCTGGCAAACAGAGACGGCCCAATTAATCCTTAGTGTTTTAAAAATCAGCTTCAGAAGCATTGCTTCTTTATTGTGTACTAGCTTCTGCCCGCGACTTCGTCCGCGTGGAAAGTTTTTTTAACTATCCCACGGGAACTCTTTAATTTTTCGGGATCAAAAGTATCCTATATGTTGACCAGGGATATAAGCTACCGCCATACAAAATTTCATTTAAATCGCTCCAGTCGTTTCGGAGATTAGCCGGTACAAACAGACAGACAAACAGAGAAACAAAAAATTTGAAAAAATCTAAATTAGTTCTGTTTCACTTCTTACATCCCCCTGACTCGGTTTTTAGCATTTTTTTTAATTGTACAGAAATTCGACCTCTACAGTTTTATTATATGTATAGATAATAATTGCTAATACTGTTATATATATTGTGGCGACCGAGGGTAGAACATTCTGGCAGCGTAAGCCGGTCTCGAGACTTTCAGAAAAAGGTGGAAGAAAAGGACAAGAACAGATACATTTTAGAAAGGGATAGGCGATGAACAAACGAATAACCAAAAGGAAGATCGAAATTCTAGAAGGTTCAGGCAGAAAAAGACAGAGATAGATAGATGTTTAGAAAGGGATATACAGTAAATAAAAGAAGATCGAAATTATGGGTTCCAGAAGATTCTTCAGGGTACATAAGCAGCGTAAGGCGCGCCTACCGAGTAGTTGAGTTCAGTTCAAGATAGCGAAGTGACAAGTGCGATACAAAAAAGTTGGAAAAGAAGACAGTAAAAAATTTAGTGGGCAGTTCAGTGAAGGAGGAGTTTAGCGTAGTTTAAAAGGAGGTCCAGAAGCGAGCTACATGCGGTAAATTCGGAGGTGAACACCGCAGCAGCAGGAGGTGGTCTACGCAATATCGGTGACGGTATTGTGAGTGAGACACCTTATCGTCGGGACAGTGCGACCTTAGTAGTGTGTGTAGGGGCAATCCTGCGGAGAAATGTCACGTATGGCTCTGTATGTCAATAAATGCGTTTAGTTAAAAGAACTAGTGTTTCCTTCCAATCCTAAGTGCGTACACCCGCTCGCAATTAACAATATATATGTATGTTTGTGTTCAACCTACATGATGATACACTGAGAATACCTGGCAGCTTAAGGATAATATATTCAAATATGTTATGTTTCTACTGTCTGACGTACAAACGGACATCAGCTTTTACACCACTACCAAGTAAATACTTATTACAAACTGTCTTGCCTCTACTCTGCTATATATTTAATTATAATATCCTCCGACACAAAAGTTTGTATTGTCATATGTATATGTATTTATATTGTTTTTGTACTTATATGTATTGTGTATACTTATCATTTATAATTATTTATAAACTGCACCACCGTCAGTATTCAAATTCCATTAATCTCTGTCAAGGGTTGCCTTGAAGAGATCGCTTTTTAGCGATAAGGCCGCCCGCCCTAGCGATAAGGCCGCCCGCCCGTTGTACTATCTCTTGTATTTTTCTTTTTTTATCCTACGCTTTGATGTGCAATAGTGTTGTCTATCTATCTATCTAGACAGAAAGAAAGAAGAAAGAAAAAATATTTATTTAGAATAAGATACAAAAAGTCTTACATGATAATAGATCTAACAATTAATTGTGTCCTAAAAAGGCTCTTGCTCAGCATAATGCTAGTTTCACAACCAGCGCTGATCTTCCGCAAGCACCTCTAAGTGATGCCACGGCTTAGCTCCACAAAGCAAATTAATAACAATAAACATTAGTTATAAATTATGCAATTAGTAGTGTATATGAACATTATTACAATTACAAATAAAAAACAACGGACAGAAACGACGAACAAGACAGAAATAATAAATGCGTAATGGTTTGTTATAGCGTACTAATCGACATATTATAAATCTTATAACATATCTATCTATGTAATAGAAAGCTAAACTAACAAGAATTTTGATGACAATCGATTCATTCCTAAAAGCACTTAACAAATAACCGTTTAAACATTGAATCACATCCAATTTTATTTTTATACGTACATGCATTTTACGTTTTGCAGATGATATAGCCGCTTTAGCAGATTCAAAATCAGAATTAGAAAGTTTAATAGAATACATGGATTCAGCATTTAAAGAAATAGGCCTAAAAATAAACACGAATAAAACAAAAATAATGATAATAGCCAAAAATCTATACACACCAAGCCCAATAAAGTTAAGGGATCATACATTCCAACGAGTAGAAAAATTTAGATATCTAGGCAGCCTCATTACATCAGATTCTCGATGTACAGACGACATAATAGCGAGAATAACAATTGCAAAAACAGTTAAAATTTTATTAGTAAAAAACTATTTATATCGGTCTAAAATAGCACAATCCGTTATAAAAAGTTTAATTAAAATTTATATCTTGAGTATGGCTTTATACGGGTGTGAATCGTGGACAATGACACAAAGAGATCGCCATAGATTAGAATCATTTGAAATGTGGTGTTGGAGACGCATGGAAAGAATGAGTTGGAAAGAAAAGAAGACCAATGAAGAAGTACTGGATATGAGAAAGGAGAAACGTACAATTTTAAAAACTCTGGAGGAAAGAAGGGTCACGATATTTGGCCATTTGCTACGACACGACGCCTTCTTATGCTCGTTATTCGAAGGCCAAGTGGAAGCAAGGAAAGGGAAGGGAAGACCAAGGCGAGCATTCATGGATTAAATAAAAGAAAAAGTGGGTGTCGTGTCTTATATAGAAGTAAAACAACTGGCCCAGAATAGAGAAGATTGGAGGAGGCTCCACCGACAAGAGCATAGCTCTTAAATGATAGATAGATAGATGCATTATACTTGTAGGGTCATCTTTTTATACACGACGCTGTCTTTCTTCGACACAATTTGTCACGCTTTACAGGCGTATAGCAGTAATTGTCTTAAGATTGAATATTCCGTTGTTATTTTGTCTGAACAAGAGCATAGCTCTTAAATGATACATAGATAGATGCATTATACTTGTAGGGTTATCTTTTTATACACGACGCTGTCTTTCTTTGACACAATTTGTCACGCTTTATAGGCGTATAGCAGTAATTGTCTTAAGATTGAATATTCCGTTGTTATTTTGTCTGAACAAGAGCATAGCTCTTAAATGATAGATAGATAGATGCATTATACTTGTAGGGTCATCTTTTTATATACGACGCTGTCTTTCTTCGACACAATTTGTAATGTTTTATAGGCGTATAGCAGTAATTGTGCTAAGACTGAATATTCCGTTGTTATTTTGTCTGAACAAAGGCATAGCTCTTAAATGATAGATAGATAGATGCATTATACTTGTAGGGTCATCTTTTTATATACGACGCTGTCTTTCTTCGACACAATTTGTAATGTTTTATAGGCGTATAGCAGTAATTGTGCTAAGACTGAATATTCCGTTGTTATTTTGTCTGAACAAGGGCATAGCTCTTAAATGATAGATAGATAGATGCATTATACTTGTAGGGTCATCTTTTTATACACAACGCTGTCTTTCTTCGACACAATTTGTCATGTTTTATTAGCGTATAGCAGTAATTGTGCTAAGACTGAATATTCCGTTGTTATTTTGTCTGACTATTCAACCTAGCCCGTAGTTTGCCGCAGGCTATACCAAGTCGATAATTAATATCGTCTTTTGCCTATAGCTATTTGTACTGAAATGAGGTTGTAACCAAGGAGTTGTAATATTTTAGTCTGGAAATACTTTTAAAACTTTTTTTCACTTATTTCTCTGATGTGTTAAGTTTTCAACTGGGATGTGTCTCTGGAGTTTACTTGTAGAGGACGATGACTTGTACTCAATATTTAAGACAGTAGAATGCGTTATTTACCTTATTCCTTTTACTTGATATATAATTTAGCTATAGTTTGCTATAATGTGAAAAGTGTATCCTCCTGACACAGGTATTTTACAATTACAAGAAGGTTCCCAACACCAATGTACATATTCAAAAGTTAAGGCAGAAAACTTCAATAAAAAATAATTATTAACTGGCTGTGTCCGCGACTTCGTCCGCGTGGATTTTTTTACGCGGAACCCTAAAAAGAAGTAATCTAAGTTACTTCTTATAACATCAGCTATCTGCCAGTAAAAGTCCCTTTAAAATCGGTCCAACCGCTTCAGAGATTAAGCGGAACATCCAGACAGAAAGACTAAAAATCTAAAAATTGCATTTTCGGAATCTCCTGGTCCGAATTATCCACTCTGATTGTAATATGAAATATGTTTTTCTAGTTATTAATGAATTTATCCAGTCTTGTTTATCCATAAATACCTGCAGCTCTATTGCTTGTTTTGTATGTGTGTATGTGTATGCATGTATATATATATATATATATATATATATATATATGTATGATAAGTGATGGTGCATGTACGCGGTGAGATATGGTACTATCATCAAGGAATCAATGGAAACGTTTTAAACGAATTCACAAGAAATTTGGTGTATATGTATTTTAGATAACGGTGGTAATTAAAGCAAGACTTAATACAAAAATTGGTTAATCCAATCACTTCATTTAATTTGTATTATAATTTACATTTAATATAAAACAGAAGTTATAAGGTATAATTTAATGCGATCCACGAGCACGCTGCCGACAAACTGCGCTGCAGTTTGGCAGTGTAATTGTTTGTATGATCCTGTCACTTTCTTTTATTGAAAATAAATTTGAAAAAAAGTAATAGTCTGAACTTACAAGATACGTGGGACCGAGCGATAACCGCGTAAGTCGGGGTATAATGTGGTGGGAGTAAGTAACCGAGAGTTGTGTGACGCTCAAACAAAAGGCGAATCTACATAATTTGTAAGTCGCGTAACTTTGAGATCGCGCAATTTGGGTTATTTCTGTATTCAACTTTTAGAATATTTTTCAAGGCCAAAGACTGATAGTTGGTCCCATGTAATCCTTCATACTCTGGTATGAAGAATCTGTTGAGCCAAAATTTATATTTGTAGCTGACTTTAAAGTCAGCTACAAATACTACTACTACAGCTACTCCATTGTTTAAACAATGGAGTTCTTGGGGCAACCTGAGGCACACATTTTTGCATTATAGTAATTAATTGAAATTTTACACATAAACACAACATTGTTGTTTAGTTTTTGTACTACTAAATACTAAAATTGAAGTGTTTGTAAAGACAAAATTTGAATGGAAACTATTAATGAATACCATTGTATATTTTACCTCCCACCCATTTTAATATTATATAAAATTATTAGAGCTAGGCATGTTTGTTGAACAGTTTCTTGCGCCGCTTCTTCTCTTCAAGCCACATGTTGCGAAGTGGTGGTAAATTAGATTAGGCTCCCATAGAGCAAATAATAACCACAAACAAAATGAAAACTAAATAATTAAAATGAACAAGTTGGCGGTAGGCTAAATAAAAACTTTAACAATACTCATTGACAGTTGACTGCCTGTTTGTTTGTCGGCCTCAATGTTTGTTCTGACAGATTTCTTAATATTCATATTAGTTTTTTTGTCCTATATTGTACTGAATTTCAACTTATGTATGATATGCCAGTGTGTCTATGGGTTTTACGACATCCCGTCACAGTCCCGGAAAGCATCCCTTTTCCGGCAACATTTCCTCTGCCACCTTTATTCGGCCGGTTTTAACCAGAGGCCGCTGCGCACACACATGCTTCTCATTGGCCGATTCGATACCAATAGCTGCCTAAGTATCGTCGCGACACCACGCTCGCCGATAAATAGTCCAAGAACGTCGGAAAACTACTGTATTGTGCCCTAAAACCGTTTCTTAAAGTGCCGACTGTGTCCCGGACATCTGGTGTAGTGTTTGTGCAAAACCAGGATGCACGAATCCCGCCGAAATCCTGCATCATTCCTTACACGGTTCCAGTGACGGTAAGCGTTCATTCCTTTCTACTTGGTTCACTAGGATTTACGAGGCGGCATCAGGTCTAACAGAGAATGAGGGTTTGCTCCGGCTAAGTAGCACATCACTTATCATCATCAATACGTATTCAATACAAAATTTAAAATATTAACCTGCTTCACAATCAATAACAGTGTAATCCTAATGACTTATATCGGATCGGTTGTGGCTTTCGCTATATTGTTATTTAGAACAATACCTCATTCATAATATCAGCTTTAGCAAACAGATACTGTAGGCATTCTAATTGTCAAATGATATTATCAGTTGGGTCAACTAAACGCGTTTGGGGTTCATGACACTAAATTGGTAATCTTATGACAAATTACTGAAATTAGTTGTTTTTTGGGGTTTAGTAATCAGTTTAGTAAAAACGGACCCTTTATGAGATATAAATAAATAATAACTCGGCAGACAAACACACACACTGTATATCCCAAAATTAAGCAAGTTACGCTTGTGTTATGAGTAATATACAACGGACCACTCTGGGACCGCTCCCAGACACCCAGACCATAGTAAATAACGGAGAAAATACGTTTCTGTAATTTACTACACCAGGAATCGAACCCGGAGCCTCTGCGTTGCAGTGAGGTAAGCCGGCAAAGGCTTAGCCCGCTCAACCACAGAGGCCGTCTAAGATATGATAGTTTAAGTTAAGTTTTACTAGATATGGTAGTTGTCGCTTACCATTAAAAAGACTTCTTTATGTTTTTCAAAAATTGATACTAACAATAGTATTTTTCCATGTAAAACTATAATATTATACTGTGTAAGTCTGTGTGCAAAGACAAGGTCTCCTCTATTAAAATAAGATTACACAATACATATGCGTAAATTAATTTTTGTTTCAATTATAAAGTGCAATACCTAAATCCTGTCGTTTAAAATTATCTTCTATGACGGGGTCGATGTGTCATCCATCCAATTATTATGTCCCTCTGTTAGTTCATATATTGTTACGAGTTGCGAGTCTCGAAATAAAATGCCGTTGGAATTATTATAGAGTTTATTAGATCTGTACAAACACGTATAATACAGGTACAAATATAACCGAACACAACAAGTCCAAACGTAATGCAGAAGGTCATAATTCAATAACACGCGCAAAGTCCGTCACTATTAGATTCCCGATTGTAGTACACACGTCTCGCTTCGATCGTGGTTCTCGCTCGACTGCCCCTCCCGCCATCAGGCCATCGTTTTATCCTGCACAAGTGCAATGTGCCCGCCCGGCCACGTGGATCGAATTTTATAGAATCAGCTTGTACTTTAAAATCCGTAACACCTGGCTAATGATTACAATACAACAATAGGCTGTTCTCTAGAAAAGTATGTCAATAAATAAGTAAACAAAAGAAGACGATCATAAAAGAATTACAATAGTTTCAATGTTATTAGGTGCATAAGTTGTATAATAAGCTGTTTAAGTAATTAAAGTTTTTTTAAGTATCCCACGGGAACTCTTTAATTTTTCGGGATCAAAAGTATCCTATATGTTGACCAGGGATATAATCTTCCACCATACAAAATTTCATTTTAAATCGGCCCTGTCGTTTCCGAGATTAGCCGGTACAAACAGACAAACAAACAGAGAAACAAAAAATTTGAAAAAAATCTAAATTAGTTCTATTTCACTTCTTTCATTTCTTTCTGAGTCCGTTTTTGGCATATTTTTTTTTCATTGCACAGAAATTCCTACCTCTACAGTTTTATTATATTGTTACGAGTGTGGGACTCGAATTAAAATGCCGTTTGGAATTACTATAGAATTTATTAGAACTATACAAACACGTATAACATAGGTACAAATATAACGGGACGCAATGAGTCCAAATGTAATGCACAATTAAATAACACGCGCAAAGTCCGTCACTATATCGCTTATCGAATGTACACGTCTTGCTTTGATCGTGGTTCTCGCTAGACTGCCGATCTCTCCGTTCGGGCATCCCTTTATACTCAGCTTACAATATGTCACGATTGTGTAAACAATGGTTTCTTAGAATCAGACCTGGCCACTGCCTACCAGAGAGGATTACAATACACAGTAGGCGGCTTTTCTAATTACAAATATTAAACAGAAAGAAAACAAAATAAATGCAAATGCGGGCAGGTAATAAAACTTGGGCTTTGTGGCCGGCATGTGTACATTCACATTGTCGGCGTGCTTCGTGGAATTTTGGCTAAGTTATAACAATCTAAATAAAACAATAATAATAATAACAATTTACATTATAAAAGATAAATTAATTAATTAGATGTATTTAATTCTTATTATCGACTAGATTTTTTATTGTCGACCAGTTTGTTATAGTCCTCCTATCTAAATTTAAACGTCAATATCAGTTGAAACTGCCTGTCAATACAGGAACTGTCTCGAAACGTCTGTATAGTACCATCACACATGTAATTCTCGGAATATTGCCTCACGTATAGCCAAATATTACTCAATATTACCCCGATATTGCTCATGCTCTCGGCAGAGTAAACAAATCATTATCCGTCAAAAGTTGGTTCAAGGAAGCGTATAACAGTTTAATAGCTGAAAAGTATTGGATTTTGGTCACAAGATATGCGTGGGATTCATGTACCATACATACACTTACAATAGGTGTTTATGTATTGTACACGTCGTTGTGGCCTAGTGAAGGGCCTAGTAGTGACGACAAATGTGTATTATCCTTCCATTTGGTTACTTATCCCAAAACATATGCCTATAATTGTAAATTTTCAACTTGTAATTTTTGGTGTGTTTTTCAATCTCAAATGTAAGTATCTTATTACATTGTACTTGAATTTGGTGAAAATATTTTTTTTATTATAACTTTATATTAAAATAAGCGGTATGGTAAACTTAATTAGGTGGTTATATATGACGCGGGAGGGACCTGCGTGGTGTTATTAAAGAGTGTGACGTCAGCAATGCCGTCGTCACGATTGTTGGTTTCTTGGTGACGACCGATATTTGAGTCCTCGAAATAGAATTTCAAGAGTACTCGGTGTCGTATATTTCCAGAGCGTTACGACGTCCCGGAGAGGTCCGTCCCGTTCGGCGGCTCGAGCAATAATGACCTTTTTTTTTATTGGTCTTGACTTTATGTTGTTGGTCCGAAGATCTCACAACTGTACCGGGCGCGAAGGCGCTCGAGCCCGGGGGGCAACTTGATCGAGGGAGCTCCCTAGGGAGTTTCACCTCGGCTGGACTTGCCATGAGAGGGGGATGAATCTAACGATGCCCACCATAGGGCGACACAATGCACTAATATGCCGACAGTGCGGCCGTATTTATAGGGCTCAGCGCAAGTGTCGGTGCACGTGCACGTGATCACAAATTTTTAGGTTAAGTATTGAAATTACATTAACAACATGTCGTTTTACTTCAATTTAACCTTACAATAAACTCATAGTAATTAAATAAATTAATATTGTTTATCATAATACGTTAATTGTTGTATTTGCGCCGACATATATCACGAGCGAAGTCGCGGGTAAAAGCTAATATATATATGTGTGTGGGAATGATGTATCTTGAAAGCATGATGTGATGAATTTAGGACGATATTACTGAACAAGTCCATAGTGTGAAAGAGATGACGAGTGAAAGAGAGACTTGAAGACGACGAATGGACGACGTACGCACGAAACAAGACGCTTTGTTGTATTTTAAAATATTATACGTTTTTTAATCTTAAAATACAAAATAAACGCACGCGCATATCGCCAGTACGGAAACTCGTAAAGTGTGGTTTTACTTGCCAGCCCAACATCCCACACATATATATATATATATATATATATATATATATATATCGCACCATTCGTAGAAAAAGGACGCAAGTGAAAAACATAAACTTTACAGGAACGTAAAAAAACTGTTTTGTGGAGAAATGCTAAATCATAGAGAAACGTGTTTTTAGGAGACTTCATAGACAAAATGAATCTGCAGATACGTGTCTATTTGATTTAAAATAATATTGAGTAGCTTTCGAGATAATTTAAAATTAATACGTTACGTCTTTAATCCCCGTCATCGTTTTATGACTTTTAAGAATAAGTAAAGCAACCACTGTGTTGCTGCGGTATTCACGTGGATCACAGCATCGTGATTTTACTCACGTACTTCTTGCCGACCAGATTTAACTAAGCAATCTATATGTATAAAAATATGCTACTGTTCCAGAACAATTAAAATAGAAATATTTATATTAAACAAAAATATGTTTTTAATAAAAGTTAAGTAACAAAAAAAATATGTCTGTATCATCTACAACTTACTTATTCTACTCCGACAGAGCATGTTAAAATATATTTATTTCATTGTAATTTTTGGTTATTGTTTTATGTTATTATGTTTAAAGGTACTAATAAAATTCACATTTTTTATTATTAAACAATAATAAATGCCTTGGCAACGCATGCAGCTAGTACGTTATAAAGAAAAAAATAATCACTTTATGATTATTTTTGAATCATTCTCACTATCAGAGCTTTATTTATCCACAGAAATTGGCTCAGGACGTATTCTTTTATAAAAACTTTGATAATGCCGTGGTATGTTATTGTGGTTATAAAGACTTATCAAGTCTTTATACAAGTTTCTAGAAATTGGCAACGGATCATTGTATAACCGTGTTAGTGTCTGTAATACTTGGTTAGTTTCACTCTGTGCCGTTTTCTTCGGCCTTCCCTTTCTGTAATTTGCATTTGTATTAAACATTTTAGGTTCTTCTTCATCAAACTCATATTTAAAATTAATAATTTCAGGGTTTTGGAGATCAACAAATAATTCTTTTGTATTTGACCATGAAACTTTATTGCCAGCGGTATCTTCATCCCAGTTTTTAGCAAGTTCAACTAATCGCTTAAAGTTAAAGAAATCATTGTGTCATTTCTTTGACAATATACTTCTTTCCATTTACTTTCGCGATTCGAACGATGAAGTACATTTCGTCTGGTACATAAACAACTTGGTTTTTTTGTTTCTCTCTATACATTAATGCATTGAGTCCCCTTCATTTTGGGTATGGCCTTTTTGTAAAAATCGGTGGATAATTTTAACTTGCAATATCTTAGATGCATATGCATATAGTGCAAAAATAAAACAGTTTCGGTTTTGACCTGAACAATTATCCGAATAAAACGATATCTCTCCGATACCCCTTGATGCTTCATTTTGTAAAAAAAATCCATAGACAACTAGCTATTTCATTGGCTCCCCGTTTCGCAATTTGAGCATGCCATATATAGCAATATCCGTCTTTAGTTAAAATATTATAAACTGTGAAATTGTAAACTGGATATATTCGTTTATAGTGAAAAACTCCGACCTCCGATTGAGGTACGCTCAAAACTTTTTCTAAATCAAAGTTTGCTACTGTTTTTTCTTTTGGATTAGATGCTTCTTTTTCTATGTTTTTTATATTCCGAACTAATTATTTGTTCTTAAATGATTTTCGTATTCATGGTTCAATTGTTTTTTTCTTTTCATCGTCCGCTTGTTCATACAGACTACATGTAACGCATAAATCTTTTTTTGGATGGAAGAATCCGATATTGAATTTTGTATTAAAAATATGGCAATAGAACCTAAGCGTTGCTGGCTTGACATTTTGGTAGAGAGGTTGATCTTTTATCCAGTTGAGATACAAACGATACATTTTAGCACGACTAAGTTTTTCGTCCAAGTATTCTCTCTGGGTTTGTTGTCGCAGGTAATGAAATTCTTTTCTCGGAAATTGGTTTATGTGATTAATAGTGGTTTCTATAGTATCATCGTCTACTTTTTTAGGCCGGTTAGAATGACATCCTCGTAAATCTTTCACTGTCGCCATCTCTTGTTTATCAATAGCTGTGTAGACAATCTTGTCATTAATGTCCAAAGTCTGTAAGAACATCTTTTTGCAAACAGTCACTACGTTTTCACTATTTAAACTTTTTGGCAATGTATATTCCAGTCTGTGTTCTGTCTTTTCGAATCTATCAGTGTCATACGTTTAGGCTTAGTCTTTACAAATCTTAAAATATAATCCCACTGACGCTCATGATTTCCCAAGCTCCAATAATAATTGAAAACAGCAATTCTTTCAAAATTATCTATTTTTCGTTACACTTCTTCTTACAGCTACACGGATCTCTAATAACTTTTCCTCTTCTCTCTTTTCCTGTTGTCCGCGAGCGATATGATTTATCTAAGTTTTTAAGCATTTTACTTTTCTTCACCTGCCAGGAACTTTCATCCCGCATTCTTTTTCTACTTCTATTCTTCACTGTTTGTTCTTCGTTATGGGTAAAACTTTTATCATTTATATATACTGTAAATAATTGGCATTTTGAATAAGGTTTTCTTTTACACAGACTTCCTCCTCCGCTGATTCCAAAACGTTTGCATTATCTGATTGTGTTTCTATTAATCGAGGTGTAATGCACCTTTCAGGTATAATTAATTCTTTATTTACATGGCAGTTTATAGTTTCCATCAAAGTTGCTGAAACGGGATCACATTGTCTAGTTTCGTCATTCTGTACTGCCTTACTTAAATTAGTTTGTGGTTCATCATTATTAGAGACGAAATTATCCTTTGGGATTCTATTTAGATTCCTTACAGCTACTAAAACCTCTTTAAATAAATCAGGCGTAGATATTATTCGTTTCGACATTGGAGTATAGCTACTTCCATCTTCAATAACACTCATGTCTAGCATGCGCCTAACTCTTGAGCTTTTCAGCAACCATGGACGTACATTAAGTCGTTTACGTTTTCTTATAATAATATTATCCATAACTTTACTATGCAGTATCGTACTCAGCTTCGCGTAAGAATATTTTAAAATGGTATACAAACAAAATAACCTGCACCGCAAGATGTGATTGTCAATAACTAGATATGCAGCATAATGAGAAGCGAACTATTCCGCCGCCCAGCTGTCCTCTCACCGCGCGCTTCGTGATACAGATGGTGGTAATTATAATTACGTTGCGAAATATTTTTTAAATATACTGTATAAAATTAGGTATTTTTATGTAAAATTTTAAAACTTTCGAAATTTTACATAGAAGAAACGAACTTATAAAATTGCGTATGAATAATTGTAAAACGTCGCGTACAACAAACACGTAGTTGTTTACTTGAAAAATAAAGATAAAAACTTAGTGGAAGAAATACGAAACTAGACTTGCGCGCTTATCTCTTTAACAAATATCGTGATAAAAGTGTGTAAGTTAGTTTATGCACGTATATTTCAATAATATGGCGTGTAAGTAATAATAATCTTTTATTGATAGGGAAAATTTCATAAATGACCTAGTATAAACAAAAGTTACGTAATAATTTATACAGTGAATATTTAAAAAAAAAATCTTAGCATTTCGCTAAATTTGCGATATCTCCGTCATTTATTGGGATTTTTTTTTCAAACTTGTTGAGCATATGTGTCATAGTGTCCTTTATCGAATGGCGAAATTTTTTTTTTGAAGTAATTGCACTTGCGACTTTCTTCTACCAACGGTGCGATATATATATATATATATATATATATATATATATATATATATATATATATATATATATATATATATATATATATATATATATATATATATATATATATATATAAAATAATATAATATAATAGGTTGGGAAAAAGTCTTTTCGTATATAGTATGTATGAACTTGTAATAAGATCTCCTTTGCTATACCATTTGTATCTGGCTGGTTTTGGTATCATTACAGTTTTAATTTTAAAGAAGACAATTCCAAATTCAAATTAGGAAAATGTGTGATTTTCACTTGTTTTTCTTATTGTTAAAATGAGTGAATCTAATGAAGAAATTCGATACATTTTAAAATTTTACTACAAAAAAGGTAAAAATGCAACACAAGCCGCGAAAAAAATTTGTGATGTTTATGGACCTAATGCAGTATCTGTGAGAGTAGCGCAAATTTGGTTTAAGCGTTTTCAATCCGGAAATTTCGATATCAAAGATGCACGTCGCTCTGGTCGCCCTGTTACGGACAAAATTGATGCCATTTTTTAAAAAGTGGAGCAAGATCGGCATATTAGTAGTCACGATGTAGCTGGAGAACTGGGAATTGACCACAAAACGGTTTAGGCGCATTTGAAAAAAGCTGGGTACACAAAAAAGCTCGATATTTGGGTGCCTCGTGAGCTCATTGAAAGAAACCTAATGAACCGTGTACTCATTTGTGATTCTTTATTACGACGTAATGAAATCGAACCATTTTTGAAGAAGCTGATAACTGGTGATGAAAAGTGGATCACGTACGACAAGAACGTGCGAAAAAGATCGTGGTCAAAGGCCGGTCAGGCTTCACAGACTGTGGCGAAAGCCGGGTTAACTCGCAACAAGGTGTTGCTGTGTGTATGGTGGGATTGGAAGGGCATTATTCATTAGGAGCTGTTACGGCCAGGCAGGACCATCGATTCTGAACTGTACTGCGAACAACTGATGAGATTAAAGCAAAAAGTTGAAAGAAAGCGGCCGGAATTAATCAACAGAAGGGGTGTGGTTTTTCACCATGATAACGCTAGACCTCACACATCTTTAGCCACTCAGTAAAAATTACGAGAGTTTGGCTGGGAGGTGTTAATGCATCCGCCGTATAGTCCTGACCTTGTACCTTCAGATTTTCGCCTGTTTCGGTCTCTGCAGAATTCCTTAGGCAGTGTCAGGTTAACATCACAAAAGGACTACCAAAACCACTTGTCGCAGTTTTTTGATCAGAAGCCCCAAAATTTTTATAGCAATGGGATCACGTCGCTACCTACAAGATGGCAAAAAGTTATCCAACAAAATGGCACCTACATACTTTAGTCAAATGTAAATAAATTTTATAAAAAAACCTTTTGAATTTTTATATAAAATGCGAAGAAACTTTTTCCCCAACCTAATACATACATACATTCATTGAAAACTATCTAACTGATGGTGAAAACCGCTCCAAAATCCGTTGCGTAATTTAGGACGATTTAGCGGATATACAGACAGGCAGACAGATGCGAATACTTACTGGATTCGTTCAGAATTTCATTGTTTAGCTTTAAGAAGCAACTGTTTAAAAAAAACAAAATGTTTTTATTTTATTTAAAACTGTCACGTCATAAATAAGTAGAGAAATTTGACTATAAAATGTTACCAAAAACTATATATCAAGTTAAAGTTATAGATGTGATTCTTAATTTGTATATTTAGTTTGGCAATTTAACAAAGACTTAAACTCAAATTGTAAGTAAGAAGCTCGGCGAGCTAAAGTTTTGTCTTTAAGCTAGGCTTTTCACATGTGTTATATAATTCAGCAAGAGCCTCAACTGGTTCCGAAGTTTTCAAGTTAAAGTCAGGAGCGGTTTAATTTTTAGAACTTAACTCGAATTTTGAACTTGAGAGCTTTATTACTTCGGGGAGTATTGTTGTTAAGTGCAAAGTGTTTAGTCACAGTTGTGTTTCAATTAAGTAAACGAGTTATTTAATTATTATTACTTAACTACACAAAGTCCTGGTAGCTTAATGGTTAGCGCACTCGCATTCCAAACTCGAAGAGGGCGACTTCGAATCCTGAGCGGAAAGAATACACCACTTAGACAGTTTTCTAACCTTATGTGCATATTCTTACAATTATCCAATTTATCCGTGCAGGAACGGACAAAGAATACAATTTCCTGCGCCGGGCGGCCTGTCGTAAGAGGCGACTAAACAACCCACAGCCAGGTGGTAGGGTATTTGCTCGACTGGATGGCGATCACCCCTGATCTAGAGTATACCGCCATAACAACCTTGTGTTGTGTTCCGGCATTAGTGACCAGGTTCCAGTCTCCTTTAAGAGGGCAGCAGCGCATTTGTAGCACCTTTGGTGTTGCAAATGTCCATAGGCGACGGTAACCACTTTCCATCAAGTGGGCCTTCCGCCTGTCTGCTGAACTCAGGCAATAAATAAAAAATAAAAAAATTAACACGGCCATAACGGAGAAGGATATGAAAAAGAATGTAAGCTATCGTTTTAGTGAAAACTGTGTCGGAATAAGCAAATTTTTACGCAACCGAACAACTACCAACCGCTCCTGGGAAAATTAAGCCTAAGAATTTGCTGTCGATCAGCGGAAATCGCATCGTATTCTCCGTCGTTTATATAGTCTATTCAAGTTGTTTTTATGTAATAGCTTCAATGTACAAACACGGCATGCTTAGAATTTTATAATATGATTACGAACTAGACGCCGACAAAAACAAATTCACACCTGCATACTTGTAAAAACACATTTTATTACCTTTCGGCATTTGGACTTCTTTTGTTTACTTTGTGATTAGAAAACAACCCATTGTGTATTGTAATCTTTTATAGCAGTCATTAGCCAGGTGTGTCGGATTTAAAGTACAAACTGATTCTAGGAAATTCGGTTGACGCGGCCGGGCAGACAGATTGCATCTGTGCAGTATAAAGCAATGCCCCGATTGAGGGACGCGGCAGTCGAGCGATAACCACGAGCGAAGCAAGACTTTTGTACATTCGGTAATCTATTTAGTGACGGACTTTGCGCGTGTTATTGAATCACGACGACCTTCTGCTTTACGTTTGGACTTGTTGTATTCGGTTATTTTGTACGTACGTTTGTCATATGTGTTTGTATAGTTCTAATAAACTCTATAATAATTCCAACAGCATTTTAATTCGAGTCCCGCACTCGTAACAATATTATAGAATATAGATTTATTTCAAGCTAATAAAAATAATAAAATTAGGTAATTCTAGTGAGAACTGTCATTCCCAAGTATCTCATTACCGACTTACATCATACACACATGACAAAACCGCTTAAAATTTCAACCACAATCCAACTCATTTTATTGTTAAATTATAAAAACACTACATTGCATCATCGGAGGGACAAAACAAGTTAACCCTTGGTTTCGTCATACGATTTTGTATGACATGTTATGCGCAAGAGTGAATTGTATAAAAATTACCACAGCGTAAGTAAATCAGCGGTGAAGTTGATATATTAGTAATTTTTGACCGTAGGACTCATTTTAGTGTAAATAGAGATCTATGGGCATGCATTCTAAATTACTGCATTAAATGTTATCGATGTTATTAATTGTGTATTTTTGTTGTGAATTGAGTTCTTAGGCTGTTAAAGTGTTATAATTAGGGGTAGCCTTCTTAGAAAGTATAGCGAAAAGACAAAAGCTTATATTATTTCCTGATAAGTTTCTTTTATTATTCGATGTTTAATATGGATATTAAAACAATATTTTTTTCAGGTAAGCTTAAGTCAATGAAACAATTGCATCAACTTCCTAAACCCGTAAAACGGGCCGGCTGCATCGTTTTTGTGAGTAAATTATATTATTAACACTGATTTAAATTTAATTGTACTTTGATTTATAATTACACACAATAAATGAACAAAATATAGGTCACTAACACCTCACCTAAATTGTACAAAAAATGTAGAGACAGAGGGAGAGAGAGAGAGAGAGAGAGAGAGTGAGATAACACTTTATTGCACACCAAAATATACAATTACAAAAAATAGACCATATTTACAATATTTTATAGGCAATACAATAGGCGGCCTTATCGCTCAAAGCGATCTCTTCCAGGCAACCTAATTGAAAGAATTTTGAATCAGGCGATATAGGTGGTGCAGGAAAAAGGCAATAGATGCATAATACTCAAACTAATTTAAGAAATAAATATACAAATACACACATATACACATAGTCACATATATATACAAAAATACACGAGTTATTATTATATATGTACTAGCATGATTATATTGTGTTAATCAAACATAGCTGTTTGTGGACAAATAGTGGACAAAATGTATGTAGTTCTTTTTGTGTATTGTGTTTGGTGTTTACGGGTTTACTTAATTGGCTGTACATTCATTGCCTTCCGTACATTATTATTTTATATTCAAGTAATAAAGTACCTGTTTCCTGTCCCAAATAAATAAGAAGAAAGTACTACTCCAATAACATAATGAAGTAGATATTTTTACTCGTACTGATTTATCCTACTACTACACAATACACTGTAAACGTAACCAGGTGCGTTATTACGACCATCTGTCGTGGAAGAGTGTGAGAGAGAGAAAATATAGCATGTGATGTTTACAAAGTAGTGATGCGGCCATAACGGTTTGTTTTGTCAAGATCAGAACAAATGTTATTGTGAATGTAGATTGCAGCGAGCTCTCGACTTCGTCAGATGTACAAATTGAAATGTTGAATTGTTATTTGATTTGTGTACATTGCTGTTCTTATAAATAAAACTAAATTAAAAATATGTATACAATAGCAAAAAAACAAACCTATATTAAAGCCCGTCCAGCGTCACCAGACCACTGTCGCTGAGCATTGTACTGTAGCGGCCAGCGGTGAATGAGCTGACCGGGATCTTCAATAAGGAGTATATATTAATAGTTTATATTATCAACGAAGTGACTTTAACAACCACGTGTTCAGTTCGCGGCCCGATACAATTCTGATATCGATTGTTTTGTGAGGCGTTCCAATATTTGAATTCAAATAATTACATTTCTTTGTATATATATGACGACTAAAAAGGTTAGTCGTTATAGTACCTAGAAGGCTGGCAGCATTACCTCGCTGGATAGAGGCTAATCCTTTGAGCGAGGTAAGCTCCAGCCTTCCGATCTCCTGTTGTATGGATCAGACGTTTTTTAATAATTTGAAATAAATTGTAGGCACTTGACCCCCCATTTGTCCAAAGTCTCCACCCCAAACGGCTCAAATATGTAACCAGCTCCAAGGGTTGCTACCGTCGGGTCCCTTGCCATCGTCGCGGATACAGGAAATAAGACTAATGAGTAATTTAAATCTGACCTTTACTATTATGAGAGTATTATAACACTAACTCAAATGGTTTTGTCCTTTTGAGTGGTTTTACATGATTTAAAATTATTACCATTCGTTCAATTCCTTTAATAATTTTCAATATAATTAAATACGCGCGACCATAAATGTTTTTCAATCATCAGACAAAAAATATTCATAGGACATGAACAAATTGAACATTAGAGTTGAACAAAGAAAATATAATTTAAATGTTTCACTTTTAAAATCGGTCAGGTGTAACGTAATATTATTACATGTCCATAAAAGTAAATATTTAAATTTAAATTATATTTAGTGTTTTATAACCCACGTTTTGGGTTTTATAATTATTCTTCTGGAGTTTTGTGGGAAGAAGATCCGACTCGTTAAAAAGTGCGCCTGTGAAGTCATCCCAGGCTGTTGGACATATCGAGCTCAGCACCGTCGCATCACCCCTGGACCTGCGGACACTTCAAGGCAGTACCGCCATAAAAAGTAAAACGACTGCCAAGGCAATATAACTCACCCCTCTCTCTCATAATTATTATTTTTTTACTTTAATACATGTATGCAGTGATAGTCGTTATTATACTACCCGCTACACAGGTTAAATCTATTTGCTGTGTAACTTTTATCTGATGATTGAAAAATCGGCCCTTAGTCAACTTAAGGAACGTCTAAAGTTAGAATATCAAAGTAGAAAGGAATTTTAAGGTGGTTTGGACATGTAGAGAGAATGGATAAAAGTACAATCACAAAACAGGTGTATGACAGTATTGTGAATGGTATAGTTGTTGCCGGTAGACCGAGATGAACACACCATAATCAAATATCAGTAGTGTTAAAGAGAAGTCAGGTAAAAAGCATCTCAAATAAACGTGCATGTATGAAGAGGTTAATGAAAGTAGGTGAAGCGAAGGTTGTTTGTCAGAATCGTCGCAAGTGGAGATCCATAGTCTCTGCCTACTTCCACGGGGAACAGGCGTGATATTATGTATGTATGTAAGTAGAAAATGTTTTAAATTAACCAATTGAACTAAAATTTTATTCGAATCGACTAGAATTATCTTGATTAAAGATCTCACTAGACTTACTCGATCGGTGTGATACTACGCTCTCACCGAATATCATGGTGAAAGGTCATGTTTCGGGCGATGTGTGCGCAAGTTCCTATGGCCCATTCCCGTCTGCACTTATTCCATTTCCTTAGCCTCTCTATCTTATTTCTCCTGTTTAATCTCTCTCTTCCATCCCTCTTATTCTATTTCCTCTCCCCTAATGGCTGGCATTGCTTTGGGTTAGCCCCTGGTCTTGGAAACATCTGTAGTGGATACACTTATAGTTGTAGATTTTTTTGTAGTCTCTGTTGTTTAATATACCACAATCCTGGTTACAACGCGTTCGTGTTCCCAACTCAGTTATTGGCTTATACATGTTTACTATAATATAAATTTTGCAATAAAACTAGTTAATGTATGTAATTTTCTCATAAACAAAAGCAGACGAAGTTCAAGCAATCTTTAGCATTTGACTTTTGACGTTTGACGTTTGACAAGTGCAAGTCTATGAAAAACAACATCAACATCCTTTGATCTATGCTGTATAATATTCATAATATGTAATCATGATTTCTAATCATAAAATAAATGTAATATATCTTATTTGTTTATATAAATTTAATTTGCCAAATACTGAATGATCTACTTTTGTTATCGTTAATGAATGCCTATATAGCTGTGTTAGCCAGGACGTAAGGATGCGACTAACCAATGAGAGCTATGTATAAAACTCGCTCCCATTGGCTGGAATTCAAAATGAAAAAAAAGACATGGGTTTTTGAATTCAGTTACGAGAGACTGTTTTGTACTACTGAAATATATTTACTAGAGTTTAAATGCTATATATATTCAAGTGCCCAACATCACTTCACATCTACAGGCGACGGTAACCGTATTCCATTAGGCGGGTCCTCCACCTGTTTGTCCACTTAGCATTAAAAAAAACCTTGTAAGATATAACAAGGTACAGATAAAGTGCCATCCAAGCCTTCCTACAAGAAGTATAGTATATATTAATGATTCCTTATGTTTCTGAAAGTGGCCGACATGAGATCATCTAAAATCCAAAAATAACATATTCTAATCCAATTTTTGCTGAGGAAGTCTGTTTTTGCGTATTTGCGTGGATTATCAAGCATCTAAATTATTTATGAACCGTAATCAGAAAAGGTTCGTCCAATGAAACTTTTCCTAAAAGTAATAACCTTAAAAAAGACTGAACTGATCCTCGAAAATTGTATTTTTGGCAGCGTTTTTGTATAATTTTAAATGATATTTCTGAATATTGAATTATATTATGAAGAATAAGAGAGTTTTGATGTGCTTTTAAGGATAAT
The DNA here is from genome assembly GCA_039645545.1 of Dendrolimus houi. Lineage (NCBI taxonomy): Eukaryota > Metazoa > Arthropoda > Insecta > Lepidoptera > Lasiocampidae > Dendrolimus > Dendrolimus houi. The sequence continues at coordinate 2,384,545 of CM077136.1, read as the reverse complement.
TTTGCATAATGTTACCATGTGTGTATTGTTTCTTTATTTCACCATAACGTCAAGGCGTAACAACTGATTGCAATGTCGCGTGAAACGTTATAACGTAACTGTGGAAATTAAGTAAAAACTTAGTTAAATAATACGTTTCTAAACAAAGGAGTCCAAAGCGTTTAATATATTTTGATGCCTCCAGAGAGGAGAGCACCGTAAAACACGTACATGAAATTTGGAACAAAAAGACAATGTCGAATTATAAAATACGCGCTGTGTGTTTATCATTTTTAAGTTCTTGAATTTTGTAGTAAAAACTTGTATTTTGTCATCAACGAATGTTGTGAAAGCTTCATCAAATATAGGCGACCCAAGAAGGCCTAAACGTGTTTGGAAACATACAATAATTAATATTCTTAATTCATACTAGTAAGTAACGTATGCTACATCAAAAAATAAGGGTCAAAATGCAAACAAAGAAACAGTTAAAAAACAATACAAAAAACAACTTATATACTATTATAAACATATTTACAAGTAAAAAATGTAGTCCAGATCGCTGTCGCTGGGGAGCGTTCCCAAAATGCTGGCCGCATTTCCACGTTATATGGCAACACTAATCCGTTGCCCTAAATATAGGCGAGACGGTCACGCGAGACTTCTTTCAATCGCCTTGAAAGGTCTCGATAAATTATAAGCCTCACGTCTCCATGGCCCCAAAATCTCAACCCCAAAAGCATATTTGCGGCGTTTCAGGGCTTCTTGAAGTGTGACAGCTCCTCCGGCAGTGACAGCTGTATTTGGAAGATGGGAAGCCTCAACGTATCGACACACGTTGCGTCCCATACAAAGCGGCGTCCCATCTTCCAAGGTACCAACGACATTCGATCCGGTCACCTGGGCCTAAATTACTTTTAGTTGCAGTTTAAATCCTGATATAGATTTAACATAACTGGTTTACAAAAAGTTCGCCTTTTCTAAATCGATTTTATCGAATTTTTTAGTTACCATCATCAGATCATCTTTTAATGTATCAATTTCGCCTCTAAGGGTACCGTCATATATGTAACATGCATTAAATATAGAATTTAGTTTTTAAATTTCTGGATGAATGGGTAATGGCAGGCCCAAGCGGGTCACCCTGCTGGCATCGTGTAGCCGAATATATTTTTTTTTATATATAACAAAAAGGATTTTTGACTGTAGCATCAATCATAATATAAGAATCTACAAAACAATAAATATGATTGTATATATGTAGATAGGATGTAGTTGGAAGTAAAATGTTATTTATATACATTTTTTGGTACATCATGTTCCTACACAATTCGTCTCTCAGAAATTAAGTTCCCACCCAACTTAATTCCTATAACCAAGCCGCCCTGGACAAGCGTGGGTATATAATTCGTTCCACTATATTGGGAGGCCCGAGCCCAACAATGGGACTTTTATGGGCTGTTATTCTATTTACTGCAATTCACATATCTCAGTAATGTAATAAATACTTATTAATTTATAATAAATAATGTAATGTACATAAAAAAATGACAAATCTAAAAATCTTTAAAAAAATTAAATTTATTTGGAACGGCGAGCTGTATAGTTCTTCGCCGATTTTTTTATTACTCATCCTGTAGTGTGGCGTAATTACACACAGCTCACTTGGCAAATTAACTTCAATCAAACAAACACATCTGGCTGGGAACAGAGTTTGCACCTAAAACCACCACGGCGCCTTTCATACCTTTTGAATACTATAACAAAATGTGACCCATTAATCACGCCTGCTAAAACATTAAGCATAAGGCTGGGTTTACGATCAGAGTGTTGACAAAGGCGAGAGCGGAGCGGTTAGATAATGTTAATTGGTATAGAACCGTTCCTGAGTGTAGCGAAAGTGGGGCGATGGCTGCACTACACCAATTTATAAATATTGTATATATATAACAATTTGTTTTTTCGAAGTGAATCTTCTTTAGACTCGTTGTGATTTGAAAGTCGATGAAACTAAAAAGCGAAATTGAAAAAAACGACACCAAAAACATACGTACACATACATATGTAACAGTGCATTAATAAAATTAAATTTTGAACTTTATGCTAGTGATTTAAAGTTGTAATTTAGATTGAATAATTACGAAAGAGGGTCAAAATAGCAAAGAATAAAGACGTCTATCTATAATAGAATAAAAATGCGAAAATGTATGTGTGCAGTTCATATTTGTCTACTAAGAGTTGTAGATATAACTATGTTCGCCTGTATATTCTCTGAAGTTATACTTCTATTGCGTGTAAACTGCACACACACACACATACACATTTCTTATTGTTTATGCATCCGATAGAGAATGGTTACCTTTCTCTATGAACACTTACAACACCAGGGACATTGCTAACGCCCTGTCGGCCTTGAACACATTTTATAACACCCTTCTTAAACAAACCCATTTCGTAGCGCAGAGAGAAAACCTCCGTAGAACCTCACCTTCGAAACATTAAATTGGATGGTTGAGGAAAGAAAGTACATTGCGTATGCAAATTGCAGTGGTTTATGGATGATACGAATATTCTTAATGCAGAATTCACTCCGTCGTTTTGATACTGTTAGAATCTTAGCTAAGACAATGGCTACGTGCTTTAAGAAGACCCGAAAATTTTATGTCTTGACCTTTGTTTGGAACCGTACCATTAGGAAATTCTATTCATTTGCCCAATTCTCAACAGAATTGTTCCGAGCGCCGTGGACTCGTGCTATGTGATAAAGGACTCAAGGATGTATACTAGGCCCTGTTTTCTAAAACCACACATATCGACACTTGAGATGTCTGCCTGTCTAAAATAAATTTGATTTTTTCAAATGCGCATAGTAAACCAGGGCTGGTAACAGTTCAATTTTGCACATTGTCATTTAATGCGTCGGTTTGGACATCGTACCAAAGCTAAGACAAGCCTGTATTTAAAAAAACTTTGTTCTAGCTCAATAGCCGTTTTCGATTAATACGTGCTTGCGCTTCCCGCCCTCAGATGGGCCACAGGCCGCTCATGGCTAAAGCGATGTTTACGCTCGCATAAATATTTTTCGGAATATAATCCAATTTACAATTTAATCAACTCGCAGTTTTGTAATAATAATAAGTACAAAGAAAATTGTGTATCACTTTTTGTACTTAGTGTAAAAAATGCTAGTTTTTAAGTCGTAGGTACAGTAGACCCGTAGTTTCGGCGGTAATAGCAAACAACCAAATATAGTCGTCAAGCTGGGAAAGTCCATCAGTGGGGGAACTCCGCACATCACTTGGTTATTTCCGTGTATAGCTACGACGATAAAAAATCGGTTAGTAAAGCTAAGACACCGTTTAACTCTACGTTCGAATTGTAATTGGAGTTAAATTCCGTTTAAAAAAGGTAAAAAATGTGAGGTATACGAACTTACCCCATTGTCCGACTTCCCCACCATGACTATATAAATATTTGAAAACTTTATCAAACTGATTTGATTGTAAGTTTGTAACTGTCTGTATACTTATTTCAAATAAAAATTATTTTCTAATTACTTAGGGCCGGTAGCAATATTGTTACGAGTTGCAGGACTCGAATTAAAATGCTGTTGGAATTATTATAGAATTTATTAGAACTATACAAACATATATAACACAGGTACAAATATAACCGGACGCAATAAGTCCAAATGTAATGCAGAATTAAATAACACGCGCAAAGTCCGTCACTATATCGCTTATCAAATGGACATACGTCATGCCCGTATTGTAATTGTCGCTTGACTGCCTCACCCCTCCGTTCGGGCATTGTTTTATACTAACTATACGATACAACAATGGACCGCGTGGACTGGATCTTCCAAGAACTACACCTGGCTAACGACCATCTTAAAGGATTACAATACAAAATAGGCGGCTTTTCTAAATACAAATATTAAACACAAAGTAAACAAAAGAACTCCAAATGCGGGCAGGCAATAAACTGTGCTTTATGGCTGGCAGGTGTGCATTCACTTTTGTCGGTCTGCTTCGTGGAATTTTGACTAAGTTGTAACAATATCTTGAACAGTAGCAAGCAAGGAATACTTGTTTGCTATTGGTTTTATTAATTTAATTTATCTCTACATTCCATTTAACTTTTTTTTTAACAAGACATAGGTCTTTATATAGAAATGCGTGTGAACGAACTCCATTTAGGTAGCTTCTAAAACTCTTTTTCTCAAATAGAAGTCAGGCCTTACAATTAGATTATTGATATAAAAATATTAGTCTTATCTGAATATACTTACATACATTAACTATAATGAATAAATAACATAAGCATATCCAATTGACGATATCATCCTAATTAGGGAATTGTTTATGCGTCCAGCTTCTAGAAAAAATGAAGCCTTTTTATAGAAAAATAAAAAGGCACTCAAACGTCCATACATTTGTTTTCCTCCAAAAACATTCTTTTGAAAAGGATGGGGCGATGTAAACAAAATTGGATTTCTTTACCCTTCAAACATGGCTGTATTTAGGGTTCTTTAATATCACTTACAAAACACTTCTTTTAAACTAATACAATTTGGAAATAAATCTAAATTTATAGATTATGCATACGTTCTCTTCCTGGTGGAAGGTTTCCAGAAGGTTAGCTACATTGTCATGCTCTATGGCAATGCTGATTCGCTTGAAATATTTACCAGCCTTATCAAACAATTCTTTAAATAACTAGCAAAAAACGGTAGTTTAGGAGGGCTCGCGAAGTTTTCTACCCAGTAATAATTTTTGAGATAGTTTTGATATTACACATGTCTTATTGGTTTTTTAATATTCGAGAGATGGCGTTAGGGAAACAATAAAATTTTAATGTAAAAAAAGTGTGTTCTTCTATTTTTTTTAATATGTGTAAAATAATATTTTTATGATAGATGACATGTCTTGAAATAAATTAAAATTAATGTGTCTGAGCCCTTTGTTTTCTAATTCTGATGATTAATATTCTGGATCCAACAACAAGAGAGAGGATGGTAGCTGGAGGGTCCGAACCAACCTCGAAATTGAGAATCTCGTGGCCGAGCCTAACATAGTAGAAGAAATAAAAGCTCACCGCCTCCACTGGCTCGGTCACGTAGAACGGATGGGACAGGATGGCAGTGTGGGGAAAGCATAATTGGGACGGCCAGCAGGTTGGCCGTCCCAAATATCGCTGGAAAAACTGAATGGAGGCTGACCTGTCGAAACTACGAGTCAATAATTGGCAAGGAACTGCGCAGGACAGGGAAAAATGGCATGTTCTCGTTTCGAAAACCAAGACCCACTTTGGGTCGCTGTGCTGGTCGAGTAAGAGTAAGTAAATAAGTCAAAGCCCAAACTTGAAAGTGTGATACTTTCTCAGTAAAGTGTACCACAAAAATGCATAGATTGTTGGATAGGGTTAGAGTTCGCTTCGCTCGCTCTGATAATTTGTTAATGGACTGTATTTGTTTTGTAAAATATTTTTGAAGTGATAACTTCTTATGGGAGATAAAACCGCTTCGTTACGTAACGCGTTACGGCGCCAGTCTGTCTGGCTTCCCTTTCTCTCACGCTTACGGCAGCGGTAGATTTTATAATCAATGAAAGATTTTATTAATAAATAACCTTTCATTACATTATCATATTAATATACATAAAATTTAAATTATAACTTAAGCTTTTCTCAAGTAAAACAATTTCAATAATTAAATAGTTCAACTTAGATTAGTTTAAGTTATCACTTCTATCGGGCGTCCCGAGACGCACACCGTCTGTTTTTTCATTGCGAAATTGGCAAACAGGCAGACCGCCAGTTCATCGAAAGTGGTTACCGTCGCATAGACGTTGGCAACACCAGGTTGAAGCCAATGCGTTGCCAGCCTTTAGGATGAGAGAAAGAGGACGGGATGAGAGATGAAAGAAAAGGATGAGACAGCAGGAATAGGATAGAGATTTCAATGATGGTTGGAATAGGAAAAAATGGATAAGAGGAAGTGGGCCATAATATGCAATAGGAAAGGATTTGACATAAATAACAAAAAATAATCTATAATATTATAAAATTCTAAACATACCGTGTACACTACGTTTCACCTTTTAAAAGAAAAACATCTGTAATAGACTATATAAACGGTGGAGAACACGATGCAATTATTTTAGACTTCTTGTCTGTGTGTTTAGGATTCACACTGGGCGGATGTTGATAGGGTTTTCGTTGATCGATAGCAAAATTATTAGATTTGCTCTGGGAATCAGGGTGCATAAAAATTTGCTTATTCCTCTTATATACAGTTTTCACTGACTTAGATTCTTTTTTAAATGTTGTGGTACTTTTTGTCCCGCGAGAATTTCAAGTCAAGCGTGGACAAAGTCGCGGACGTATCCTAGTAAATACATAAAATCTTAGAACTATATTTAACTTTAAATATATGCCGTAAAGTGCTTTATGGCAAGGATCCCTTTCAATGCACCCCATTGAATCCGAATGCCGCGCCGTCTTTTTGCAATATGGCCCTGTAGTATTTTTATTTTATTGACCGATATTTTAATTTTATCTCCTTCGTGATATCGTTATAAACCTTCGGGATATTTTGTTATTATTTTACTCTAATTTCTTGTCTACTTTGTAGTATATGACTAAATTACTACAACACTACTAATCTACGTTATTGATGACTTAAAATTTCGTCTTGTAGTTTTTAGAATATTTGCTTATAAACCTTTGGATGAAAGAAAGAAAAAGATTTATTGAATTCAAAAAGTAAACGCTATACATAAAAACACATAATACGTTCACAAAAAAAACCTGATTCACAAAACACAAAAACATATATAATAGGTAAGTAAATAAATAAAGGTTGTACGTCGAGTTTTTTAGTCAACGAGGTTGGCAACTCAGCATTCTGCTGCATTGGAATTTAAACAAAAATACCCACATATTCGACGTTTTCGCGATTAGTACATATAATTAAAACTACGTTTTAACGGTTTCAGGTGCGTCGAATGTCGAAATAAATTTCAAATAAATAAAATTCCGCGCTTAAAACTGTTGAAACGTAATTCTAACTAACAATCAATATAACTTGTTCATAATTGTTATATCTATCTTCTAAGTTAGTAAATAAACCTTAAGCTTATCTTTGAATTCTAATTTTAGAATGTTTTGTGAAAATACTTCTAGATAAACATGTAATATTAGTAGTATATTGGATGTAAATTATAAACTTGTTAGGAAAACATTTATTATACTATATTAGGAAGCCTAATGTAAGGATGTAAGGAGAAGAATAAATGTAGCACGGCTAAAGTGGAGACAGGTAACTCGTGTGTCGTGCGACAAACTAATGCCACTGAAATTAAAAGGACAAATATATAAATCTGTCATACGACCAGTCATGCTATGCGGGTCCGAATGTTGGGCCACCAAAGTGATAAACCACAAACGTCTCCAGCTGAGATGAGAATGTTGAGATGCATGTGTGGTGTTACAAGAATGGATAAGGTGAGAAATGAGTACATAACGGGATCTTTGAAAGTGACTGAAAAATTGAGAGGAAGACGATTAAGGTGGTATGGGCATATAATGAGGAGGGATGAAAGTCACGTGACAAAAAGAATGTTAAACTACAAGATGGATAGGTACAAATGTAAAGGTAGACCAAAAAAGAGATGGAAGGATTGTGTGAACGATGATATGATGATTTGTGGTGTGACAGAATAGAGGAGTGTGAAAGGAATAGATGGATTAGGAAGCCTAATAAAATAGTAACCACAAATAAATCTGGACGCACCATGAAAGCGTCTATTTTTCCTTTCTCTTATATATTATGTATAAATCTGTTATTAAGTTTGGTTACCCTTTATGTCGGGAAATTTCAATAAACTTGTTATAATTTCGGCAGAATTGTTTCTTAGGTTCCGGAGAATGAACAGGAAATTATACATCGGAAATAACAATTCCCGAGGTCCATAGCCGCTGGTTTAATTTCAATTCTGTGTAATTTGTACGGGCCCCTGGTTATTTTTCGTGGCGACCTGTTCCCGACCTATTTTTGGCCCTTCGAGCCGGATCATTATCGACGCCATTATTCCATGGACAATAACACTGGATAATGTTGAACGCGTATTATAATAATATCAGACAGCGAATTTATGTTGCCAATAATTATTTGTGAATAGTGAACTATTTGCTATTTTTATGAAATAGCCCAAAAATGTATAAGAAAATTTTTCCTCGAGGATAAATGGGTTTGTTTGGCTATTGTCATTATAGGCGACAATGTTCGTGAATTCTCAATACAAGGTTACAAGCCTTTGTTAACAAAATAACCTTTTCTAATGGATTCGTAGAAAGTTGTAATGGTAAGCAGTTTTTTCTTCTTAGATTGTTAGCTTTGGTCTACTGAATATTAAGAATCGATTTGGTGAGTTAAATATTTTTAATTTATGCAGCCACTGAAACGACGAATCTTGAATTTCCACCGCCTCCTTAGACCGCTTTCATCCATTACCCTCCAACCGCACATACTTTTTGTGTTTGCCAGAGACCCCTCTGGGAGCCCCAGTGCCTCATTCTAGAACCTACGATTAAGAATTTCGTTGTTAGCATTACAAGAGTTGAGAAGATGCTTAAATTGATTATTTTAATTTTTGAAATCATCTCAATGACGACGGCCTCTGTGGTTGAGCGGGCTAAGCCTTTGTCGGCTTACCTCACTGCAACGCACAGGGTCTGGGTTCGATTCCTGGTATAGTAAATTTCGGAAACGTATTTTCTCCGTTATCTACTTTGGTCTGGGTGTTTGGGATAGGCCCCAGAATGGTCAGTTGTATATTACCCATAACACAAGCGTAACTTGCTTAATTTGGGGATATACAGTGTGTGTTTGTCTGACGATTTAAAAAAAATAATTAAATGACTTGATTTTATTACGTTGCCGACTCTTAGAATGCAATCGTACAAGGTCGTACCGATTGATGTTCAGATGTTGAAATATGGAATACTACTCACACTTATGGGCTGGAGCACCCACTTACCAGACTGATCCTCTCGAATTCATCCAGCGTCGCGCCGTTCATATAGTCGGCGATTCTATACTAACAGGCGGTTTAGAATCGCTTAGTCTTCGGAGAGACTTTGTGTCCTTCTACGTATTCTACCGCCTGTACAACGGAGAGTGCTCCGAGGTACTGTTTGATCTGGTACCAACGGCTCACTTTTACAACCGCACCGCTCGCCATCGACGGGATGTATACCCCCATTTCTTGGAGCTCCGACGCTCAACTACGCAAGGGCTCTCTAGAACGTTTATTCCGCGTACAACAATGATCTGGAGAGAGCTTCCCGCCGAGGTTTTCTCTCTGCGCTACGACATGGGGTCGTTTAAGAAGGGCGTTATAAAATTTCTTAGAGGCCGTCAACGCATTGGCAACGCCCCTGGTGTTGCAAACATCCTTGAGCGGCGATAACCACCTTCGTGGGCCGTCCGCCTGTTTGCCTACTTCAGGCAATAATAAAAAATATATATTTCCTACGCCGAGATTTGTTCGATGATTTCCTCTCGTCAACTGGGGAACCACAAGTAGATATTTGCTCTTGATCATATTTTTTTTTTTTAAGAAATAGTACCGACTCCCTCTGACTGTAATTGTGTCGGAATCTTTCTTTCTCTTCTTTTTAATTACATAAATTACATTTACATTTCACTACACGTTACTATTAATCTTATAATTAATACAATATATACATATCTCCTTATCCATTTCCATTGTTTTACAAATTTCTTATCTATTTACTGATACTTTAAAGCCTACTCTGTTATCCAACTCTCCTGTTGCCTAGCGTTTACATTATTTGTCGTATTCATATTCAGTTAGAGTAAGTTTGTAGGCTTCTCTAAGATATCAATATGCATAAGACCGATTAAGTGCAAATAGGGACTATCGAAGAATAGGGACTGTCAAACAAGATCTCCATGGTTACTCGGAAGAGTGAGTCTACTGATAACTTAAAATGTAAAGACACCAAATTTGGTTATTACGGTCGTATGTCAATTAACAAAGTATATAAATATCTTGAACACGCTTATTATTTAATATCAGCCCAGTATTGTCGCACTCCGAGGTACAGGCTTGTCGATTTCAAGGAAAGGTATACCCGAACAACGATACACCTCGATGTGCGAGCTACTTCAAATGTTTTCCCTGACCTGACCTTTGCAATTGTAACGATAAAGATACCTAAGCAGTACTGTAATACTTGCAACAACTCAGAAGGGTTTATGGTAATAAAAGAACAGTCACTGGTCACAATACTTATAATCAGAGAACCTTACGGTTTAAGAACATTTCATGCACTGACTTTTTAGAACACCTTGCCATCCCTCCAACAATTTTACAGTATAAGAAACTTAACAAATTGGCACAACCGATAGCGGACTGAAGTCGTTGATAAACTATTTTAATTAAAAGGGTTATGAATGACAAGAATTTAATACATTATTGTTTGTAAATTTTAGATAAGATATTGTAGAAAATATTATATTTAAATTTACATGCAATGAAATAAATCGAACACTGTAAAAATCTATCGCTTCTGCTAATATGAAAATAAAATGTAGTTAGTGAATACAGTCTATATACAATTGAGAGATTTTGAATTATAATCTACACGATTTTCTACTACATCATATTAGACATAAATATTGTTACATAAAATTATGGTAAATTATGAAGAACTAACTACTCCATACAAAACTGGCGCTAATCACAAAATACATAAAAATATAGCATTATTATTTAATTAAGGAAATGTCCGATTGTATTCTAGTGGAACACTTGCAAGACAATAGATGGCCCTGTACAATAATTAATGTCACAACGTTTCCCGAAACATACAAAGAATATATACAAATTTTCAACTATGACAGATGGGCCTAGGCCTGCGAGGAATAACATTGGCCTCGCTGGAAGATCTCCCTTTAAGACGGAGGAGCGTTCCATCTCGCTCCTCCATCCTATACGGGGCACCTCACCTCAGTGTCGTTTAGAAATAAGAAGGTACATAACAAAATTAATTATTAACCTTAAAAAGAAAACGTGACAAGAACAACTATGCGACTAAATAAATGTAACATTACATTCTCCCAGGATTGTTCTACAGTAAACATTAGAGTAGTTAGCTGACCGACATGCTTACTTTCTTAGTCCCAAAATTTACAACCGAGTTAATAAGTTTATAATTACATACTCTCTTACTCATCGCGAATGTAAATTAAAATTATTCAACTGGCTAATAGAACTCCCTTATGACGATACCGAGAATTTACTAAACTGACGACACCAGTCTAATAAGTCTGTAACCACACACTCACTCGTTCACTTGTACACACATCACACACATACACACACCACATATATATATACACACCCATTCACACATCTATGCATTTCCACATACGTTACAAATATTAACACGAAAATTTACAAATGTATAAACTTTAAAATAATTTTCTTTTTTAAATTGTATAACAAACGAGTTGTCTGGAAGTGGGCGCTGACAACTGCAACACAGTATTATACTACCGCAGTTGTTTACGTTACCAAATTGTTTCTATACACTATGGTTTCGAATAAATTCTTTAAAAAATTCGGAATAAGATTCTATTATGATTATGTAGTTTAATGTAGTTTGAGCTTAAAATTATTTTCTCCTATTACAATAAATTATTAATGTACTCTGTGAATTAATTTTTATGTTTATGGCTTGGCCAAAGAGTACATCGTATATATAAAGATAGAGTCTTCAGTCATGCGATTTAAACTGCGAACAAATGACTCGGATTTTTTTTTCTAAAAATCGCTATTAACTTATAAATTTATGAATGTTTTCAATTTCCTGTTACTGCGCAGATCTTTTGGTCCTTTTAATTTACTCAGGTTATTCGTACAATGATTATTTTTCTCCATGACAGATAGCACTGTTAGCATCTAAAGTTTTTGCTTTTCATAAATTTGTATTCTAAGTTATTATTGTTACGAGTTACGGGACCCGAATTAAAATGCCGTTGGAATTACTATAGAATATATTAGAACTATACAAACACGTATAACACAGGTACAAATATAACTGGACACAACCAGTACAAACTGCGCGATTATGTAACACGCGCAAAGTCCGTCACTATATAGCTTATCGAATATACACGCCTTGCTCGTATCGTAATTTTCGCTTGACTGCCGGTCTCTTCGTTCGGACATTCCTTTATACTCAGCTTATAATATGTCACGACCGGGTAAATAATGGTTTCCAAGAATCACACCTGGCCACTGCCTACCATAAAAGATTACAATATACAATAGGCGGCTTTACTAATTAAAAATATTACACAAAGTAAACAAAAGAAGTCCAAATGCGGGCACGTAATAAACCGTGCTTTATGGCCGACAGGTGTGCTTTCGCATTTGTCGGCGTGCTTCGTGGAATTTTGGCTGTAACATTATTATATAAGTAAATACTTATTACAGTTGAGTTTTTAATTCATTCAGAAGTAAAAAGTAAATTCGGACGAACTACCTGCTAAAGGTTAATTCATTTTAATAAATTACAATTATAAAATTACATATAATCGAATACAATAAAAGAAAACTTATTTGTATCGTATTCTACCCATAGTCCCTCAAGACTATAATTAGAATACTGAGCCTAGATCACCGTCGTCTATGGGTAAGATGCCCAGAAGGCTGGCTACGTTTCCTCGCTGGAGCGCCATACTGATCCGTTGCCCGAGGTAAGCACCAGCCCCCTGATCACCTGAAGAGTCAATGAGTCGTTTTGATAAATTTTGATAGAGGCTCATGGCCTCAGGACCCCACGGTCCAAGCGTCTCGACAGCAAACGGCACAAATATATAACTCTCACTGAGGGTTGCATATTTGCGCTGCTTGAGTGATTCAGCTGTTTCTGCCGCCGAACCGGCTGATCTAGACGTGTTTGGTAAATGGGATGCGGCCAACGTGTCTACGCAAGTCGCATCCCACACCAAAGGCTTGCCACGCCGCCAAGGAATTAGAGTCATTCCGTCAGGACGCCTACTATCGTCACGTGCAATACCGTTCGGCTCCAATAAAGCCGGCACGTTAGCGGTGGCAAGCGCCCTCTGTAAGACATCATTCAAGGCGGCGTGGCGTGACCATCTGCCGGCACTGCGGCGGCAAGAAACACCGTGGTATCCCGGGTTGATTACCTCTGTTCCACAGACGCATGTGTGTGGTGCACATATGCGAGAACCCAAGCGCAGATTTATAGCCAAAGAAGTAATCCTTCCTTTGCGTCTTGCGGTTCCTTGTGTGTTGTGCCGCTATTCACACCCGCTTATATCAACCCGCACGAGGGAAAACTGCACGCTGTATTGTTCCAGCTGGTCCATTAGTCGAAGGAACCGCAAGACGTAAAGGAAGGATTACGAGAAGAAGTGCCTTGCCGCTGCGAAGCCCGCGTCTTTCGTAGCGTGTCTAGTGCGGCGACCTATCTTGTAAGTCCTGTCCTTCTCTTTTATCTCCGCTCCCGCTACGCTCAATTTTTTTGTCCTTCGAGCCGCACGTTCATTATTCCGGCCTTATAGCCGCACACTCTCTTTCTTTCTCGCATTCATTCCACAATTCTTTCACACTTCATAAATACGTAAATATTTATAGTAAATAATTATTTTTTAATATACATTTAATATATTTTTGAATACATTTAATTAACACTCTTTTTTAACTAACCAAAGTAAATGGGGTTATTGAAAAAATAAGTGCCAAATAACGTCAAAAAAAGATAATCTCAGTACCAAAGTTTAACCTTAGAGTTACTTTGTAGCAACTATTTACAGCGAATATATGTACGTACACTAAGCGATCATACCTCGAAGCGGTGTTCGTGAACCATCAGTCAAGTCGTGCATTTCACTGATGGTATCGCGCGGGCAGAATTCATAAAACGGTACCGTTTAGTTCCGAGAGCTTTTGCTTTATGTTTTTGTGTATGATCTATTGAGGTAATAGATCTTGTTGTAAACGAGTCAAGATGTAGAACCTTATGAAAGTAAATCACCATTTTATATTTATTCAATGCATAAAAGTGTTTTTATATTTATTAACTAGGATATGCCCGCGACTTCGTCTACGCTTGACTTGAAATTCCCGGGATATAAAATACCGCAGCATTTGAAAAAGAAAGTAAGCTATCATTTTAGTGAAAACTATGTCGCAATAACCTAATTTTTACGCACCCGAAGAACTACGAACCGCTCTCGGGAAAATTCCCGTGGGATTCTCGGGTTAAAAAAAATCACACATTTCGATTTCTATTTAATCTGGCCAATTTAAATAATTCCCAGAAAAATTGCCGCGGAGTTCCCAGTATAAAAAGTAGCGCAGATTTAAAGTCTAAAAATTTGCTGTCGACCAGCGAAAACTGCATCGAAATTGGACCAGTGGTTTTTACGAGAATCCCGGACAAATAGACAAGAGATTTTAAAAAAATGCATCGTGTTCTTTCATCATTTATGTAGTCTATTCCAGGTGTTTTTTTTAATTACTTTAATGTACAGACACGGCATAGTTAGAATTTTATAATATTGTTACGAGTTACAGGACTCGAATTAAAATGCCGTTTGGAATTACTATAGAATTTATTAGAACTATAAAAACACGTATAACACAGGTACAAATATAACTGGACACAACCAATACAAACTGCACGATTCAATAACATGCGCAAAGTCCGTCACTATATATAGCTTATCGAATGTACACACGTCTTGCCCGTATCGTAATCGTCGCTTGACTGCCGATCTCTCCGTTCGGGCATTCCTTTATACTCAGCTTACAATATGTCACGATCGTGTAAACAATTGTTTCCAAGAATCACACCTGGCGACTCTGCCCACCATAAAGGATTACAATACGCAATAGACGGATTTTCTAATTATAAATATTAAACACAAGTAAACAAAAGAAGTCCAAATACGGGCAGATAATAAACTGCGCTTTATGACCGGCAGGTGTGCATTCATAAAATTATAGATAGTAATTGTCCAAACCTCCTTAGGAACCTCATACCTTTTGTGATGTCATTCTTTAACTTGAATTTTGCTTTTGTTTTTGTTATGTCAAAATTTCCGAGGAGAAAATAACACTTATAAACATTTCCTTTACTTTAATTTCATCTTAAATATTATTTGTACAGTAACTTAATAATAATGCATGCTTCGGCATTGATCGACACAAAAATCTAAAACATGTTAATATAGAAATTTGAAAGTAACACTATTTGATACCTTGACTAAACGGATGAACTGATCTTAATGACATTTTGGCAAGTAGATAGACTGCATCCTAGGAACAGAGGTGTAGGCTAGACTTTGTTAAAAAAAAAAATGAAGAGGATCGAATATGGGGTAAAACTTTGTATTGGCAACCCTAATTCCTCAAGATTTATATTCAAGCTTTTGTTAAAAATAAATATGTTTTGTAGCTTCACGGTTATATTTTTACTTTAGGCAGAAAATCTGTAATATTATAAAATTGTAAAAGCGTAGTCTTTTGTTTTTGAGACATTTTGTGTTTGTCTGTTTGTCCAGGATTCACGTAAAAACTACTTAGCTGATTTCCATGCAGTTTCCGCTGATAGATAGCAAATTCTTGTATTTACCATCTGTGGTGCTGTATATCCCGGACATCCCACGGGAATTTTCTTGGGAGCGGTTTAAAGTAGCCCAGTTTAATAATATATAGTAAATGTATATATAGTCCTCTTTACCTCAAATGTCATTTATTTCGCCGCCTAGCCCCAATGTGGCTGGCCAGACTGAATTTGTTTTTAAATTCCCGGCCACATATAGCACAATATAGTTGGCCAGCGGCGTTGTACGTATAGCTATAGGAGGGCTTGGGTCGCTCATTGCGAGTTTGACGTTTGGTATCCAGATCTTCTAAGCGCTTCTCTTCGAAAGCCTTGACTTTTTTAAAGATTATGGATCGCCAAGAAGTCCTTTCCAGAGCAAGCTCCTCCCATTTTGTCAGTTTAATGTCGCATGCAGTTAGATGACGCTTAAGCACATCCTTATAACGCAACTGCGGACCACCTAGTAAATACTATGACAATAAAGATTGATAGTTTTAATCTCTATTAGCAAAAAGTGGTTAAATCACACCATTGCTGTATCAGTGTTAGTTGTAAGCAGCGATTAGCGAAGTGAAACCATTAAAAATTCTCCGTCTTTATAAGGAAAACATAAGTTACACTTATATACTTGTATATATTTTTAAAAGAACATTATTATGTCCAACAAGCAAGACTTTTTCGTAATATTCAGATGATTTATGCAACAAAAAAATTCTCCCACCGAAATCAGCTAAATCCGGAATAATTTGGAGCGGATCATTATGACGCAAGTTACATCTGACAGCTACCTTGTTCATCAAAAATGTTCGCCCTTATTATTTTAGGGAAATGAGCTGGGAGGTCATGAGACTTCCAGAGATATTCACGCGGTTTCCCTCGGGTATAATTCGAATTTATATCCCGCACAAACTAAACCCGTTTTCGAACACAAAATAGTGCTTTGGTTTTGCTGTATAGGTACCAAAATTATGTGGCGTAGACTACGTAACCAGTTTTCCAAAATATATTTGCAACATTTCAACATTCACACACACACATACACACACACACGCACGTACGCACACACACAAACAAACACACACGCGCGCGTCCGCGCGCACAGTCATGTTCAAAGGAGACATTATAATTTAATAGTGGCTTTATAGCCATCAACATTGAGTCTTCAAAATACAGGCTTCCCCTAGTTTGGGGCCAATAGGCCACTAATATAAGTAATGTAGATTTGACTTTTTGACAATAAAGATTATTCTTATTGTCATGTGACATCAGCATGTCGAAACGAACAGACAGATAGAGCTCACAGGTAGACACCAGGGGCGAAGTCAACGCATTGCCAACCTATAGGATGTGATATAGAGGGGATGAGATAGGTAGGAGGGATGGGATAGGGGGAGGGGCCACTGTGAACTCTCACTCATCGAACGAAACACAATTAGCTCAAGGCTAACCGTTTCACGCCGATATTCTGTGAGAGCGTGGTGTCACGGCCGGCTCAAAGAGAGTCAAGATAATGATTTCAGAATAATACGTGTCATTCATTCCCAGATGCTGAAAGCGGAGCGTGATTCAACGGTTAAGTCCATCCAATCACGTCACGTGCAGCGTCACTCAAGACGCAGTCTACAGCGTTTGCATTATAAATAATAAATATATAATTTGCAGACAAACACACACATTGTATATCGCCAAGTTAAGCAAGTTACGCTTGTGTTATGGGTGATATACAACAGACCAGTCTGGGGTCGATCCCAAACTCCCAGACCCTAGTAAATAAGAGATAGTTCGTTTCGGAAATTTATCGTGACAGGAATCGAACCTGGAGCTTCTACGCTCCAGCGAGTTCCGCCAGCTAAGCCTTAGCCCGCTCAACCACAGAGGCCTTCACACATATTATATATTCCTAAGCTAAGCAAGTTACGCTTGTGTTATGGGTGGTATACAACAGACCACTATGGGGTCGATCCCAGACCATAGTAAATTACGGAAAGTTCATTTCCGAAATTAACTATGCCAGCAATCGTACCGGCAAAGGCTTAGCTCACTCAACCGCAGTTGACCGTCAAAATGTAGTTTTATTAAAAATAATTTGGCTTATTAGCCGTTAAAAGAGTACTAAACGCTACGCGCCATATTTGAATATAGATCAAAAAAGCGCCAAATTTCCCCAGAGGATCTTGACTACGTGAGAAAAGCTAAGCCCCTCGCGCCGTCGTCGCCCCTATGACCAAGCGTGGTATTTTGAAGGGCCGCCCCCCCAACTGGTCGCGTAGTATGGGTACGTTCCCTAAATTATGATAAAAAGTGGCTCAGTAGGTTGACTGTCAACTACGCTATTTAAGTTTAATAGTAAACATAATAAGCCAACCTGGTCACGATATCCCCGACACAATTACACACGGAGCAGTGGTTTAACCGCTGTCACGACACCCGGCCCGCGTCTCAGCTATGATGAAGGTATACTTTCCTATTATAATACTAGACACGTACACTAAACTCGGTACACTGATATTTTTCTCTATAGAATATGAGAGTGCATATGTTTATCAAATAATATCCAAGCATTTCAGTTTTTTTTATTGACTGAAGCTGGCCAACAAGTAAACCGCTCACGTAATGGTTACCGTTGGTAATAGACGTTTGCAACACTAGAAGCGGCGTTACCACGTTCCCAGCCTTAGCCTTCCATAGGATATGGGGATCACTCTATACTGTTACATGCCGTCAAAGATAAGCGCACAGCTGCCTGTTGTAAGCGCAGTTTATTGTCTTCCCGGATTAGGAATTCTTTTGTGTCTTGAATTTGCAATTAAGAAAAACATGCTATTGTTTTTCTACTTGTTTTATAACCATAATTAGCGTCGAACTAATCCTTATTGTTATTGTTTTCGACTTTGTGGCCGTTCGCAGGTGTGCAAATTACTATTTCTCGGAAACTCAGTGTGCGCAGCCAATTTCTTTGTACTGTGTAGTGAGTATAAGACAATGCCCGAATGGAGGGGTGGACAGTCAAGCAACGACTACAAGACGAGTAAGACGTTTGTAGTACTCTTGATTAGCGATATAGACGACGGACTTTACGCGTGTCGAATTGCATTGAATCGTGCAGTGTGAACTGGTTGCATCCAGTCTTATTCGTATTTGTTTTATACGTGTTTGTACAGTTCTAATAAATTCTATAGTAGTTCCAACGGCATTTTTCATTCGAGTCCTGTAGCTCGTAACAATACTATGGAAAGCTAAAAAAGGAACAAAGCGGGAGGGCGAGTGTGTTTGTGTGTCCTATATTTTTATATACTTTTAACGTATTGAACAGTACTTCTTTTAGTTCGTGGATAATTTAGTTGGACAAGCACTGATTTTGTACTATATACTGTTTTTTTATGAGTGTATATCTGCTTGTTCTCCTAAATAAATAATATAAAATAAATTCCCTCCAAGTGGCCAGGTCGTAAGTATACGATGGAACACCGAGAGGTTTTAGTGAGTATTCCCTCCCGATCCGGGTGGTCATAGAGGTTCCTCGGAGGTGCTATTAAAACTGGCGAAACCCACACGCCCCCACCGCACTTCCCGGCGACCTTGCCCTCGATACCAAAAGGATACGTTAAAGGAGATGTGATATTAGGAACGGGATAGTAAGAGAGATGAGGGATAGGACAAATTTGGCTACCGGTTCTCTCACTCATCGTACAAAACAATTAGGCAGACTAATCATTTAAAGCAGATATTATGAGATCAATCAATCAATTTATTTATTTCCACACATTGTAGATGTTAGGACATACATAGTTTCACATGTTATTTACCTTTTAAGCGTACAAATTCAAGAATAGTAAAAGCAATTTTATTATTTTACAAATCATTTATTTACTAAATTATATTTTTTTTGTCAATTGTGTTTAATTGACCGACTTATAAAAGGTGGAGGTTCTCAATTCGTCTGAAGTTTTTTTTTGTATGTTTGTTACTCGATTTCTCCGTCAATTGTGAACCGATTTTCAAAATTTTTCTTTTAATCGAAAGGTTATGCTCCCGAATTGGTCTCATTGTCACCATGTCAGGATCTGATGAGTGGATTCTAAAGAATTAGAGAAACCTACGAAAACTGATAACAGACTTCTTCTTAACACGATATCTCCGTCAATTCTAAACCGTTTTTCAAATTTTTTTCTTCACTTGTAAGTCTATACTCCTGAGGTGATGCCATGGTCACCAAATCAGGGTCTGGTGAGTGGATTCCAGGGTCGAGAATAACCATTACTTCTTAAAAAACGCCGAGAGCCTAAATTCTTGGAAAAAAGGATTGTATACGCATGTATGTAGGTATTAACATGTTCTACAGGCGCTTAATCTTTTTATAAGCATGTTACACGATTTCACCGTCAATTGTGGATCGATTTTGAATTTAGTTTTTTTACTCTTAAGTATATACTCCTGAAGCGGCCCCATGGTCACCAAGTCAGGATGTGATGAGTGGATCCCAGAGAAATCGAGAGTAGAGTAACCCTTGTTGAAGAGCACATACACCAAAGAGTGAGTGAGTGAAATTTGTATACGCCTGCCAATTATATAATTTCTACAGATGCTTAATATATTGTTACGACCTAGTCGCCGACAAAGACAAATTCACACCTGCATACCTGTAGAAACACATTTTATTATCTTTCGGCATTTGGACTTCTTTTGCCTACTTTGTGTTTAAAATTTGTGATTAGAAAACAGCCCATTGTGTATTGTAATCTTTATGGCAGTCATTAGCCAGGTGTGTCGGATTTAAAGAACAAACTGATTCTAGGAAAATCTGTCAACGCGGCCGGGCAGACATATTGCATCTGTGCAGTACAAAGCAATGCTTCGATTGAGTGACGAGACGGTCGAGCGATAGCCACGAGCGAAGCAAGACTTGTGTACATTCGTTAATCTATTTAGTGACGGACTTTGCGCGTGTTATTGAATTACGATCTTCTGCATTACGTTTGGACTTGTTGCGTTCAGTTATATTTGTACCTGTGTTATACGCGTTTGTATAGTTCTAATAAACGCTATAATAATTCTAACGGCATTTTAATTCGAGCCCTGCAACTCGTAACAATATTATTTCTAAAGCTATTGAAGTATTTGCGCAAAAAGTAACATATATTTAACAAAAACAAAACCAAATAATAAATATTTACCAACTTTCTTTCTACAAAATCTTGAAGTTGCTGCCAAGTAAAACATAAAAATGACTATATTTTGTGATTTTGTTGTTGTTCTTTTATGTTTTACTTCACAGTAATAGAAAGAAGTAACAATAAACACTTCCGGTCTTATTCATATTGAGTTAGAGTAAGTTTGGAGGCATCTTTAAGAACCATAAACAATCCTGCAAACTTACTCAAACTCAATATGAACTAGACTGTTAGTACGCAAAACGAAAATCAAGTGACATGGATAGAAGTTGTTGAGAGAATATTTTTATTTTAAAAACGAACAAAAGTAAGAGGCTTAGAACTGCTAGGTTCGGATCTTACATTTTTAGGTGGTCAGATGCTACTCACTTACCAAAGACGGATGGGTGGGTTGTACACGTGGGTTATCTTAATGTCCCGTCTTCATGACAACGTTTTCCTTCACCGTGAACGTAGTTATTGTAACAATATGCATATAAGGTTAGAAAAATTGTTTGAACAATGCATATTCTCCGGCTAGAATTCGAACCGAGTACTAACTAGGTTACGACAGCATCATGAGGCTGTCATGCGGCTCAGGTAACATCTAATTAATTAAATACGTACTTACAATTAACGCATAGATTACAAATAAAACAAAGGGCACTGATACACGAGCAGTTGTTTAAATAAACATATAATGCGATAACGACGTGTCTTGTTGGTTTATCCAGCAGACAAAGGTCCTTTATGATATGCTTTGATAGAGGTCTAGAGTCCGCTTTACACATTGGGCCAATGTTGGTCAAAAGTAAAATTTTAAGATCCTTTGATGTGTGCACGGAAAACTGAATATTTGAGGCTGGCCGCCCAATGTTATCCGCCAACGACTATATCAAACCAACTGGGCATGTGCATGTCTGGCTAACGTGTTCCATGGGCATAACAGAGATGAATACGAAATATCTAGTGTCTAGTAGTTATACAATTCGATGGCCATTTTTAACGGAGTTCAAAAAAGGAAGGGTTTCTCAATTCTTGATGATATATCATAAGTTCATATGTATCAATTATTAATTCTTAGTGTAAATATTTTTATTTATTTCTTGACGTATTTGTGCGTGCTTGCGTGTACATATGTGAATCTGGGTGTGTGTATGGGGAGGGGGGTCATCTGAGACTTGACCAACCGCTCTTAAGACGAATAACAGCGCTGGTGCATTTGCCAATATTAAGCGGTCTGGTTTAGATTTTAAGACATTGTTGTATACTTTTCTTTGTATTTTGTCGTGAATAATACATTTCCTTTTCATTTCTTTTAAAGATACCCGGAATTAATTATCTATTTCAACGTTACGATTGAATTTAAGCTTTTGAAGTAGCATCAATGATTCGATGTACAAAATCTAATTTGCGTACTGTGGCATATATCTGATGTATGCATTTACTTTATAAAACCGTCTACGATAGTCTCTTTAATGTCGGCATGCACTATTGAAAATCCGTTGGTAATGAGTAGTAATTACGAACGAATTTAAGTAAGTGGATAGTACTATCCACTGATTATTGTATGTCAAGTGACTGGTATTTTCCAGGAGTTCAAAACTAATCAAAATTTGAATATGTAACTAGTATTAATTTATTTATATACAAGCTGTAGCTGCCATTTCATTTGCGCCACATTGACAGTTCATGATATATTTTGGCCAATCTAAACAATGCCTCTATCAATTATAGCCCATTGGCTATAATTGATGCCCGCGACTTCGTCCACGCGTTGCGGTTTTTTAACTATCCCACGGGAACTCTTTAATTTTTCACAATCAAAAGTATCCTATACGTTGACCAGGGATATAAGCTACTACCATACAAAATTTCATTTAAATCGGTCCAGTCGTTTCGGAGATTAGCCGGTACAAACAGACAGACAAACAGATAAACAAAATATTTGAAAAAAAATCTAAATTAGTTCTATTTCACTTCTTACATCCATCCCCCTGACTCGGTTTTTAGCATTTTTTTTCATTGTACAGAAATTCGACCTTCGAATTTTATTATATGTATAGATCATTATTACTCAAATAGAATAGACCTAAATAAGGTCTATCTGAGGGCAGGCCTAAAGTGGTCGACTTTGCAGAATCTTTAGTGAAATTGACACGTGTCTAGATATATAAGACACCTGCAAAGGATTAGTATTGGCTTGCAACAGTATTAAAAATATATCAATCCCTGCCAAGGGTTGCCTGCAAGATTCGCTTCTTAGTGATAAGGCCAAGATAAATAAATATAATAAGATAAGGATAAGGCGTTCTACTATCTCTTATATTTTTCTACTTCACTTGAGCGACTTTAAAATGTTTGCATCAGGTTTATATTTGGTTTAAAGAAATATGACCATGTCTCTGAATATCGCAAAAAGCTCAAGTGGTTGTCAATCTCACTTCGCCGGAATGCTCATCTTCTCAATCTGCTGTATAGCATATTATTTATTCCTTCTACTCCTTCCTATCTTAAGGAACGTTTTGATTTCCTCCATACTTTCACACTTTAATTTGCGCTCTTCTCATAATCTCCTTAAAAACACCTGCACACGTTTCTGCTTTCTACACCAAATCCTTCGCTGTGCAGGCTGTCCGGCTGTGGAATTCATTGCCCGAAAACATAAGACAGGCAAAGTCACTCCCCATTTTTAAAACACTGGTGCGAGAATATTATCTCACTTTATAATAAATATTTAATACCTAATTACATGTACGTTTATTTATTAGTGTATTTGTATATTAATATTATGTATATATATAATATTAATATGTGTTATTGTTTATTCTATATTTTATTTTTATTCATTTTAGGTATACGTATTGTGTGATATTTATATATCCTTTTTATATATTATATATGTATTTAATTTGCACACCACCGTCATACACTAGCGAATCTCCCGTTCATAAATCCATAGCCCGGGTTGTCTGGAAGAGATTGCTCTAAAGCGATAAGGCCGCCCATTGCTCCTACTTTTACTGTTTAATGTGACTACTGTAAATTCTTTATTTTATGTGTATGTGGTGAACAGTAAAGTGTTTTCTATTCTTCTATTCTATTGTTTTATGCTTGGGTATACAATAAAGAATTATTTATCTATCTATAATTATATAAATATATTTTAGTAAATTCAATACAATATTATTCATATAAATATCGATAATTTGAGAATGATAGAGAAATGAGTACATAAGAGGGTATTTGAAAGTTGCATCGTGAGTGGAAAATTGAGAGGAAGAAGGTTGAGGTGGTATCGGCATGTAAAGAGGAGGGATGAAAGTCACGTGACAAAAAGTGTTAAAGTGCTAAATTGATAGGTACAAATGTAAAGGTATACCAAAAAAGATGATATGATGATTTGTGGTGTGACATGGACGTATGTCAGAATAGAGATGTGCGGAAGGAAAAGAGATATTGTGCTCATCCCAAATAATTGGGGGGCAGTGACACAAAAGAGAAATATCGACAATTTAGGATCGCTATTATCGATTCATTTCTATAATCATTGCTCACGTTAAGAAGAAACGCGATGAACTGGAAGCGCGTTACAGAAATATTTACTGGCTACTTGGAAAATATTCCAAGTTGTCAGTACCTAAGAAACTGCACCTCTATAATGAAGTCCTGATGCTGGTATGGACCTATGGGGTACAGTTGTGGGGCTGTACCAAACCAAGCAACAGTGTTACGAGCTACAGGACTCGAATTAAAAATGCCGTTGGAACTACTATAGAATTTATTAGAACTGTACAAGCACGTATAAAAATAATACAAATAAAACTGGATGCAACCAGTTCACACTGTACGATTCAATGCAATTCGACACGCGCAAAGTCCGTCGTCTATATCGCTAATCGAGAGTACTACAAACGTCCTACTCGTCTCGTAGTCGTCGGTTGACTGCCCCACCCCTCCATTCGGGCATCAATATGTTGCGATAGACAATATTAATAATATTTTTTTAGCTGAATGCTGCTTTATTAAAATACCTAATTTAACATCTTAAGAGAATATTTCTAATAACTTTAACACTCGTGTCAAGGATAGAGTTAGAAAACTAATTATTTCTAAAATAACTGGAAACTTTCTTCGTAGTTGTTCTGTGGTTGGTTTGAATCTCTTTACTGTAGGCGCTATTGTTGAATCTAACAAGTTTTGAGACATTGGAGCTGTCTGGGAATTCCAATAAAAACCATCCTACGCAAGGTTGCTGGCCAGGGAGTGAGACTTGTTTAATAGGGGCTGTAAACTCTATGAGGCGTGAAATGACTAGTTTAAGGGGACAAGTACATATTAATAATTAATATATTTCCATAAATTAAACTATATATACAAACTATAACAAAACTGTAAAATCTAGTTACCAGACCGCTGTCAGTTGAAAACGTGCCCAAAATATTGCCTCGCTGAATGGCGACCAGCCTTTTGGTCACGTGAGACATCCACCAGACGTTTGGCTATGTCTCGTTAAGCTTGCGCGCCTCAGACCCCCATGGACCATGGGTCTCGACCCCAAAATCTGCAAATATGTATCCATTTCCTATAGCTGAGTATTGCGGCGTTTTAGGGCCTCCTGTTGTGCAGCAGCTGTACCGGCAGACATGCTAGTAGCTGGATGATGGGACGCTGCCAAAGTATCGACGCAAGACGCGTTCCATACTAAGTAGTGACCCATCTTCCAAGGCACCGATGACATACCATCGGGTACATATTATATTTTCTTAAGTTTTTACGACTAGTATACATAATAACACAACGTTTTAAAGGTTGTAAGTGTGGTAATTTATTTGATTTTTATTATTCCGACGTTTCGGCCACTTTCCGGTAGCCGTGATAGTGATACTTTGTACCGCTGTATACTACTGAAATTAAAGCAAGCAAAAATAGGGAAAATTTTCAAGTTTTAATATATATAGGTTTTAATAACTTTTGGAACAAAGTTCTTAATAGTGCGTTACTCGGCGAATAGGAGCTAGACGAAAAAAGTGTTAGCGAAACAAAAAATGCTGACCACTGTATAGTATACAATCTGGAACTTTAATGCAATGAAATAAGATCTAAACTAATATCAATTAGTGTAATATACGTTGTTTTGAAAATAGATAGTTTTGTAATTGCTCTTATTACTATACAATTTCTTCGATGGCCTTCAATGGTCTTCTAAACTTCGTTCTAACCAGGTGTCCCAAAGACCTCATTAGTATTTTTTTAAATTTATTTGAACAGAAATACATTATTGTACAAAGTAGTGTGAAAGAAGTCTTAAACTTCTGTAATTTTGAAAGAATGCAACAACAACAGCATTTACCACATATTAAATAAATTAAAGACGTACTAGTCACCGTAAGTAAGATAAAAAGAGTTTGTAAGTATATCTATATATTAATACGTGAAGCAAAAACTTCGTACACCTTTCTACGAAGATTGCGCGGACGGAAGAATTTCGGATGAAATTTCGCACACTTATAGTTTATATAGAGAAGAAGCGATAAATGCTATTTTTTTTAAATTATGCATAAAAAAACATTACACACACTACCATGTATTTGACACACACACTCATATATACTCTTTTGTTTATTGTTGCCTTGGCGAAATCTGCGATTACAGAGGTATAGTCTTTGACATTAATTATTATGGTCGAATTTCGACCACTAGTAATAATTAACACGCAAAAAGAGGTGCCACCAAATCGCAAAGCCGGAATCAAATCCCAATATAAGTGTTATCATTGGTTAAAACCACACCGACTGCAATTAGCCGCAAAGGAGACGCTGTATATCATTTGTCAGAACTATATATTGACATAATGCTTTATTATTTGTTTTTAAAATAATTTACATCAGATTCAAAAAGTTTACTTTGTAAGTATATTTTTTATTTATTTTTATATAGATTACATCCTTCATAGATACTTACTGTGTATATGGATTATTATATTAATAATGGAGGTCTAAACTATAGTCCCGAAATGATAAAACTAGATCCATTATTCTGGACCCCTAATCTTTTTCTACTTATGTAAACCACACAGAGTCGTAGTCGGCCCCTGGGGGTCGATATAACATCTCTTTGGGAATATATACTTCAAAGTTTCTATTATTTAAACTAGATGGCGTTAACCTTTTTTACATCGCGTTATGGTTTGCTAATTTTATTTCATTATACTGTAAGTTGAATTTCGTTGCGCTAGACCAAACCGTAGGGTGAAAATCGTTAATCCATTACTGGATTTAAACTTATTTTTGATGGTGGAAGATAGAAGTGATTCTGTACACACCTTGTAATAATACACTAGAGATGCAAATTTCATTAATGGAAACACCGATATTAAGATATTGCAATAGCCAAATATCGATATTTTTTATATAGTTTTTATAAACATTATTTAAACATCGATATTTAACAATTGAAATGGAATATATCATTATTTTGATTAAAGTGTCTGTTTATGTTATTATTTTGAACTTTAGACAAACATCGTTCATATTGTGGCGACCGAGGGTAAAAGTTTCTGGCAGCGTAAGCCGATCTCAAGACTTTAAGAAAAAGGTAGAAGATTTTGGAAGAAAAAGACAAGGACAGATATGTTTTAGAAAGGGATAGATGAAGAACAAAAGAACGACGAAATTCTAGAATATAAGGTTCAGGAAGGGCAGTTCGCTGAAGACGGAGTTTAGCGCAGTTTAAGAGGAGATCCAGAAGCGAGCTACGCGCAGTAGAATTCAGAGGTGGGCACTGAAGGAGCAGGAGGTGGTCTCCACACTATTGGCGACGGTATTGTAAGTGAGACATCTTATCGTCGGGACAGTGCGTCGTTAGTTGTGTGTGTAGGTAGGGTCAAGCCTGTGGAGAAGAATCACGTACGGCTGTGTAAGGTAATAAAAGCATTTAATAACATTTATTAACACTGTCTTTTATTAAATTTCTTCTCCGACTCTCTCGTATCGCACTTGTCGCTCCGCTGTCTCCAACTGAACTCCCCAGTAGGCGTGCCTTATGCTGCTTATATACCCGGGAGAATCTTCTGGAACCCATAATTTCGATCTTTTCGATACTCTTTTATTTATTGTCTATCCCTTTCTAAAATATATGTGTCCTTGTCTTATTCTTCCAGAATCTACCACCTTTTTCTAAAAGACTTGAGATAGGCTTAGGCTGCCAGAAAGTTCTTTCTTTCTATGGACGGACCGGATGAAAAAGAAATGTGTATGTGATTTTTTTGATGTACAGGACGTATTTTACGAGTTTAAACTCGCAATCTGTGCTTTTAATTTTTGTATAATCTTATAATAATCCTTATCCGTATCTAGGGGGTCGAGTTTAAAACATTAAATTTAAAAGGAATAAAAATCAATCAATCAAATCAACATCACCTAATCTGGGAAAATCTGAGATATTTTTCTTCGGCTTTTCTGTAAAATTGAGTTTTTAACCTTACACCAACAACTCATGGAAGCCTCCGTAAAGGGACATACGGGAAGACCGCCAAATTACACATAAAGGTCGCGAACCCTTGATAACACGTTATTAATTAACCTCCACTAAGGCTTGGAGCCATTCTCTCTAATTGGTTTTTAATTATCTACTAAACGCATTAACCAATTTGGCAATGGGTAGTATGTACCAAGTGGAATAGTGACCCAGTTTAGTGGAACTAGATCGCAGTTGGGCGTAGTGGTTATTAGGTACGAGTAGGAGTATCCATTCCGTGCTAAGGAAATATTTCAATAAATAATAAATAAATCCGCAAACACGTTATATCCCCAATCTAAGCAAGTTACGCTTGTGTCATAGGTAATATACAACGGACTCTGGAGCTTATCCTAGACACCCAGACCGTAGTAAATGACCCTAGAGCCTCTGCTCCGAATGGAATTCCGAATGGAGAGGATTATTCGGAAGATTCATAGTTTGCATTTTTTTACGTTTGTATAGGTTTGCGTTTGACCACCGTCTCCCCTGATGTTGAGTAAAAAATGAACAGTCTAGAATAGAACACGCTTACCTAGATGATAACTACATGACTCGTGTCTTGAAGACTCCTAGATCATATGTATTTGCTATAAAAAAAAGACTTCGGCAAGTGATTCCAAAGCAAAAGCGAAGAGCTTCGACCTGACTAGATAGCGTTTCCATCCAATAAACGTTGCAATACGGAGTTTGAGGAACGTTCCCAAAGCAGGACATTTAATCAATATCAATTTGTCTAAAAGCATGATCTTTAACCAATGTTTTATCTATTATTTTCCATTCTTGTTTCTCTTTAGTGTAACGTGGGGGAAAGAGAGTCAGCTCCAACTCCTTAGCCACAGAATAGGTTTAGGTGGGTCAATGAACTATACAAGATAATTATGTATTATAAATAATGTATTTAATCTGTTCCGTGACACAGCCTGTCGAAGCCTTGGAAGCTCTTCGAGTCCAGTTGTTCCACAGCTCTAATATTAGCTCGATCGGTAATTGTCTGCGTTTGGTATATGTTGGCTTGATTGTATAGGTTTTCTTAGGCAAAGTAAGGGTAGCCTTGGTTCTGGAAACTAAATCAGCTCAATTAATTATATTTAGTTTTAAGTAGTAGAACAGGTTACATTTTACATCTATGGATAAGAACTTACCCCAGCGGGAATACGTAGTAATTTTAATAACGTTAAAGGAAGTTTCGAATCGCATGAAATAATATTTATAAAAGAATTATAACAGCTGATATTTTTGAATTTCGAGCGAGAGCCAAACCTAACCTTTTTTTTTAAAACTCTCTTGACAGTGACATAGTTTGACTTTAGTACTGTCATTGGCTATGTCTATGTTTTTTTTTAATAGTGCAAGTACAACTTTACATTAGTTTAAAAATATATTATGTAAAAATATTAAAATGTCGGTTGTTAATTTTGTATTTGAAAATGTATACGGAATGGTCGGTGTAATATCCAGTCTATTCATAAACTGTTGAAGGTACAACCCTCTTGAGGGTTAGCCCGAATGGCCGACGAGGCTCCCTCGGATGGTATCTGCAGGGCGGAACCCCATTTGCAGACCCCGTCATCGTAAGACTGGGGCGCATGATTATTATTCTGATTAGGACACATCTTAAGGAATATTCGTTCCGAATGAGGTGGGGTAAATTGAGGTTCTGTTAGTTACGCACACTATGTAAAGAAACTATATCGAAAGGTGAAAGGGTAGTTATTTCCAGTTTGAAAATGTGTCAGACGAAAAATTTTGTTGGATTTTTTATTGCAACAACACAGCAGATAGGCAGACGGCTTACCTGATGGAAATCCGTTATTTTTGAACATTGCCTTTGAACATTTGCAAAGGTGCTGCTACTAATGTGCTGCCGGCCGCGAAGGGCGGACTGGACCCAGGCCACTTATGCCAGATCACAAGACAACATTGTTATGACGGCGTGCTCTAGACCAGGGGTGTGTGGCCACCCAGACCGTCAAATGCTCTGCCAGCTGTCTGTAGGTTGTATTGTCGCCTCTCACTGCCGCAGTAATTTCCTTTCCTGCACGAATAAAATACTAGAATATAGGTTCAAATGACGCAAAAATGCGCATATTTGGTTAAGAAGAATATCTGCCACTTTCGATTAGACACCATGTTCCTTATATTTTCTCAAATTGAGACCGTTATGATGAAATAAATTAATGAAAATAATTAATTTTTAAGAAACCCATGTACAATTTATATTCTGTTGTTGGTTTTGGGCTTTTAAGCAAATTCTACTTGTACCAGAAGAACCCGCTCTTCCATTACCAAAATGTTACATTGTATTTTATTTAAAATTAGTTTTAAATATTTTCGTGCAATAGAGGACATAAGAATAATGTTACGAGTTACAGGACTCGACTTAAAATGCCGTTGGAATTATTATAGAGTTTATTAGAACAATACAAACACGTATAACACAGGTACAAATATAACCGAAAACAAATCCAAACGTAATGCAGAAGGTCGTAATTCAATGAAACACACAGAGTCCGTCATTACTAGATTCCCGATTGTACACCGATTGTTCTCTCTCCATCAGCCCATCGTTTTATACTGCACAAATGCAAATACCTCGGCAACGTGGACCGATTTTCCTAGAATCAGCTTGCACTTTATAATCTGTGACACCTGGCTAATGGCCTGCAAGCGGCCGTGAACGACTAATAAGCTGTTCTTCACAATACTATAAACGTATGCCAAAAAATAAGTAAACAAAAGTAAACAATCATAAGAGAATTACAGTTAGTTCAAATGCCGACAGGTAATAAAATTTGGTTTTACAGATATGCAGGTGGATTTTGTTTTTGTCGGAACCTAAGTTGTAACAATAATATTAAAATATTGCATTATATCTATGTATAGAAATTAAGAAAAGTTAATGTAGCGGAAGGTTGCGCAAGTCTTTCCACCGCCTAAATCGTACTCCTCGATGAGCTTCATAAATAGTATTCAAATGGCATATTGTTCAAGTTTGTAACATTTTTCTGCTGTCGTCTTAACATTTCTTAGAATGCACTTGGTTTTGAAACTACACAGCAGATCTGATGATGATTATTATAATTTCTAACTCATACAAAACCTCGATTTTATTACATTTATTATGTCGTTATCGATCGAAATGTGTATCCCCATCAGAAAGCACCCCTCATCTTTGCTTAGGACTTGACTTATTGTGTACGGACCCCTTATACTGGGGACGAGAGTAGCGATGCGAATCAAGTATGATCTTATCACTCGAACGACTCGATGACTCGAAATGTGGAGTATTTTTTGGTTTTAAAGATAAGGGTAGGCTTCTTATAGTACAATCGGCATGGCGACATTTTGCCGTTTGTAATGATGTTCGCTGCTTATAAGCGATCGATGTATGAGTGCGAGTGAGAGAGTAAGAGTACTGTCTCGTCAAAATCGCCGGAGACTATCGTCTATATCGTAGGTTTGCCTGATTTCAGTACTCTGTTAATTCCAATGGCGTGCACGTAGCACGCCACTCTATCTTTATAAATATTGTTGCGAGCCGATACTAATACCTTTGCAGGTGTCTTATTACCCCTTTGAATTTGAGTGATCTGTTGTTCACGCTGATCTCTTTGTTTACGTCGCCGTAAGACATCATAAAACCTTATTTCCTTTATTGGTATTTCATGCGAATTCTTGGAAGCCATTAAGCTGACCATTTAACAATTTCAAGAACCAGTGGGCGGCATGTTGCTAGGAGGCCATGTCTAATTTACAAATGGTTGGGGGTGGTCAGTCGGGAAATGCGCCAGTGGTGTTCAGACTGCGAACGAGGCGTTACCTAGTGCGCTTTTGGAGCGAGTATCTTATAACGACGAACTTTGTACGATTTATGCGATAACGATTTTCTGCCCTACGGTTTAGTTTTGTTGTATTCGGCTATACTTGTAAAAACTGTGAATTACGTGTGTCTAATAAACTTTGTGAAAATTCCAACGACATTTTCGAATTTACATCCTACAAATTCGTAACAATATTTATAAGCAAAAACTCGCGTAATAAATTATTAATTTTTTTTTAGTTCTCCAATATTCATTTCGCCATTTCTGCTAGTGGTAATGCTGGGCTTGTGCCTACCCATTATTAACAGAGACCCGAGGCCGACCTCAATAATTTAATTAAAACTTAATTCTCATTTTTTCCTCTACTATAATCAAAACCTAAACCAAATCTCTTATAAAAACTGAAAACAAAATATAATTTAGCTAGTTTAAAAAAAAAATTGTTTTAGTCACATGTAGTTTACACTACTTACATTCGAGTCAAAAGCAATGAGTCACGTCACTATTAGTGTGTAGGGGTGGACCAGTGTACAATTTATCGGGGATTCCTCCCGTATTTATACCGCACTTAGGCTCTTGTGAGAGGGAAAATGTTATCATGTATTCTGGAATGATTGACGGTGTTTGCTGGAAGAGAATTCTAACGACAAGGAGGACATTAATATGTCACATTTTGTTTTTCTGAAGATCTTCATGAAAGTGGTATATACATTTTCTTATTAATTACCCATGCATTACATGTTCTAGTTTAAGACGTCGAGAAATGTGTTCTATTCAGTGGTGTACAGAGCCGTATACTCACTCGGTTTGGAATTTAGAAGTAGTTAAGTTATAAGCACATACTATGGGGGAGCAGTCTCGAGATTAAGTTTTGGTATTTTACCAAATTTAACGAATTACTTTTGGCATAATAATATGCCAGTTACTCAGTTACGGATTAAATAAAATATTTTTTCTAATCCAGTAAAATGTTGTAAGTAATAAATAGTAGGAGGTCATGGTAGCGTAATGGCTAGCGCACGCGTCCCAACCTCAAAGGGCGCGATTTCGAATCCTAGCCGGAACGCATGCACCTCTTAGGCAGTTTTCGACCTAACGTGCGTATTGTTACAATTACCACGTGCTAACAACGGCGAAGGAAAATATTGTGATAAAATCTTCACATCAAGGTAACCGATGTGTCAAACCTGCCAAGCCGCCTTGGACAAGCGTGGCGGATATACTGTCCGTTTCCTTACAGCGGGAGGCCCAAGCCCAGCAGTGGGATATTTGTGGGCTATTATTATATTTTGTGTACAGTTTTACGAAAAGTAAAGAGTGAGTGAAAAATTTAACTTTGACGAACAGTATTAAAGAGCAGTGCGAACGTGTTGAGGCAGTCGAAACTGCGCGGCAGCCCTGCAAAACTTTAACTTGTAAAACGTAGAAAACAATTGAAATAGTTTTTACATTTCAAATGCGTAAAGTTAAATTTTTAAAAGGGATCAAATAAAAGTGCTTTAGAAATTTCGTATTCTGTTCGCAAAACACACAATATAAGTAAAAGGAAATGAATAGCATATTTGATGTCGAAACATTTTTAAACTGAAAGTTGTAGCGTTTTGTGGATTAAAAAATGTTAGAGTTTGAATAAATTATAATTTATTCATATAATATATAAAATATTTTTTAATACTTTTGTAGGAATAGGTTTGAGTGAATATTTAATTCCTGAATATTTTAAGATTCACTTTTTTATTTCAAGAAATAAATAAGAAATTGGTTACATGTTTCCCTGCAGCTAAGCTACCGTGAACAAATACCACGTCATGGCAAGATAATAAACACGTCGTCACGGTAACGTAACTAACACGCCGTCATGGCATCCTAACAAACGCGTTGTCACGGTAAACTAAGTAACACGCCGTCTTACCAAGTTAACTAATTTGCCGTCATGGCATCCTAACAAACGTGTTGTCACGGTAAACTAAGTAACACGCCGTCTTACCAAGTTAACTAACACGCCGTCATGGCATCCTAACAAACGTGTTGTAACGATAAACTAAGTAACACGCCGTCTTACCAAGTTAACTAACACGGTGTCATGGCATCTAGCAAACGTGTTGTCACGGTAAACTAAGTAACACACCGTCTTACCAAGTTAACTAACACGCCGTCATGGCATCCTAACAAACGTGTTGTCACGGTAAACTAAGTAACACGCCGTCTTACCAAGTTAACTAATTCGCCGTCATGGCATCCTAACAAACGTGTTGTCACGGTAAACTAAGTAACACGCCGTCTTACCAAGTTAACTAACACGCCGTCATGGCATCCTAACAAACGTGTTGTAACGATAAACTAAGTAACACGCCGTCTTACCAAGTTAACTAACACGGTGTCATGGCATCTAGCAAACGTGTTGTCACGGTAAACTAAGTAACACACCGTCTTACCAAGTTAACTAACACGCCGTCATGGCATCCTAACAAACGTGTTGTCACGGTAAACTAAGTAACACGCCGTCTTACCAAGTTAACTAACACGCCGTCATGGCATCCTAACAAACGTGTTGTCACGATAAACTAAGTAACACGCCGTCTTACCAAGTTAACTAACACGGTGTCATGGCATCTAACAAACGTGTTGTCACGGTAAACTAAGTAACACGCCGTCTTACCAAGTTAACAAACACGTCGTCATGACAACCTTTTTTTTTTACCAGGGGCAATCCTATCGAGGATCGTAGGCCGCGCGAAGGCGAAAGGTCGCGGCCCGTGTGTGTGATTCGTCTCGTTCGGGTGGTACTAGCATACCGTAGCATACATAGCCACGGTTTGCATTACGCACTAAAACTCCTGGCCAATCCTCGAATGTCCCTTGTCCGGACTTTAGGCTCGCTTGCGCATTCACCTCCAGCCCGGAGGTATGGTATTATTTCCGAGGTAGCTGGAGATATCCAGCCCTCTGGCTATCTCGGATCTCACCGTGAGGTGAGTGTTTGCGTGCGGAACGGTGCGCGTCCCTTTTCTCCGGCCTATATGTGCGGGGAATCCGGTTTCCCCGCCAGTCATCCGCACGGCCGTAGCTTCGGTGGCTGGAGGTCGTCGTGCATGACCAGTGCAGTGCAGGATGCTCGATGTTGATTGAACGGCTCTCCTCCTCACATCGAAAGGGAAGGGTAAGTGGGAAGGAGGTTTAGAGGAATCGAACTAGAATCAAGGATTAGGTGTAGATAGGTGGGACACCATTTCCACGGAAGAAGGGGATTCCCATATGGCCGCGTCTCCTTGTACTTCTGCTGAACGGAGCTGTGTCTAACAGCGGCACCCCTGGAGGGCCATCATGGCAACCTAACGAACATATCGTAATTATAGACAATTTTTATTAAATAAAATTGTAGTAGCTGCAACTGTGAACTATGGCTATCTAGCGACAATCTTAGTACGATATTTTCTTTTCGCAATGCAATCAGAGTTCGTTTTCTGTGATTTCCTTTAACGCATATCATGCCTTGCTAAATTAGCCCGGCAATCTAATACAACGTCGCAACAAAGGGTATATTTATAAGGTTTAATATCAAGCTGGCGCTAAATCAAAGATATTATCGCGTTTTGCATTGTGAGTTTGTGAGCCGTGTACGTGCAACGGAGAATTGCATAACGGAATATTACAATACCTGTTTCATGTTTAGAATTTTTAATAAGTACTTTATTAGTATTTTCAGTTTTGCATTTTCCTTTGGTCTTTTATTGGTTGATCTTTGATAATGTAATCGATTCTAAACATATATTAAACTAGCGGCCCCGGCAGACGTTGTCCTGCTTCCATCACCACCTACTGGGTCCAACTATAGGTTTTAATTTTAAACCATCGAGGGACACACTCAAATCAACCCCAAAAAAATCGACAAAATCCTGGAACCCGATTCCAACGCCACCTACCGTTCAGGAATTCACTTGACCACACAAAAAAAAATCATCAAAATCGGTCCAACTGCTTAGAAGAATTAAACTTAGTTGACAGCAGAACTCATACTCGTTTTAAAAAAAGAAATTGCAATTTTTTTTTTTTTTTTTTATTATAATTTGAAATGAAACCCATCCTATCCTATGTCCTAAGTTGAAACAAATCCACCAAATTAAAAAAAGAACATCAAATCGGTTGAGTAGTTTCGGAGTTCATCGCGGTCAAACTCAATTCATATTTTTTATATATTAAAATACCTAAAAATAAGAACAGTCATGTATAAATAGTTACAATATTTTTACGATAAACAGTAGACGAAACTTAAATGGATATTCTCAGCATATATATTCTCAGATATTAGTAAAAAATAAATTATTTAAATTTATATTATTTAGTTCGAAAATCTACGTATATATATATATATATATATATAGTTTTGAAGTAGTGGGTAAGATATGGTAGGGAGGGAGTATATTTACCATTAACATTGTTTATGTTTTGTTGATGGTCCATAATACGTAAGTAAATAAGCATGTTATTATAACAACTTAATCATTGTATGTTATCCTTTAGGTAAAGTTATTTTAGGAGAGATATCACATTTCTTCTTTTAGAACTAATTATATGTCTAAACATATCTGAACTCTCATTGGCTGAAGTTTAATTTTGGAAGAAGCTACACGTTTACGCTTTTAATATCCGTGTATAGTTTGCGTATACGTATATGCATTTTAATAATACGCCTGGCAGTAAATCACAGTTGCATCAGTAGCCCATTGTTTACAGTGAACTCAAAACAAAAGCTTTATAAAACAGCACCTCGCCGATCTTATATTTCTCGGCTACCACGTCTTTCTTTTAAAAGGCCATGAAATAAGTACGCAAAACACGAAAGCTCCGAGGTAATGGAATGAAAAAGGGAAAAATTGCTCGAGCAAAACGAGTTTCATTTTGACATGATTACTCTATCGCATCGGCCGAATGGAGTATGCCGAATTGACAGTCACATTCAAATGACACGTTTTGCATTTTTGTTAAAGGGATTTTATGTTTTCAAAATGAGAAAGTTAGTGTATATTAATCACGTGGAGGGTGCTTTGCGCCCTGTGGCGGCACTGGACAAGGCCGCCTCGGCGACAACTGCCAGGACCCTTATGGGATAGTTAGGCAGCGTATGGTTAGCGTAGCGTAGCGTAAGGTCAGGGGCCCTCTAGCATCTAGGGAGCAAAGGAGTCTTCACCCCTGTTAACGAAGTGAGTTTGCCTTTCCCGGGGCATTCTCAAGCACTGATGCGCTAGGAACAGCGTGGGCGTAATTACGTTCTAAGTCTCACGCTCTTCCTGCCATAAGCGCGGGGCACATAGGAGGAGGGTGGTTTTAGTGGAGTATTGAGTTTTCGAGTCTCCACACAAGCCGGCGATTTGACTCTGGTGCCCATTCGTGGTGTCACCTCTCGTCGCTTTGGTCTAATCCCTAGTAAAGGACCCGGTAGTGTGCGAAATTGATTTCCCCCGCCTCAAAAAAAAAGCGTAGCGTAAGGTAGCGTTTGACCATAATCTCGTCTGATACTAGACGAAGATATGGTCTAAAGTGGAGCATGCTTATTTAGAAGATACTGTAACGGTCAGCGGTTTCTGAGCTGACCAGGATCTTCAATAAGAGAATGGTTCAGAGCATAAGCTTATAAGAGACACTTTTTCCTAGGTGTGTTCTACTCGCAGACCGATACAATTCTGTCTTCTCTTGTTTTGGGAGGCGTTCTACGAATTTATTTAAAAACATTATATTTCTTAATATATGTGACGACTAAGGAGGTTAGTCGTTACAGTACCTATTCACACGGGACTTAAAAACACACATACACAGGTTGTAAGCAGGGCCGGATTTACCTAAGTGCCGCCCCGGGGCACAGTAAAAAATACCGCCCTATTATTTCTAGCTTGCTGTATTTGAGTAAAGGACGTCTGTTACTGCTATTGAGTAGCATAGTTGTTCTTGTCGTGCTTCTTTTTTAAAGTTAATAATTGATTTTGTTATGTACCTTCTTATTTCTGAACGATACGATCGGCCATTTCCGTAATTGAATCATAATGTTATATTTTTATTTATTCGGTAATTAGCGCCTGTTTTGTATAGAGTACTTGTCTATAATTTACAATAATTTTGTTACAATATTTATCCTTCGTATAATGTGATAATTGTGTATAGATTATAATTCAAACCTCTCAATTGTATATAGACGGTATTCACTACATTTTATTTCATGTTGGCAGACGTGATAGATTTATACTGTGTTCGACTTATTTTATTGCGTATAAAACTTTAAGTATAATATTTAATACAATATCTTTATAAAATATTATCTGAAATATCCAAACAACAATAATGTATTAAATTCTTGTCATGCATAATCCTTTAATTAAAATAGTTTATGAATGACTTAAATCCGCTATCGGTTGTGCCAATATGCTAAGTTTCATATACTGTAAAATTGGAGGGAAGTTGAGGTGTTCAAAGAATGCTTGTCGAGTTTGAATAGTCGGTGTATGAAATATGTTAAAACCGTAAGGTTCTGTGAATATAAATTATTGTGACCAGTTGCTGTTCTTTTACTACCATAAGCCCTTCTGAGTTGTTGCAAATATTACACTTCACAACGTAAATATCCAATGAGAATTCGATTTTTAAGATTCGACATGCAATCAATAACTTCCCAATTTTTGAAAATCATTGATTTTTATAGCAGATCGGTGTTTTTTTTCCTGACATTCCAAAAAATTGCCGCCCTCAGAAATTTCCCCGCCCTGGCCACTAGTCCCTATTGCCCCTAATGTAAATCCATCACTGGTCGGAGGTATCGGGAAAAACAGACTTCGGCAATGGGTTCCATTCTTTTTGCGCACAGCAAGGGTGGACGCGAAGCGCTTCCTTCGTAATTTGTACTCAATATCGACCCAGTATTCGATATGCAACATTATCTCCTGATAGTTGTCTGGAAGAAATTTGCGCTACTTTGTATCCCGGGAATCCCGCGGTAATTTCAAGTCATGGACGAAGTCGCAGGCATATCCTAATAAAGATATAAATTAAAAATTAAATTATTAAAACTTGTAACGGCTAACTTGATAAAATCAGTCCATCGGCTGTACATTTCCATGCATGGAATATTTGTACCGAAGTCGCCATACATGTAGTGACACTACTCGCTTCCCGACTTTGCATAATTTAACATACTGAAAGCCCCTGAACGTGTCGGCGTCTTGATGATGCAGTCTTGCAATTTCGAGTCCTAATAAAAGTTTTATTGTTTTCATGCGTTTAATATTTTCTTCGTCCAATATGAGAACGTTCCCTGTGTTTACTTCGCGTACACGTTTACGTATTCCGCGGAAGAATCGCATTTCCCTATATATGTAACCTACGTCTACTGTATGTGGGACGTATGTACGAAATTTAACTGAAACTGGTTAATTGGTACAAACAAACCAATAAACTTTTATATTTATGAGTCAATAAAGCTTTTCAATTATGATTCTTGTCACACGAAAAGCGTCTTATTTTGGAGGTGGAAAGTAACCTTGAACGCTTGTGTAGAATGCACAACCGACACGCCGCCACCGCGCAGCCATTCTGTGATTTCTATTGCTCAACAGCGAAAGTGAGAAGGCGGCACTGTCGCACATAGCGTACGTACGGCAGAATTGTGGAATGCACTACCAGAGTCCGTGTTTCCCGAAAAGTACAATCCGGGTATCTTCAAGTTTCGTGTGAATAGGTACAATCTAGGTAAGCGTGCTCCGTCTTCGACCGCATCATCGTCCAGCATTGGACGTGATCGTAGTCAAACGCAAACCTATTTAATATTAAAAAAAAGCTTATGCATTGACTACAAGACTATTTTAAAAACTGAGTATACTCACATTACCCAGTATACTTACTTATATATATCAAGTTGCGGTGTATGTGCGACTTAACTAACGTTCATATCTATGCCAAACATAGTGACGTGTATACGCACTTCACTCGGCATAGGAATGACATGAAACATATAAAACACAATCTCGAGAAATTGGTGAGATTGACGCATGTCATATACTATAAACAAACTAGTAGGATAACGGAGGCACCATCCGTCGGCTCGTTTAAAACATTGCTCAGGAAATGGTTAGTCGAGCACACCTTTCGTAGTCATGACGTGTTTATGTCCTATAATATGACCTAATTTTAATTTTATTTGTGACCATATCTAATATAGAAATTGACGTGTTTCTTTGTTATGAATAAAAGATTTCTGATTTCATTGTGGTGGCGCAGATGTGACGCGGTGGCAGTTTCGTGTACGCAAGCATATAAAGATCGATCCATACAAAAGATTCATTAAGTACAATATATGAACTATCATCGTATACCTATAAAATATAAATATTAAGATTTCTCAATATCTTGAATAAGTTGAAGAGAATTTACAAGATTTACAACCGTGCGAAAGAAACGTAAATTCAGCAACAAATCCCTAATAACACTACGTCTGCTCGAATCCCGCCATCATACGTCTAACATAACATTTTACGGTGGCATTGCCGAAACACCCGCTGGATTCCTTCGCAAATTGACACGGCTCCAAGCACACCCGAGGATTTGTTCCTCGCCCCTTTTACATAATTAAGTGAGATAAATACGCACAGTCATGCTCCAAATACTCGCAACCAGAGGCTGTAGGTGAATTTTCGAGGTTAGAAAAAGTTTGAGAGAAAAATTTAAAGAATGTATTTTTTTTTATTTAAAATATAGTGTAATGTTATAATAATTGGCAGACAAACACTCGCATTTTACATATATACTCAAGCTAAGCGAGTTATGCTTGTGTCACAGGTAATACAATAGACCAATTCTGAGGGCGATCCCAGATCACAGTAATTAAGGGATAAATCGAAGAATTGAGCCTGGGACCTCTGCTTTCCAGTGTGCTAAGCTAGCAAAGTCTATACTCACTCAGCCACAGGGGCAGGCTGCAATAATACCTATTAACTTAATTTAAAAAAATACAAATAATATATAAGTCCCAAATCACCGTCATTTGGAGGCATTCCCAAAACGCTGGCCGCGTTGCCACGTTGGATAGCAGTTTGTTCTAATTGGATATTTTAGAAAATGAAGTAGATACTGTGTATGTAATTATTTAGTCATGATAATCGCAAATTATGTGTATAATATGGTATTTTAACCTCTACTCCTTTGTATGTAAATAATTCTAAAATGTCATGATATTTTTTTTTTATTGCATGAGTTCAGTATACAGGCAGACGGCCCATTTCATGGAAAGCGGTTACCATCGCCTATGGACATTTGCAACACCAAAGGCTACAAATGCGCTGCTGCTCTCTTAAGGGAGACTGGAACCTGGTCACCAATACACAACTCAAGGTTGTTATGGCAGCATACTCTAGACCAGTGTGGAAGCCATCCAGTCGGGTAAATACCCTACCACTTGTGGCTGTGGGTTGTTTTGTAGCCTCTTACGACAGGCCACCCGGCCGCAGGAAATTGTATTATTTCTCCGTTCCTGCACGGATAGTTATTATTGTTTAAACAATAATAATTGAACATACTTATGACGTCATAAGTATGTACAAAATATATGAGGCTCCTACGCTTTATAAGATAATAAAAAGTATCTCAGTTGATATAACTATCCACTACCCTGTTACGTTACAACTAATTTTGCTCAATCTAATTAATGCCTTAAGTTTTGGAACTAATCATCAAGTGTATAGGTGCTAGAACTGCATTGAGCTGAGCCAACTATGTTAATAAACCAAATTGCCAGTCTCAGTAGTCACGCGTCAATAGATCCCGTTGAATATGCATTGCGAGACGAAACCGAAGGCCTCTGGGAGGAGTTGTGGGGAAACTGGACGCATAACTATACCGGATGTTTAATATAACGCTGCGTTGCATATGGAACAGTTAAACTTCGAAGGTGTTGAAATCAGTCTCATTAGTCATCATTAGTAACCATAAAATATTTAACTAAAACTAAAAATAATTTGTACTGAAAGGCATTTAAGTTTTATTTAAGAATTTGATGCACAATATTGTTTCGGCACTTTATCCCATTATTTAGGGTCGGGTCTCCTCATTTTCCTGCACCAAGCTGTACGGACTTCGGTTCTTGGTTCGAGCAGTTGGCCTTTCTTGAGGTCTCTCTTTATGTTAGACCACCAGGTCAATGGTGGTCGACCTCTATCTTTCTTTTGGAATGTCTAAAGCAATTTGTACCACGTGATCTTCATTGCGTGATATGGTCACTTGGTGTTCACGGTGTTGCGTTGGGCACGATTAAACATAATGGAAGTCAGTTTTTGCTTTGGTGAACCATAAAAAATTATATCTGTCTTCATTTTCAAAACCTTATACAAAATTTA
Organism: Dendrolimus houi; assembly: GCA_039645545.1. Lineage (NCBI taxonomy): Eukaryota > Metazoa > Arthropoda > Insecta > Lepidoptera > Lasiocampidae > Dendrolimus > Dendrolimus houi. The sequence continues at coordinate 2,342,026 of CM077136.1, read as the reverse complement.
ACTGTAATTGTTGACATTACAATAGTAACTTTACTCACACTCTTGCTCGTTTAAATATCGAACCCGTACCCTCTAGAAACGGTTACCTTTTTAGGTTAAAAAGTATCCCATGATTATCCACTGAACTTAATGTACATATGTACCAAGATTTATGGAAATGGCTTCATTCCCAAAACCGTGAAGCAAAAACAAGCGTACAAAGTAATTTTCATAATAAAATTATTAAAAATTAAACACCAGCCTACCCCACTGTCCTTTTCGAAATCAGCACCTAAATACTTCAACAAAAACCCGCCAAAAATAGGTTAATCATAATGAATTATCGATTTGTACTGAAAACATGCCAAGCTCCCATTTTTTCCATTTGTTTATCCAAGTGTGAATATAGTTTATGCAGTGTTTGAAGTTATAATGAGTTATTTCCTGTGGGCCGTATGATTCATGTAGTCCGAGATAGCCAGATGTTCTGTATGTATTTGTATGATCAGGTTGTAAAGTGGTACAATTGATGATTATACTAATGTAGTTATTTATTGGCCGCGTTCTTTCGAAGATTTCGTTTGAAGCAACCGCTAGTTGAGATTTAGTTTCTAAAGTTCCGCAGTCAGTTTGGTAGATACGGAACTCTTATATTGTTGTAAAAACTGATTTATATATTTTTTAATTGACTGAAGCGGTTGAAAGTGGTTACCGTCGCTATTGGATGTTTGCAAAAGCAGAGACAATGCCAATGCGTAGCCAACCTCTAAGATGGGATAGGATAGAGGTGATCAGATAGGAAAGAGGGAAAAGAGAGGTATTGAAACTCTCTCACCGTGCGAAACAGAACTCAAGGTTAACTAACCATTTGACGCCGATATTCTGTAAGGCCCACTAGCAGGTTCCTGGGTTAGCTCAACTAATTTGGAGTTAACTGCTAACACAAGGTTAAATAAACAATTTATCTTGCGCCTTCAAAAGTTAGGAGTAAACCCAGGGTTAAACTTCTAAATATTTAACCCTCCGATTTGGAAAAGCTAAGTCGCTAACGCTATGTTAGTGAAGTTTAATCTCAATTATATGTTAGCTTTCTAGTGTTCGGGTACAACCAGGGGCCCAATTCTGCTATTTCAATATCTCGGTGTTGCGGAGATATTCAAAATGCAATTCCATTTCGTTATTGTCAAAAATTCGTAATTTACTAAATCCACAATTATCTTCTCGATACCGCTGCGGCAGAATAATAGTAGAAAAAAAATGGTAATACCATTAGCAGAAATATTAGCCGAAATGAAATATTTTTTAGCGACTTTTCCCTTTCAAATGTTTATAAAGATAGAGTGGCGTGCTACGGGCATGCCATGAGAATTAACAGAATACCGAAATCAGGCAAACCTACGATTAAGACGATAGCGTCCGGCGGTTTTGACGTAATAGCAGTATTGGGCCCCAGTAGTACTCGAATTGTATATTTTTGTTACTTTGAGCCAGCTGCATATTTTTGCTGAAGGTTAGCTCCATCAGCTTTTTTAATCACCATTACGATTTTGTATTTCGCTACTGTAGGTATCACATAAAAGCATACCATCACTAGTTGTGAAATTGTGGGCACGTAAACTCGACTTTTTATGCATTATACTTAAAAAAATATCCTACTATATAACTTTCACACAAAAAAGTGATAAAGGACATGAGACGGTTCAAATAAAAATCTTCAACTGTCACACAATGCAAGTTATACAAGATATTTAAGGAAGCCTATATACAGTGTGCTGTAGTGTAAAAGAGATAGAGATATAAGTTTCGATTTAAATCTCTGGTGGGGTTACAACAAAAAAAGCATAGACCTTACAATGTTACCAACTAAACAAAAGTAATGTCAGGTTAGTTAACCCGGTGGTATTTTTTAGTGGCGCTAAGGACAATGAGAGTTAATTTTTTAATTAACTAAACCCTGAGTTTATAAACTCTACATTTATTTATTTAACCTGAATATGCGTGCAAGTGGGACTAAGAGTGTAAGTATCACACCGATAGGGAGCTCTGGTCAATATAGTGATTCCAGCATGGTATTTAATACAATTTGTAATTGTCCAAAACAAACAAAACAACATTATGACTATTTAAATCAGCTTATTTGCACATAATATTTCAATCACGTTTATGCCACATTTGCGAAGTATTAAATTGTTTAAATATTTAAAGGTAATAGCCAATTATCGTATAGATTTTACTTGTTACAGGTATGTTATTGTTCTCCATGTTTAATATGAAATCTTTTTGTTTCAGGTAAATAACATCGTTCGTATGCAAACCAAGGAGGGAGGGAGGGAACGCGCGCCCTTTATAGGGCAGGCAGATTTAATTCTATTACGTAGGTGTTTTTTTAGGGTTCCCTAAATTTTATGTTGTATATTTATGACATAATGAGATCTCTCTGAATATTATTGGGGAAAAAGTTTCTTCACATTTTATATGAAAATTCAAAAGGTTTTTTTATAAAGTTTATTTACATTTGACTAAAGTATGTAGGTGCCATTTTGTTGGATAACTTTTTGCCATCTTGTAGTTAGGGACGTGATCCCATTGCTATAAAAATTTTGGGGCTTTTGATCAAAAAACTGTGACAAGTGGTTTTAGCAGTCCTCTCGTGATGTTAACCTGACACTGCCTAAGGAATTCTTCAGAGACCGAAACAGGTGAAAATCTGAAGGTGCAAGGTCAGGACTATACGGCGGATGCATTAACACCTCCCAGCCAAACTCTCGTAATTTTGGCTGAGTGGCTAAAGATGTGTGAGGTCTAGCGTTGTCGTGGTGAAAAACCACACCCCTTCTGTTGATTAATTCCGGCCGCTTTCTCTCAACTTTTTGCTTTAATCTCATCACTTGTTCGCAGTACAGTTCAGAATCGATGGTCCTGCCTGGCGGTAACAGCTCATAATGAATAATGCCCTTCCAATCCCACCATACACACATCATCATCTTGTTGCGAGTTAACCCGGGTTTCGCCACACTCTGTGAAGCCTGACCACGATCTTTTTCGCACGTTCTTGTCATACGTGATCCACTTTACATCACCAGTTATCAGCTTCTTCAAAAATGGTTCGGTTTCATTACGTCGTAATAAAGAATCACAAATGAGTACACGGTTCATTAGATTTCTTTCAGTGAGCTCATGAGGCACCCAAATATCGAACTTTTTTGTGTACCCAGCTTTTTTCAAATGCGCCAAAACCGTTTTGTGGTTAATTCCCAGTTCTTCAGCTACATCGTAACTACTAATGTGCCGATCTTGCTCCACTTTTTCAAAAATGGCATCAATTTTGGCCAGTGGAAAGTTGCATTATTCCTGAGTGACATAGGGTATATTTGATTGTGCTTAATAATAAATATTTTTAATTTTTTTCCGATGCCCAGCGAAGTGGGCACGGGTCAGATAGAAGTAGCATAAAAGTGACAAATAACGGAAATTCTAGCAAAAAGGAAACCGTCTTTAAAAGTAAATTAATAACAAAAAATAAGTATTTCCTACAACATCTTGAAGTCAATGCCAAGTAAAAGATAAAAAACACACCAACAAAGCAAAATATAGTAATTTTAATGTTTTACTTCGCACCAACTTCAAAATGTAGAAAATATTATATTTTCCATAATACGGAACCTCTGTATGTTATACAGAGTTCTTAACTTTAACTTGCTATTTTCATCTTGCCATTTTTCATGATTTTTTCCGGGGCCTCCCCTGTTTCCCCCTATCCGTATCTAATTTAGATTAGCTTTTTTGCGCCGATCTCTTTTCTAATGTCTGTATAAAGGATTATTTCATTAAGGTCTGTTTTTCGTCAATTAAAAGATTATATCGGGCTAGTGGGGTGGGGTGACATAGTTTACGGGTTTAGGAAATACTCCGGACAATGGGAAAGAAGTAATGTAATTAAGAAGCTTTCTTTACAGTTAGTGGACGGTTTCGTTGTCATTACATATGTAAATGCACGACGGAAGTGGGGAAATGCAACCAGTGAATAACATACATACATTTTTTATTTTATTTCATGCGTTCAGCAGTCAGGCAAACGGCCCAGTTGATGGAAAGCGGTTACCGTCGCCTATGGACATTTGTTACACCAAAGGTGCTATAAATACGCTGCTGCTCTCTAAAGGGAGACTGGAACCTGGCCACTAATGCCGGAACACAACTCAAGGTTGTTATTGCGGAATACTCTAGACCAGGGGTGGTAGCGATGGCTACCACCCCTGCTACTGGATGCAGTAGGGCAAATGCGACAGGCCGCCCGGCGGCAGGAAATTGTATTCTTTCTTCGTTCCTGCACGGACATTCATACATATATTATTATCACTCCCGTTTCTATGGGGGTAGGCAAAGACTATGGATCTCCACTTACGACGATCCTGACGAACAACTTTCGCTTCATAGAACAGAATAGAATAGAATATACTTTATTGCACACAATGTTACAAAATAAATTCATACATACAATCGTAATGATAAATACAATGGGCGGTCTTGTCGCTGGGAGCGATTTATTCCAGACAACCTTTGCATAGACAAAAACTCGGAGTGGATGGAGATAGATATGCAATAGATATAATATACTAATATATACGTAAATATAAAGGAAAATGTTACATAAATTACAATATAAACATATATATTTATCTAAATATACAAGTTGTGTGTGTCAAACAACACCATCCCAAGCATACATCTAAATAACATTAGTATTCAGTTACAAATTTGAGATAGTGTTGTTTCACGATGTCGTTTAGCGAAAGCACAGACTTGGCTTCTTTTATGTTTTGAGGTAGTGAGTTCCAAAGCCAGTAAATGATTTGTCATAAAACAATGTAGTATGTGTAGGCATTCTTAGTCGGTAATTTAAAGATGGTCTCAGAATCCTCGAATGACCGTCTTGAAGAAAGTGAAAACGGGTTTTAAGATACGGGGGCGTTTTAGGATTGCACAACATATTGTTCAACAATATATTCGCTTCATCTACTTTCATTAACCTCTTCATACATGCACGTTTATTTGAGATGCTTTTTACCTGACCTCTTTTTAACACATCTGCTATTTGATCATGGTGTTTATACACCGTGGTCTGCCGAAACTAACACTACATTTCACAATACTGTCATACACTTGTTTTGTGATTCTACGTTCATTCACTCATTGCATTCACCAGTGTAACACGTGACAAACTAATGCCACCTAAATTAAAAGAGCAGGACATAAATCTTTAAAGGTTTTCGATCCCTAGTGGATTTATCTGCTCTTACCTATGACCTAATGTTAATCGTAAATTCTATCTCTTTTTTTCACCTTCTCCCAACTAATTGGGGTCGGCACAATATTTCTTTCCTGCCACACTTCTCTATTTTGACATACATCTTCTGTCACTCTACAAATTGTCATATCATCCTTCATACAAGCCATCTATCTCTTTTTTGGTCTACCTTTACATTTGTACCCCACCCATCTTGTAGTTTAACTTTTTTTTGTCACGTGACTTTCATCACATGGGCATGTAATGGGGAGGTCATTACATGCCTATATCAATGTTAATCTTAAATTATCAAACATCAAATTGCGTCGGTCGTTTGACCACACTTTATTTTGAACGCAATCAATGTTCACCCATTGACTGATTTGATTGGCTGGGGTAATAAAATGCGTTTCAATGATTAATGTATAGACGCCTATTGAAAATAGAATAAATAATTCATCATTTCCATATTGCATAAAATGAGGTGCGGTTTAATTAATATATTGAAAATAGAATATTTTGATCTAAAACAGCCCTTTCCCTTGGTTAGCTGGTTTAAAATTACTTCACAGAAATTGATCCTTCCTTACAAGTTAAACTATGGTTTAGTATAATAATCCGTCGATTAGTTCCTGACAAGGGTAAATGATTTTTCAAAAATCTAATGAAACCTCGAGACTCCTTTGAGTGTTTTCCGCTATTTAGCATAGTTTAAGATTTGGTCCTGCAGGCCCATTAAAAAATAGTATTGAATTGGTAGACTATTATTACCAGCAGCGATTATAATAATATTTGTTAACAACGGCATCCCTTTGTAGTGAGGCGTGGCAGGAAATGATCTAAATATGGAGGATACACCGTGTTATGAATAATGTAATGTAAACTAGCTGAGCGCTGAACAATATTGTATTGTATTATAATTGACCGGGTTACGCTGTTAATGGGATGGCTTTGATTGTATGCGTTACGATGCAGATAAGTCTTTTTAGTAGTGTTACAACTTAGGCTGCGACAAAAACAAATTCCACTCCTAATCTGTAAAAGCACATTTTATTACCTGTCGGCATTTGAACTAACTGAGACCCTTTTACGATCGTCTTCTTTTGTTTACTTATTTATTGGTTATTGTGGAGAACAGCCTATTGTTCTATTGTACTCGTCTACGGCCGCTTGCAGGCTGCATCATTAGCCAGGTTCTGCGGATTATAAATACAAACTAATTCTAGGAAATTAGGTCGACGTTGTCGGGCGGGTACATTTGCATTTGTGAAGTATAAAACGATGGCCTGATTGAGAGAGGCAGTTAGTTGAGCGACAACTACGACCAAGGTGTGACGTGTGTACATTCGGGAATCTAATATTGACGGACTTTGCGCGTTTTATTGAATTACGACCTTCTGTATTACGTTTGGATTTGTTGTGTTCGGTTATATTTGTACCTGTGTTATACGTGTTTGTATAGTTCTAATAAACTCTACAATAATTCTAACGGCATTTTAATTCGAGTTTAGTTATAGATTAGATAGAAATTTTTGTGTTAGTACTATTTTCCCCTGGAAGATTCATTTCATTTTATATTGCAAACTATCCGCCGAAATCGGCACCGCGCGCCGCGTCGCTGAAATTTGAGTTGTGCAACGCGTCGCGTATTCCGGCGTTGTGACGTCACAGTAGGGTGACAATAACACCTCAAGGTTCGTGGTTGTAGAATGCTTGGAAAGAAACACGCGTCAAAGAGGTGGTAGTATAAGAATTAAAACGTCGGAGATTGATATAGATATGTTGATATTGTTACGTGCGAGCGAGGGTACGCACTTGGGATTGGAAGGAAACACCAATTATTTTAAATAAATGATTTTATTAACTTCACAGCCATACGTGATTCTTTTCCGCAGGGTTACCCTGCACGCACAGCGTGCGACGCTCTGCCCCGACGATGAGATTTTGCACTCCCAATACCGTCGCCGATATTGCGTATACCACCTCCTGCTGCTGCGGTGCTCGCTTCCGCAATTACCGCGCGTAGCTCGGTTCTGAATCTCCTATTAAATTAATTTGACTCCTCCTTCACTGAACTGCCCACTAAACTCGTCACTGTCCTCTACTAAACTCTTTTTCCAACTCTCTCGTATCGCACTTGTCACTTTGCAGTCCTCAACTGAACTACTCGGTAGGCGCGCCTTACGTTGCTTATATACCCGGAAGAATCTTCTGGAACCCATAATTTCCATCTTCTTTTCGTTATTCTTTTATTTACTATGTATCTCTTTCTAAAATGTACCTGTCCTTGTCTTTTTCTTCTAGAATCTTCTACATTTTTCTGAAACTTCTTAAACCAACTAGATCGTTCCACCATCACTCGCCACAATATATTTGGTTGATGAACCCAGCGTTGTGGGATATTAGTGACGAGGCTTGAAAAAAAATTATGAATCGGGTACGACGCGCGATGGAGTTTACTTCTCTTTGAATATGCAGTGCTGCGGCCAAGTATGGCGGTTACAAGACCTTATAATTTCAAAACACTGTGTCTTACACTGGTGGATATTATTACATTCTATTAAAGTTCAAAGTTGTATAATAAAAGAAAAACAGAACGGTTTTACTACTTCACTCGTCATAAAGTCTCCATACTGGGGGGGGCCTTATCTGAAAATCGATTCTTAAGGAGTGTACTCCAACACATTCATAAAACAAAAGGCGTGGAAAACGTTTGTGAAATCATTTATGATAATTACAGCGAAAAAGATGCCGATTAATAACAAAAAAAGCAATACGTTTACTGCAATCCATGGCAGGAATACGTCCAACAACGTTCACGAATTACAGACAAATAGTCACTTCACTCTACGACAGTACGACGCTTCGCGGCGTGGCACCGCAACGCGGTTATATGTATAGGCCCTTAGGGTAGATTCGGGTATTTTACGCCAGATTTATATTACTTACTAGCTGACTTGGCAAACTTCGTACCGCCTCAGAATAAATAAATAAGAAACGTTGATTTCTGAACGACTAGACGAACATCAAACAGGTTTGACAGGTAGGAATAGTTTCTAAGGGAAAGCGAAATTATTGTTTTTATTATATTCCAAGCATTTTTTTCATATTTACTCACCTTTTAAACTTTCCCCAGACTTCCACCTATAATTCAAAACCAAAATTAGCCAAATCAGTCCAGCCGTTCTCAAGTTTTAGCGAGACTAACGAACAGCAATTGATTTATATATATATATATATATATATATATATATATATATATATATATATATTAGTCTTATTTCTTTGATCACGTTGTAATTTTAATGTTGTACCTATAAGATACCATTTAACATTTAAAAAAATCTAGCAAAAAAGAAACCGACTTCAAGAGTGACTAAAAAGCAAAAAGTTAATATTTTTACAACACCTTGAAGTTGGTGCCGAATAAAATAAAATATCTTGCTGTTTTAGCAATGTATGTTTTACTTGTCACTGATTTCAAGATACTGTAGAAAATATTGATTTCTTGCTTTTTGTTACTCATGAAGTCGGCTGCTTTTTTATTGTATTTTAGTGTACAACTTCAATAAATGTACCGTAAAATGTACTCGAGAATAAAACCCATGAAATGCCACACACGGTGTCAAGTCGGTTCGCATAATGACGGTCGTAGGCACGGTGCGTGTCGTAGATTACACCAGATACAAGGCCGTTCACGGTTTATGGCTGATGGTATGCCGCCATTTATATGGTGTATGGGCTAGGTTTCGTAACCATGATCTAACTGAGCCGACAAAAATGAAGTATCTGAGTATGATTTCAAATTTCAAAATACAGTAGAGCGTCGATTATCCTGACCAATTGGGGGCCATGGGTGTTCGTTCGGAGGACCAGTTTTTTCGGATAATTGAACTGTATGATTCAGCCATACATATTAAATGAAAACATTGTTTACTTTATTTATGGCAGCTAATATACTCACATATTTAATAGATATTATGAAGCTATTGTAATACTTGGAACAACTCAGAAGGGTTTATGGTAATAAAAGAACAGCAACTGGTCACAACATTTATAATCAGAGAACGTTACGGCTTACATACATGTCGTCTACTGACTCTTCACACTCGACAAGCATTTTTAGAACACCTCACCATCCCTCCAACAATTTTACAGTATATGAAACTTAGCAAACAGGCACTGCCGATAGCGGATTGAAGTCATTTATAAATTATTTTAATTAATTAAAAAGGGTTATTAATGACAATAATTTAATACTTTATTGTTTGCAAATATCAGATTATATTTTATATAAGATATTATAGAAAATATTATATTTAAAGTTTTACATGTAATAAAATAAATCGAACACGGTGAAGATCTATCGCGTATGCCAACATGAAAATAAAATGTAGTGAATACCATCTATATACAATTGAGAGATTTTGAATTATAATCTACACAATTACCACATCATATTAGAGATAAATATTGTTACATAAAATTGAGCTAAATTATGGAGAACTACGTTATACAAAACAGCCGCTAATCACAGAATAAATAAAAATATAACATTATTTTTCAATTAAGGAAATGTTATCGTTTAGAAATAAGAGGGTACATAACAAAATTAATAATTAACCTTAAAAAGAAAACACTAAAGTTGTAGTAATTGCTCGTGTAATAATGTCATAATTTAATAGATTATGTTAGGTTGATACCTAAAATACTTATATTATTAGATAAAATAGCTATTGTATCGTGATTGTGATCGATACAATAGCTATTTTAAAGCTGATGTTTATTGATCTGTTGCAGTGAATAACAGGGATTAGTTAGTGAATACGATACTGTTATATTTACTAAACGTTTTGGTGGCATTTGAAACGGGTATTAACAAGTTGCTGGACATTTTAGATTGCGAATATTTAATTGACGGTACTTTTAAGTACTTTATAGTATTTAAGCAGGTGCGTGAGGCGAGAGGAACATAGTTCTTTACTATTCGCCAGACACTACGCTCTCCAGTAAACTGAGAAAGTGATGTTATCTTTAAATGTTTATTTGTGGAAATTTCCTTGTGTGATTTGATATGTATGTTTAATTTTGAAATGAAACAAAGACTTTTGAAATAGAGAGTTAATAACTGCGAGGCATGTGGTGACTGTAAGGGGAGATTGGAGGTCACCGGGTCAGATTGGACCCATTCTTTGACATCTAAATGTGTTACTATCAAATGATTGAATAGATTTATTAATGTTTAATGACAAATAGGAATTAAATAAAAAAAAGTGCAGACAGTCTTGTAATAAAACATTTACTAGGTACAATTAAGAAACAACTTCAATATTTGTCTGTCGAAGCAAGCCTATCGGTTGACGAGCGGCTAGGTCACGTACTTTTTTAGGGACAGATATTTGATACTGGTCTCTTTCAGCTTGTTTCAAACCAACACAAGGCAATACCTAAGCAGTTAAACGCTTCAGAAGCAACAATTATATTTTTATCTTATCTGAACTTGTAGGCGTCGTAGTTCGGATAAACATCTTTCGGTTGATCGCCGTTGGGACAATCAACGCTCCACTGTAATTGCAAAAATTTGTGTGAAAACTACTATTTATACAATACCTATTAGTCATAAATAACTGTTTTTAGAATCTGTTTGAAAACTAATGATATGTGGCGTGACAGAGGACATATACCAAAATTAAAGGAGTAAGAGGAATATGGAAGTTCTGTCTTGCGAATCGAATGTTTTTGTGTATATTCTCTTATGAATCTATTACAAAAAAATCTGTAGTGCTTAGTTTTTACAAGCATAAATCTTTCCTTTCTTTCTCTTCTGCATTTCATTTAGGAGGTATAGAAGATACTAATATCAAATCCCTATGCTAATAATGCTCACATTCTGCGTAATGTCTGTTTGTTTGAAGATTATTCCAAGCTTTTAATATTTATGAATACTGGCTACAACAATAAGAATCCTTTTAATAAAGAAGTTTTGTTAGTAAAATTGAATCACTACAATTACCTGCAAGTAATAACTTGATAAATTAAACAAGCCATATAATAGAGCTTGATTAAGTTTTTGAGTATCTTACTCGATGGAAGTAAAACGACAATTGAACATGAAGTACTGCATAAGATATTTTTTTTGCCATCTATTCGTAAAGATCTACGATTATGATCTCTTGCTTTTTAACCGACCTAAGAAAAAGGAGGATGGTTCCTCAATTCGTCCTGTAAATATATTTTTTAAGTTATGTTATTAAACTCGCAACTTAATTATTCGTAACTGTGTTACACGTCAAGGTTAAATTATTTGTAATTTTACAATTATTAACATTTACATATCTGTCATAAATCTTTGTCGAGCCTTTACCGCCACGTTATCCGTAAGCGACATTTGGACTATTTTTTGTTGCAAAAGGTATTTTAAACTATTATTTTGTATTAAGAGTTTCAGTTTTTGATTCAGTACGGTCTAATCTAACTAAAACTGAAAGACTTGAAACAAAATAATAGTTTAAGATACCTTTTCTAACAAAAAATATACATAGGTCCAATTGTCGCTTACGATAAAATAGCGGTAAAGGCTCGTTATATTCCATGAAATCCTTCAAAAAACTATTCCATCGAAGGAACGGACCATAAAATCGCTGAGATACATTTTTTCATCTTACAAACATCGCAGCCTCCTAGATTGTGTACTAGTGGACACTTTAACACAACGTTATAAGTATTTACAAGTAAAATGAGTCGAGTAACGCAAGCGACATTTTAGAACTATGATAATAAGAAATATCCTATTATCTTAAATATTGTTACAACTTAGCCAAAATTCCACGAAGCACGCCGACAAAAGTGAATGCACACCTGCCTGTCATAAAGCACAGTTTACTACCTGCCCGCATTTGGACTTCTTTTGTTTACTTTGTGTTTAAAAACTGTAATTAGAAAAGCCGCCTATTGTGTATCATAATCCTTTATGATGGTTATGATGGTCGTTAGCCAGTCCACGCGTTCGATTGTTGTATCGTATAGTTAGTATAAAACAATGCCCGGAAGGGGTGAGGCAGTAAAGCGACGATTACGATATGAACAAGACGTGTACATTCGATAAGCTATATAGTGACGGACTTCGCGCGTGTTATTGAATCGTGCAGTTTGTACTGGTTGTGTCCAGTTATATTTGGACCTGTGTTATGTGTTTGTATAGTTGTAATAAATTCTATAGTAATTCCAACGGCATTTTAATTCGAGTCCCGTCCGTACTCTTAACAATATTATAAAATTCTAAACATGGCGTGACTATACATTGATGCTATTTAAAAAAACAACTGGGATAGAACTATATAAACGTCGAAGAACATGATACAAATATTTTTAGATTTCTTGTCTGTTTGTTCGGGATTCACGTAAAAACTACTGAGCCGATTTCGATGCCGTTGTGCTGCTAATTTTTAGCCTTAAAATTTTCGCTACTATTTATCCCGGCTATCCCGCGGGATTTTTTCTGGGAGTGATTTAAAATGGCCATATTAAAAAAATAGAATTCCAATGCGGTTTTTTCACTAGAATTTGCCACTTTTTATCCCGGGAGAGGTTTGAAGTTGTTCGGGTGCATAAAAATTTGTTTATTCCGAACAGATTCCACTAAAACGATAGCTTACATTCTTTTTTAACTACTGCTATACTTTGTGTCCCGGGAATATTTCTGGGTGTGGTACAAAATTAGTTTACTTGCATAAATATTAGCTGATTTCTCGATACGATTTCACTAGCAACGTAACTTAAGCTCTTTTTGAGGTGATGCAATGTTTTATATTCGGAGAATACCGCAGGAATTTTCCCAGGAGTGTATTAACATGGGTGCTATACGTAAAAATTACCTGGTTTGGATCCGATTGGTACTAAAACAATATAATCCGGGACTTTTTATAGTTCCCGGGACGTTCAAACTTCGAAACCACTTCAATCTAAATTGCACTTTAATTCATTTGCATAAAGTTCAAAATTCAATACACTGTTGAATTATTACGCACAATTATCCTTGATCTACGTATAAAAGAATATATGCCTTAAGTATATACGGATAGAGCTAAAACTCATTTGAAAACTTTTAAATTTCATTTAAATTGAAAATTAGTACTAACGGGTAAAAAAGCTGTTTTATTTTGAATTAAATAAGGTTGATGAATTTTACGTGGTTATCTGTTTTTAGTGTCACTTTTTTGATTCATCGATTTTCAAATTCGATTCTTAAGAAGTTTTACTTCAAAAATCCGTCGCCCTGCTGAAAATACACTTTCATTTTAAATACTGGCGAAATAACTATTTACGTTACCCCTCAAACGTGGACGATGTCGCGGGTAAATCTTTTATATAGTACATGCCGTCAAAGATAAGCGCCCAGCTGCCTGTTGTAAGCGCAGTCCATTGTCTTCCCGGATTAGGAATTCTTTTGTCTTTTGAATTTGTAATTAAGAAAAACATGCTATTGTCTTTTTACTTGTTTTATACCATCATTAGCGTCGAACTAATCCTTATTGTTATTGTTTTCGACTTTGTGGCCGTTCGCAGGTGTGCAAATTATTATTTCTTAGTAACTCAGTGTGCGTGGCCTATTTCTATGTACTGTGTAGTTAGTATAAGACGATGCCCGAATGGAGGGGCGGAGCAGTCAAGCGACGACTACGAAACGAGTAAGACGTTCTGTAGTACTCTCGATTAGCGATATAGACGACGGACTTTGCGCGTATCGAATTGTATTGAATCGTGCAGTGTGAACTGGTTGCATCCAGTTTTATTTGTATTTGTTTTATACGTGTTTGTATAGTTCTAATAAATTCTGTAGTAGGTCCTGTAGCTCGTAACAATATAAATAATTTTACAATCTATCGTGAAATGTATTCACACCCCTTTTAACAAAATTATAGTGTTTCATTAGTCTTGCACAGTATCTTCGTAGCGAACATAAATGTAATATCGCAAATTCTATTAAAGCAATAATTTCATTCGGTCGAAGTAGCTAATAAAAACTTTCGGATAATATCAACTATTCATATCGCGTTTCGTATTCAATACATTACTTAAACTTGTTAAGCTTAATGGAAGCCTTGTCAAAACTCCGAATTAAATTTCCAAGAGAAAAATCGCTCGATGTGATAAAATTATGGTTAACAAATTACGTACATAACAGCCAAGTCTGATTTGAAAACAATCGGCTCTAACGTTAGAGAGATAAGGCTTTAAATTGCTTGATTGATTGATTGATATGTTCAACCCCAAACCGACAGCCAGTGAAGTCTTATAATTACAACGATTTTTTTTTCACGAGTTATCGATTGTTCTGTTAATCAAATAAAGTTTTGTTGCTTTTTAAAGGTTTAACGATGTAAAAAATACTTAATCGATAAGTTTGGAATAAATTTTTTATGAGTAAGTTGTCCTAAACTCAAAGGGCGCAGGTTCGAATCCTGGCTGGAACGCATGCATCACTTGGGCAGTTTTCTGACCTATAGTCCATATTGTTACAATTACCTAGTGCTAACAACGGTGAAGGAAAAATCGTGATGCAACCTGCACATCGATATAACCGATGTGTCAAACCTGCCAAGCCGCCTTGGACAAGCGTAGCGGGTATACTGTCCGTTCTCCATATAAGGGGAGGCCCGAGCCCAGCAGTGGGACATTTATGGGCTGATATTATAACAAAATTGATGTGTAAGATACTCTGTTCTGTAGTTTGTTGGTTCCTGGGGTTTGCCTGGAAGAGATATATTTAAGTGATAAGGCCGCCCTTTGTTCGATCATTATTGTCCCTAGTTTTTAAGAACGTAGTTTTAATTTTCGGCGAACAATAGTGTTTTAATTTATTCATTCATTGCTCTTCGTAAATAGTTTGTTAAAGTACATACATGTGATATTTATATTTTATTATGTTTTATAATACATACATGTACATGTTACGGGACTCTAATTAAAATCACGTTAGAATTACTATAGAATTTATTAGAACTATACAAACACGTATAACACAGGTACAAATATAACTGAATACAACCGGTCCAAACGTAATGCACGATGCAATAACACGCGCAAAGTCCGTCGCTAAATAGATTACCGAATGTAGTACACACGTCGTGCTTATCGCTCTACTGCCTCACCCCCTTCGTTGGGGCATTGCTTTATTCTGTACAAATACAATATGTCTGCTCGACCGCGTGGACTGAATTTTCCAAGAATCACACCTGGCTAATTACTGCCATAAAGATTACAATACACAATGGGCTGTTTTTCCAAACACAAATTAAATAAAAGAAGACAGTCATAAAAGAGCTTCAATGTTATTGACTCAAACGCCGGCGGGTAATAAATGTGCTTTGTTTACAAATATGCAGGTGACCCAAATTGTAACAATACTATTTATTATTACATATTGTATTTATTTCTTTCTCAGGGTTTGCATGTGTAAAAATACTGGCCAAATGTTTAGGTTTATAATTCGTTTTCCACCTGCCTTTTTGTTGTTCAACTTTGACATTGGCAATTGAATGCTGTGTGCGTTGAAGCCATGTAAAAAAATAGTTTATAAACCATAGGTCACAGAGTACATCAATACTATAGAAGATAAAATAGAGCACTTTGTTTATCTTGTCTGTTTTCGTTAAAGAGTCGCATCAAATATTGATGGTTTCTAAAAATGCATACTATATATTTCCACCTGTTTAGGGTTAGACAGAGAAGATGGATCTACTTGCTACGTTCTTGGAAAACATTCTTCGCTTCATTAATTTAATTAATCTCTTCATAATCTCTCTTTTACCAATCGTTTGGGGTCGGCACCATATGTCTTTTTCTTCCATACACCTCTCTATTCACGTTATACACGTCCTCTGTCCTACCACAAATCGTCACATCATCTTTCATAAAATCCATCCATATCTTTGTCTTTTTCCATTAATCTCTTCACAATGTACAAGTTTATTTAAGCTGCGTTTTTCTTATGTAATTTTATCTGTTAAAAAAGTTTCCTGTCCATTTTTTTTATAAAAAGAAAAACTTACTGTTTGTAACGGTTGCTTAATATTACGCTGTCACAACTATTTTATTTATAAAAAGGCACATTCTGTAATAAAGAAAATGCCGTAAAACCGATTTCAATATGAACATAAGTTTGACGATATAAATAAATAATTTATTATAACAACGTGACATAATATAACCGGCAGCAGAGTGCGGTGGGTGTCTGTAAATGAGTGTGGGAGGTCAGTGTAAAATGCGTGGGCGTTGCACGTCTGGAATAAAATAAATAACAAATAGGTTGTTATTCTTTGCTCATAGTTAATTTTATTTCAAAATAGTATGAATAAAGAAAAATTATTTTTATAGAATATTTACGTCGTTTATATTCATGCTCAATTATTTTATTCTTTTATAAATGTAGTAAAGTTTAAATTACTTTGGACTGTTTTATTACACACGTAGATGATTGAAAATTTATAGAACAAAGAATTTAATATTATGAATATAAAATTATATATTTAATACAACTTCTGACATCTCATTATTATTATTATTATTTTAACTAAATAAGTCAAATAACAAATATATACATACATAATTATAAGCTAGTACAATGAAGAAATTTATAAATAATCTCATACAATAAAAGAAAACTTACCTTATTTGTATTGTATTCTACTCATAGTCCCTCAAGACTATAAGTAGAATACTGAGCCTAAATCACCGTCTTCTATGGGTAAGCTGCCCAGAAGGTTGGCTACGTTTTCTCGCTGGATCGCCATACCGATCCATTGCCCGAGGTAAGCATCAACCTTCTGATCACCTGAAGAGTCAATGAGTCTAGTCTAGCTATGAGTGGATATCGGTGGTATGCGGAGCGCGAGGGAATTATACTCCGGTAGGATGGTCAGGCGGGTGCTCTTCGTCGGCATAATATTGCATTGTTTTTTTTGTTTTTAGGTTTTTTTTATTTATTTATTTAACAAGACAACATAATGATTACAACTTATTGCATTATATATAGCATTGCCGTCGAAATGGGGGCGCGGCGTGTTCCGCGCGCGCTCACCTCTCCTCCCGTAGGGCGAGTTCCACCCAATTGGGCGACTGCCCATCTGCTGCGGGGCTGCGGAGAGGCTAGGTCATATACCCGTTACCCTGTCATAAGGCAAAGGACGGAACACCCAGGGGTTTTAGTGGGTATCCCTAACTGGGGAGTGGCAATAGCATGGCACCAGTTCTGACTGAGCATGCTAGTGTCACCCCCGGCGAATCCCACACACGGGTCGCGAATTATCCCCCCAGGCTTTTGTGCCTGTCGCGGCTTAATCCTCAATCGGATTTCCCCTGATTAAAAAAAAAAGTACATAGCATAGAAAACCTCTGGGATTTATATTAGTGCTATGGATATCTACGTCCGTAGCATTTAACAATTTTAACATTATAATTGGTTTAAAAAGTGCATTTTAAGTTTATTTTTAATATTTATTGATGTAATGCTTTCCCTAAACTCAACAGGTAAGACTTTTAACAAGCGCGGAACTAAATACCCACTTGTGCGCTTGCGGTTACATGTTGTTTGCCCGATTCGTGACGAACCGGCTTTATTCTTAGGTATTCTTGTGCATTTTTTTTTATTAATAAAATATTTCGAAACATGTTCTATATTTGAATGATTATGTTCGTAATTCGAATATTTAATTGTAGACATTTATGTTGGACTACTATATTGAAACATGCTGTGGTTTTTAAGTATCGTCTGTCGTATACATTGGCATTCACCCCCCGTCTAGGAGTCGTGAAGATAAATCGCGACGGCACACGCTCGTGCCGCCGCCGCCGTTGCCGCCACTCGCTGGTTACAACATCGAAATTATTCTGTTCATACTTCCATAATACTTACAAGCTATTAGACTTTTACTTTCATATAATGTCAACAGACAAAGCATAATAACCTATTCAATTTGCTATACTAGATTATTATTATGTACTAGTTGTAGCCCAAGTTACTCCTTATAACATCAACTATCTATCAGTGGAAGTCTCGTCAAAATCGGTTCAGCCGTTTCAGAGATTAGCGGGAACATCCAAAGATACAGACAAATGAAAAAAAATCATTTTCGGAATCTTCTGGTCCGAATTATCTCCCTGATTTAATTCACATTTTTATTTTGACATTACAAACATATATTTATTTATTTATCTATATAGGCTCCGTAGCTATTAAAAAATGCAAGGCATTGGACTACTATATGCAAAGGATCTCGAGATTCTCGAGCTTCAGGTTAGATATGTCTAGACAAAGATGTTGTATGAAATTGATCACAAAGAACGGCAGTGTAGGATTCCCCACGTGGGGGTGGCACTAGCACTAAGTAGGAAGTGCTATTGCTACATATTAATAGTTGCTCTATCTCGCTCGCACATCACCCCCTGCTCACACACGGTGCTATATATTGTATTAGCTGTACGGCTTGTTAATATTTGTACTTTTAAGGTTAACGTTTCCAAAATAAATTACTTTACTTCAGTCTACATGAGCACTCGACAGTGAATACTACTCTCTGCCATCTATCATTTAACCTCTACCTGTCTCTGCTCCAGGTTATATAAAGCTCAATACATTCTACCTATGTCATAGTTTTCTTATGATGTGGCCTTCCGCCACATTAAATAATGTAACCATCGTCTCAGCATGTCGTAGATACACGAACGACGAAGATGCGCGAGCGCAGCCCGCCGCCGGGTGCGCCTGCGCGGCCCGTGGACACGCACTTGAGTCGTTCGATCGCCAATGCACCTCAATGACCTTGTCAAGTGTCACGCGTACATACCGTCTTACGAATTGGAACATATTATTGTCGTGCGTTTGTTATAATTTAATATTATATAATAAATTTACAAAACTTGCTTGCTAGCTTGATATTCGCTAATAAATTTATCAACTCTTTCTATTTTTGTGAGTTATTTTGTGTTAAAAGGCCACGCCGACGCCGCACCACCCACACTCCAACCGACCCCTACAATTTACTGGCTTCATTGTTACTGGCTACCATACATGTAACTTGAAAATGAAAAATTTTCTAGCAAGAAAAGCAAAACCGACTTCACATCAAAAACCAAATAATAAATATTTAAACGAGTTCTTTTTACAACATCTTGAAGTCGGTGCCAAGTTAAACATAAATGAACACCAACAAATTTACAAAATATAGTAATTTTTATGTTTTACTTGACACCGATTTCAAGATATTGTTACGAGCTATAGAACTTGAATTAAAAATGCCGTTGGAACTACTATAGAATTTATTAGAACTGTACAAACACCTATAAAACAAATACAAATAAAACTGGATGCAACCAGTTTACACTGCACGATTCAATACAATTCGACACGCGTAAAGTCTGTCGTCTATGTTGCTAATCGAGAGTACTCGAAAACGTCTTACTCGTTTCGTAGTTGTCGCTTGACTGCCCGCCCCTCCATTCGGACATCTTCATAATCCGGGAAGACAATGAACTGCGCTTACAACAGGCAGCTGTGCGCTTATCTTTGACGGCATGTAACAATATATTAGAAAGAAGTCGGTTAAATATTTTATTATTGTTTTGGTAAAAAAAATACTTTTTACTTTTGCAAATACTTCAATAGCTTTAGAAATAATATATTAAGAATCTGTAGATATTGTAATACTGGCACGCGTATACAACTTTGCCACCTCTCTCTCTTTCTCTCTTCAACAAGGGTTGCTCTCGATTTCGTTGAGATCCACAAATCAGATCCTGGATGGAATGGACACATATTTGCGACGTTGAGGTTTCGCTTTTTAGTTACTCTAGTAAATGTTTATCATGCTAAAAAATTACAATGCTAAAAGACAATCTTTTTTATATTTTTTATTGCAGAAGTTCAGCAGACAAGCAGACGGCCCACTTGGTGGAAAGCGGTTACCATCGCCTATGGACATTTGCAACACCAAAGGTGTTACAAATGCGCTGCTACTCTCTTAAGGGAGACTGGAACCTGGCCACTAATGCCGTTACAACTCAAGGTTGTTATGGCGACATACTTTAGACAAGGGGTGGTAGCCATCCAGTCGGGCAAATGCGCTACCACCTGGCTGTGGGTTGTTTTGTCGTCTCTTACGACAGGCCGCCCGGCCGCAGGAAATTGTATTCTTTCTCCGTTCCTGCACGGATAGAAATCTGTATAAAGGAGCGTCATGTTTCATACGTAACAAAAGTCTTCCAAGAAACTCGACATAGATTAGATGTGAAATTTCCCCCAATATACGTTACGAAAAATTTCGTAACAAAGTATCTTCCGATAATTTAATTGCCATCATATTGTTTTACATGAAACGCAAGATTCTCTTGGTACAATACATTATTCTTTGAGCCGCGTATTTATTATTCAGGCGGGGAGCTCGTAAACTCGTAGCTTTAATAAAGAAAAATATTTTGTCGTCTGATATAGTAACTCGCAAATTAGCCCGTATGGAGAACTCGTATATATTGCGAATGCTAAAATGTTTCTCTTTGTGTTTCCGTAAAGAAATTGCAGGAATGATGAAATAGTTGATTGTGATAGGGTTGCGCTGCCTCGACTCTTGATCGGATTCGAGCGGGCTTATCTTATACTAATATACTTATACAAGGATGGAATTGTTTAAAGCCACCTGGAGGGAAAGTACTCTAAATAATAGAGATAGCAAATTTTACTCCAAAGCAACATTTCTTTATTTTTGAAAAGAAATAAAACTGCATTCAAAGATTTTCGAAAATTCTCTTGCTTCGCCCGGGAATCGAACCGACTAAAATCTGTAAAAATTACACCCTGTAATTTTATTTCATCGATCGTTAGGGTCAGTCATAAGGATGAAATCTCTCTAAAATACTTAGTAAATTTAATGAAAGGAAAACCATGAAATCTGTACTTATAAATTCAATGGGTCAAACTAAAGCACTTTTACTCAAAGAACCATCTGTTTCTGTTTTCTTATGTTAGTAATTAATAATTTATCATTGAGGTTATTTATGAATTAAAATGACAAATTAAGTACTATTTAGATAAGACGTGTTTGTAATATATAGCTGATCTGATGATGGAGTCGGAAGGTGGCCATAGAAACTCCTGTAGTAAACAAGATACACCCATCGAGTTTTGGCTCGTTTTACTTGTCTTGGCTAACACTCTGCTGCTACATTATATCCAGGAACTCAAAAGCTTGTATGTAAAAACCTTTTTAAGCTTATTAAATAATAGAACCAAAATTGTTGGTTTATTGACAAAAATGTTAGTTACTTTGGTTCTTGTCTAAAAGCAGCCTGTTAATCAAATTGCAAATAGAAAAATGTGTGTGCCCGTGCGTGCAGTTGTGTATGTGTATATGCGTGCCAGCATACGTGTATGTGTGTGCGTGCCTGCATACGTGTATGTGTGTGCACGTGCGTGCTTAGGTTCATGTGTGTGTATGTTTTATATCTTTCTTAGATTAATGTATGAACCCAGTAAATCAATATTACTTTTTCGCCGGAAAGTGTGAAGCCTCTATATGGCAATACATCACTTAGATTCAGATCTTACTTAGTTCTGGCTGAGCTTATCTTTATTATAACGCTGGGAAGTCGACTTTCGAGTTTCATATGACAGCATTCGCCAACACGCTCCTTACTTATTAAAATAGCAGCATCTTCAGAAGTAGGGTCTAAATAGCAATCGACATGCGACATTACTTGTAATAAGATATAGATATTAATAGAAATTAGTATTTTATTAACTTGCACGCCAACACAATCATTTAATAAGATCATGTCTATCCAAAAGTTGCCTGGAAGAGATTGCTTTAAGAAATGAGGCTGCCCATTGTACTTATTTAGATTATTATTTTTGTATTTAAGAAAATAAATTGTGTTACTTTTTCATTATGTTAGTGTACAGTTAAGAATATTGTATTGTATAACATGCTACTGTAACCACGCAAATTTAAAAGTTCTATAGTGGCAAACACCACGTTTTTTCCACTTGTGGAACCCTGAAAAGCATGTCAAAGAGCTAATAGCAACAGCTACTTGTCGTCCCGTAAATCACTTGTTCATCGGGCGAACTAGGCAATTAATTTTGTAAAAGAAAATATTCAAATAACTATATTGTAATTCCAAGAGTGTAGTGTGGCGCGTAACTCGGTGAAATGTTCGTGCGGCCAATCATGCGCACACGCGTGAGCAACACATTGTACGTACGTGATAAGAGTGTGAACTTATCGATTGATTTATTACTGGAAGCAGTGATATCATAATGTTTTAGCATTTTTACAGGAAATAAAGCAATTCCTCAAATTTTTACATTATATTTTTACATTTTTATACCTTTAGCATACAATTCAAAAATTCAATCTAAATTACACTTTAAATCAATAGAATAAAGTTTAAAATTCAAAGCACTGTTACGCACAATTTACTTTGATCTACGTATAAAAGAATATCTGCCCTAACTATATACAGACAGAGCTAAAACTCATTTGAATTTTTTAAAGTTTTATTTAAATTCAAAATTAGTACTGACGGGTGAAGAGAAATGTGTTGTATTTCGAATTAAAAAGAAATTTCACTTCAAAAATGAATCGATTCCTCTGAGATAGTACGTAACGCTACGCGAGAAGTAACGCTACCAAATTAATATTGCTTCAACGTAATACGCCTTATAGTAAACAAAATGAAACAACTATACCTTTGTTCCTCGTATTTGAATCCCCTAACGAGTTGCTATTAAACCCAATTCGGTGGAATTCAGGGAATAATTCAGATTAGCCTGAAACGTGTGTTTTCTGTCTAGTACTACAAGGGTCTGTGTACATCCAATTAGGTTTGAACAGCCTCTTCGAGGTTAATTTCGATATACGAAGAACTGAAATACGTTATTGTGTTTCTTTTGTTTCTGCCTCGCAAGTATTTTATTAATAATTGTAATTCTAGTGAACACAGACCAGTGAATCTTTGTTTGTGATGCGGCGGCGCTGGGTTTTTATTGATAATTGTGTACTGTATCAAATAGAGATCATTTGGCGTTCCTAATACATTCTTTTTTAAATCAATTGATTTAAAAACGAATGTTGTATTAGGATTAATTTAATTTAGAAGAGATCGCTTTATGCAATAACGCCGCCTCTTGTATTGCCTAGAAAATATTGTAAATATGGTCTGTTTTTGTAATTGTATATTTTGGTGTGCAATAAAGTGTTATCTCTCTCTCTAATTCTGTAAGGCAGCTCATTCTGTAACTGGGGTAATTTACTTTATTGTATCAGTGTATAATTTTTTAGTTTAATAAATATGTAGTGTAATAGATATTGATACTGTTACGAGCCACAGGACTCGAATTAAGAATGCCGTTGGAACTAGTATAGAATTTATTAGAACTGTACAAACACGTATAAAACAAATACAAATAAAACTGGATGCAACCAGTTCACACTGCACGATTCGATGCAATTCGACACGCGTAAAGTCCTTCGTCTATATCGCTAATCGAGAGTACTACAAAACGTCTTAGTCGTCGCTCGACTGCCCACCCCTCCATTCGGGCATTGTTTTATACTAACTACACAGTACAAAAAATATTGACCGCGCGCACTGATTTTCCGAGAAATAGTAATTTGCACACCTGCGAACGGAAAACAATAACAATAAGGATTAGTTACAATAACATATTTTTCTTAATTACAATTCAAAACACAAAAGAATTCCTTAATCCGGGAACAATAAACTGCGCTTCCGTCAGGCAGCTGTGCGTTTATCTTTGCCGGCATGTAACACTACTATAGATTGATGTAAATTAAAAAAAAATGTGTGTGTGTACAATTCACGCGCAGTAGAAGTGAAACGTCAGACAATATACAGTCGAACATAATTACATCTACAACGCTTAGTAGACAAGAGTGAGGAGACTACGAAGCACCGCACAAAAAGGAGACCGAATAGTATAAAACGCTGTATAATGTATTCTATCTCATTCTCTCGCAGGCTTAGTTCTATAGATTTATGTGTTTTTTTCTTTTTACTGTCGCTTTTTCGTTTCATCGAGTATCAAATCACAACGATTCTAAAGAAGTTTCACTTCAATAAACCTATTGTTATATTGGTGTCGGATTATTGTTACCTATCACTATTAGTACAATAGAAACCAAGATAAATAAGTAAATTGATTTATACTCATAGTGATTTGTGTCACGGTGTCACGCGAACCGCGGCCTTGTCTCTGATAGCTGTTCATTCATAAATTAATAAAGCTATTATTATGTTTGTTATTAAACAATTTGAGGAGGTAGTGGTGGAGTTTAAGGCCAATGTGCTGTAGTTTATTCAAAGAATAGTAATTAAAATTTATTTGTTTATTTTCATAATTTATTATACATTTCAATAAGGACTTAAGGCCCCTTTAGGACTTATGCAAATTGGTAGAATGGCAAACGATTTTAAATTTATTAATTAATATTATATATATACTTAATGGAAAGTGCTCTAAAGAGCTATTCGACCTGTTATCTACAGCCTAATGGTAAACTGTAAGTGTTGCGGACAGAGAGCACCCCCTGACCCGCCCGCTAGAGCACACCTCTTCACGCCCCGCATACCACCGACGCCCATAGCGCGCACAATTAGCAGCTAGGCGTCGGACGGAACGTGCGATATAGAAGCGGCATTGGAGGCCGGAAATGTTCACTCAATTGCTCATTCGCATCACATACAATAGCACAAATACGCACTCTCTGTATTTCTTCTATTTATAGTTTAATTGTAAATAACGCCAATAATAAGTCATACAGTCCACATCGAGTTTTATTTGAAAGAGACAACCGCCACCAATAATAAGATATAGCGAAAAAGTACTCAAAGGAATCTGGAGGCCAGTATTCATGAAAACTAAAGCAGTATCATTAGATATTAAAAAAATCAGTTATCCCACTCGAATTGAATCGGCTGATTTTGCGAATAAAAAAACCATATACTGAAAATGAAAATAAATTAGGGATGGGCCGAAATTCGTTTTACATTCGGTTTAACCGAATTTCGGCAGCTTGAGCCATACTTCGGCATTCGGCCGAAATTCGGTTTAAATGCCGAACATTCGGTGCAAGAAAAAAGTAAAATACCTACTTGCACAATTTTGTTCAAAGTTAATAGAAATCGTATCTAACATAAACGTAATATAAAAATTGGCATCTATATACTCATGGCCATTTATTTTAGTTACGAACATGTAAACTTTAACGTGCAATGTGATAAAAATAAATAAAATTCGTTTTTGTTTAAGTCTTTGCCTAATTAAATAGACATCAAATTAAAACAAAAATAAAATAAACTTATTATTCCTCTAAGAAACATCAACAAAATTTAAAAAAAAATAAACGTCTTAGGGACATCAGCCATTACAACTTTAATTTTGATTGAAATCACTTTTTACGAATTTAGAATTATGAAATGGTTATTTTTTTTTCAATCAAAGGTCTACAAATCTATTCTTTTGTCCACCTACTCATATTTAAAATTTACGGCGTTATCGAGTCACGACGTGTTGCTCTTGAGAAAGCGTGGCGAAATCAAACCGAAGTTCGGCCGAATTTCGGCCGAATCTTTTGTTTTAACCGAATGTTCGGCCGAAGTTCGTATTCGGTTCAAACCACATTCGGCCATCTCTAAAATAAATGTATTTATCTCAAAATGGAATCTTATAGATTACTTATCGAAAGTCATGAGTTTACCGCCACTTCCAAAGCAATTTTAGTTACTGTTAAAGGAAAAGAAGCGGCACTAAAAACTCCCCAGCAACATTACTTCATTATTGTTATTATTCCTCTTTTTTAAATATAGTATTTACTAATACAACTACCAGTACTACTACTGTATTATTACATCAGACCGTAGTGTTGCTATGTACATGACGACGCTATTAAATGATATTGAATGATTTATTATTACATGGGTCAATGGTTGAGGCCCATTGGAAAAGTTCTCCTGTATATATAATACTAGCTTCTGCCCGCGACTTAATATATAGTTAAAACAACCCCCTGATTTTGAAACATTCTTCATTGGTGCTCCGCTCCTATTGGTCTTAGCGTGATGATATATAGACCATAGCCTTCCTCGATAAATGGGCTATATAACACTGAAATAATTTTTCAAATCAGACCAAGTAGTTCCTGAGATTAGCGGGTTCAAGCAAACAAGAAAACTTTTCAGCTTTATATATTAGTATGTGTGTCTGTGGGTGACGAGATCCACTTAACATCAGATAATAATGCTGAATTTGCCTATATGATAAAAAAGACTGTCAGAGTATAGACTTTGTTAGAGTGTGTGTTCACTGCTTTTTCCCCGTCCCAAAAGTGCTTAACGCGCCTAAAGCAGTATTCACTTCAGAAATAATTAAATATCCCAACTGTTTTTATTACAAAGATTTACATTATTTTAACAAGCAATCTTTAGTGGAATTGCTTTCGTTTACTGGTAGCTTGCGTGACCACGCCTCGCTGGTAGACTTGGAAAATTATCGCTGTGTGCCCCTAGTTTTTATGCTGTATCTAAATCTTTGAAATCGGCTAATAAAGACTGTAATTTATTAGGCAATTTGAGGTTAGTTTTGTTCAGTTGTGTTTCAACAAAGGATTACATTTAATCCAATTTAGATGTTTTATTCACAAAGTGCTGAAGAGCAGTTCGAGAGCACACGATTTTTTCTATTTCTACGTTTCGGTTACTTTTCAGTAGCTGTGATCATGGAAGACAAAGATGTCAAGTGGCATTGAGTATTTTTATAGTTTTATTTAGCATACGGCCAACTTGTTCATTTTAATTATTTACTCTATGGATTTCTTATTTTCAAGTCGCAACATGTTGCGAAGTGATGGTTAATTAGAGTACGGTCCCATAGTGTATGTGTATCTTCAAGGACTCGTTCTGGACATTATTTATCAAGAAAGTTTACTTATGGGTAAAGCTACTGCTGAAAACTAAAAGTGGTCAAATCAAGGATGTGCCACTTACCGCTGGAATGATTTCAGTGTGAAAGTGAAAGGAGGTTACTGATGAACTAACAACAATTGAACAAAATTGACATAGGCATTATTCAAAGTGTGTGAGTCTACTTCTGAAATAGCTAAAGATTTTTAAAACATAGTGCTCACCAATGCTCGAGATAAATTTAGTAAATAGTAGCCTAATGGAATTGGCATGTCCATTTGGACGAAAATCCCGAAAAGCAAGAGAAAAGAAAACACTGTCCTCGACTGAATAATCGAAATGTTTTCTGACAGTTTGCAATCAATTTACTAGTAACTAGCGCCTGCCCGCGACGTCGTCCGCGTGGAATTTGTTTTCAAAACCCCCCCAATTTTGAAATATTCTTCATTTGTGCTCCGTTTCTATGCGGATGACATATAGCCTATAGCCTTCCCGGATAAATGGGCTATCTAACACTGAAAGAATTTTTAAATCAGACCAGTAGTTCCTGAGATTAACGCGTTCAAGCAAACAAACAAACTCTTCAGCTTTATATTAGTATAAGATAAGATGACAATCAGTCGTCGAGCCTTTATGATTAATACACCAATCATTGTTTTTCTTCTAATGTCTTTAAAGCTATAAATATGTTCTATTGCATGAGTAGCGATTACCATCCCCTATGGACGTTCATAACAACAAAGGTGCTACCAATGTGTTGCCGGCTTCGAAGGGGGGCCTGGAACCTGAACACTAATGCCGGAACACAACTCAAGGTTATTATGGCGTCATACTTTAGACCAGGGGTGGTAGCCATTTAGACAGGCAAATGCCCTACCACCTGGCTATGGGCTTTTTTGTGGTCTCTTAATTTATATTCTTTCTCTGATCGTGTACGATTAAAATAACATGACAGATGATTTAATTAAACTGTATTAGGGAATATCATGTATTTTAAATATGTTCCCGCTTGGGCTATTCACTTTTGTTCACAAGATAAATATGCTCCTCTCTCTACACATGGTATACACGCAAGCAAGCCTCTAAGAGATCTAGTATACGATACAGCGTATAGCGGCTCTCCGCAGTCCGTCAGATCCTCTTATCTGTTGGGCGAAAAGGGATTTAACCAAATCCCCATATATACCCCTCATACGCGCTTTTATTTGATAGAATGCATCTATCAACCGCACATATGTATTGTACACACACATAGGAAACATTCTGATAAGCTTTTATGTAGTAATAAAACTACGTAGTGTATCTAAGAAATAGGTTTTATTACCTCTTTATTTTACTGTACTCCACTCGACTAAGATGATAATGTTGAGAGATAGATGATATACGGTGTTACGAGAATGGATAAAGTGAGAAACGAGTATATAAATGAGGCTTTGGAAGTTGTACTCGTAACAGAAACATTAAGGAGAAGATTAAAGTAGTATGGATATATAATGAGAAGGAATTACAATAATGTGACAAAAAGAATGTTAAACTGAGAAATTGATGGATACTAGTTTATATATAGACCAAAAAGAAATGGATGCATAGTGTGAAGTATTATATGTATTATATGAAGGTTGTAGTGAAATTAAAGACGTTGCCAGAATAAAAGAGTCTGAAAGGAAGAGACAGTGAAACATGATAATAAAACAAAAGACATGCCCACCTGAAATAATTGGATGGGAAAGAGTGAATCGAAAGAGAGTTTTATTACGTTGTTGTTTTTTTCTAGTTAAATGTAAAAATCTCTATGTAACCTAGCGAAGCTTTTCAATGATAATGAAGTTGTTTTTCCGTCATTTTGTCAACTAATAATCCAGGCTACAGACGTACATCATACAGGCCATACAAGTCCATTTGCTCTGACTAAACAATCCCTCAGCATGCAGCAGTCTTTCCATTAGTAGTTACTTCATAACAATATTGCCCACAATTAAATATTTATTTATTACCTTTAGGTTGAATTTTATTTATAGTGTGGGAATTGACGCCATAGGAGTGTTAATCTTAGAATGTTTCTTTCATGATCTCTACACACTCGTGTGTACATATGTAATATACCATATAGATAATTTAATATTCAGTGAAGAGAAAAGCATAATAATTGTCTTTTAAACGAAAAATCAATGGCAAGGCCGTATCGTTTATGTCGATCCACAATCGCTCGCGTGACGCCAAGTCGATATAGATTTAAGTGATTGGCCTACGTTTCTGTCATATGAATTTTATTGCTTAATTTATGGTATAATAGCCGCCTGTCATACATTATGTACGTAGATGATTATGATAGCGCTGTAAGGGTGTATGGACAATTTGAAATGGTTAAGTATCATGTAATTATAGAAACGCAAGGTAGCGTGCTTTTTATATGACAGGCATTTAACTACACAGATAATCCAGACAATCTAGCTATAATATAATAAACATGTTAGGAATAGCAAGCTTGTATCATGAATTTAAGAACAAGAAAAACATCAGTTAATTCAAACAAGCAGGATTCTAAAATGCAACTCTTTAATTTTTTTCTGTTAATCTGTTAGAGTATCGTGTGGAAACCCCTGAACGGATTTAAATGAAACTCGACAGATTATATCCCAATAAATGAGGTCGTTTTCATGGGGTAAACGAAATATAGCCATGTCGTGAACGCGACCGTAATTTCAACCATCAATTGTCAACATCAACTTGACAAACGTAATCGTGACACACAAGAAAACGTTACATCAATTTAGAAATACCAACTTCAACTCAACGACTTCAGGCTAACGACTACTTGTAAATCTACAATAGTTATTCTCAACTGAATTAGCGCCTATCATTTCTACTGCGAAATCTGGGAGCTCAAACAGTGAAAAGATTTGGGGGACAAATATGCTAAAAATTGCATTTTCGGAGTCTTCTGGTACAAATCAGCCCATCTGATTTTTTCGCATTTTAAAATTCATTGTACTCGAACTCTACACCATTATAGATTTATACATACATATTGTCACGCCTGTTTCCCATAGGGTAGGCAGAGACGATGGATGATATACCTCTTTTGTTCTTCATACATACATGTTTATTGTAGGTGCTTTTTACCAGATCATTCTTTTAGACATCTGCGATTTGATCGTATTATGTAAATCTCGGTTTACCGGCACCAACTTTAGCACCCACACTGTTATCATACACTTAAGTCGGTTTCACATCCATTCTCTCTACATGTCCAAACCACCTTAACATTCTGTTCACAAGTCTTGTTCTCATGTCGACAGATTTATAATATTATAGATATTGGCAGATTTAGCAGTTCTTACAAATAAAACCAAACATATCGTCAGTATCCTAGACGATGTGATAACACAAACTTTTACATTACGCTCTATACTCATAAATCCATTATCACACTCCACGCAATTACAATCTTTATTTATTTAAAGATAAAGGTTAGAATCGATTGCATGTAGTCCAGCATTAAGAATGCACCCCAAAAACTAGGGTAATGAGCAAAGTTGTCTTAAATAGCGTCGAATCTGAACACGTTATTCGTAAGTGCCGAGTTGCACGCCGATTGCTTTATGCGTTAAACTGACTTAATTTAGAGGGGTTCATTATTGTATGTACATATACATACTGGAAACTTTCAGCGGGGCAGTAGGGGAAGTACTTTAATCGTTGCAGCTACCCGGAAATGGTCTTAGGAGAATCCATAATTTTTCGTGATATTTTGATCCTGATTCACAGATTTTCAAAAAATGTACAGTTAGCAAAAGAAAGCCATTTTTTTGATGCCTTCTGGGGGACTTCTGTGGGACCAGTACAGGTTGGAGTAATAAAAAACTCAGAAATTACAAACAACTTTTCCCGTACATTTTGTATGAAAATTTTAGACATATTTTTTGATGTCAATCGATCCGGTTTCTAATAATTATCAAAAACTTCTATTGGATCAATCGTCGTTGGAATACTAAAACAGTCAAAAATCCCATACATCTTTTAAAGAAGTCCAACTTACCTTTTATATTTATCTAACCTTTTTGTTGGCTGAATAAAAATATAAGATTGTGCATATAAGTGACTTCAAAGAAACCAAGATAAATGGAAAAAGTCCCTGTCAAATACATTATAGCATCCAGGACACAGGGTTGTATTTCCTAGTGTAGGTGCCTTAGTAAATCTTTGCATTTATGTTATAGATCGTCAATCTAAACACGCCGTGTCTGTATATTAAACCTGTTTAAAAAAAATGTGGAATAGACTAGATATAAACGATGGAGAACACGATGCAATGTTCTTTAGATTTATTGTCTGTTTGTCGTTTTGCCTGTTTGTTCGGGATTCACGTAAAAACTACTGGGCCGATTTCGATGCGGTCTTCGCTGATCGGCAGATAATTCTTAGACTAAACTCTGCGCTATTTTATATCTCGGGAATTCCGCGGAAATTTTCCTGGGAATGTTTTTTTTTTTTTAAATAAAACGGCAGACAAACACACACTGTATATCCCCAAATTAAGCAAGTTACGCTTGTGTTATGGGTAATATATAACGGACCATTCTGAGGCCGATCCCAGACACCCAGACCATAGTAAATAACTAACAATAAAAATAACATAATTTGAAGAGGCCAGATTAAAAAAAAACGATTTTTTATGTGATTTTTTTGCTGATTGATAGCAGATTTAATGTAATAAAATGTTTGATATTTTTTATCCCGGAAATCCCGCGGGAATATTCCCGGGAGCGATTTGAAGTTGTTCAGGTGCATAAAAATTAGCTCATTCCGACACAGATTCCACTAAAACGATAGCGGTGAACGAAGCCGCGGGTGTATGGTAGTATATAATAAATGTAATTTTTTGGAATATAAATTGAATTGAAAAATAATAATTTCTAAGCACAGTGACAGGTGTTGTAGTGATGCAGTCCACTGTTGTCGTCTTTGACTATGAAGCCTAATAAAAATCGGATAAGTGCGTGACAGTCCACAAACTATAATCGGTTCCTTGGAGATGATAAACTTCTACATTTTCATCATGTCAATAAAAACCGTGAGAAAACTATTTAATAAAAAGTACCCCACATCTCAAAACTGATTAAAGATCATGTTTGATCTAATTTCTTTGAAAGTGTATATGTAAGTATAGTGTGAATTATTTTGAAAAAGTTTCGCCTTGTACTTCCAAAATTAATCGAGACATTAAACACTCAGTACATAATACCATTACGTCTCTGAGTATCCCAGTAAGACAGCTTAACAACGAACTGAACCGTAACTTGGTGATGTGCTGCTCTTTTGCACGAAAGTGCCGGCCAAGTTGTCCATTTACTTAACCACTCTTGTACACAACTTAGTTTGGACTTAAACACAGATTAGTCTTTCTCGGAACTTGTGAGATTCATTGCACTGGCTTTTGGGACTGCAGTTTCTTGGATGGTATTAGTTAAAACTTGTGCTTCTACTTGAGATGCTTCTTTAACGTTATTTATTACAAGATAATGTGAATGTGTAATAAAGGTTGTCGTGTTATAAAGGTTCGAGTTTTCTTCCTTTTTTAATATGGCCAGTTTTTTGACCAATCATTCTTATAATATTTTCTTCAGTTTTCGCGACTTGTATACATAATAAAACTACGTTTCAACGGTTTTAAGCGCGGTAATTTACTTGATTTTTTATATTCCGACGTTTCGGCCATTGAAAAGTGGCCGTCATCACGGAAGACAAAGATGTCAAGTAGCAATGAGTATTGTTAAAGTTTTATTTAGCCTACCGCCTACTTGTTCATTTTAATTATTTAGTATTAATTTTGTTTATGGTTATTATTTACTCTATGGGAGCCTAACCTAATTTACCACCGCTTCGTAAAATATTGTGGCTTGAAGAGCAGTCTTTTTATAGTGTTGGCATCCTAAAATATATGGCAGCTAATATGTATTTATAGGAGATGTCATGCAACTAATAGTGTAGTAATTACTCATATAGCAATGCCATAATTTAATATATTGTATGAATCTTGTAATTGTATACGATGCATAACTTTAACGGTTGTAAAAATAAGTAGTTATTTTGTCATGAAAACCTTGTTTCCGCGAACATTCGCTGTTTAAAGATGGCGCCATTTTAGATACCGACCTTTTACCAAAAACGGTTGGTTTTAGCGCAAAAATATAAAAACGGGTAGAGTTCAACAAAACGAGCATTCGATCGCGGTATGTGTACCAATAAAGGTCATTGTGAAGTGTAAAGTCGATGATTGCAATTATGTTTAAATGTGGCCAGTGAAATAAAGTGTTGATATCGTGGATTGCATTTTTCTGAAGTTTGGCATCCCAGAATAACGTTTTGTTTATTGCATGATTTTAGCAGGCAGGCGGCCCATCTGATGGAAAGCGGTTACCATCGCCTATGGACATTTGTAACATCAAAGATGCTACCAATGAGCTGCCGCTCTCTAAAGGGAGACTGGAACCTGGCCTCTAATGTCGGAAAACAACTAAAAGTTATTATGGCGGCATACTCTAGAACAGGAGTGGTAGCCATCCAGACGGGCAAATGCCTTACCACCTGCCTATGGGTTGTTTGGTCGCCTTTTACGACAGGCCGCCCAGCACCAGGAAATTGTATTCTTTCTCCGTTCCTGCACGGATAGCTGTAATTTATTTTATTATTTATGCAGCAGACAGCTTAACGGACCACCCGATGGCAGGTGGCTACCGTCCTCTATGGACGGTTACAACACTAGAGACATCACCAGGGCGCAGCCGGTTTCAAAGGAAGTTTAGGAATATTTTTTTATAAAAAACCCTATATTGTAGTACTGTAGGGAAAAGGGTTGTTACAGATACACGATGTCAAGCAGCCATTTCATTGACTGTCATGATAATTTGTAATAATAATATAGGGCTTTTGATAACAGAAATGAAGCGAAGCGGTGGTAAATTAGGTTAGGCTCCCATAGAGTAAATAATAACCATAAACAAAATTAATACTAAATAATTAAAATGAACAAGTAGGCGGTAGGCTAAATAAATCTTTAACAATACTCATTGACACTTGACATCTTTGTCTTCTGTGATCACGGCTAATGAAAAGTCGCCGAAACGTCGGAATAATAAAAATCAAAAACACGTGTTTTTATTAACAGAGATGAATATAGACATTCATATCTAAATAGTTCTCGTGCAAGTTAGTGCTGAATTATAGCATTAGTTGTTGCTTCGGTCGTATAGATTAAAAGGTTTCATCACCTTAGGGGTAGAATTTGCAAAAATGTTTTACTTCTAATCAGAGGCAGATATATAAAATTTCGTGCTTCTTACATTGAAAATGACGGATTTTCATACAAACTTTCATTCACTTTTTCACCCCTTTAGGGGTTGAATTTTCAAAAATCCTTTCTTAGAGCACCTCCACTGTATAGAACGAACCTGTATGCAAATTTTCATAATCCTAGCCACAATAGTTTGGGATATCTGTTGATATGTCGGCCAGTTAGTCA
Organism: Dendrolimus houi; assembly: GCA_039645545.1. Classification (NCBI taxonomy): domain Eukaryota; kingdom Metazoa; phylum Arthropoda; class Insecta; order Lepidoptera; family Lasiocampidae; genus Dendrolimus; species Dendrolimus houi. Next base: position 2,307,266 of record CM077136.1, on the reverse strand, counting down.
GTGAGGTTAACTAATTATAAATGTATATAAGTATTGTTACATGCCGTCAAAGATAAGCCGCACAGCCTATTGTAAGCGCAGCTTATTGTCCTCCCGGATTAAGGAATCCTTTGTGTTTTGAATTTGTAACATTCTATTGTTTTTCTACTTGTTTTATAACCATCATTAGCGTTGAACTAATCTCTATTGTTATTGTTTTCGACTTTGTGGACGTTCGCAGGTGTGCAAATTAATATTTCTTAGAAACTCAGTGTGCGCCAATTTCTTTGTACTGTGTAGTTAGTATAAGACGATGCCCGAATGGAGAGGCGGGGGCAGTCAAGCGACGACTACGAAACGAGTAAGACGTTCTCTAGTACTCTCGATTAGCGATACAGACGACGGACTTTGCGCGTTCGAATTGCACTGAATCGTTCAGTGTGAATTGGTTGCATCCAGTTTTATTTGTATTTGTTTTATACGTGTTTGTACATTTCTAATAAATTCTATAGTAGTTTCAACGTTATTTTTAATTCGAATCCTGTAGCTCGTAACAGTATATATATTAAGCCATATAAAAGCCCTTCTTATTCCATAAAAATATATAGATTCTGAGCCATTACTCCTGTAGACAAAGATACAAAAGACAAATGCAACTAATTGCACATTAATGTGCAATAATAATGTAAAGCAATCCAACTGATGGGGTGCTTAAATATCAAATGACAGACAATCATTATCCGTGATATAATGAGCTGCATTACAATGACAATGTACAATAATGGCCGATAAATTCAACGTTGACAAGAACTGAAATAAGCATGGCTGGGGTAATTTGATGCTATTGCTATAAGCCGCGCGCAGGTTTGCCGATGACTACTTACTATTATTGTATTGTATTACTTACTATTATTGTATATACTTATGTAAAGTATATACAATACAAATTTTATTCGTGCAGGAACGGAGAAAGAATACAATTTCCTGCGGCCGGGCGGCCTGTCGTAAGTGGCGACAAAACAACCCATAGCCAAGTGGTAGGGTATTTGCCCGACTAGATGACTACCACCAGGTTCCAGTCTCCCTTAAGAGAACAGCAGCGCATTTGTAGCATATTTGGTGTTGCAAATATCTATAGGCGATGGTAACCGCTTTCCATCAAGTGGGCCGTCTGCCTGTCTGCTGAACTTGCAGGAGTTAAAGGTATAAAAAAAACAATAATAAATTTGTTGCAACAACTATTTATGTAACCTTTTTTGTCAACCCTACTGACCCAACGCGTGACATCATGAGGCTATCGGCAAACCTTCTGCGCACGTGTAGTACATTATGTAACAATTAAGGATATGTACTTATATATATTTGCATAAAAATACCTAAACTAAAACTCGTCCAGGAGCCCAATTCTGTTATTGGTTGTTTGTCCGACTTGTGACGAACCGGATTTGGGCGATGGCTCGCGTATATACGGTGTTTTACTAGTGTTTGTAGGTCTTTGTTAACAAATTGTTTTTCTTGAGCATTATTTTCTTAAACTGGTTTTTCTACGGGGAAAACTTTACAGTGTTTAAAGAGACCTTTTTCATCGTTACAATATTGTTTTTTTATTGTTGGTGAAACTAATTCTTTGAGTATTTTTAATTGAAGTTTATAAATTTGTTTAATGTAAGTGCTAGGAAAAACTGGTATTACCATTATCAGAATTGGTGTTATCGAAATGAATATTAAAAAGCTACTAAAAATTTTAACATTTATTTCGTGAACTTTCGCTTATCTTCTCATACTATGTATGTTTGTTTGTTTCTTTGATTGAACGCGCTAACCTCAGGAACTACTGGTCCGATTTGAGAAATTCTTTCAGTGTTAGATAGCCCATTTATCGAGGAAGGCTATAGGCTATATATCATCACGCTAAGACCAATAGCAGCGGAGCACCAATGAAGAATGTTTTAAAATCGGGGGGTTTTGAAAACAAATTCCACGCGGACGATGTCGCGGGCGCAGCTAGTATATTTATAAAAACAGAATGGCTTGCCACGGGCACTCCATTGGAATTAACAAAATACTAAAATCAGGCAAACCTACAATTGAGACGAGAGTGTTCGGCGATTTTGATGAGATTGTAATAGAAAGAAGGAAAAAGAAAGAAAGATAGAAAAGATTTATTGTCGTAAATGTATGTACACACAGAAACAGAATACGTGTAGTAAGACGTTGTATATGTAAATTAAAAATATAGAATTATAGTTAACAAAACACACAAAAAACGTAAGTACATAACATTCACGCCAATGAGGATAATAGCAGAATTAGGCCCCAGATCACTGTCACTGTGCAGTGTACTTATGTAGAAGGCTGGCGCTGTTACCTCTCTGGATACAAAGGCTAATTCTTTGAGCGAGGTATGCTCTAGCCTTGCGATCTCCTGTTGCCTTGAATAGCCGTTTTTTAATATCTTTGAAAAGCTTGTAGGCACTTGGCCCCCACGAACCCAAAGTCTCCAAAACGTCTCAGCAGTATCTTTCTTCTTGAATGTCAATTTAACACTCGAAGATCTCGCTATGCCAACCTCAATGACATCATCTGCCGGGCTCTTGTCAGCGTCGGCGTACCGGCCGTATTAGAACCGAATGGTTTGGTACGCGACGATGGCAAGAGACCGGATGGTATATCACTTATTCCTTGGAAGATGGGACGGCCGCTTGTTTGGGACGCGACATGTGTAGACACTCTAGCGCCGTCACATCTTGCAACGACTGAGTTAGAGGTTGGCAACGCTGCTTCAAAAGCTGAAGCTATCAAACGGCGCAAATATGGAACCTTAGGATGGGGTTACATATTTATGCCGTTTGGAGTCGAAACATTAGGTCCGTGGGGTCCATCGGCAAAAAGTTTCTGAAACTCTTTGATGCCACCTGTGATCAAAAGGCTGGCTCATATTTCGCCCAACAAATAAACATCGCCATACATCGCGGCAATGCAGCCAGCCTTCTGGGCATGCTCCCATCTGGCAGCGATTTGTTACACAGTCTATAATCGCTTGTACTATTTATAACACTCTTAATTTTTTTTAATAAATTAAATAAAGTGCTGCCAAATATCCTCTATAAAATGCTTACTAGTGCTTAATTAACATATTTTTGTACGCTTATTTCAATAAGAATATATATTGCGCACGAGAATTCAATAAGCTTATCTTTATTCAAATAAATTCATGTCTCTATCCATTACGGGTTATGAAGAGGGAAAATATGTCGAAGAAATAGACGAGCGTGAAAAGTCTACGTAGTGTAGATGGGTTCCGTGCGGTATTTTTTATAATTTAAATATGGAGCTATAATAAAACTCATGCATGAATTACATTTTATTACTAGCTCTACCATAACAAGTCTGTCGGCGCGTCGTCCGGGTACTAATTACCGCTCCGTTCTAAGTGTCCGAATTAGTCCGCAACGATGTTGAGCATTCTTCAATGAACGACGTAAAACGTCATTTCGCACGATTAATAAAACAAAGAAATAACTCAAAAATCATGAGTTTGGAAATTATATTACGAAACTTAAGAACTTATCATAAATAATAAATTCGCTCCAACTGTCGCGCAATTTGACCGTTGGTCGGTGATATAAAGGATTGTCCCTCTTTATTCTACTAACTGCTGCGACGAGTCAAGCAAACATATTGTTTTAAAAAGAGCAATAAACCCCAATAAATCGCTTTATTAATAACAGGTGTGATTTATTTCTTATATTGTTTTATTTGTAAAGTGAATTTATTTGCTACTCATTTCGTTTTTTGACAAAAACAATCGTTGGGTCCATGGTGTATTACTTAGTGCAATTAAGTGTTAATTGTCTGCAGATTTTTTTTACTTTTTAAATTATAAAGTGAAATAGATAAAAATAAGAACGAGTCTTCTTTTTTCAAATTTTAGGCACTATCAACACATAAACTTAATTTATTTTACTTGAATTTTGTTACAACCTAAGCGCCGACAAAAAGACAAATTCCACGTACAGATTTGTAGAAGCACATTTATTACCCGTCGGCATTTGAACGAATAACTAATAACATTCAAAACTATTGTATTCTTTTATGATCGTCTTCTTTTGTTTACTTATTTATTGGCATACTTTTCTAGAGAACAGCCTATTGTTGTATTGTAATCATTAGCCAGGTGTTACGGATTTTAAAATACAAGCTGATCCAGGGAATTCGGTCCACGCGGCCGGGCGGGCACATTGCACTTGTGCAGGATAAAACGATGGCCTGATTGAGGGATTGAGGGGCAGTGGAGCGAGAACCACGATCAAAGCGAGACGTGTGTACTACAATCGGGAACCTAATAGTGACGGACTTAGCGCGTTTTATTGAATTACGACATTCTGCATTACGTTTGTACTTGTTGTGTTCGGTTATATTTGTACCTGTATTATACGTGTTTATATAGTTCTAATAAACTCTATAATAATTCCAACTGCATTTTAATTCGAGTCCCGTAACTCGTAACAATATGAATCCTTACACATTCAGCTAAAGTTAAAGACCATTCAACAATTTGAAATATTTATGATTTATATTTTAAATCAAATAAAACACAACTCGTATTAGGCCAAAAATGTAAACGCTTATTCCCAAAAACGCAATTTTTGAGATATTTCTTTGTTTTATTAAGCATGCGATTTCTCAAATAATGTAATTCTTGAGCTTATCGCGTTCAAACATACATACAAAGATTGCAACTATTTAATAATAAATAGGTTCGCGTTTGACCACGATCATAATCTCAGACGATGATAGATGGACCACGCTTACCTAGATAATACCTATTCACACGAGACTTGAAGATACCCAGATTGTACTTTTCGGGAAACACGGTCTCTGTTAGTGCATTTCACAGCTCCACGTACGTAGTGGGAACGTGGAAGCGATTTGACGGCCTCTATGGTTGAGCGGGCTAAGCCTTTACCGGCTTACCACACTCCGGGTTCGATTCCTGGTATAGTAAATTTCGGAAACGTATTTTCTCCGTTATTTACAATGCTCTGGGTGTCTGGGATCGGCCCCAGAATGGTCCGTTCTATATTACCCATATCACAGGCGTAACTTGCTTAATTTGGGGATATACAGTGTGTGTGTTTGTCTGCCGATTTTTTTTGTTACTTTATATAATTGTTACTTATGTTTTTATTGGGTTTACGTTACGTATATGTGATTTACGTTATAATTAGTAAATACATAGGTAAGATCGCGTGGAGATATGATATCACAAGAGTTAAATATAGCTAAAACGGGATCTTATTAAATACTACGTATAGTCAGATCCCAGAAACCATCATCAAAATATTTAAACACTGTCTTGTAAAAGATAAGCATTTCCTAATTCGCCTAACAATTTCCACATCGTCATAAAACCAACAATGGTTAGCAATTTATAAAACATAGCCATGTTTTATAGACAGTGTTTAAATATTTTGATGATAGTTTCTGAGACCTTACTAGACGTAGGAATTAGTAAGATCCCGTTTTAGCTATATTTAACCTTGGTGATATCATCTCTGCACGCGAACTCTTACCTTTTCCTTAGTTTTTTCTTGACGTTCGTCTGCCTTTTTTGACGCTTATGTACCACAATAAAAGTGACGTTAAGTGTATTACCAACGAGCTACTGGTCTCGAAGAAATTTTGTACACCCTTTTTAAAAACCCTGTATCGTATCGCTGTGGGAAAACCTCAGCCGGGAGTTAATTCCAAATCCCCACGGCGTGCAATAAAAACATTCGCGAGGAATCCTCTACGTTCATGCGACGCGGCTCCAGGAAGTGAGGGTGAACACCCAGTCCATGGTAGGTGGTGCGGTGGTAAAACGAAGACGAACTGAACAGTTCCTCGAATCACTCCCCATTGTACACTTGGTAAAATACGCACAGAGACGCGAAGTCTCTCCGAAGGCCAAAGTACTAATAATATAGATACCGTAATACAGGCACTAATAAATTTAAACAAGATTTTCTTAAGGTATGAGGAACCCTAATAAACGAAAATATCTTTATTGCGTGCTACACAGAGTTTTGTAAGGTAACGGGGGTATAAAACTGCACTTTCGTGAACAGATGGGGTGCTTCAAAAATGCAGGGGGCGCCCTCTGACAAATTCTTGGCTGCCGGCTTAGCTGACTAGAAAGTCTTCATTTACACAGCAACGTTTTTTTCAACTAATGTTATTTTTTTTTTATTAGGAGCTGGCTTGGCTTGATGGTAAAACAGTACGCTTAGCGTAATGGTAAAACAGCACGGTTTACATCGACGTACCGACGGCTCCCTTAGATAGGTCTTGAAGAATAATGTATTTGTATTTTAAATCAATTAATAATAATTTGATAGATTTTTGTCATTTTGAAATAAAATTTCTTTAGTTAGCTTAAAACAAACGTAAATTCGGTTCTTCGTATATCGAAATTAACCTCGAACAAGCTGTTCAAACCTAATCGGATGTACACAGACCCTTGTAGTACAAGACAGAAAACACATTTCAGGCTTATCTGAATTATTCCCTGAATTCCTTCGAATTGATTTTAATAGCAACTCATTAGGGGGGAGATTCAAATACAAGTAACAAAGGTATAATTGTTTCATTTTGTGTAATGTAAGGCGTATTACGTGGAAGCAATATTAATTTGGTAAGCGTTACTTCTATTACGTATCTCAGGGGAAAATTTATGAAGTGAAACTTCTTTAGAATCTTTGAGATTTGAAAATCGATGAAACAAAAAGTAACACTAAAAAGAGATAAAGACATAAAATTCAACCTTATTTAATTCAAAATAAAACATCTCTTTTTACCCGTTAGTACTAATTTTCAATTTAAATGAAATTTAAAAGTTTTCAAATGAGTTTTAGCTCTATCTGTATATACTTAAGGCAGATCTTCTTTTATACGTAGATCAAAGGAAATTGTGCCTAACAGTGCTTTGAATTTCGAACTTTATTCTGGTGATTTAAAGTGTATTTTAGATTGATTTTTTTGAATTGTAATATGTTGACGGATGTAGGCTAAGAAATTATATTTATACTAGCTGACCCGACGAACTGCGTACCACCATATTTTCTGAATTCCTAAAAGACTGTTTCATGACACAAAAAGTCACCAAAATCGGTCCAGATGATTAGGAGGATTCTAGAACCCGATCTCAGCGCCACCTACCGGTTCTAATTGCAAATCTAAACCATCCGGTAAGCCACTCAAACACACAAAAACAAAATCGCTCCAGGCGATTAGGAGGATTCTAGAACCCGATCTCAGCGCCACCTACCGGTTCTAATTGCAAATCTAAACCATCCGCTAAGCCACTCAAACACAAAATACACACACACACACACAAACACAGGCGCGCGCGCGCGCACATACACACACACACACGCGCATACACATTTTTTTCTCAATATGCCTACATTGATATACATAAAACATATTCGACTATGGCACATGGGTCTATTCGTGCTGCAGAGAGTCGTGTAAAACACATAAAAGTTATAAAACATAGTAACATTTTGAAAATGAATTTATACAATATTCTCTCTTTTCTTCTTTTTTTTTCACCATATCCCAATTATTTGGGGTCGGCACAATATGTCCTTTCCTTCCACACTCCTCTATTCTGACATCTTCTGTAACACCACAAACCATCATATCATCCTTCACACATTCCATCCATCTCTTTTTTGGTCTACCTTAACATTTGTACCCATCATCTTGTAGTTTAACATTCTTTTTGTCACGTGACTTTCATCCCTCCTCATTATATGCCCATACCACCTTAATCTTCTTCCTGTCAATGTCTCAGTGACGGGTGCAGCTTTCAAAGATCCCCTTTTGTACTCATTTCTCACCTTATCCATTCTTGTGACACCACACATCCATCTCAACATTCTCATCTCAGCTGAGTGGAGACGTTTCTGGTTTATCACTTTGGTGGCCCAACATTCGGACCCGTAAAGCATGACTGGTCATATGACAGATTTATATATTTGACCTTTTAGTTTCAGTGGCATTAGTTTGTCGCATATCACACCTTTGTTACCTGTCTCCACTCCATTTATTCTTCTCCTTACATCCTTCTCTATATCACAATTACTCTGCGGTAGGGAATCAAGGTATCTGAATTCAGGGTTACATGATAGAGTGGCTGATTGTAATTTAAGAGGCACAGCACTAGAGGTCCCGCCGAAATCGCAAAACGGTTTTGGTTCTGCTGATTTTCAACCTAACGCCCTTTAGCGCTTGCCACCACCTCTCTAGCTTGTTTTAAAATTCCTCCATATCTTCGTCGTCGTCTTCATTTACACAATATTAATGTTATATAAAAACTAGCTATACCCCGCAGATTTTGTCCTGCCTTTAAAAAATAAAAATCTAGAACCCGATTGCAGCGTCATCTACCGGGACCAAATGTTAATCTAAACTCGAATCAACTCGAACAGAGTAGGAAATTATTAAAGTACTTATATCGCTATTAAAAAATAGCGGTTGGTGGTAGAAGGACGAAAATTTAGGGTTATATATATTTTTCAATGCTAAATCATAATAAAATATAAATAAGAAATTTTGTAAAAAATATATATATATATATATATATATATTTAGGGGTGGGTCACCCTTATCATTTAGGAGTATGAAAAATAGACGTTGTCCGATTCTCAGACCTACCCGATATGCACACGAAATTTCATAGAAATCGGTTCAGCCGTTTCGGAGGAGTTTGGTAACTAACACCGTGATAGGAGAATTTTATATATTAGATAGGAGCAGAGTTTAGTTCTGATTTGATAATAATAAGCGAGTTATCACCACGCTAGTATCTGATTCGGTATATGGTTCACTAACATCAACACACAAAAATATAATGATATAGTTGTAATCTTTTAGGAGAAGTAACTAACGGTCCTGTCGCATAAAGCGATGTCTTCTATACAACCTACTTTTAAGAATATTTTTTGTGAGATATTTACCAGATTCAAAAATATTAAATAGTTTTTGTATTTCTGTAACTTTGTATTATATCTATTAAAAAAATTGGAAACAATTTAAACGATAGAATTTAAAAAAGCCTTTTGAGTGGTACACTTACAAACCAATAATAGATGGCGCTGAGCAGTAATTGAGATCGCAAACAAAAAATATTGTAACGAGTTGAGGGACTCAAATCAAAATGCCGTTGGAATTATTATAGAGTTTATTAGAACTATATAAACACGTATAACACAGGTACAAATATAACCGAACACAATAAATCTAAACGTAATGCAGAAGGTCATAATTCAATAAAACGCGCAAAGTCCGTCACTAATAGATTCCCGAATGTACACACGTCTCGCCTTGATCGTGGATCTCGCTCGACTGCCCCCTCTTCCCATCAGAGCGTCGTTTTATACCTCACGAACACAAATGCGCCTGTATCGTGGTTGACGTAATCCGCAACACCTGGCTAATGATGCAGCCGCACGCTGCCATAAACGAGTACAATAAAGCAATGGGCTGTTCTCTAGAAACGTACGCCAATAAATAAGTAAATAAAAGAAGACGATCATAAAAGAATTACAATTAATTCAAATGCCGACAGGTAATAAAATATGTTTTTACAGATATGCAGGTGGATCTTGTTTTTGTCGGAACCTAAGTAGTAACAATATATACAAATTTCCAACAACAGTAGACATGCCTAACTCTGGAAGGTTTTTCTTTGAGACGGAGGAAAATTCCATCTCGCTCCTTCACCTAGTCGGGAAATCCGTAAACTTTCAAATAAAATTAGTTTGAATACAAGACGTCAAGTGGGTTTTGACGTAAAAATATTTTATTTTCGACACTATATTAGGGTAACGTAGGCAAATAAGGAAACCGCTTATCGTTTTCTAACGCTACGACACGACTTGGTCGGTGTTTATTTAAAAACTCTTCTTATTTTTCCTAAAAAAATCTGGATTTGTAAAAGTCGTAAATTAAATACCTTGGTTATCATTTAAGTGCTAAACGAATAATACTGTTACGAGCTACAGGACTCGAATTAAAAATGGTGTTGGAACTACTATAGAATTTATTAGAACTGTACAAACACGTATAAAACAAATAAAAATAAAACTGGATGCAACCAGTTCACACTGCACGATTCAATGCAATGAGAGTACTACAAACGTCTTACTCGTCTCGTAGTCGTCGCTTGACTGCCCTCCCCTCCATTCGGGCATTGTTTTATACGAACTACACAGTACACAAAAATTGGCCGCGCGCATTGAGTTTCCGAGAAATAGTAATTTGCACACCCGCGAACGGCTAACAAAGTCGAAAACAATAACAATAAGGATTAGTTCGACGCTAATGATGGTTATAAAACAAGTAGAAAAAGGTTGCCTGGAAGAGATCGCTTTGAGCGATAAGGCCGCCTGTTGTATTGCCTAGAAAATATTGTAAATATGGTCTGTTTTATAATTGTATATTTTGGTGTGCAATAAAGTGTTATCTCTCTCTCTCGAGAAAAACAATACCATGTTTTTCTTAATTACAAATTCAAAACTCAAAAGAATTCCTAAATCCGGGAAGACAATAAACTGCGCTTACGACAGACAGCTGTGCGCTTATGTTCCACGGCATGTAACAACACAGTAAATAAATGAAAGTTTTAAATATAAGCAGCCCGGAATCAGCGCAGTTCAAAAGGGAATAATGTTTTAGTTTACGCGTTATCTAATTAAACTTAGTAGATAACTCTCAACTCCCAAACTAGTTACTCTTTAATGAGCCAATAAAATTAATGTTTGTGTAAACAAAAATTATGTTGGACGTAATCAATCTTTATGGTCTTCTTCGTGATATTAAACAAACTTCTTTTTATAGCTTTGTGTTTTACTGGATTTTGTCCGTACTAATATTATAAATGCGAAAGTAACTGTGTTTGTTTGTTACTATTTCCCGAAAAAATTAGCAAACAAATATAATGTGTAATATTTTCTTAAGTTTTCGCGACTAGTATAAATAGTAAAACTACGTTTTAACGATTTTAAGCGCGGTAATTGATTTGATTTTTATTATTCTGACGTTTCGGCTACTTACCAGTGGCCGTGATCACGACAGACAAAGATGTCAAGTATTAATGAGTATTGTTAAAGTTTTATTTAGCCTATCGTCAACTTGTTCGTTTTTAATTATTTAGTTTTAATTTTGTTTATGTTTTTCATATTTAATTTCAATTGAAATTTGAAGTCGTTGACTCGATCTGTGAGTAGTATATTGACAATATTATTATTTCACGTACGGTGTAATTGAAGACGTCCTGTAAGGCTTGACGAATAACAGTCGAGGGCGATTGCAGCGGAGGGTGGCATGAAATAAAGGGGATTAAACAGAATTACGTTGCCATGGCAACAGGGCGCCCCTTGCAAGAATATACGGAGTTGCATGTAAAATTATCAAGCAATTGCTGCAATTCTCACTTGTTGCTCGAGTGCTCCTACACCATAAAAAAAATATTTATTTTAAAATGGTAGATGGAATAGAGTTTTCATATATAACGTCATAATTCCATATAATTGATCTTTACGGCTAAGAAAAGGCGTAACAAAGTGTCGCGTTAGAATATTTCTCATTATAATCTAATATCAATAAATACGAATCGTAGAAATGTATGTACGCCCATAACTTGAGAACGATATTATCGTATTATTATATTATTTAGATACACAATTGAAACCGGTAGTTGGCGCTGGGATCAAGTTCTGAGATCCTCCTAATCTCCTGGACCGATTGTCATGATTTTATTTGTGTGTATGAGAGGATACCTGGATGGTTAGATTCACAGTTGGAATAGGTAGGTGATGCTGGGATCTGTTCCTAGATTTTATTTTTTTCAGGACAGGACAACGTCTACCGCGACCTCTAGTGAGATTTGAATACTTATGTATTTGTCGTATGAGGCGACAAAACAACCCACAGCCAGGTGGACGGGTATTTGCCCGACTGGATGGCTACCGGCATAACAACCTTGAGTTATGTTCCGGCATTAGTGACCAGGTTCCAGTCTCCCCTTAAGAGAGCAGCAGCGCATTTGTAGCACCTTTGGTGTTGCAAATGTCCATGGGCGATGTCAACCGCCTTCCATCAAGTGGGCCGTCTGCCTGTGTGCTGGACTGATGCAATAAAAAAAAACCTTGTAATACTAAAACTGCTACTCAACAATAGATGGCGCTGTGCATTTATTAAACGCGATAGTCTTTACTCAATTTAGTAGTTAAAGAGTGGCCTGCATTTCAATATCGGATACGCTTCTACGGCTTTCAGGTTTCGTTACCACTGTGTGGGACGTACTCTGGGACCGTTGGGCCATAGGACCGTAGCTAGTACAATGTAAAGAGGCTAAACGCTTCCGTGTTGTGGGACGTTTGTGTTTCGAAAATTACTTTTTTTTTGTTTTGTATTGGTTAGTTAGTTTTGTGGTAAACATAAAACACTTAGAATTTACTTTCCCCAACCTAACATTCTAGCTTTTTTTTTTTTATCAAAAACATTATACATAAAATCACCATATTTTAGTAGTACGGATATCTTACTTTCTAATTCTATCCATAAGAGAATCATTCAACGTAACTCGCCCCATAGCCCACTGAGCGGTATAAATGTGCACAATAATACCGATTATTTTTTTCGTCTATAAATTGCGTATCGTGTGTACATTAGTGCTGTGCTTATCTCAAGTGCATCGTGATTGGGGATCGGGTGCACTCGTGTCACGTTATGCCTCGCAGCTAGTGCTCTTATCGATGATATGAGAAATTATTGTGCCCTAGGACTCGCATATCACGTTTTCGATGTCTGGATATTTTACTGAAAGAAAGAAAGATAGATTTTATTTGAAGAAATAGCGACGTAATTACATTCTTTATACAGTATACACAGAGCATATTCTGAGAATTTGTACGCCGCATTTTCAGCAAACAAGATTTGCACTCGGCATATTGCTGTGCCGGAATTGTATCCGACGCAACGCTGATTTTTGGTGCAAACCTTCCTTTTGGCGTAAGACCAAAACGACCCACTTTTGTTTGCTCAAATTATTTTTTGTTGTGCAATTATATTTTTACTGAACTGTTATTATAAATGTGATCAGATATTTGGCCACGAAATTTGATAATACTATTTAAGGAGGTTCTTGGAAGACCGATCTCATTATTGTAATGTGTTTTTTTATTATATGTGCTCTCCTGCCCGTATGAGTATAATAACATCATAGTATACGAATATAGGTAATGTTTTTGGCTTATTCTTTTTAAATTCTTTTAAGGGCCGGTTTTTCAATCATCATCATAATTATAAATTGACTAAATTCAAAATTGAAGCAATTAAACTGTTTTATTCATGCAACTGTCATTTTTAATTTTCCCATACTGTCTTTTGTTCTGTGAATTACTATTAACTAGTGTTTGAAAAATCGGCCCTTAATCAGTTTACAACTATGTAAGCCGCGCGCAGAGGGTTAGCCGATGACTACTTATTATTATTGTATATACTTATGTAAAGTATATACAATAAAAAATTAAAATAATAATTGCAACAACTATTTATGTAACTTTTTTGTCAACCCTACTGACCGACGCGTGACATCATCATTTAAAACATTATTTATTCTAATTCACACATTTTATGTATATTTTTTACTATCTCATGTTAATTCGTTTAAGTGCCAATTTTTCAATCGTCAGATCAAAGTTAACATAGAATAAATTATAACCTGACTAGATTCAAAAGCAAAACAATTCAACTGGTTCCTTTACGCAAGTCATTTTTAATATTACAATGTTGTACTCTTTTGTGTGTTATTGTGTCCAACTATCGATATATTTATAATACTACTTATTTATAGTGTTACATGCCGTCAAAGATAAGCGCATAGCTGCCTGTTGTAAGCGCAGTTTATTGTCTTCCCGGATTAGAAATTCTTTTGTGTTTAGAATTTGTTATTAAGAAAAACATGCTATTGTTTTTCTACTTGTTTTATAACCATCATTAGTGTCGAACTAATCCTTATTGTTATTGTTTTCGACTTTGTGGCCGTTCGCAGGTATGCAAATTACTATTTCTCGGAAACTCAGTGTGCGCGGCCAATTTCTTTGTACTGTGTAGTGAGTATAAGACAATGCCCGAATGGATAGGCGGGCAGTCAAGCGACGACTATGAGACGATTAAGACGTTTGTAGTACTCTCGATTAGCGACATAGACGACGGACTTTGCGCGTGTCGAATTGCATTGAATCGTGCAGTGTGAACTAGTTGCATCCAGTTTTATTTGTATTTGTTTTATACGTGTTTGTACAGTTCTAATAATAGTAGTTCCAACGGCATTTTTAATTCGAGTCCTGTAGCTCGTAACAATATTAACCACTTATAGTAAGGCGGACTGTTAGCTGCTACGCTGGTCTGTAGCAAAAAAAACCTATAAAAAATCAGTACGTCTAAACAGGCCGCTTTTGCAGATTTGTGTTACGAATATGACAAGCATCAAAATAAACACCTACCATTGTATCTAGACACAATCTACACATTACTAGTCATCTTTTACTGTAAGTGAAAACAACTAGTTGACGTGCCCAAAAACACTCCAATCGGCACTCTACTCTGAGATAAATAAACACAGTCTCACTCTGAACACTTGTAAAAAGTCAGAAGTACTTAATAGTATGTTTTGTTGCAGGTACGCATAAATATGCTGTAAATACTAGTTTGAAACTAAGAAGGTAACAAGCTAGATAAAGGTAGAAGATACATTTGTCGGTAGGTTTTTTTATTTATTTTTTATTGCATGAGTTCAGCAGACAGTCAGACGGCCCACGTGATGGAAAGCGGTTACCATCGCATATAAACATTTGTAACACCAATGTGCTGCCGCTCTCTAAAGGGAAACTGGAACCTGGATAACTCAATGTTATGAACAGACATTACCACCTGGCTGTGGGTTGTTTTCTCGCCTCTTAAGACAGGCCGCCTGGTCGCAGGAAATTGTATTCTTTCTCCTTGTCTGCACGGATAAAAATACAATACAAATTACACGCGCCGAATCGAATCACTGTATAACTTCTTTAATAGTCTTCGAAACTTCATAACAACCAAGTATCCTAAAGACACCTCATTCATTATTGTTTTATCTATGTTTACTAAGATAATAGCATCCTATACTATATAATACATTTATTGTAATTGAATTCCTATTAAAAACCTTGTGACTCTCAAAAAGCAATTAATTGCAATCCCCCATAAATATGGCCTACCCTCGAATGACAGATGACTTTAGGGTTAAAGATAAAACGAGGGGCGGTTACAAAATCCATGACAAATGTTATGATTAACCACTTTCAGTTTTTGTTGGATTTATGGCGGCACTGCTTTCGTTCTCATACCAAAATAGTTTTCTTATCGTGATACTGGTAGCCTATGTAGCATTTTATCGAAATATCTCATCAAAATTAAACCAATGTACGTTTAATTATTCCATTTTTTTATTGCATGAGTTCAGCAGACAGGTAGACGGCCTACTTGATGGAAAGCGGTTACCGTCGCCTATGGACAATTGCAACACCAAAGGTGCTGCAAATGCGCTGCTGCTCTCTTAAGGGAGATTGGAACCTGGTCACTAATGCCGGAACACAACTCAAGGTTGTTATGGCGGCATATTCTAGACCAGGGGTGGTAGCCATCCAGACGGGCAAATACTCCTCCGCCTGGCTGTGAGTTGTTTTGTCGCCACTTACGACAGGCCGCCGGCCGCAGGTAATTGTATTATTTCTCCGTTCCTGCGCGGATAAATATAAAAATAAATATTTAAATAAAAGATGTACTTGTAGTTGTAAGACATAACATAAAGTTCCACTTTATGTTAATACATGTCATGTTCTTCATATGATTCTGTGAAAACGGCCTTTTTAGGCCCTTAGGTGTTAAAATATCATCTTATCACACTGCTCTTAAATCAACACGATAGAAATCATTTTAATTATATTTTAATACGTTATTTCACTCCTTTTGCGTGTACAAAACTTATGACGTCATAAGTATTAACGCTCATACAAATCTATGAGGCTATGGCGTTTTGTGTGTACAAGTATTTCTTGTAAGACCATATAAAATGAAGTAGACCTCTAAAATATTTAAATCATCCCCTACACGCTAACGCCAATTCCAGGTGCCCAATTCTGCTATTTCAATATATGTGCGTTGCGAAGATATTCAAAGTGCTCAATGTCTTCTCGATAACGTCGCGGCGGAATATCTAATAGTAGAATTGGGGCCCTAAGCAACGCAATCCTGCTGACCGACACTATCAAACGTACGCAACACCGCTTTTGTGTCCGTCTGTCGGCGAATCGCTGCCGGCAATTAATTGCCAGATTGATAATCTGTTGACGCCATTGTTCTAATTAATGGATCCGGTAATTGTCTTACTGGGGATCAAAATGTAATACCTAAAGTGTTTGGATACTGTTTCGCTTTAGATTCGAGGGTCGACGACTACTCCATTTAATGCTTCCTTTCTTCTGTTTCTTTGGTTTGTTATTTATACTGAGAATTAAAGAATGTTTCATGAATAATTTATAAAAATAATAAAGGTTTTTTATAAGTGCTATTTTTAGTGTATTATTACAACTTAAGTTCCGACAAAAACAAAATCCACCCGCATATCTATAAAAACATATTTTATTACCTGTCGGCATTTGAACTAATTGTAATTCTTTTATAATTGTCTTCTTTGGTTTACTTATTTATTGGTTATTGTGGAGAACAGCCTATTGTACTCGTTTATGGCCGTTTGCAGGCATAATTAGCCAGGTGTGCGGATTACGAATACGTCGACGCTTGCCGGGCAGACATATTTGCATTTGTACAGTGTAAAACGATGGATTAATGGAGCGAGGAGGCAGTCGAGCGAGAACCACCACCAAAGCGAGACGTGTGTACTACAATAGTGACGAACTTTGCGTGTTTTATTGAATTACGACCTTCTACATTACGTTTGGACTTGTTGTGTTCGGTTATATTTCTAATTAAGTTATAATTCTAATAAAATCTATAATAATTCCAAGGGCATTTTATTTCGAGTCCTGCAACTCGTAACAATATGTTAACGGATGTGGGCTAAAGGAGTTATATTTATATCAATAAAAGTTAGAGAAGATGATCTGTGAGTTTATTCTCTCTCATTTTTTTTTCACAACAAAAGTTGGAAGTTGCTTTACCAGCAGTCGTACAAAAATTTAGTTTATTTAGATTTTTTTCATTACATACGTTCAGCAGACAGGCAGACCTCACTTGAAGGAAAGCGGTTACCATCGCCTATAGACATTTGCAACAACAAATGTTTTACAAATGAGCTGCTGCTCTCTAAAAGGAGACTGGAGCCTGGCCACTAATGCTGGAATATAATTCAAGGTTGTTACGGCGGCATACCTTGTTACCACCTGGCTGTGGGTTGTTTTGTCGCCTTTTACGACAAGCCACCCTGCTGCAGGAAATTGTATTCGTTCTCCGTTCCCGCAAGGATGAGATTTATTTAGATAACTTAGATCTCAAGCGTTTCAAAGAGTAATGCTACTAATATTTTATAAACTACGTTTTAACGGTTTTAAGCGCGGTAATTTATTTGATTTTTATTATTCCGACGTTTCGGCAACTTTTCAGTAGCCATGATCACGGAAGTCTTCCTTGATTACGGCTTCTGAAAAGTGGCCGAATCGTCGGAATAATAAAAATCAAACAAATTACCGCGCTTAAAACCGTTAATACGTAGTTTTATTAAGTAACGCTACTAGTTAACAAGGGAATTCTTTAACGAAATTAACATGCCAGGAATTGAATTGAGACCTCTGTATTCTAGTCAGTTATGCAAATTCTTACCCCACTCAACCATAGAGGCCATCGTAACAGTACTTAAGCGAGCATCAGACGGTTCGTTTCTGTCTTTCAATTTGGATGAATGAATTAAAGTGATCCCTATAAACAGTGTTACCAACCCTACTGTTTTAACAGTAGTTTTGCTGTTTTCACATTGATGCCTCCCCCTGTTTTCCGTTCCATTTCTAATTTTTACTGTTTTTAAATTAGCGTCAATGCCACCTATTACACTTTGTTTTTTTTTTCTTTCTTTCTTCTTTCTTTCTTCTTTCTTCTTTTCTTTCTTTCGTTCTATTAAAGGAGCATTACACACTAAATGTGAAATAACCGATTTCTACTCATTTGATGCCACAGAAAGGCACATGAAAAATTTAACAAAAATATTTGTGATTTTAAAAAGTTAAAAGAGTCCGAAAATACTGAAGATGAGACAATTGAGGATAAAAGTGGAAGATAATTTTACTTTGATTTTTGTTTTTTATTATGTTGTGATCTATATTATAATATAACAATGTATACGAGTCCTGGTAACTAATAATAGTAGGCGATTGTTTTAATTATATGAGGAAAGTATGAAATCTGCCTTTTTTACTTTACCTACTGTTTTCTCCTGTTTCTTTATTGGTGAGTTGTAGTTTTTTAGTTTCTTGTAGTTGGCAACACTGCCTATAAACATAAACTTTAATCATTCAGTGTGAATGATTCCATTGTTTCCTTTTATTTAGAACTTACCTGAATGACGTGCAACTCAATCCTCCCAAGGATTTGAAGACTTTTCCATTGAATTGATTGTTATTATTATAGAATAGGAGAGATAACACTTTATTTCTCACCAAATATACAATTTCGAAAATGCACAATTACAATATTGTCATGTTAGATACAATAGGCGGCCTTATCGCTTAAAGCAATCTCTTCCAGGCGACCTAACTTAAGGAATAGTTTAACCTATCTGGCGATGTAGGTAGTGCAGATTATTAGGTAGATCTTAAACAGACATACTTAAACTACATATTTTATAAATTAAATACATACAAACATATTTATAAGATGTATATATTAATTAGTCCATAGTAAAAGAATTAGGCATAATTATTTAAGAAAAAGTTGTGGTTTCTTAGTGCGTTCTTAAATGTAGGCGATGTTTTGGCCTCTCTGTCAGTAAGTTTTTATTTGTTTAATTCATTTAGTAGTAATAATATCATTGATTACACTACTGGTATAATAGTTACTAGCTGATGCTCGCGACTTCGTCCGCGTGGTATGGTTTTTTAATTATCCCACGGGAACTCTTTAATTTTTCGGGATCCAAAGTATCCAATATGTTGACCAGGGATATAAGCTACCATCATACAAAATTTCATTTAAATCGGTCCAGTCGTTTCGGAGATTAGCCGGAGAAACAGAGAAACAAAAAATTTGAAAGAAATCTAAATTAGTTCTATTTCACTTCTTACATCCCCCTGACTCGGTTTTTACTATTTCTTTTCATTGTACAGAAATTTGACCTCTACACTTTTATTATATATTTTTATTATATAATAGTTATAGTAGTTATTATAGTTCTGTTTACTTTTATATTTTCTCTTTTAATTTGTAACATTATAATATTACTATATAGGAAAATTATTCTTCTTTTTATTTTCTGTGCGCTCGAAGTGCGTTTACAAATACAATCTTTTCCTGTAACTGTTTGTCATATATGTTTTATGTTTAATATATTGTCTTACTTTCTACTTTAGAAAGAAGAGAAATATTTATTTCCAATTGCGACACACGCAATACAAACAGATTAGAAAATAAACTACATACAAAAATTAAATGCCGCAATTTTAGAAATGAGGTTGGCACTCGGTATTATCTGTAGTTTACAGTGCCCACCTCCAAAATCAAATAATAATATATCATAAATATGTAGGTAAACAATGAGTGCTTTATGGGTTAGTTAGTGTGTATGTATATCGTTAAGTATTATCTGATTATGTTATTATTTCAGTAAATTATCCACGATTGATCAAATATTAATCTGTAGGGCAGGCTTGGCACTGAAAATCATCGCTTCCAACACGGCTTTATGCTAGAATGGGACGCAACTTTGGCGGCCTCCCATCTTCCAGACACAGCCCTGACAGTCGGGGCTGCTGCTGCACAACAGGAGGCCCTGAAATGCCGCAAATATGTATCCATTGGTAGTGGGTACGTATTTGTGGCTTTCAGGGTCGAGACCCTAGGGCCGTGGGGGCCTGGAGCTCATCGCCTCCATCGAGACATCTCAACGCGTCTAATTGAGGTCTCGCGTGACCAAAAGGCTGACTTGCACCTAGGGCAACGAATTAGCGTTGCCATCCAACGCGGAAATGCGACCAGCATTTTGGGCACGCTCCCCGCCGACAGCGATTTGGAGGCAATTTTTTATTTATAGATTTATATTATTTTGTAAGTATAACTTTATTTATAGTATAGTTTAGTTTATTTATTTTTAAAATTAACTTTTAATTTACTGTTACAAACTTGAATTAATACAAAACTTTATGCTAAATTGCCAACCTCATTTGTTTGAAATGCGGCGTACAACATATAAATTTAACCATAGAAATGTATAAATTATTGGACATCTTTGTATTGTCGCTTTCCTAACAAATAAATTATTTCTTTCTTTCTTTCCGTTCTGTGCTTTGAACGAAATGCAATTTAGTTAATCCTATAATAATGTCAGAATTATTTATTCTAAAGGCATTACTCACACGTGCAAGAAACCAGCAGCCCATTAACTTGGTGGAGATAAAAGTGCACTAATTATGCGGTTGTGGACTCAGCTGTTTAGATAAGGGCGAAATGTTTACCCGAAACACGCTCTGTGTGTTGAATCAGAGCGTTTTTGGTGCTAATTGTACAAACTGGTAACTTCTGCTAGTTTTATTTTTAACGTATAATTTGGTGAGTGTTTATAACACCTGCATGTTCATGGATTATGCAAGAGTAACTTTATTTTTGACTAGGAATCGATGTATTATTGATACTGTAGTATATGTGAGGGTAGATTCGTATATTATTTGAAATATAAAGTACAATTTAAACAAATTATTCTACTGATCGGCAGTTTTTGTTTGCCCAGAAAAGTGCAGACCGGTTTCCAACATGTAAATAATCTATATTGAACTTTATTCGTAACCCGATATGGCAGTGTTGCTTGTTAGGCATTCATAGCTCTGTTAGCCACTTACACAATTCGTACACGGTCGCATGCTACTAAAATTGATCTTCTGGGCCTATACATCGTGAGGAATTATTAGGTGTATAAAATTGTACACCGAAGTGTAGACAGATCATCAGTCGATGTGCAACCATTAAGGGCAGAAGTAAATATTGATTCACTGGCACGGCAACCTAATGTAATACTTGCAACAACTCAGAAGGGTTTATGGTAATAAAAGAACAGCAACTGGTCACATATTTATAATCAGGGAACCTTACGGTTTTAACAAATTGTATACACTGACTTTTACACTCGACAAGCATCTTTAGAACACCTCGCCATCCCTCCAACAATTTTACAGTACATGAAACCTAGCAATTGGCACAACCGATAGTGGATTGAAGTCATTGATAAACTATTTTAATTAAAGTGTTATGAATGAAAATTATATATAATATAATAAAATATTTTATACAAAATATCATATAAAACATTATACTTAAAGTTTTACATGTAATAAAATAAACTGGACACAGTACAAATCTATCGCGCTGCCAACATGAAAACAAGATGTAGTGAATACCGTCTATATACAATTCAGAGATTTTGAAAAATAATCTGTACACAATCGCTACATATTAGAGATAACCACACCTACATAATATTATGTTAAATTATAGACAACTACTTACTCTATACAAAACAAGCGCGAATCACCGACTAAATAAAAATATAACATTATTATTCAATGACCGATTGTATCGTTTAGAAATAAGTGGGTATATAAAATTAATTATTTACTTTAAAAAAAAACATGAAAAGAACACATATGCTACTGAATAAATGTAACATTAGATATATTATGTACGAGTATGACCTTAAAATGTTCTGCAGTGGAACTTGGTTTAAAAAACCCTTTTTATTTTTTTTAAGAATTTGTAAACAGTCCTATTTTCGGGATAACAATTATCCCACATTCATTCCTTGCATCGAACGTACGCAACTCTATAAAATAAAAGTCGGTTCACACTAATCCGTTTACATAAACTTTGAATTCTGATTTCACGTATATCATTCCATTTTTTGGAAAAAGTAATTGATGTATCGTTACCTTGTAATGCGGCTATCGAAAGTACATACATAATATCAAATTTCAGGTGAATTGGATCATTCGGGTAGAGGCAACAATCAAATATCAAAAGGACACTTTCATATTTCCATTTGAAGTAGTTATGTATTTCACACAAACGAAGCCGCTTCGAGGAATCGTTAACTTTGTATCCAGTTACTATGATTTCCCAAACAAACGTAAACAACAAACACAACATCGGCATAAATAGATCAATTTATATACCGGCTAGTGTTGTCAGCTGTTAAAATTCCTGATTTTAAGAGACAATATTTACTAAATAATTTATTAATATTTTGAAAATTACTAAGCACCGACTTTAAGATGTTTTAGATGATATATATAAAAAAAGATATTATAATTAAAATTAGCTTTAGAAATAAGTTATTTTATATTTTTAGTTTTTAAAGTCGGTTTTTTTAAACGATTTTTTTTATTTATTACGTTTTAGTATCTAGCTATGGGTAGGCCTACGAAAGGTGCCGCGCGCCTTATAAAATATAGGTCCCAAGAAACCGGTACGAAAATTGTTTTCATAAAAAAAAGTTCATAAAATGAAAACTACTGGACCAAACTATGTTAAATTTTTAGGGGACCAAATGCTAACTATTCCGCAACAACCTAAAAAAGAATCACGTAAACCGGATCTTAGCGTAATCGGTGTACATACATAAAAAAAATATCACTCAAATTGAGAACCTCCTCCTTTTTGAAGTTATTTAAAAATATCTGAGAGACAATCGTAACAAATTTATAACATTACCCAAATTTATATCAGAAATGTATTTATTAAGCTTAGCTGTAATTTAAATTAATAATATTATTTAAGTAACTTTGCTTGTAAAGCTTTGTCAATATTATTCTTTAAATATTCGCTAAAATAAAACTAAATTATTAAACGGTATTAAGAATTAAACTGCACTACAAAAAACAACTTAATAGTTAAACGCTACTATAAATATATTTACAGGTAAAAAATGTAGTCTAGTAATTTATAATGTCATCGTATATGTAATTATATATGTATATATAAGTATATGGTAGTTTATTTATATTTTATTTTTAATAGTATTTCATTGTAATTATATTACTTTTATTTTAATTTACAACACCACCGAAAATCGTATATTTAAATTTCCCTTAAAATCTCCGTAGACACTGAGTTGCCTGGAAGAGATCGCTATAAACGATAAGGCCGCCCATTATTCCAAAGCAAATGTATCCATATCAATTGTCTAGATTTAAGTTTATGGTGAACAATAAAGTTTTTCATTCATTCATTCTAGATCGCTGTCGGTATCATCGGTTCATCCGTATAATATATATAATGAAATAAATTTAATATATTTATTATCTATTGTTCATTTATTTCAAAAAATAGCAATATAGGGAATTTCCATAAATGGGCAACCCCGATGCCAACAGAGACCAATTTTTACGATCAAAGATCCAGCTACCATAAATGGTATTATTGACCTTCTTACGCGCATAAACAATTGTTATCCCAGAATTTTCCTAATAATCGTAAAAATATACCTTTTATGACAACTAATAAAGATTTTATTGTGTTAATGAAATGTCTGAACGACTGCTTAATGTTGTTAATATAATATTCTAAGCGGTCACTTTTGGTGTAAGTAGGTGTAGTTGAAAATAATCTACACTTAGAACTTTTGTAAACCTCACTAAGGAAATTGGGTTACATTAAAAATATTTATTATCTAAATAGAACTGAAACCTATGAGACATGATAATATTGTGAGACATGTTTTGAAACAGTTTATACTGATATATTATTTTCTTTGTATTTATATATTGTCACAAGTTGCAGGACTCGAATTAAAATGCCATTGGCATTATTATAGAGTTTATTAGAACTATACAAACACGTATAACACAGGTACAAACATAACCGAACACAACAAGTCCAAACGTAATGCAGAAGGTCGTAATTCAATAACACGCGCAAAGTCCGTCACTAAATAGATTACCGAATGTACGCAAGTCTTGCTTCGCTCGTGGTTATCGCTCAACTGCCGCGTCCCTCAATCGAGGCATCGCTTTATACTGCAATATGTCTGCCTGGCCGCGTGGACCGAATTTCCCAGAATCAGTTTGAACTTTAAATCCGACACACCTGGCTAATAACTGCCATAAAAGATTACAATACACAATGGGCTGTTTTCTAATCACAAAGTAAACAAAAGAAGTCGAAATGCCGAAAGGTAATAAAATGTGTTTTTACAGGTATGCAGGTGTAAATTTGTTTTTCTCGGCGTCTAGGTCGTAATAATATTAACAAAATTAACCTAAAAATAAGTCTTAAAAATCTGGTAGTCTAAACTAACATAAAACCACTTAGAACCATGTTATTGGCTGGGTTACTCTCTATTATCTCTGAGATATTTGAGAATTTTCATTTAAATCTATATATACATATATAATTCTTCTCTACGTGTGTTGACAGTGAACTCCTCCTAAACGGCTGGACCGATTTTGATGATATTTGTTTTGTGTGTTTGAATGGGTCCCCGGGTGGTTTAGATTCACAATTGGAACCGATAGGTGGCGCTGAGATCGGGTTCTAGAATCCTCCTAATCACCTGGAGCGATTTTGGCGATTTTGTTTTTGTGTGTTTGAGTGGCTTACCGGATGGTTTAGATTTGCAATTAGAACCGGTAGGTGGCGCTGAGATCGGGTTCTAGGATCCTCCTAATCACCTGGAGCGATTTTGGTCATTTTGTTTTTGTGTCATGAAACAAAGTCTTTTAGGAATTCAGAAAATATGGCGGTACGAAGTTCACCGGGTCAGCAAGTATTGTAATAAAAATGTATAGTGTTAATTACTCAATGGTTAGGTGCTGTAAGATAATATCAGGTTTATATTTCAAAAGCTAGTAAATGATTTGTGAAAAGCCCAGAAAATCTGTTTCAAATCGACAGTATCTACAAAATAAACATCTGGGGCCAATTCTGCTATTACTATCTCGTCAAAATCGTCGGATACTATCGTCGCAATTGTAGGTATGTCTGATTTCGGTATTCTGTTCATTCCAATGGCGTGCCCGTGACAAGACACTATAAATATTTATAAGCGAAAATCGCGAAATGTTTATAATTTTTAGTTATGGTTTTTGTCGTGTGCATTTGTCCGTCCATCTATTTGTCTATGTTTGTTATTATATCTCAGTCATTTTTCTCACAAACTACTGGTCTATAGTAAAGAAATTTGATAGCAAGTTATCAAGTGCAGAAACAAATACAATTTCCTGCGGCCGGGCAGTCTGTCGTAAGAGGCGACAAAACAAGCCACGGCTAGGTGGTAGGGTATTTGCCTGCCTTCTAAAATACATTTCGCTAACGCCATTTCTGCTAATGGTGATAACACTTTTTTTTGCTATTATTCCACCGCGACGATATCGAGAAGATATTGTATATTTAGTAGAATACGAATTTTGTACACTATCTCAATTGTAATACCTGCAACAACTCAGAAGGGCTTATGGTAGTAAAAGAACAGCAACTGGTCACAATAATTTATATTCACAGAACCTTACGGTTTTAACATATTTCATACACTGACTATTCAAACTCAACAAGCATTCTTAGAACACCTCAACTTCCCTCCAACAATTTTATAGTATAAGAAATTTAGCAAATTGGCACAACCGACAGTGGATTGAAGTCATTGATAAACTATTTTAATTAAAAGGGTTATGAATGACAAGAATTTAATACATTATTGTTTGGAAATTTTAGATAATATTTTGTATCAGATATTATATTTAAAGTTTTACATGTAATAAAATAAATCAAACACAGTAAAAAAATCTATCGCAACTGCCAACATGAAAATAAAATGTATTGAATACCGTCTATATACAATTGAAAGATTTTGAATTTTAATCTACAAAATTACCACATCATATTAGGGATAAGTATTGTTACATAAAATTATGGTAAATTATAGACAACTACTCTATACAAAACAAATAATTAAAAATATAACAGTATTACTCACAATTACATAAAATTAATTATTAACTTTACAAAGAAACATGACAACAACTATGCAACTAAATAAATGAACAATGGAATCGTACTTTGAATATTTTTGCAATGCCAAGGTATTTAAATAGAAGAAATGAGCCCCTGATTGCTTTTTGCATGCTCAGTTTGTCTACCAAATTGCAAAGAGTTTCGTTAAATATACAATCAAAGTTAACACGTAAAACTGGTATGCATGTCAACGAGTCATTCCTTGCCATAATCACGAAATATTCTCATCAGCACTTTAGAAATTCGATTAATAACGCCACGTACACTCCAGACGGCTTTAACATGAAATATTGATGTAGAACTATAAAAATCTGTCCCAAAGTCGTTAAGGGCTAAGACCTGCCCACTGAAGGGTCAATGCTTGTACTCAACAAGAGGTCAAAGTGGAAATAAATTCGCTCAACACACGAAAAGTTTTAATATTTGATGTGTTTAATTAAAAACTACATATACTAGCTTTTTAATTACTACAAAGCTTTGTAAATGTCCATCCATATTCGGGTTACAGCCGCCATATCAAAATTTCATACGAATTGGGGTTGCCAGTGCTAAAAAAGTTGTTATTCATTAACGGCATTGTTTATCAATTTCAATAACTATAACAGTATACCACATGGAGCCCGAGCATGTGAATGATTATCTTAGATTAATGTGATATATGCAAATGGCTTTGATGATTATTCATAGACTGGCAACTCCGAAGCAAATATTCTTCATTTTACAAGATAAGTTTGGAACACTATATAATAGAAGCAATAGAAACCTTTGTAACAAAAAAGGCTGGTGTAGAGTTCTATGCTTCCAAAGTCGTCAAACATTTTTGTTTCTCTTCTGACGTATGAAAATATGAATATAGTGTGCAAACTTCTAAAAAAATCGAGTTCATAATCCTTAAATAATATTAAAGCGTTGGCGGCTTTGGTATGTATTGCGCTTTATATAAATAACTAGGATGTACTCGCGACTTCGTCCTCGCTTGATTTCAAATTTTCGCAGGATTCCTTGGACACAAAGTACCACAGCATTAAAATAAGAATTTAAGGTTTTAGTGAAAACTTTGCCGGAATAAGCTAATTTTTATGCACCCGAATAACTACGAACCGCTCCCGGGAAAGTTCATCGCGGTTAGACGCTGTTACACGGAATTTTTATATAGATAGATAGATAGATAGAAGTTAAAGTAAAACGAGATATGGAGTAATATGTTTCTTGTTTGTTCATACCCAAATGATTATACAGTGAGGCTTGTCGCTTCTACAGAGCCCTTATGTGGAGTTTGACACGCACTTGGCCAATTATTTTAATTACCAAAATCGAGCGATTAAACAGACTGTCCACCTAAGGGAAATTGATTATCCTAGCCTGTAGTAGTATCGCGAAGACGTTGTTGGCTTAGAATGAAGTTTATGACGCAAATGATTTTTTTTAATTTACTATTGCGAAGCTACTAAACAGACAGACTGCTCACTTATGGCTGGTTACTACATCTTACCGACAGTTCATTTGCTTTACTATCGATTAAAATTTGACATAAGCTCTAAATAAGTAATGTCAAAATTCAACCAATGGTAAGGCAAATGAATGTAATGGAAAACAGTTACCGTCGCCTACAGACGTTTGTGAGACCAGGGGGGAAGCCAGCGCCTTGCCAGCCTTTAGAACGGGATAGAGGGATACGATAGGAGGGATGAGAAAGGGGATGGGATAGAGGCCAGACAGGAGACACGGAATGCAAGGGATGGGATAAGACAGTGGAATGTCATCATTATTATAACGATAATAAAATTCTTCTTTCCTTTTATTATCGGCCTCTGTGGTTGAGCGGTTTTTGCCGGCCTACCTCGCAGGCAACGCAGAGGGTCCGGGTTATTTGCTATAGTCTGGGTGTCTGGGATCGGCCCCAGAGTAGTCCGTTGTATATCACCCATAACACAAGCGTAACTTGCTTAATTGGCGATATATAATATGTGTGCTTGTCTGCCGATTATTTATTATTGTTATATCTTTGTCTTACTAAGTATGGACTCTTTGCTACAACTCCATTAATTCTTCGAAAAGTAATTCTGTAACATACTTCTCTATAAAACTTATAAAAAAATAGCTTGAGATATAAATACAATAACAAATATAAAGAAAAATAACTTTTAGCTAGACGTGTTGCTGGGGAGTTTCTTGCTGCTTCTTCTTAACAGCCATAACACGTTGCGAAGCGGTGTACATGAATAGGAAGTAAATTTAAATTTTAAGTTATATGTATGACCTTCAAAAAGTGTTCTCCAGTGGAACTTATATTGAATTAAAAAAAGAAAAAGATTTGAAGGGGGGCAATCCATCGGAACTCTCACTCTTCGTACAAAACTCCATCAGCTCAAATCCAAACGTTTCAAATGATAAATTCGTCAAAGATAATGGTTCCAGCTTGGCTCTACCACGTATAAGGGTGCCTCTCCACCAGATATGTGCAATGCAACGTTGCTATGGATGCGTTTGATATCCACCAATCATTGATAGATAGATAACATTATATTATACACTATGTATAATAAACAAATACATAAATGATATATATATATATATGCAGAAATTTTATATATTACTTAGACATATACTTAATATACATACCATACAAATATATATCTACAAAATACATAAATGTTTATAGATAAATTTAAATATATTCCAACGACAGGTAGTATTTGTATCATATTCACTGGTCCGCATAGCATAGCACTGGTGGAAACTGATTCAACTAAGCTACGTTTTTTAAATGGTAGGATGCGTGCTATGGATGGTTGCGAGTGGTATAAGCACACAGCAGTGTACCTACAGTAGGCGCGTGTTTCTCATCAAAATGCGTCGGCCTATTTTCATAGCACATCTTACTCGCTTCGCTACATAGCTTGGCATCAGTGGAAACGGTCACATAGTTTTGTAACTTAGCTTTTACATTCTCGCAACATAGCTGCATAGCACATCTCTGGTGGACAAACACCCTAAACCATGTATTCGTAGTTACACAATAATAATATTAAAAACTAAGGAGCCCTCAGAAACCATTTACACCGTAGACCCTTTGGAGGTCCGTATTTTTATTACAATGTAAGCCGGCTGTGAATGCGTGAATAGGGTCCAAGGGTCATCGGCTCCACTATTCAATGGAGCTTTGTACCCCGATAAAGATTCAATTGATCTGTCAATACGTATAAAAATGTAGGTTTTAGGGTTCTGCTTTACAATGATGTTGATAGAAGCAATCCTTTCAAAACTAGATGGTAATGTTTTCATTTTTTAATCATATTTAAGTAGCTTCACATTTATAAAAGCTCATTTGCCTAAGGGATAGTGGAGATAAGAGATAAGAGACTCCTAGCGGCCGGTTTTCCACGCAGTCTTCGCCGAAGCAGAAGTAGTCGCGAGAAATCGGTCGACAGATTACTCACAAAATGTAAACCGTCGCCCCATTACCCAACGCTTTTACGGGACGCCGCGGGATCTAGTACAGAGTTACTCCACTATGACGCTCCTACGTACGGCTCTTTTAGGACACCCCGGTGGCAGAGTTGTGAAGGGGCAGTAGGGCATCAATAGGGGGAAGTAGTCCGCTGTTGCTCGCGTAACAGCGGCCCCCTACGACGGGAACTATGGAAGGAGGACATTTGCGTAGCGGCGCTTACAACCGACGGTTAGTCCATCCCACCTTATTCTCCCTATTCCGTCAGGTGGGCCGTTTTGTCTGTTTGTACGCTTCAGGCAATAAAAAAAAATATTTACAAATATAAGAAGGACAGTATTTACTTAGGACAAAATACAAACTAGTAAACAAAACATAATTATGTTGTCCTAAAAGGGCCCGTCCACGCTCAGCATGATGCCGGTTCCACAACCAGCGCTGGTCTTCCGCAGGGACTAACTACTAAGTGATGCCACGGCTTAGTTCTGCAAAGCAAATTAACGTGTACCTATACACTAATTAAAACTTATATTTTATCAGACTGTATTTACATTTAATTGCTGGTGTATGTGTGTCCATATAATGAAAGGCATTTCACTTGCACTATATTTTATATTAATTAGATAATTATAATGTTACAAATCAAACAGTTCAATAGGAACTGACAATGTTAATCGACACAAAGTTTAATTATAAAAAATGAGGCTCTCCAAACAGCCAGTGTTTGAAACGAACAAACAGTATGTAGGTCTCCTACATACACATTACCCAAAGCTTTCTAATTAAATGATGTAATATCTATAAAATTTAAATATCCCTTATTTATTAAAAAAAATGCTATTAAAAACAACTGTTAGAATAGACTATATGAACGATGGAGAATATTATGCGTTGTTTTTAGATTTCTTGTCAAGTATATAAATTATATAAGCATACTAGAATATGCCCGCGACTTCGTTCACGCTTGAATTGAAATTCCTGCGGAATTCCCAGGAAACAAAATAGCACATTATTTGAAAAAGAAGGTAAGCTATCGTTTTAATGGGGAGTAAGTTTTAATGGTAAGCTATCGTTAGGATACGAAAAAATTAACTTTACTTCCGACACAGTTTTGAAAACTGTGTCGGAAGTAAAGTTAATTTTTACGTATACTGACAACTTCAAACCGCTCCCGGGAAAATTCCCGAGGGATTCTCGGGATAAAAAATATCACACATTTTATAACGCAAAATTTTCTATAGATCAGTAAAAAAAATCACATTGGATTTCGTTCTTTTTTTATCTTCAATCCCAGAAAAAATCCCGCAGGATTGCCAGGGTAAAAAGTAGCGCAGATTTTAAGTCAGCACGGCATTTTTAGAATTTTATAATATTATAGATTATGTTGTTATAATTACAAAAACTCAGTTTAATAAATATGTTCAAAACTGAAAGTGTTATTAATTAATACATAAGTATTTAATTTAAAATTATATACGTAATTATTATACGGAACCTTGATTTACATTAATGTCTTTGGCTATTTTATTTTCGGCCTTTGTTAATATAGTGTTAAATGACTTAAATGCCGCCTTCGAGGACTTTAATAAAGGGCAACCGAATTCAATGACCGACTTACCCGGGTTCAAATATTTCGATTATTAATTACTTTTTATTCCGCTTCAGAGCGGTTTACTACGCATTTTGATACTTATACGCGCTACTTGAGTCAGCTCAAGCTATCTAAGTCGTTGTCTGCGAGTTTTTGTTTTTTTAACCCTTCACGAATGTGAGTGTTGTAATTTTGAAGAGTGTAATTATAAGTTACCTAGTACAATATGTACTGAATGTGATGGAGACAGTCTTGAAATGAAATCTTTTATTTGTATAAAACATGGATTACGAGGCCTTATGATATGCTGAGAACATGGTTCGCCATTTACCATACAAATTTTCTGAAAAACTAATATGGTTTACAAATATCATATATTCCAAATCCTTCGCTGTGCAGGCTGTCCAGCTGTGAAAATCTTTGCCCGAAAACGTAAGACATGCAAAGTCACTCCTCATTTAAAAAAAACTGGTACGGGAATATTATCTCACATTATAATAAATATTTATCCTACATCCGCAATGCTTGAAGACAAAAATCTTCGAGCCGTGCGTCCTCCCTGTCCTGACCTACGCGGCCGAGACATGGACCCTGACGGCAGGATTGGTCCACAAGTTCCAAACCGCTCAACGGGCTATGGAGCGAGCTATGTTGGGTGTTTCTCTTATGGATAACATTAGAAATGAGGATATCCGTAAGAGAACCAAGGTAACCGACATAGCTCGCAAATTTAGCAAGTTGAAGTGGCAGTGGGCCGGTCACGTCTACCGCAGGACCGATGGCCGATGGAGCAGACGAGTCCTGGACTGGAGACGCGTTGGTAACGTAGCGTCGGACGCGTGGACCGACGACCCGTGCAAGGATGCCGGTAGGCGCTGGATGAGCAAATCAGAGGACAGGGATGAGTGGCTCCGTCTTAGGGAAGCCTATGTCCAGCAGTGGACTGCGAATGGCTGAAGACGAAGACGATAACAAATATTTAATTTTAATACCTAATTGCATGTAAATTTACTTATTAGTATATAATTATATATTAAGTATTATTACTATTTTTCATTTTTTATTTTATGTATATGCATTTTGTAATATTTTAGTATATCCATATTTATATATGGATGTATATAATGCGCACACCACAGCCATACACTTGTGATTCCGTTAATGAAATCCATAGTCCGGTTGTTTGGAAGAGATCGCTCTAAAGCGATAAGACCGCCCATTGTTCCTGCCTTTACTATTTAACCTGACTACTGTAAACTGTTGATTTAATGTGTATGTGGTGAAGAATAAAGCGTATTCTATTCTATATTTTTATTTAATAGTCGTTTATTATGATATTATATTTTATAAGATTATTACCATTTGTTGCACAATTTTGTCACCTTTATGTCAAAGTTTAATACAATTATATACTTGATGAATATCATCTTTAATAATAATAATTAATTGTCGAATATTTTGAATCATGAGCGCATGTTGGTTATAAAAAAAATAATCTTCAGGTAGATATTTGAATTGAAAAACTTGACAAAGCCAATTACGTGTAATTCTTTCGAACAGTGAATTTTCGAAGAGTAGAACTCCCGGTATCGGTCGAATCTACATATTTTGAATCGCGCGTTCCGTTTCTTACACTACATTTTTAACATAATATTTTGTTTATTTTTTAACCACCGACAATAAAACAGGGATCTTATAAAAGTAATATGTGTATCTGCTTGTGGCATCATAGCTCCCATACGAATAGACCATTTTTGATGCGGTTTCCCGTATTTAAAAGCTGATGTGATCAAGGTGGTTCTTAGCTGTAATTTATGGAGAGTTGAGGGCCTAAGACGCCCGCATAGAGAGTCGCTTAATTAAAGTGACACGTGTATAGATAGATATACTGGTTGTTGGAATCTCCAACAAACAGTTTTTATTTATTTAGTGTGGCATAATTCTGGCCACCAAATATACTAAATGTTTGAATTTAGAACATAGATGTTCTTTTGTTTTTTATCTGTTTTTTCCCTCCATTGCTATTAAAATCGTCATTATTCCGCACGTGCCTAGTTTCCTTATATAATTAAAATAATTACAGTCCACAAAAAATTATAATTTAAAGAAGTGTTTAACACTGGTAGTTGTAGGACATAGCATGAAGTTCCAATTTATTTTGATAATTGTCATGTTTGTCATACGAATCTGTGAAAGCAGCCGATCTAGACAGTCAGATCAAGCGTTCGAAGATGATCGTTTCACTCCCTACTTGACATAAGGATCTTATACGAATTTTCACAGGTCCGATTGATTTGTTATTACTGGAGTACCTACACCAATCCAATGAGCTGCCGACCGCGCAGGGTACTAGAATGTGGCCACTGATGCTGGAACTGAAAATCTAAGGATAGTAGCTATCCAGACGGACAAACATTTGTCCGTTTTAAACATTTTTTTGCTGCGCTAAAAATATTTAAAATAATATTAAATGTAATATTACAACTTAGCCAAAATTCCACGAAGCACACCGGCAAAAGTGAATGCACACCTGCTGGCCATAAAGCACATTTTATTACAGTGTCATTAACTGCCCGCATTTGGATTTCTTGTTTTTACGATGAGCTATTTATTTGTAATTAGAAAAGCCGCCTCTTGTGTATTGTAATCATTTATGATGGTCGTTAGCCCGGTGTGGTTCTTGGAAAACTTTAGTCCACGCGGTCGATTGTTGTATTGTACAGTTTAGTATAAAACAATGACCGAACGGGGGGGAAGCATTCTAGCGAGAATCACGATCAAAGCAAGACGTGTACATTCGAAAGCGAGATAGTGACGGACTTTAATTGTGCATTACAATGGGACTTATTGCGACCGGTTATATTTGTACCTGTGTTATACGTGTTTGTATAGTTCCAATAAATTCTATAGTAATTCCAACGGCATTTTAATTCGAGTCCCGTAACTCGTAACAGTAATAAGTTAATCTCATAATAAGGGGCTACCCACAGGTGACGTCACACGAATTTCATGTTTTTCACCCCTCCCCCGTCCTTGTCACATTCGTGACATCACATGTTTTACAATGTTTACATCAATAAATTATTAAATTAAAACAGCAGTTCCGTAACTACTCTTATTTACATTTAAGTTGTAAAGTATATAATTTTGTTAACAACAAACTAAATATTATTGGTCTCAATCATTATCAAGTCAAAGTAAAATTGAGCACCTGGCTACAATGTTTATCTTATGACGAAACAGAAGAACTGCTTACATACTTGTTTTTAAAATAAACGCACACTTAAGCACGCCCTTACACATGCACGCAAACATGCACACGCACGAACACACTCAACATACGTTTAAATTTTCGATATAATGCACACTTAAATTAAACAAAAAAAAACTGTTAATTATTAAATTAATTAATAAGGTTAACTCACCCAACCAATACAATAAAATAAAAAATGAGAACATATCATGACCGAATGTGCCCTCAAAATACAGGCCTGTCCTAGTTTGGGGGTAAACCGACAACTTTTAGTCTCTAGTAATGTACCTAGCATAAATATATTGTAATTATAATTTACTGAAATAAATAAATAATTATATATGTATATATATATATATATATATATATATATATATATATATATATATATATATATATATATATATATATATATATATATATATATATATATATACTGCATTTATTTGAACACTGCATTTACAGATACAGTTGGAAATATTTTGAAGGCTTTCGTCATCAGTTCAAATTGCGTGTTATAAAGCTTAAATATATTCAAAATGTCACACTTCGTCGAGCAAACCTTAAACTGTGACGTAATTTATGGATGGCCCCTAAGTCTTCAAATAACGAAATTTGAAATATTTTTTACACAAATTTGTGCCGCCCTACTTACCTTGCTGTTAGAAAACTTGGTCCAAAATCAAGCACGCAAGTATAACTGTTTTGAACGCAATGGTTAAAGAAGTGTAAAGGAATTAATTAATCCTATGGTTTAAAAAAAATGCTTAAAACCGCACAAAGTGGAGAAGACAAATATTAAAGCGGACTCTTCTTACACATCCTGCGTTTGATGTTGGGATATGTTGCAGCATAATATTTTAGTACGTCATGTCATTATTATAACTATAATAATATTCTTCATTCCTTCTATTGTGTCTTTGTCTTATTGAGTATGCACTGTTTGCTACAACTCCATTAATTATTCAAAAGTAATTCTGTAATATTCATACTTCTGTACAAAACTTTAAGAAAAAGGAACTTGAGATATAAATAGAATAAGAAATATAAAGAAAAACATTTTTTAGCTAGACGTGTTGCTGGGGAGTTTCTTGTCGCTTCTTCTTCTTAACAGCAATAACACGTTGCAAAGCGGTGTACATAGCATAGAAAGTAAAATTAAATTTTAAATTATATGGATGACTTTCAAAAATTGTTCTCCACTGGAACTTATTTTGAATAAAAACTTTTGAATTTGATGCTCGAATGATGACGAATTTTAGACTTCTGACAGACTCTGACATTCCAAACAATGGCGTTCCGTTTCTTCATATTACACCATCTGTAAAATACAAACGTCATTGTCATTAATATCAATCAATCATGACACGAGACACATCATCGACATCCTCGCCCCCGTCTAATGGATGAACTGAACACGGACTTAAGCATTTATCCAAAAATATATTTGTTTTTATTAATAATATGAGTTCATGTAAAATACATAAAAATAAAGTAAAAGAAGATGATAATTGGTGTTTTTAATATCAAGAAACGAAACAAGACTTGGCGCAGCCCAAGAGTCGTCAACTTAAGGTTACAAAGAGATATCACGCCACGCAACCATTACAATGGAAGATAGAGTGAACGCGATAACATGTGCGCAATTGAATATAAAATGCCAAAGCTTACACCTGGAGAATATTCAAGATTGATGTCCTCAACGGTTTAGGTTTAAATAAAGCTTTAAGAATTTTATGATGGCGGCCGGCTTTGGGAAGTATACTGAACAAGAAAAGCGGCAGAAGAACACTTCTTTAACATCCTAGAAACCGATGACAAGGCAAATTTAGAAGACGTAATAGTAATTTTCGACAATTATTTCAAGCCTAAACAAAGTGAGGCCTAAACAAACAGCTATAATTTTAACAAACGTTGTCAAGAAGAGGGTGAATCATTTGATACATTCTACGCAACTCTCAAAAAACTGTCTACTGCGATTTTGGAAACAAAAAGAACGTATGGTATACAAGCTAAGCAATGATATACTGTTGTTTTGTATAAAAGAATAAAA
Source organism: Dendrolimus houi (assembly GCA_039645545.1). Classification (NCBI taxonomy): domain Eukaryota; kingdom Metazoa; phylum Arthropoda; class Insecta; order Lepidoptera; family Lasiocampidae; genus Dendrolimus; species Dendrolimus houi. The sequence goes on along the minus strand of CM077136.1, from coordinate 2,270,626 downwards.
TATCCATGTTTATTAAATCTCTTTCCATGACAAGCCTTGCAATCCATCATCCTCATATTAAAAAAAGCAAATACGCAATTACACACGCCTTCTGTAACTGGGTTAAACAGTAATATACGTAAAAGTCGGAAATTATTTTACCTTATGACAAACACGAAATATTTCAATATCGCCACCGTTGGAATGCTTTCCGTTGCCGATATGTTACCTCGCCGATGACATTTTGGGACCTCCCGAGGGGGTAACGCGTATGGGGGACTATGGGATTTATAATTTATCTCTTAGTCGTTTTTATGGTCTTGAAAGGACAGCAAGAACTATAGATATTGTTACGAGCTACAGGACTCGAATTAAAAATGTCGTTGGAACTACTATAGAATTTATTAGAACTGTACAAACACGTATAAAACAAATACAAATAAAACTGGATGCAACCAGTTCACACTGCACGATTTAATACAATTCGAACGCGCAAAGTCCGTCGTCTTTATCGCTAATCGAGAGTACTAGAGAACGTCTTACTCGTTTCGTAGTCGTCGCTTGACTGCCACCCGCCCCTCCATTCGGGCATCGTCTTATACTAACTAACTGCACAGTACAAAGAAATTGGAGGCGCACACTGAGTTTCTAAGAAATATTAATTTGCACACCTGCGAACGTCCACAAAGTCGAAAACAATAACAATAGGGATTAGTTCGACGCCAATGATGGTTACAAAACAAGTAAAAAGACAATAGCGTGTTTTTGTTAACTACAAATTCAAAAGACAAAATAGTTCCTTAATCCGGGAGGACAATAATATAAGCTGCACTTACAATAGGCTGTGCGGCATATCTTTGACGGCATGTAACAATATAATCATGCTAATACATTTATTATAATAACTTATGTATTTTGAAATATATTATTGTATATGTGTATAGATGTATGTATTTGTATATTTATTTCTTATATTAGTTTGAGTATTTATGTATCTATTGCCTTTTTCCTGCACCACCTACATCGCCTGATTCAATTTTTTTTTATTTAGGTTGCGTGGAAGAGGTCGCTTTGAGCGATAAGGCCGTCTATTGTAAATGTATGAAAAAATTAAACATATTGTAAATATGGTCTGTTTTTGTAATTGTATATTTTGGTGTGCAATAAAGTGTTATCTCTTCCTTTGTCTCTCTCTCAAGAACTGATGAATGTTGTTAAGATTTCTTGTTGAAATATAAATGTAGATTACTCTGATTTAGGGATCCGGTACACACGGCACGTGTGTGGTTTAACTATCGATTTTTACGCGAAATCCGTACTTTACGCGACTGCTTTTTTTGAAGAAAATGTAGTATTTTTGTTTATAAGCTGTAAAAATATAGTACTTTTGGGGAAAGGAGAAAAAATAGTACACATTTATTTTTCATTATTATATATTTTATTTATTTCATTATTAAATTTTCCATATGTATTTATAACTATTTTTAGCTTTGGCCAGCAAAGATCTACTATTTTTAAAATATCATAAAAATCTGACTAAAAATCGCAACAATTGAATTAGCGATGTAAATATAGAGTACATTTTGTACGGGTGGCAACACTGGCAACCCTATATATTACTAATGGATATATTTTAGTTATAATTTCATTGCATTAAAGTTCGATATTGTGTAATAATATACAGCAGTCAGCATTTTTCCTTTCGGATTCTTTTTGTCTAGCTCCCATCCGCCAAGTAATGTGCGATAAGAAACTTCCATCCTAAAACAAGGTAGATGTTGCAATATCTACAATATACTCGTACAAGCACACAGGTCGCTTTTACAATTTTAATAATAAATATCACTCGAACACAATATGTAATCTCGTGCATCCAATACTTATCGGTGAGGAGTGTCCCAAAGTGTCCCCAAAAGTCGTTCGAATTCGGGTCAACCATTACATATTCACTCGGGGCCGAGCAGGTGATCTCTCGACTCTTCGTTTAGGATTCCTATTAGTTTAAGGTTTTTAGGTCACATATTTACACTTTTATATGAAAAACCTAACCAAATTCGATATCTTGAATATTGATGAGCATCTTTATAAATATCCTTTTAGGGGGGGGCCATGTTCAAATTACGTCACACGAATTTCATGATTTTTGTCACAGCTGGTCACATTCGTGAGACTCCACCCTCCCTAGTGTGACATCACATATTTTGCAATATTACATCAAGAAATTATTAAATTAAAACAGCAGTTCCGTAATTACCTTAAATATATTAGATTTTGAAATGTGACGTCACGAAATTTGGGACCCTCCCACCCCTTGTCACACAATCTCACACTTCGGTGACCCCATTAACTTGTGACGTAATTTATGGATGGCATCACCTTACATCGATATTGGTAGACCTGTCTGGTGGTCCGTAGGGTGTATGTTTTTATCTTCGTGCGTCTATTTGTCTTTTTTTACTGCATGAATTCAGCAGACAGGCACGGCCCAACCAATGGAAAGCGGTTACCGTCGCCTATGGACACTGGTAACACCAAAGGTGCTACCAATGCCCTGCCGCTCTCTAAAGGGGGAGACTGGACTGGAATACCGGAATACAACTCAAGGTTGTTATGGCGACATACTCTAGACCAGGGTTGGTAGCCATCCAGGCGGGCAAATGGCATGCCGCCCGACCGCAAGAAACTGTATTATTTCTCCGCTTCTGCGGGAATTTGTCTTTGTATATTTATATTTTTTGTTGGAAGGTACCCCATCAATATGGATGAAAATTGACAAAAAGATTTAATCAATATGCGCTACAAAATGCTATACTGACTAAAAGGAGTTTAATATTTAAGAATCGATTTTCATAAAAGGCCCTCGATATGGAAATTTTATTAGGAGTCAATAATACAAGCGTTACGCTTTTTTGTTATACAATTTCGAACTTTAATGTAATGAACATAAGATTTAAAATAATATCGATCAGTGCATTTCAAAGATAATCGTACTTAAGGTGTAAACTCCAGTCGTGCGTCGGACCTGCCTAATTAACATTAACCTCCAAAGTCGTAAAAGTTATGAGTCTCATTCTGATTTTTGGATTATGGAGTGGGAATTTTGATAAATTGAGGGTCTACATCTAGGACTTCTTAAATGCTTTTTATACTTTCTTACTGAAATGACAATTGTCCAATTATTTGCCAGTAAAAGAGTAAAGTTTGATATTTTACAGTGTGTTATTACAAAGTATAATTCCTCATAGTATAATTAAAATCAAATATGCAATCCGACTTTAGAAAGCGCATTTCTTAATTGTAACCCATCAGTTTGTAGAAACTTGAACTTTCAAACATTTCCATTTGACACTGTTAAATGATGGTCATATTAATTACTTCCGTGAACTTACGTGTTGGGCTTTCTTACATCAGCATTGATAGATAGATAACGCTTTATTGTACACCAACACAATAATAAACTTCCAGATATATCTAATTGTACACAGAGAGTAAGTAGTCTTATCGCTAAAAGTGATCTCTTCCAGACAACTCCAGGAATGAAGAAATGATAATGGCGACAGAGGTATACATATCGTATAGTACGGCTACTTACATTTTAATAATAAATACAGACATAAATGACATATATACATTATGTACATACCACACAAATACATATCTACGAAAATATATAAATGTTTATAGATGAATGTATATACGTTTAAATATCATCATATTCCAAGGACGTCTAAAATTTTCTTTTTATTGTTTTAAATATCTTTACTGATGTCCTTGTCTGATAGCAACAGGCAGCGCGTTCCAAAGCTGTATAGCCTTGACTATAAAGAAATTGTTGTAGAAAGTTGAATGATTTTGTTGTGTTCATTGTTTTCACATTCTTTACGGCAGGTTACATCTTTATGTCAACGAGACACCTAAACTTATCTAAGTGATAGGATGGCAGAAGAATACTAATAGCGCATATTGCTATTAATTTCTTCTTTCAATTTGAATGAAATAAAGTAGTCCATATAAACATAAACTTGAATCGTATACCGTCGTGTCCTTTCAGTTATGTACCTTTCAACCCAATTGATTGAATTTGGTCGATCCTTCTAATAGGGAAAAAACGTAACTCCGTAACACATTTAATTAAATAATAGTAATTACATGGAATTTACAAAAGGAGCTACTTAAGAGTATCAATTTATGGCTGATTCATTCTAATCTAATTTACCTTAGCGAAGTAGGCTAAAGGCTCCCATAGAATAAATAATAACTATAAACAAAAATTAAATAATTGTAATGAACAAGTTGGGAGTAGATTAAATAAGAACTTAAACATTACTCATTGACTTGGCTTCTGCGATTACGGCTACTGAAAAGTGGCCCCAACGTCGAAATAAAATTCAAATTAAATGCCGCACTATACCGTTAAAACGTAGTTTTAATTATGTGTACTAGTCACGAAAATAGAAAATAATTATTCTGAAATACAAGAGGATAAATTAGCAAATGAATACGATTAATGTCCCAACGTCGTTTGATGCAGGGTTGAACAAAACCCCTTAATAAGTAGGACTCACGTGATTATTCACAATACACGAATATTTCCAACATATCCGCACGTCTTCGTAAACAACACTAATTAAGAAGTTGTACCGGCAGATGTATACTTGTTACCTTACCTTGTAAAAGCGAAAGTTGTGGCATGCAATAAAAGTACAGAGAAGCCACTTCACACAAATTAATATTGTTACGATCCGAAAGTACACTTAGTGACGCTTCGATCGCAGTTGAAATTCAACTAACCCTGTCTCAACGGACCGAGCCTATATATCCGCACAATAAACATGGACCGCAGCAATATGCAACCATTTTTTGGAATTCTCAAACTTGTAATCTTGAAATTCGAACAATAGAAAAAAAGGGTTTGTATCGTCTTACTGGAAGACAACACAAAGGGAATTATTAACACTTGAAAAAGAAATTAAATTTCAATACTTAAAATATTAACACAAACAAGCGAGAGTGAATAATAATTAAGACAATCGTTAAAAGAGTTACAGATAATTTAAATTCCAAGGGGTAATAAAACATCTATTATAAAGGATTATTATCGGTACGCAACAATATACAATTTTCTGTACGGTATTTGTAATTTGCAACGCTCTGCGCGTGTAATATAAGCACATCCTTTGAAATCGGTTTCGATTAAGTTCAGCGGGCGTTACGAGAATAAAAAGTATTTGTAAGCTCACCGATAAAAATACTTAGAGCTCTATTTTTGTAGCCACTTATGGGCTGGAAAATTTACATAAAAATTCACGTGTCAAATATAAACTAAGAGGAGCGAGATATTTTTGTTTTTATTAAGAAGCATTATAACTAATGTACTGAATTATTATACATACTAAAATTTAGAGAAATAAAATTTGTATAATTATTTAAAGTCAAAGTCAAAGTAATTTATTTTGTGTATACAGGTTTGAATATGACGTCCATAATTATAACAATTTAGGTATCACTGTATCCTGCCCCATATGTAGCTTACAAAATAATTGATTAAAAACTACTAATGTCTAGAAACAAATTAATGTACAATTTATAATAATAACGATTAATAATAATTAGGATTCATGTCATAAAATCAGACTCCTGTATCAGTATTTGGGTCAGAAAGATACTCATGTATTGTGTAATATGCTTTATTTCTTAATAATTGACGTAATTTTATTTTAAAGCTTTTGATATTGAGTTACTTAATTTTTAGTGATAGTTTATTGTAAATTTTAGTCGCCATACAGAATAGACTGTTTTAAAATAAAGTGGTTTTCGAAGGAAGTGAAAGCAGATAGCTGTTGTGGCGCTTACTGTTGCATTTGGCGTATAAATGTAAATTATTTTTATGCACTATACACTAAATAGTGTATATACTTAAAATAAAGCTAAATTATAAAAATAATATTTTATACTAAATTATTGCGCTTTTTAGTAACTTCATTAAGTGCATTTCTACATTTTATATGCATTGATCGTTATATTTAAAACAACAGACGTTTAAATTACCTGTATCTTTTTAATTTAATTAACAAATATCGCAAAAGGATACTTTTAATTACTTTTAAGCAATTTCTACTACATACAAGGAGCTTGCGACGCGACGTTTTGTTTGATAAAAAGTGTGTCAGGGGATTTGACTACCAACTAACTACTCTATTGCTGCTACTTCTATGCAAGGTGTGATAGTAGATTGTTAGACGAGAGGTGAAAGTGACCTATTTAGGCACGAGATGGTATGGCGCGTGAGCGTAACGAGGGCGCTAATAGTTCGAGTGCCTAAATAGGCCTTTCATCCGAGGTTAACACAGTGCTTTTCATTTCGAATATAAGGAAAGTAAATAAAAACTGATTAGTTAAACAAACAACTACTTCCCAAATAAAATCAGGCGTTAAATCCATATCTAAATCTTATGAAACGTCGTCACGTACGTCACATATAATACATCAAGTATTTTTTTTTCAATGGCATTCTACTAGCCTGTATTTTTTTTTGTCACTGATGATCGTAAATATTTAGCTCAAATTTTTGTAAATTAAATAATAATTTAGTGAAAAGTAATTTATAATTATAAAATAAGGTTACAAAATTGTTGATATTTTTTTATTACAATTTATGCCGCGATTTAACAGTGGCTGTAAAAAAAGTTGGGACATGAGTTGCATGTATTATCTATGGTTCGCATAGTTTTCTAAATTGCATCAGGGAGAATCGCTTCCCAGGGATGAAATGCTCTATTTTTAACCGACTTCAAGAAGGAGGAGGATTACGCTGAGATTTATGATCCGATTTCCGTGATTCTTTTTTAGTTTGATGCGGAATAGTTGCCATTTGGTCCCCTATAAATTTAACATAGTTTGGCCCAGTAGTTTTCATTTTATGAACATTTTTTTATAAAAAAAATTTCACCGCACCTTTCATAGGCCTACTACCCATACCTAGACACTAAAAAGTAACAAATAAAAAATAACTTCGTTTAAAAAACCGTCTTCAAAAACTAAACGGTATATAGATGTTTTAGATAATATGTATTAAAAATAAGATATTATAATTAAAAATAGATTTAGAAATAAGATATTTTATACTTTTTAGTTTTTGAAATCGGTTTTTTTAAACGAAGTTTTTTTTTATCATTCCTGTGATTAAGCAACTCCATGCGTACTTTCATAATATGAGAAATGAAAAAGAGATTTAATACTCTGCGTTATTCCAATACCTTAATGACACTACGTGAAGCCACTACTCTAGGTAACAAAAGTTTAGTGTCAATTTTGATCACAGAATAAAAAATTAAAATTAAATAATTTTTAACTGACGCGTCCTTTAAAATAACTTCATTTGAACAAAACATGAAATCGCACCTAATCACGAGACTTGAAGCTGTAGAGTATCATTATTACTACATACGCCAACGATTTTTCGACGAGTTTGGCGCCAAACTCGTCGTATATCTATTGTGACGGATACGCGTAGCGAAATTTCTTCCCCTTAAGAAAATATCGCGTAGTCTTCGTCTTAACAATAACACAATACAATGTTGCAATACAAGGACACGAAAGAGCAGGATAGAAATATAGGTTCAGACAGTTGTTAAAACGAGATGGATGTACTCGAGAATAAACTGGAATAAACTCGTAGTAAATAACAAGGACGGGAATATTTGTTAGACAAGGATAGACTTAGTGTCGACCGGATATATAAGCGCGACAATCTACGCACAGCGGCAGACGGGAAGTCAGGGAACAACGTTGTGACAGAACGTTGAGAGATATCGAACCAACTCACCAGGCGTACTGGAAGCTGGCTAGAGCTCTCAAATCAGATACCCTCACTGTCATACCCGCGCTAGAAAGAGCCGATAACACCGAGGCGTTCGATGATGAGGAGAAAGCCGAATGTCTTGCTCAGAGTCTAGAGCTTCAATGCTCCCCCACTACACAAAACGTCGACCAGTCACACCTGACGGAGGTGGACTCCGAGGTTGAACGTAGATCCTCCACCAGCGGAAACCACACTCGACCCAGTCACGGTGGAAGAAGTGCAAGATCTGATCAAGTCCTCAAACCACGAAAGGCCCCAGGGATCGATGGCATTAACAATCGCGTGTTAAAACTCCTCCCCGGCCACTTGATTATAATCTTAGTGAGCATCTTCAATGCCGCCATAACAAACTGCTCTTTCCCGCGATCTGGAAGGAAGCAGACGTCATCGGTATTCACAAGCCTGGAAAACCGGCTAATAAACCGTCCAGCTACCGCCCAATCAGCCTACTGAGCACACTCAGCAAGCTTTACGAGAGGGTCATCCTCTCTAGACTAAGAGATTTTGCCATCAGCAAACATCTGCTACCCGATGAGCAGTTTGGATTCCGTGCCAGACACTCATGCGTCCAACAGGTGCACCGCATCACGGAGCACATACTATCCCACTTTGCCCATCGCCCTCGTCGCCCTATAGGAACAGCCGCACTGTTCCTTGACGTAGCTAAGGCCTTCGACAAGGTCTGGCATAACGGTTTGATTTACAAGCTGTACCAGTTCGGTGTACCAGACAGACTCGTGCTCATCTTGCGAGACTTCCTCCTAGGCCGTAGCTTCCGTTTTCGAGTGGAGGGAACACGCTCGTCCCCTCACCCACTCACAGCCGGTGTACCACAGGGCTCGGCACTATCTCCACTACTCTTCACGCTGTACACCAGCGACATCCCAAAAACTCCAGATGTAGAGTTGGCCCTCTTCGCGGATGACACCGCACTCTATACATCTGATCACAACCGACAAATGGCTTGCGTCCGGCTACAGGTAGCTGTAACAGAGCTAGGCGAATGGTTTCGCAAATGGAGGATAGAGGTAAACCCGGAGAAAAGCGCAGCAATGTTCTTTTCCCCGGGCACGCTTCGCTCTCCCAAACGCGCTTGCCTTCGCTTAAAAGCCATCTCGCTCTACGAACAAGAGATCCCTGGGCAAAGTACACCAAATACCTGGGTGTCACCCTAGATCAGAACTTGCGCTTCAACGAGCATATCACTATAGTCCGGAATAGAGCGCGATTTGTGATGGGTCGTCTAGCACCCATGATAGATAAACGAAGCAAAATGTCCCTCAGACACAAGCTTACTCTATATAAAACATGCATCCGCCCGATCATGACATACGCGAGTGTGGTATTCGGCCATGCCAAGCCTTCCCTTTTAAAGAAATTGCAAATCGTTCAGAATAAATTCATGCGCAGAGCCGTCGGTGCTCCCCTCTATATGCGTAACGTCGACATCCACCGCGATCTGGAGCTTCCCTCCATCAAAAACTACATTACGTCGCTCTCGCGTAAGTATTTCGATCTAGCGCCGCACCATCGAAATCCCCTCGTCGTGTCCACGTCCGATTATAAGCCTCGACGAAAGGCTCTCGTGCGACGACCGCGTAACATCCTCATGGACAAGGTCGACGATATCACAAAACGGCTAGCTCGGATCAGCCCGCCCGCGGTCAGGACGGCAGGCTGGCAGGCACCGACAGACAGACACAGACGGCGGCGTCGACGCCGCCAATCAAGATCTCTCCACGTCCCCGCGAGGGACGCCAGGAGACACAGCCCCCCCCATAGGATAGACTAGGCGTGTTGCTGGGAAGTTTCTTTCGCCGTTTCTTCTCTCCCAGCCATAACACGTTGCGAAACGGCAGTAAGATAGTATAGGCCACCGCGAACCGCCGATCCCGGTCCGCCGGGATCCTTCCTCTCGGGCTTTATATTACCCGTCGCCCGCTCTCAATTAGTGCATTGTGTCGCCTTATGGTGGGCATCATTAGATTCATCCCCCTCTCATGGCAACAGTCCAGCCGAGATGAAACTCCCTAGGAGCCCCTCGAGCAAGTTGCCTCCCGGGCTCGAGCGCCTTCGCTTCGCAAAGGCACTCGCCCCGAAAACCCCGGTAAAGTTGTAAGGTCTTCGGACCAACAACATAAAGTCAAGTCCAATAAAAAAAAAAAAACAGCGGCAGACTCGCACGGGCTAGCGAAGCGAAAGCAAAGAGTCTCGGAAGGAGTACCGAAGCGAGAGGAAGACGAATAGGACGGCCTAGCTTGGGTGGAAGGAGAGCCTCGGAGGCAAGCACCGGTCTACGCGCTGAGGCTGCAGCGGATCGTCGGCGGTTCGACGGGCAGATAAAGAGGGCCCTGGTATGAGTTTCGGAGGCGAGTACCGGTGAGTACGCTGAAGCTGCGACAGGGTCGGTGAAGGTGGCGCTGTGCGGGTTACGGCGTGGTGTTGCAGATGGGCGCTGTGGGCAGTCGTGTGAATCGAGTCACGCGAGAGGAACGATGGTTGGACCCTGGATCGAGTCTTGGGGCCGAGCACCATGGGTGCGCCAAGGCTACGCATGGGGTCGTCGGGAGTGCCACAGAAGGTGATGCGACAGGAATACTCGTTGGAGAGCATCGGGCATCCTCAGAGTGTCGCATCGGTGAGGGAGCGCTGGAGTGGCCATGCGCGAAGGTGGAGTCACGCACGCCAAGGAAGAAGACTTGTCGTCGTGGAGGCATTGTAGGAGTCATGTGTGAGAGTTAAGTGACGTACACAGGATAAGGAAAAAGAAGCCTATGAGCTGGTTTGTGTTATCTAAGGATTCCTGACTGTCGTCGAGTGTAGTTTTATCCCGGACTTGGACAACGTATCGGACTGACTGTTCAGTGTGAGTTCAGTCCAATCCCGGTACCCACAGCACATAACACTATCGCCAGATAAGCGTGTTTAAAACAATTACTTTCACTTTTAAAGAAGAAGAATTTTATGCTCATCAGTATATCAAGTTTTAGCTCTGGTGATGCTGTGTAAGAGTTGAAGTCGCGTTGGCTGGGTGTAATGAAACCAGTTCTGACTCTAGATATTCTTTTACTCCAAGCAAGAATTTGTGTCCCCCGCATGAGCAGCTAGACCAAAAGCAGCCCCTGTAACAGATTTGTATTACTGATATAATAAGCATCAAAATAAAGTCGAAATTTATACTTATCAATACATGTTAATTTTACAAAGCGATTCTCCAAAAGCAGAGCCGACCCCCAGGACCTTCATACGATTCTCTAACAAAGTCTGGTTTGGCCCTCTAAAAATGACCGTAGGTACGCGAAATAGAAAATGTACCTTCTGCACTGTGTTTAGTGTTTGGAGGCTCCAAATTAAGGGCCGGTGCGCACCGAACCCCAGTTTTATGACATAACGGATCGGATACCAGATCACGTAAGGCCAATAAACCAACACAAACGCCGTATTAGAACAATAATAACTTTGGATACGTGGCTTGAGCTATTTTGGTCTCCAATTTAATGCGGTACCTCATGTTACTTGATACGACGCTCTTAACCCACGTAATAGAGACGCAACAGAAGCCGAGTAGACTGATTAGGCTATTAACTTAATAATGCACAGTAATGTACAGTCGCGGTATGAAAAGGTTCGTCATCTGAAGTCGACTTTTGCTTGCACGAGTACAAGAAACAGTACCGCCAACAATTTTAATAATTGTTAGGTTAGGTTACGTTTTTAAAATATACTAGCTTCTAACCGCGACTTCGTCTGCGTTTAATAGTTTAAAAATCCCCTGATTTTGAAACATTCTTCATTGGTGCTCCGCTCCTATTGGTCTTCGCGGATGATGTATATGCCTATGGCTTTCCTCGATAAATGGCTATCTAACACTGAAAGAATTTTTCAAATCAGACTAGTAGTTCCTGAGATTAGCGCGTTCAAGCAAACAAACAAACTCTTCATCTTTATATATTAGTATAGATAAGATGTAGAAACGTGAAAAATGCAATGTTGATAATGACAGACACTGAAATTAACAATAGTTTTAATCATCAGAAACAAAGAGGATATAATCAATACGTTTATCAAAAATAATAAAATCAAATCTAAGTAATTTTAAACTTTATTATCAAACATTTAAACATAATTTGTGGAATAGTCCGTTCTGTGACTTAGTTGCAACACCAAAGGTGCTACAAATGTGCTGCCGCTCTCTAAAGGGAGACTGGAACCTGGCCACTAATATCGCAACTGTTATGGAGGCATGCTCTAGACCAGGGTTGATAACCATCCAGACGGGCAAAAACCTTACCACCTGGCTGTGGGTTGTTTTGTCGTCTCTTACGGCAGGCCGCGTGGCCGCAGGAAATTTTATTCTTTCTCCGTTCTTGCACAGATGCCTGTTTACCAACCAGTAACCTGCCATATTTCATAATTGCACTTATTGTTACTAATTGTCTAAATAAAGAAGGCGTAAGGTGACCTCTTGTATGTAGATTATTAATATCGTATTTTCGTTCAGAGGCCAAATTCTACTATTAATATCTCGTCAAATTCGCTGGACAGTGTAATGTCAATCGTAGTTTTGCTGATTTCAGTTGTCTGATGATTTTAACGGCATGCCCGTGGCACGACACTATCTTTATGGTGTTTACCCATTTTATCCTTTGATGTACCCCACCTTGTTTGTCTTAGGCATGGTTGGGTATAATAATTTGGCATCCAGAAGAAAGTTTGCATTGGTGTCCTACTTATTTAAATTGTTAACAGGTAAATTATTTAACCCAGGAGTATTAACTATTAGCTGAAATCAAACTGAACGTTTCAGCGAATTTTGTGATGAGACGTAGGCAGCCACCAATGTTCGCAGTACCGTACGGCAGGACCAACTTACTTAATAAGGCGCCGATGACACAGGCCTTGCGAACATTGAACAAGATATGTCAACAAATTGACATTTTTATCTGCACTGTGACTGAATTCACAAGAACTGCGTATTATATTGTTACGAGCTACAGGACTCAAATTAAAAAAATGCCGTTGGAACTACTATAAAATTTATTAGAACTGTACAAACACGTATAAAACAAATACAAATAAAACTGGATACAACCAGTTCACACTGCACGATTCAATACAATTCGATACGCGCACAGTCCGTCGTCTATATCGCTAATCGAGAGTACTACAGAACGTCTTACTCGTTTCGTAGTCGTCGCTTGACTGCTCCGCCCCTCCATTCGGGCATCGTCTTATACTAACTACACAGTACAAAGAAATTGGCCGCGCACACTGAGTTTCTAAGAAATATTAATTTGCATACCTGCGAATGTCCATGAAGTCGAAAACAATAACAAAGTTAATAAATAAATAAATCTTTATAAATATTTATAAGCGAAAATTCGCCAATAAATATTTAAAATTTTTAATAGCTTTTCAATGTTCCTTTAAATAATTCTCCAATATTTTTATGCATGCTGTTTTCAAACCAATAAGGTCATTCAGCAACCATATTCTCCATGTCTTCCAAATTTGTTTAAAAGTACCTAAAGCTGAGTTTGTCAGTTTGCCAACTAAATTAAAAAATATTCATTTCGGCTAACGCCATTTCATCTGGTGGTAATATCAACTTTTTCTACTTTTATTCTGCCGCGACGACACCGAGAAAATATTGTGGATTTAGTAGAATACCAATTTTGACACTATCGCAATGGAATCGTACTTTGAATATCTTCACAACACAAAGATATTTAAATAGCAGGAACCCTGACTGTTGGTCGCCAATTGTTAATAACTGGAAAACAATCCATCTATTAATTACGCCGAGTCGCCCATAAATCTTGAGAGTCAGTAGAAGATCGCCTCTTAAGTAATTAGTCCGATTTGCTTTAGTGGATTTGGTCCACAGATTAAGTTATTGTTCGGATGATCTGTTTCCAAAGTAAACAGGTTACTATTGTGTATTGGTTACAACTACAACGGGTTGAAATAGGGGATGAAAGTTTGTATGTGAGACCAATCATTTCTCAAGTTTGTAGATATAAAAAATCATCACATATAAGAAATGCGATAAAACTCAATCTACCTGTTAAGCTTTGACGGAAAAATTACTAGGTGTACTGGATCGGTTTTGCTGTAATTTTGTTAAATGTAGTTTTAATATTAAAAATGGACATATATACTTTTCATCCCGGGAGATGGGATAGTTTGCGATATAAAATGAAGTGAATCTCCCGGGGCAAATACATAAAAAAATAATACAATGTAACCTGTGTTATGTAAGTCGTGGTAGCGTAATGGCTAGCACACGCGTCACAAACCTAAAGGGCGCGGGTTCGATCCTAGCCGGAACGCATGACTACTTAGGCAGTTTTCTGACGTAATGTGCATATTATTACAATTACCATGTGCTAATAACGGTGAAGGAAACATCGTGATGCAATCTGCACATCGAGATAACCGATGTGTCAAACCTGCCAAGCCGCCTTGGACAAACGTGGCGGGTATACAGTCCGTTCCCCTATAGTGGGAGGCCCGAGACCAGCAGTGGGACATTTATGGGCTGCTATTATTATAATAATTATTAACCTGTATTACCCGTATTATATTATAACGCCTGCTCTTTAAACAATCTTTCTATCTGTGCAGGAACGGAGAAAGATTAAAATTTCCTGCGTTGGGGCGGCCTGTCGTAAGAGGCGACAAAACAACCCACAGCCAGGTGGTGGGGTATTTGCCCGACTGGATGGCTACCACCCCTGGTCTAGAGTATGCGGCTATAACAACCTTGAGTTGTGTTCCGGCATTATTGGCCAGGTTCCAGTCTCCCTTAAGAGAGCAGCAGCGCATTTGTAGCACCTTTGTTGTTGCAAATGTCCATAGGCGATGGTAACAGCTTTCCATCAAATGGGCCGTCTGCCTGTCTGCTGAACTCCTGCAATTAAAAAAAATAAAAAATAATACAAGAGGTGCGCACTAGAGTTTGACTCGCAACTGCGGTGTTAACTCTAGTGTTATATAACTTTTAATTCGAAAACATCGTATCGAATAAGGCGGTCATAAAAAGGTATTCTCACCATATCAGCGGCGCTTCTTTTATCGATAAACTGGAAACCGGGTCAAGTACTACGCCTAGTCTGATTTTATGGCTATTCCTTTAATCAATACCAAATACATTCCTTTATTCAGATAACAGATAAAGTGGAATTTATTTGATTGCTTTATCTGTTGTTCATTTACGTTACAGCTTTTGAGCATGAAAGAGGAATGGAATTACAATGGCCTAATAGAAAATGTAATTTGGAACTTTGTAATTACAATTCGCATTACCAATACGTAAAAGCCACTTATTACAGTGTTAAGGTGCTCCCTGGACACGAGCATTCGCCTGTTATTAACGTTACAGATCCGAGCCTTACATCAGTGAAGGATGAGAAATGACCATTACAGTGCGCAACTTGTAGTGATACAATCTGTAATAATTTGATACAATTGTAACACAACGACCGCGTCTTCTGACAATGTGGAATGAACTAAATGCTCAAAATCGAATTATAAATGTTACATTACTATTGCACTTTATTAGTATTATGGGAAGGCAGCAGTAAAACCATAAGAATTCTATGAAAATTTTATTTCGCATATACAGATCGTCTTAACACAGTGACGCACAGCGGAGAAGGGGGAAGGGACGAACGCAGCGCCACTGGCAAATAGTGTAACATATTTCTTTATGTATTAAAACAGACTAGGATGTGAAATTCATAATACTAACAATTACAGGCGAATGCTCGCGGTAAGGGAGCACCCCTACACAACTAGTAATTCATCGCGATATACCTGCGCAGTAGACGAATTTCAGTAGCGCAGGACAGTGCACGAATCGTGTAAGCGGGACAACACTCTGCCATATCCGTTTGCGAATAAAGTTCAATATAGATTATTTACATGTTAGAAAACTGCCGATCGGGAATAAAAGTTGGTTAAAACTGTAGAACGTTTGCTTACTTTCTTGCTTATTGCCGTAGAACTGGGGATTATGTAAACGAACGGTCATATGTGAGAGGTAATATTTGATTTTTGCAGTTTATACCGATTTGTCTATAAATGAACCGTGGATAGGGATCTTAAGGCGGAAACATTATTGGCTTGCCACCCGACGAGAGTTATCGCCATACGACTTTGTCCATTGTACACTTTCGTCTCGGTCGTTTGCGATTTGCTGCATAATGCAGCGAGTAAGACTGATAATGTATATTTGACATTATCAGTGCACATTAACCAATCCTGTTGACACTTCACCATGGCAATTTCTGAAGTTAGACAGCCAGGATATCGCTTGACAATGGCAATTAATTGTTATTATGTCAGTTTTTGTGAAAAAAAAATCTAGAAAGTACACATGCCATGACAGTTTTCGAACAATTGCGTGTTGTCCAGAAACACATTTTGTGCGACGCGTCGGGTCGATTTTTTCCCCCCACATCATCAACACGCTGATGTGGGCCAAGGGGACCGCGTCGTATGTGAGGTCACGCGTTATGTCGCGCGTTTATAAAGCGTTTCAGCTCATAGAAAATGGTAGATTGTTACATGAGAGTGAAAGTGAGTAACCTATTTAAAATGCTTTGGCGCACGAGCGTAGCGAGGACGCTAATAACTCGAGTGCCTAAATAGGCGTTTCACCCAAGGTTAAATCTTTGCTTTTCATTTCGAATATGAGAAAAGTAAACAAAATCTCATTAGATAAACAAACAACTACTTCTCTAATCAAGTCAGGCGTTAAATTCATATCTAAATCTGATGAAACATACATCACATATAAAAGTTCAATTTTTTTGTGGCCATTTTATCAGCCATTATTTTTTTGTCACTGATGATAGTAAATATTTAGGTCAAATTTATGTTAATTAAATGTTGATATTACAAAATTGTTGATATTTTTTTTATAACAATTTATGCCGCGATTTAACGCATGTAATTATTATCTATGGTTCGCATAGTTATCAAAAAAATTTGACAGCAGGTAGAATCGTTTCCCAGGGACGAAAAGTGCTGTTTTCATCCCTGTGACTAGGCAACTCCATGCGTACTTTCTGAATATGAGAGACTAGCGGTCCGCCCCGGCTTCGCACGCGTATCTAAAAATCACTTTTTTGTTGAGTTTAATTACCTACTAAGCGAATTCAAAATATTCCCCTTCCGTACCGGCCGTACCCCAGTGATGCCTACATCGCATAAGCCTAGCTAGCCGAGCAGGGTGCGCGGCGACCACGCAACTTTTTACTAATACTTACATTTTTAAACTCGTGATATCTTTCGAATGGAATGTCCGAATTGAATAATTCAAAAAATCATATAAAGGCATTGAAGCAGTCTTGAATTTGAAGTAATTTATTTTGATAATGATGAATACCAAGATACAAATAGAGAACCTTTTCTAGCGGCGGCATTTCAATTAAATTTCTAAAATAAAAGAACACTTATTGTGGCATAACTATAATGGTAGGACATATGCTGTCGCGACACTTTTTGTAAATAATGATGTGTTCTGCAAAGTCGTAGTACATTATTTTGTTCTATCATCAATAGTTTTCGCAGCGCACGCGATTTTAGGTAATTTTATTACACATTGGGTTACATTGTTGGAGTTTTAGTAAGGATCTCTAATTTTTTTGAAAATATAATTTATCCTATGTCACCCGGGGATAGTGTAGCTTGCCAACACTGAAACAATTTTTCAAATCGGTTCAGTAGTTTCGGAGTCCATTCAATGCAAACACACAATCAGATCTTTCCTCTGTATAATATTAATATAGATGAAATAGTACATTTATATTTGACTTCACACGCGGTACGTGGCATAGGTTCGCGTCATGTTGCAAGTATATTTCCGACTTTAATGTATCTACAATAGAACTAAGAAATTTCTCAAATGATAAGAACGAACACGTCCCGATCATAAGTACAAAATAAAACACAAAGGGCGCTTGATATCAGATAGGGGTGTTCGTTACCTGGTGTTTGTGTCTGACACATGAATTCCGAATTGTATGGGCACACTGGAGAACTCAGCGGTTTTACTTTATTAACGTATCTTACGTGGTGATGTTATGTGATGTTTATACGCATTGTACATCTAAGTAAACTCTTGTGAGGGCCGGAGTAGCTCAGAATCTGTATTTGCAAAGTAAAGCATTTCACGTTCTAAGGAATTACTAACAAACCATCCACTTGCACGGTATAATCCTATTACATATGCATGGATTTGTTTAGTGAATGACAATGTATTTTATACTTGTATTTTGTTATTATATCGCATATATAGCCTTCAACGTCGCCCACAGACCAGTGACACTGTTGATAGAGTGTATCTCACGAAATAAGTGTCGCGGCAAAATTAAATAATGGAACTATATTTACGACACGTTGATGGCCGCTTTGACATATTACAATAGTAACATGAAATATGTCAATATACTATCGAAAGTATACATGAAGTGCGAGTCGCATTTATTAGTTTTCAAGAGAGATAATTTTGAGTCCTTAAATTATACATTCTATATATTTTATAATTTCACTTCACTTCACTTTTTTATTTATTGGCAACTGGCTCGTTCTTTATTGAACCACCATTACTGCCAGTGTCAGGTGTGAAAAAAACCAAGGTTTATAAAGAAAAAACATGGGCATGTGTGATTTGAGAATGAGGAAAAAGAAAAAAAAAAACAACAAAAACTTGTTCATATGTCTAGATCACCACCACCTGTAAGCAACACAAATAAAATAAAAAGCGAACAAAACACGTGGCCAATGTAAATATGGACATCACAATTTAATGTTATTTACAGATATATATTTATATATAAGATTAAAAATAAGTGAGTTAGATATATGGGTAAGTAGGCTTTTAAGATTAGTAGGTTTAGGGATTTTAGTAGGAAGGATATCGTATAAAGAGACAGGGAATAAGGGACAGTTGAAGAAGACGTGGTCAATAGTACCTTCCTCTGTATTACAGTCACAATTTTTAACTTATTTGCACATCACTATTGACCATAGAGAAGAGCAATCTGCTCCTTCAAAGGTAGTTATTAATTTATACCAAACATCATGAGCTGACAAACGTCAAACCGACCATCATAGCGTGCCGTAGGTTTAATTATAATAGACTAGCTGCGCCCGCGGTTTCACCCGCGTGGTGATGGAATGGAACGATGGAAATCGTTATATTTGGGATAATTCACACTATATCTTTATAAATTATAGTCTATGTGTTATTCTGATGTGTAAGTCCCTCATGACTGCCCGCCGGCCTTGCACATCATAAATGCGCGCGCAGTACTTGATCATTATTTTGCTGTGATGTTATTTTAAAACTGTGATATCTCCTAAGATATCCATTGAAATCGAATGATGTAAATGGCAATTTTGTTTTAAATTAAATACTTGTGATGAATAACGTATTTATTTATTTGGATAAGGATTAATATCATGTTTATAAAAACACCTTCGCAAATAATGTATTATTTTAGAACAAATTTGTTTAGCATAAAAAAGGTTAGTGAGCCAAACTTAAAAGATAGACATATGCTGTCGCGGATTTTATTTTAGAAATTTCAAACGGGAACAATTCTGTCACACATGATTTTTGCGAAACTTTAACCGTTTACGCAGCGCACACAGCGGAAGCTCTCAAAAGGAAAAAAAACCCCGATTTTGAAACATTCTTCATTGGTGCTCCGCTCCTATTGGTCTTAGCGTGATGATATATAAGCCTATAGCCTTCCTCGATAAATCGGCTATCTAATACTGAAAGAATTTTTCAAATCAGACCAGCAGTTCCTGAGATTAGCGCGTTCAAGCAAACAAACAAACAAACTCTTCAGCTTAATTCAAATTCAAAGTTTTTTATTCAAAATAAGTTCCAGTGGAGAACACTTTTGGAGGTCATATATATAAGTTAAAATTTAATTTTACTTCCTATTCTATGTACACCGTTTCGCAACGCGTTATTGCTGTTAAGGAGAAAAAGCGGCAGGAAACTCCCCAGCAACACGTGTAGCTAAATATTGTTTTTCTTTAAGTTTCTTATTCTATTTATATCTCAAGTTGTCTTTTTTTAATAAGTTTTACACAGAAGTATGTTACAGAATTACTTTTTGAAGAATTAATGGACTTGTAGCAAACAGTACATACTCAATAAGACCAAGAAAGACACAATAAAAGGAAAGAAAAATATGTTAGTATAGATCATCCCAGCCATGTTGCTGTTGTTTTTATCAAGTACATTATTGAAGTGAAACTTCTTTAGAATCGTTATGATTTGAAACTCTACTGACACTAAAAAGGGATAAACACATGAATCTATAAGGACTAAGCCTGCGAAAGAATGAGACAAAACATATTATGCTTAATAATTTAAAGACTAGGCTCATACAGATAGAATTGGAAATGCTTAGAACTTTTTCGTTGATACTTCAAATTTCGTGTTTTAAAGCTTAAATATATTATGACGATATGATATATGAAATGTGCCGTCACGAAATTTAGAATCCCTTCCACCCCTTGTCACACTTTGTTTCACTTCTACTACGTGTGAACTGCACACACACATATTTTTATTCTATTTACTAATACTATTTAATCGGAAGTCGGAAGTTATTTTATCTATATTCCGTTCTACGACCATAGCGCCCAGCCCCCGTCTACGGGATTTCTTTCTTGAGACAGTCTATATACAATGTACTCTTTTACTGGCACGTCTCTCTTTTACATTCTACGGATTTTACGGATTGCCGTTCTACAAGGCGACCACGGTCGTTATGATCGTGGCGAAAATGTCACTTTTCGTCACGTCATCATTTTCGATCACACAGCGCTCACAACGACCCATGTCAAGAGGTGAGTCAGAGGTCAAAGTGAGCGTTGACAAAAGGCCATTGATTCTCTCTATCTCTTGACATTGAAAAAGGCGCGATTTTCAAATCAACCAACGACATTTGTGTATGTCGTCGTTAAGACATCAACGCCCCATAATCTGTTCCACTAGAGTTTATGATTGTAACGTCCGCAAACAAGTAGAACGGGAAATATCGCGGTCGTGAACGTGGTTGTTGTGAGTCCTTTTGGAACCTAGCCTATATTATATATTTTTTTCATATTATTGTGTCTTTTCTTCAAACCGAGAACGACCTCAAAGATTGGTTGTCAGTACATTCCAACTCCATACTGCCTCTGTAGGCTAAGCGTTGGAGTTTCAAATAATTTCTGTTTATAACCATCCTGTAATCGTTCATCTCTGTTCTATCGGAAATGAATTGTTTCAATCAGCTGAGCTGAATATTGAACGAGAATAGCGAATCAATACTTTAAATATTACGATATAATCAAATGCATTTAATGTTCAATGAATATTCTTCCAATCTATAAAACATTAAACTAAGATCTTCCTGCAGTGGGACGTTAATGGGCTGACTTTATTACAAACCAATGCAGTGTTGCCATATCGCGACAATTTACAAATATTTATTACATTTTTCAGGCAACTAGCTTTTAAATACTCGTTACTTTGTCTGTTATGTTATCTATAATATAATAAATCTATAGAGGAATTGAGTTTGTACAATGAATTTAATAATGAGAGAAAATCAGGGGGGCTTATTATGACCAGCAGACTCCAAAAATGCAACTTTTAGAATTTAGGCCTGTTACAAAGAAAGAAATACACTTGATTTAAAAAATATAGCATATTTCGAAAATTGGTACGTCGCATTTTCAGCAAACAAAGTTGTCTTAGTGCTGTGCTGGAATTATATCCGACACAACGCTGATTTTCAATGCAAACTTTTCTTTTGTCGTGATACTGAAATGACCCAAGCATGACATGTAAACTGCTGAACGAATTTAAATGAAACTCGACACAGAGCTAGCTTATGTTATATTTTGAATCAACGCTTAGGATGCTGTTCATCCCGATAAATGACGTCATTTTCATCATATTCTAATATCAATATTTAGAGATATGTTTCGCACTGGTATCGACCCATTCTTCTATGCATGTCTATTCCTAAAAGGTTTTCTGGAAGAAATCGCTGTACGCGATAAGACCGCCGACTGTACTATTTCAATTATTGTTAATACTCATGTGAATTACTTTCATGTGTGCAAGTTCATATGGCCAAAAAAGAGCCCGGTAGTTGCGTATTTTGGCGCTGGCATTAAAATTCACTATCAAAAACGTCGTCATGACAACGCGAACGTAGTTTCGCAGGCACTACTAGAAAGAAAGAAAGATTTATTGTCTTAAATGACAGTTACACGGAAAATAGAATATGCGTATAAGATATTGTACATATTGTTACGACTTAGCCAAAATTCCACGAAGCACAACAACAAATGCGAATGAACACCTGCGGTCATAAACCCCGAGTTTATTACCGCCCGCATTTGCACTTCTTATGTTTTCTTTGTATTTAATATTTGTAATTAGAAAAGCCGCCTATTGTGTATTGTAATCTGGTCCGGTAGGCAGTGGCCAAGTGTGATTCCGGGAAATCGGGTGCATGCGATGAGGTAGACATATTGCACCGTGCAGTATAAAACAATGCCCGAACGGAGGGGTGGGGCAGTCAAGCGAGGATTACGATACGAGCAAGACGTACATTCGATAATCGATATAGTGACGGACTTTAAGCGTGTTATTGAATTGTGCAGTTTGTACTAGTAGTGTCTAGTTATATTTATTCCATAGATTGTATAGTAATTCCAACGGCATTTTAATTCGAGTCTCGCGCTCGTAACACTATAAAGTTTATAAAGCATAAAATACAATTATAATTTTAAAAAAAGACAAAAGTACTTCCATCACATTCACGTAAATGAGGCTAGAACTCGTCGACACGGGCTGTACCTAATATATTCGAAAAATATTTGTAAATTACAAATAGATTCTGGCAACACTTGTGAAATAGCTGGAAGCGATCTCCATCAATTAATCTCTGCAGGCCATTGAACAACCTTCGTAATGGAACGTCTTCCTTCAGCGGGCATAATTATAGGCATATCATTGCATTAATTATGTAACTCTTCACCTCAATTTACATCTTAGTCATGTTAAAAAGTATACTTTGGTTTTCTGGAAAAAGGTCTAAAGAAAATTTCTTATTTGTACAAATATTCCCATATTTATATTGGCATGTTACGAGAAGACATTTTTTTGTTGTTGGAGTACAGTAGATAAGCTGACGGCCCACCTCATGGAAAGCAGTTACCGTTACCTATGGACATTTGTAACACCAAAGGTGCTACCAATATGCTGCCGCTCTGTAAAGGGCGTCTGCAACCTGGCCACTGATACCGGAACACAAGTTAAATTAATCATGGCGGCATACTTTCAGCCAGGGACGGTAGCCATCCAGACGGGCAAATACCCTATCACCTAGCCGTGGGTTGTTTTGTCTTCTCTTACGATATTCCGCTTAGACGCAGAAATTAGTATTCTTCCTCAGTTCCTACACAGACAAAAAAATTATGTATTAGGTTGGGGAGAAAAGTTTCTTCGCATTTTATATAAAAATTCAAAAGGTTTTTTATAAAGTTTATTTACATTTGACTAAAGTATGTAGGTGCCATCTTGTAGGTAGGGACGTGATCCCATTGCTATAAAAAATTTGGGGCTTCTGATCAAAAAACTGCGACAAGTGGTTTTGGCAGTCCTCTCGTGATGTTAACCTGACACTGCCTAAGGAATTCTACAGACACCGAAACAGGTGAAAATCTGAAGGTGCAAGGTCAGAATTATACGGCGGATGTATTAACACCTCCCAGCCAAACTCTCGTAATTTTTGCTGAGTGGCTAAAGATGCGTGAGGTCTAGCGTTATTATGGTGAAAACCACACCTCTTCTGTTGATTAATTCCAGCCGCTTTCTCTCAACTTTTTGCTTTAATCTCATCAGTTGTTCGCAGTACAGTTCAGAATAGATGGTCTTGCCTGGCGGTAACAGTTCATAATGAATAATGCCCTTCCAATCCCACCATACACACAGCATTACCTTGTTCCGTAACAGGGCGACTAGAGCGACGTGCATCTTTGATATCAAAATTTCCGGATTGAAAACGCTTAAACCAAATTTGCGCTACTCTCACAGATACTGCATTAGGTCTATAAACATCACAAATTTTTTTTCGCGGCTTGTTGCGTTTTTACCTTTTTTGTAGTAAAATTTTAAAATGTATCGAATTTCTTCATTAGATTCACTCATTTTAACAATAAGAAAAACAAATGAAAATCACACATTTTCCTAATTAGAACTTGGAATTGTCTTGTTTAAAATTAAAACTTTTTAATGATACCAAAACCAGCCAGATACAAATGGTACAGCCAAAGAGATCTTATTACAAGTTCATACATACTATATGCGAAAAGACTTTTTCCCCAACCTGTTATACAAAAGGTATACCAAACAAGACACTGATGTATTGTGTGAAGGGTGTTATGATAATTTGTGAACTGGTAGCTGCTGTATGTATGTATGTAGTCGTGGTAGCGTAATGGCTAGCGCACGCGTCGCCAAACTCAAAGGGCGCGGGTTCCACCCTGGTCGGAACGCATGCACCACTTAGGCAGTTTTCTGACGTAATGTGCATATTGTTACAATTACTACGTGCTAACGACGGTGAAGGGAAACATCGTGATGCAACCTCCACATCGAGATAACCGATGTGTCAAACTTGCCAAGCCGCCTAGGACAAGCGTAGCGGGTATATTGACCGTTCCCCTATAGTGGGAGGCCCGAGCCCCAGCAGTGGGACATTTATGGCCTGTTATAATTATAATTAGATGCTGTATGCCAATTACTACAACCGGTTGAGACGAGGCAAGAGAAAATAATATAATTTTGCTTAACCTTTATTTTATTGCGTTTTTATTTTACGTACATTCGTAAATTGCATAGCAGATATTTTTTTTAGATTACAGCTGTTGGACCTTAAGTAAAATGAATGGCAAAGAATTTCTGAATCGAGTATATATACTTTGTCATATACAAGTAGAGCTTAGAAATAGATACAAATGGCGGCTTTATCTCTGACAGCAATCTTCCAGACAGCCTTGGGATAAAGAAAAAATATAGAAGAAACGCTTGTTGCTCTGGATCTACAAATATTAATATTTCTTTAGTAAATCAAAAATAATTCCAATAATGGAATCTAATCGACAAACTACTAAAAAACATAGATTTTATTTTATTTTAAGACACCTTCATATTCTCACGGAAGCCTTATCGTGACCTGTCGGCCTTATAATTATGTCTGTACAGTACCCTGTAATTTACTCGAAGCAAAGGTGGTATTTTCGTCAGTTTGTGCCAGATAAATACGTCATATAGGAGGAAAATAAAATTATTTACATACAATATATTTTTGACTGTTTCTATATGTGAGCGGAATATTTTAAGAACCGCGAATTTATAATCTAACGAGTCGGAATATAAATAGACCACCGAGTTTCTTGCGCCGCTTCGTCTCCTTTAACAATAAGTGCTTTGAAAGTGATGATAGACTCGTGACTTTTTAAATAACCTGGAAGATTAAGATTTGTAACAGCATCTTGATAAATACCATTCATTAGTTTTGATAATTTCGCTGATTCCTTCTTGATAATTTTGGATTTTGTTTGATGTAATAATCTTCCGCTTTTGTCGGCACAAAAGCGACGCGACAAACGGACAAAATGAAAAATGAAAGATCACAATTGACAAATACAAATTTTATTGATGTGACATTTGTAATTTCAAAGGTAAAATCACACTTTCTAATAAATTTTATGGATTCAAAAACTTCTCCCTGCTATCCCATCCTCTTTTTTTGTATGGTGGGGAGAAATCCTGTTTACGGACTTCTCAACGGAGGACTCGTCTAGGGAGTGTGGTGACTCGGTGAATACCTACTAAAAACCCCCCTGTTCCTGCTTTGTCCATTTGTCAGGCTACGGGAACCCTAGCATACAACAACCGCGGCCTGAATGGACGTGGACCGACCTCGACTGCTATCCCATTCTCTCTTAACTATTCTAGAGGCCGGCAACATGTTGCAACACCTCTAGTTCAATTAACGTCCATAGGCGACGGTAACCACTTTCCATCCGATGAATCATTCGTCTGTTTGTCCGATTCAAGCAATAAAAATAAACTATAGCTTAATAGCCTTAAGAAAGATGAATCATATTCTTTAAAGAAATATTTAAATATAACTTAATTTTCTCAAACTTTTGTTTCAGATGTGACACGCTCTCTAAAGGACCAAGGATTAAACTTCAAGGTATTTATTATTGTAATAAGTTTCATAGCTCTTGTGTGTTTCTAAATGAGAAAGTTCGTTTGTTGTTTATCAGTTAACATTCACTTTAACTGCTCACCCCGGAGATATTACATAGAATAATTTTGTCTCGGAAAATGCGAGGTATCTCAGAAAATACGGGCTCAAAAATTATCTGACCGCAGAACAGCGTTTACTCGAGACCCACTACCGAAAGGGTCGATCTGAATAGTGTATTAATGAAGAAAATAACATACATATACAAAGAACCACAATTTCCTTAGTGAATTGGATTACATGCAGTACCTACAAACTTGAACTAGGTGAATTATTTAATAACTAGCTGCTGCCCGCGACTTCGTACGCATGGTGCGGTTTTTTAACTATCCCACGGGAACTCTTTAATTTTTCGGGATCAAAAGTATCCTATATGTTGACCAGGGTAAATCCCTGGTTAACATATAGGATACTTTATATAAGCTACCACCATACAAAATTTCATTTAAATCGGTCCAGTCGTTTCGAAGATTAGCCGGTACAAACAGACAGACAAACAGAGAAACAAAAAAATTGAAAAAATCTAAATTAATTCTATTTCACTTCTTACCATCACCCTGACTTGGTTTTTGGCATTTTTTTCATTGTACAGAAATTTGACCTGTACAATTTTATGAAATGTATAGATATAGATTATGGAAATATGTCCATATATTATAAATATGTGATTTTATTCCGTGCAGTAACGGAAAAAGAATACTGATTCCTACGTTGGGGCGGCCTCTTGTAAGAGGCGACAAAACAACCCAGAGCCAGGTGGTAGGGCATTTGCCCGACTGTATGGCTACCAGCCCTGGTCTAGAGTACGCCGCCATAACAACCAGTGGCCAGTTTCCAGTTTCTCCTTCAAGGCCGGCAGCACATTGGCAGCACCTCTGGCATTGCTAATGTCCATAAACGACGGTAACCACTTTCCATCACAGTTGGACCGTCAGCCTGTCTGTTGTGCTTCAGCAATAAAAATTTAAATTCAAAATGTACCCCTTTTTACGAAAATTACGCGCACGGAGGAGTATGCAATTTCGCACACTTATAGGTTATATAGAGAAGGAGTGCAGAATGCTATTTTTTTTTAAATTATGCATAATAAATACATTAAATCAATAAAAAAAACACGACACACGCATACATACTCTTTTGTTTATTGTTAAAGTCAAATTAACAGTGTAGCCTTGGCGAAATTTGTGATTATAGAAGTATAGTCTTTGACAACAGTACTGTTGGCGACAGAGAAACTCCTTTAAAATTATACTTTTTCTTTGTTTTTACATAGTGACATTGTCTGTAAAAAATATGGGAAAATTCTGCTATCGTAAACTGTTTTAAGTTTATTCCACCTCGTCCGCTATATGTACATTAAGGTCGAATTTTGACCACAGGCGACCACTAGCACATAATAAATAGGCACTGACGTTATAAAGTAATACAATAAGGTGAACTTAACTTAGAGTTATATTATATTCTATCTATAATCCCTCAGCACTATTAGTAGAATAGGTCACGTTTTCTGTGGGTAAGGTGCTCAGAAGGCTGGGTACGTTTCCTCGCTGGGTTGCCATACTGATCCGTTGTCCAAGGTAGGGTCCTGCCCTCTGGTCACCTGAAGTAGACAGTAAACATTGAAGGCAAATTCGGTTGTCTATCAACGTGATCATGATTAGTCGATTCTAAGCGTTCGTGTAGACAACACGGTCAACACGCCAGCCATTCTGTGAATTTCTGTGTATATATGAACGTTGTCCACCCAGTGTCCATGGCTTGATGACAGGTGTCATTTGCGCCCCAGTTGACTACAAATCCATCATTAGACCTGTCGTTTTCTATGGCGGTGAAGCGTGGCCTGTACTTGAGCGACACAAGCAAAGGGTGTATGTCGCGGAAATGAATATGCTGCGGTGGATGTCTGGAGTCGGGCGGAAGGACCGCGTCAGGAACTCCCGCATCCGCGGCAGTCTTGACACCCGTGACATAGCAAACAAACTGCAAGAGAGTCGCTTACGCTGGTACGGCTACATTTTATGGAAACCGACTAGTTACATGGGGAACAAATGTCTAGTAGGGTAGGCCCAAGAAATGCCGGGTTGACATTGTGAAGAATGACATGCGTAGGTCCACCCATTTGACGCTCTTTTGACAGTGAAAGTGCGGCGGTGGCACAGTCGCTCCTGGTCTACACAGATTGGCGGTGCGGCGGAGGCGCAGTGCCAATGTTGTATACAAGGCGTTGAAAAGCGTCATAAAATGTGGTTAAAAAACGGTGAATAAATCATAAAAAACAAAAATTATCAGGTCCAATCTAAATCAAGCTTAATTATGTGTCCCATAAAAGTAATTAACATTGGCCTCTGTTCATATAAGATTTATTCCCGAACGCCTGCTCCAGGGGGTACCCTTAAAAATGGGCAAATCCAATTTTAGAATGTAGTTGTTAAATCATTCTGTTGTAATTAGTCTTAGAAGCGTTCCCGTGATAAATGTGTCTAATGTTGTGTGGTATGAGTTATAAGGGAGAGCATTTTATATTTCGGCTTAAAGAATGTAACCTATGCTTCATTGTATTGTGGCGACCGAGGGTATAACTTTCTGGCAGCGTAAGCCGGTCTCGAAGACTTTTAGAAAAAGGTAGAAGAAGATTCTGGAAGGAAAAGACAGAGATAGATAGAGATAGCTGTTTAGAAAGGGACAGACGGTAAATAAAATAATAACGAAAAGAAGGTCGTAATTATGGGTTCCAGAAGATTATTCCGGGTAGTATATAAGCAGCGTAAGGCGCGCCTGCAAGGAGTTCCGTTGAAGACGACAAAGCGGCAAGTGCGATATGAGAGAGTTGGAAGAAGAGTTAAGTAGAAGACAGTGACGAGTTTAGTAAAAAGTTTAGTGGGCAGTTAAGTGAAGGAGGAGTTTAGCGTAGGTTAAGAGGAGCTCACAAATGCGGGCAGCATTCGGTAAGTTTCGACAGGTCTTCTCGTCGACCATTCCGCAATGCTTGAAGTAGAAAGTCTTCGACTACCCATCATGACATACGGTGCTGAGACGTGGACACTGATCGTGGGACTGGTCCACAAATTCAAAGTCGCTCAACGGGCTATGGAGCGAGCTATGACAGGTGTTTCTCTTATGGATAAAATCAGAAATGAGGACATCCGTAAGAGAACGAAGGTAACCGACATAGCTCGCAAAATTAGCAAGTTGAAGTGGCAGTGGACGCCAGGACCGACGGCCGATGGAGCAAACGAGTCCTGGAGTGGAGACCACGTCTCGGCAAACGTAGTGTAGGACGCCCGCCAGCCCGGTGGACTGACGATCTGCGTAAGATCGCCGGCAGGGGCTGGATGAGGAAGACGGGAGACCGGGATATGTGGCGCGTACTTGGGAGGCCTACGTCCAGCAGTGGACTGAGATTGGCTGAAGAAGAAGAGATAAGAGGGTTTCCAGAAGCGAGCTACGCGCGGTAAATTCCGAAGTGAGCACTACAGTAGCAGGAGGTGGTCTACGCAATATCGACGACGGTATTGTGAGTGAGACATCTCATCGTCGGGGCAGAGCGTCATTAGTGGTGCGTGAAGGGGCAACCCTGCAGAACAGAATCACGTACGGCTGTGTGTTGGTGTTTACTTCCAATCCTAAGTGCATACTCGCACGTAACAGAATGATTATGTACGACAGTTAATGCATTACTGTTTGGAAATATCTATTGATGATTACTTTCAACATCATAGAATCATATTAGTCTAATACTTAAATGCAGTTTCGTAGGGAAGATAAAATTCCCCTATATAGAGCATGTTATATGAAAACTGTTTGAATGTAGTGGTCAATTTTTCCAATATTTGTTGCTACGCAAACTGACATTTCGTCTTTAGATCTGATGGTAAATAATTATCCATGCAGGAACGGAAAAAGAATACAATTTCCTGCGGCCGGGCAGCCTGTCGTAAAAGGCAACAAAACAACTCACTGCCAGGTGGTAGGGTATTTACTTATCTGGATAGTTACTACCCCAGGTCTAGATAGAGTATGTCGCCATAATAACCTTAAGTTGTGTTTCGGCATTAGTGGCCAGGTTCAAGTCTCTAACACATAAAAGCCGATGCGTTGCTTATCTCGTTGGGACTTTGAGACTATGTCTACGTCTTTTTGAAGAACCCTTGGGGAAGATAATTACACAACTTGCAGACGTATAGCATAAATGAGCGAGCGCCACGACGGTGGACGACTTCCAAGTGTCGAGGAAATATGGATGTACTTCCTCCAGTCGCTGGCGAGGGGATTTTATGGTATATACGTTTCTCATAATCGAAGTTTATATAAATTTATTTTAGGCAATTATCTTCTACAGCAGGCAGCTATAGAAATTTGTTGCAGTGAGAAGAGTA
Source organism: Dendrolimus houi (assembly GCA_039645545.1). Taxonomy (NCBI): domain Eukaryota; kingdom Metazoa; phylum Arthropoda; class Insecta; order Lepidoptera; family Lasiocampidae; genus Dendrolimus; species Dendrolimus houi. Next base: position 2,240,057 of record CM077136.1, on the reverse strand, counting down.
AATAAAGTTTGGATTATTTTAATATGGGGTTTGCAAAACATGTCTCACAATATTTCTTTGAATCTGACATCAGGATGGTAACACCTTTGGTATTGCAAATGTCCATAGGAGACTGTAAGCAATTTCCATTAGGTAAGCCTTCTGCTTCTGTACTGTACTGCATTAATAACAATTCAGAAGCGTGTTATTTTAATTTGTTTCCTATAACTTGTGCCATTGAAGTTTCAATTCATGTCGGACCGAACAAACTTGTTTACTTGATGAATTACACTACACTTGTAAAGCGTTAGGATTGAATTGTACAGTAGTTCAATCTATTTATTAATCTTATATATAAAAATCAATTGCTGTTCCTTAGTCTCGCTAAAACTCGAGAACGGCTGGACTGATTTGGCTAATTTTGGTTTTGAATTATTTGTGGACGTCCAGGGAAGGTTTAAAAGGTGAATAAATATGAAAAAAATTCTTGGAATATAGTAAAAACAACAATTTCGCTTTCCCTTAGAAACTGTTCCTACCTGTCAAACGTTTGATGTTCGTCCCGTCGTTTAGTTATTTTAAATTTAAAAGTCGTTCAGAAATCAAATTAAATTTAAAAGTGAAGTTTAGTTGAAACATTCTGCAATTATCATTCAGCTTTTTTATTTATTAATTCTGAGGCGGTACGAAGTTTGCCGGGTCAGCTAGTATATCAATAAATTGCTATTATTTGAAATGGTCATGTGTCAAAAAAATAATATTATGCTGATATAACTGACTATTAATTTTAATAGTCAGTTATATAATTGCTCTTTAAGTTAATCGTCGTTTAAGCTCTCTGAGTACGGCAAGTAACGCGCTTTAAAATTCCCAGCTACGGACACTCGTCGTTCCAATTTTGATTTATACTTAAAGATGTTTCCAGCACCGAAAAACATGCCCCCATAGGTCTATTTGTAAGATTTTTAAGAGATCTCGGCTTTTGGAACTTTTTATATCCCCCTAAAAATGAAGATTGGTCATAACAAAAACTTTTCCTATCAATGTAAACAAGAGCAAGTCTATATCCACTCTTAGTTTGAAACAAAAGTCATCGTGCACATTCCCAAGTTTGAGTATAAAAGACCGCTCTATAGGGTATAGCCAAATTATTACGTAGTGTTTTCTTAAGTCTTCGAGATTGTAATATGATGTTTGAAACAACGTTTTGACTGTATTTAGCGTGTTTTTAACTCAATTTTTATGTTTAACCTTACATTTGTGAAAACGGCTACTGAGAATTCGTTGATAAATAAGACTAAAATGATATATAAGTTGACCTATGAGTGAATGAATGCCTTCCCCTCAGTGTTGCCAATGTGGCGCATTAGACACTGCGTTTCATACGCTGGTCGAGTGCGCAGCATGGGCACCGCAGAGATTTGAACTCGAGACCCTCGTAGGTCCGATCGATTCGCTGGGCAGTTTAGTGCAAGCCATGCTGCATAGCGTAGATCATTGGGTGGGTGCGGCCAATTTCTGCGAGGCTGTCAAGTCTCAAACGGAGGTTGCGGAACGAGAAAGGGAGAGAGGTGCGCATGCGTCTCGCGGGTACCGACGTCAGTCGGCGTCCCAGAAGCGCAGATATGCGCAAGATCTCCTCTCGTAATACCACTGCAGGGACCCTCCAGTATCTAGAGAGCGGAGGAGTCATCCCCTTGTTGACGAAGTGAGTTTGTCCTGCTTCCCGGGGCACTCTCAAGCACTAATGCGCTAGGATCAGCGTGGGCGTAACTACGTTCTGTCTTACGCTATTCCTGCCATAAGCGCGGGGCACATGGGAGGAGGGTGGGTGATTTTAGTAGAGTATTGATTAGTCGAGTCTCCACACAAGCCGGCGATTGACTGGTGCCCATTCGTGGTGTCACTTCTCGTCGCTTCGGTCTAATCCCTAGTAAAGGACCCGGTAGTGTGCGAAATGCATTTACCGCACCATAAAAAAAATGGTGTAAAAATACAAATCATATAAAACCTTAAAACTGGCTCTTTGGCAGGAATGCGGGGAGGAAAGTGGGCAGCGCGAGTTGTCAACACAACAATCGTCCTACCGTTGCTGCTGCTCTGCGCTCCTGTCGTTGTCGGTTTATATGTGGAAGCCAAATAACTGGCAACGCGATCGCGATTATGTGTTTACATATTTCTCTTGTGCTCACATGCCGCAGACGTTTTATTAAGAGGAAATGATCATCTAGCATCTTCTACGATGACTATTTTTAACTAGCGGTCTCGGCAAACGTTGTTCTGCCCTGAAAAAATAAAAATCTAGAACCGGATGCCGGCGCCACCTACCGAATCGAATTGGGTATCTAAACCAACCCGGGACCCACTCAAACACACATCAAATTTCATCGAAATCCGAAAACCCGACTCAATTTTGTTTAGATTGATGGGTTACATAATTAAGGTTTTAGTAGGGATCCCTAATATTTTCTAGTAATAAATATATATAAATAACTATTCAGGGATAATGTAGCATTTGATTGGTGAAAGAATTTTTGAATTCGGTCCAGTAGTTTTTGAGTTATTTCGTTACAAACATACAAAAATACAAATCTTCCCTCTTTATAATATTAGTATTGATTGATACAACTATTCAGAACGTGCGTATAATTATAATAAATTTAGTAGGCAAAAAGTCGAAACAACAACTATTTACATCTTTAAATACTCATAATCGAGTCTATGAGTATAGAAGCGCAACATGTATTTATTTATTTAATTTATTTGGAAAACATAGAATAATTAATATTCTTAAATATAAAATACTAAATTAATACATGATGTAACAATCAAGTTTCCACTAAAAATAATTTATATAATATACAATTTGGCTCAAATCAAATTTCAAATTGTTAAGAGTTCAAAATAACAAGCGTTTACTTATGGAACTTATGAAAAGACTTGGATTCATTTTAATAGCACAAATCAAACATTAACATGACTCATTATCGTTTGAAAGAAGACTGGAATGCGAACTTACTAATATCTCATTTATGTAAACAATTGACAGGTCTGTACATGTATGTAAACAAAAGACATGTATGTGCATGATAAACGCTTCAAATTATAGAGACTAGGAAAGCCCGGACTTCAAGTCACTAAAAGCGATCATTTAGGATGACGTATAAATAGATCTGCATTTTTTAGAAACAACAGAATATACTTTAATGCGTATACGTGAATCTAAGAAGAGATTCAAGCAAGAGATGTACGAGTATATCAGAATCGTATCAAGTGGAAATCCATTATCACTGCCCACCCCTTTGGGAACCAGGCGAGATACTATAAATATATGTATGTATAATTTATTGTACAAAAATTCTACATAAAATCAAGAACATTAATATACAAGTACTATCGGAGGTCTTATCGCCCATACTGATGTCTTCCAGGCAAAGTTAAGGACTACAAAAGTGGATAGTTCCTAAACCAGCGAAATTCCAGACAAACATTTCAGTTTTATTTATTAGTATAGAGAAATAGGAATTGGAACAATGTGTCCATTGATTTTCCGGCAATTTCCATCGTCCTGGGAAATCTATTACGCCCCTAAACACAACACCCTCGTATTCCCGGGAGGATGTGTGTAAGAGATTTTGTTGAAGCGACGAATCGATTATAAAAGGAACAGTCATAAATAAATAACGCGGGGGTGGTGGGCCTCACTTGTATTATTTTCTTTAGAGAAACTGTTTTCTAACAATTGTATAAAGTTTCTATTGAATGATATTTAGGATATACGTTTTGTAGTGAAATAAAAAGCCAGGATATCAAACTTATACTTTTAGAAAAAATTACAATAATTTGAACAACATTCGCTGAGTAGTTTTGATGGAATTTATTTCTTGTCTTTCACCTTCTCCTAATTATTTAAGGTCGGCACAACATTGTTACGAGTTGCAGGGCTCGAATTAAAATGCTGTTGGAATTATTATAGAATTTATTAGAACTATACAAACACGTATAACATAGGTACAAATATAACTGAACACCAGTCCAAACGTAATGCACGATTCAATAACACGCCCAAAGTCCTTCACCATATAGATTACCGTATGTACACACGTCTTGCTTCGCTTGTGGTTATCGCTTGACTGCCTCACCCCTCCGTTGGGGCATTGCTTTATCCTGTACAAATACAATATGTCTGCTCGACCGCGTGGACTGAATTTTCCAAGAATCACACCTGGCTAATCACTACCATAAAGATTACAATACACAATGGGCTGTTTTTCCAATCACAAATTTTAAACACAAATAAACAAAAGAAGACAGTCATAAAAGAGCTTCAATGCTAGCTCAAACGCCGGCCGGCCGTTGACTAACACACGCGTCAGTTATTTACATAAAATAAAAAAATATCTCTTCCTCTTCTTTAGCGATCTGTTCCAGACGGGTTGTCTGGAAGAGATCGCTTCTTAGCGATAAGACCGCCCATTGTGCATGATTAGAATATTTTTAGGCTATAAGTTTTTCTGTTTTCTGTAATGGTGTACAGTAAAGTGTGATCTACCTATCTATAAAAATGAAAAATTGGTACATACGTATATATTCAAATAATTATATACATACATTTGGTTCTCGTTTTGTAAGCTAAATCGTTAATGATTTAGCTTAAATTCATGAATTGAATGATTTAAGCGCTTATAAGCATTAAGCGGCTAGCCGCAATCCGGTTGGACGCCCGGCGGCAGCAGTAAGGAAAACGTATATAAAACTGATTTCTTTTCGTACTACGCTGCGGCTACCGATGCGGTCGCTGAGAGCTCTGCGGCATCATCGCCTGTCAACCGGACTGTTGCTATACGGATAAATTATCCGGTTCAGTATGCGATCGTGTTAAAAAGAATACACTTGCGTTTACTCGAATACACTTATAAAAGGCAATTACACTGCCTAATCGCCGGCGCGCAAGTCGGTATATAGAATAAAATTGTCCTAACAAGTCGGTACCCAACCACGTGTTGCGGTTACAATTCCGGCTGTTGCAATCCCGTTAGCCGCATAGTGCGAATGAGGCGTAAGTTTTCTCGAAGGAGTCAAAGATCAAGCAAGCCATTATACTACGATATGAATCCGGAATATAATGTTATAAGATCGTTACTCATTAATAGTTAATTTTATGCTTTATATACTAAATAAACACAATAGTAATCGCGGAAGGAGTTCTGTTTGTTAGAGAGTTATAGTCTATTAATATTAGTCAAAATTAGGCAATGGCTCGATTTTTTTATGCCTTCAGCAGACAGGCTGACGGTCCAACTGATGGAAAGCGGTTACCATCGCCTATGAACATTTGCAACACGAAAGGTCCTACAAATGCGCTGCTACTCTCTAAAGGGAGACTAGAATCTGGCCACTAATGTCGGAACACAACTCAACTCGGTTGTTATGGCGTCATAATCTAGACCAGGAGAGGTAGCCGTACAGTCGAGCATATGCTCTACCACCTGGCTGAAATTGAAGATAGTCAGCTATAAACTTGTATAAACTTTTATTTTGACATTCTAAAACTTGTCTCAAAACCTATTTATCGTAAGGTAGCCGCGTCTGCAGATATTTAAGGTCAAAGGTAAAAAAAATCGATTGTTTGCACATTTTTTTGTAAATATCTCGTTTTCTATGAGTTTTATGTTATTTACCGTTTTTGAGTAGTTGAAAAAGAAACTTTAAAAAAAAAATCATCTTGCAGACATGAAAACCTTTACACGTTGTTTTTGTATCCTTAAAACTACATTATATCAAAAATGCACACTTGAGTGATGAATTTTGATTTCAGACTTAATTTGACTGGAGTATTTAGTACGAGGCATTTTCACTCGTAATTATAATCAAGGAAATATTCCCAAACTAATTCCTCAAACAATTTGCTTCCAAATATATCAGTTGGAAACTGAGTGTGTATTTTAGTGTAAGTATATAATATGTAACGGTATATATTCAACAGTTGCCTGTATGTAACTGCTTGTACATCGGCTCCAAAAATCCGCCACAAGGCTAATTTATATTCCAGTTTATATGCATATTTCCTAGTGTCGGCAGCTGTTGCCTGAAGCCGAAAATGATTCGTCTTTAAATTGAACCTATCGACACATAACTAACACGTGACAATTCTTTTCAAAATATTTTATATGCCTTTTCTACCGTGGGGAGTCGAAGAATTATTAAAGTACGATATCTTCGTTCTATATTTACCATCACACTGTACGCTATTGGTTGGGGGTTAATCAGTCATGCTTTCATGCTTCGCAATGATCAAACGTCTGCCGTGACAGTACCTTAAGGGCTCTGCGGAAGATCAGCGCTGGTTTTAAAAGACCAGCATTATGCTGAGACTGATGCCCCTTTCAGGGCAAGATTTTGTGTTAGTTTTAAATTTGTTAACAATTATACCTACACTGCCCAATGTAATTTGTGTAAATAAAATGATTTTCTTTCTTTCTTTCTAGTCATGGTTAATTTCTTGAGCCTCTTGCTTCATCTACGCAAAGGTTTTCAAGTATATTTTTCTCGTGTACCTTAGATATTTGGAATGAGCTTGCGGCCGAGATTTTTCCACTGCAAACCTAATGTGTAATATCGTAATACTACTACGATATAGTGCTTTAGGGTTTTGAATACATACAAAAAAATTAAAACTAAATATCTGTTCATTGAAATCGATGGGTTACTTAGAAAGCCTTATTGCTTAAAAAGCAATCTCTTCTAACTCTATATATTAATGTGGTATTAATATATTAATAAAATAATAATTTTAGACAATTAGTTAGTATAGTAATTATTATTATTTGTTTTTTTTATGACATTCTTTGAGTTATTATAATGACCAAACATGATGCACATTTACTTTTACCATCATGCATACTCTGATATGTAAATACTCATGTTTAGGAAATAAATAAACTTTGACTTTGACTTTGACTCTACCTACACTCATTGTACTATCTTAACTTACATGAGTCTTGTGACAATTAAATGTGTTATTGTACTTTTAGTATGTTACTGTACAATTAAGAGTGTTGTTGTTGTGGAACCGTTTCTGATCCAATTCGAGACAAAGTTTCGACAGACCATCAAAAGTTTTTAATACGGTCTTTTAAGACGTCAATGACGTCGTATATGCGTATAATTATAGCACTTTTCACACTTAGATGTCGGCATCTTTCAAATGATAGACGTGCACTTCAATGTTGTTGATTGAAATAGATGATGCAAGTGTTTTATTCATTCATTCATTATCTTGTAAGCATAACAATTTGAAATCGAGTGAAAAATCGACACGCTCGCAACAAAAGCCGAAAATAGTCGAAGATGCCGTCATGCACTGCAATTCGGTTGGTTCCATTATTTATCCCGAACATGACTAATATCCTGTTTCGTTACACACATTTTTGTTTGTAAGAAATTTGGGATTTTGGTAGTCAACAATCCATTTGATTGGTATTTTTGGAGTTAAAGGAAAAGTTTCATTGACAAAAAAAGGGTCTGCAACGTAGACATAAAATGAAATCAATACACAGTCATAAATAACAGAAAATTGTCTTAACTTCATCCATGCAGGAACGGAGAAAGAATACAATTTCCTGCGGCCAAACGGCGTGTCGTAAGAGGCGACAAAATAACCCACAGCCAGTTGGTAGGGCATTTGCCTGACTGGACTGGCTTTGGTGTTACAAATGTCCATAGGCGATGGTGACCGCTTTCCATCAGGTGGACCGTCTACATATTTGCGGAACTCGTGCAATAAAAATTTTAACAATAAAACTATGAAGGGGAAGTAACAATCAAACGTATCCACTTTCACATTAGTACATTATTTAGAACAACGTCTCTCTCTCTTCTAGTCTTTGAGATGAGCTAATATGAGATAATAGATGGACGGTTGGATATGGCGAATTTCTAAAGAGTCAATATTTGCCATTATGAGCACCAAGCTAAGGTTCTCTCTCCCACAGCGTTACGATATGGGGTTTTTTCATGAGGATTTCAAAATTATTCGACATTGGCAGCACGGTGGTAACACGTCTTTTTTTGTTTGCTTGTAGGTAAACTGGCAATCGGATTCACTTGATGAAAAGTGGATACCGTCGCCTATGGACATCTGGAACATCAAGGGACCCGATGCGTTGCCTACCTCGTTGAGACTTTAAATATCTGTTTACGTCCTTTTTGAAAAACCCCATATTGTAGCGTTCTGGGAAAACCGAAGGAGGGAGATTATTCCACAGTTTGCTCACGTATGGTATGAAGGAGCGTGTGCCACGCACAGTGCAATATCTAGTGCGCAGGTCCATAGGTGTCGGTAATCACTTTCCAACAAGTGGACCCTCAACCTGTCTGCTATAGTACAGCTATAAAAATAAGGCCATAGATCTTTAAAATAAATTTAAATTCTAGTAAACAGGAATCAGGCAGGAAAGTAGACTTACATACATACATATTATCACGCCTGTTTCCCATGACCCCCATGCATGCATTGCAGGCAGAAACTATAGGTCTCCACTTGTGACGATCCTGGCAAACAACTTTCACTTCATCTTCTTTTATTAACCTCTTCATACATGCACGTTTATTTGAGATGCTTTTTGCCTTTTTTTTATTGCACGAGCTTAGCAGACAGGCAGATGGCCCACCTGATGGAAAGCGGTTATTATTGCCTATGGACATTTGCAACACCAAAGGTGCTACACATGCGCTGCTGCTGCTCTCTTAGGGGACACTGGAACCTAGCCACTAGCCGGAACACAACTCAAGGCTGTTACGGCAGCATAAATTAGACCAGGGGTGGTAGCCATCCAGTCGGGCAAATGCTCTACCAACTGGCTGTGAGTTGTTTTGTCGCCTCTTACGACAGGCCGCCCGGCCGCAGGATATTGTATTCTTTCTCCGTTTCTGCACGGATAAGTACCTGACCTCTCTTTAACAATTCTGCTATTTGATGATGGTATTTATGTCGCGGTCTACTGGTGCCAACTCTATCTACCATTCACAATGCTGTCATACACTTGTTTTGCGATTCTATTTTCATCGATTCTCTCTACATGCCCAAACCACCGTAACATAAAAGTAGACATGTCTCATTAATTCCATTGTCTATTTCGGTATACCTACAGGCTATCAAAAATAATGCTTTATATTCAATATTATTTCGGGTTTCGCAGGAAATGAGTTTAATAATCAGCGGAAATTGGTCGATAGGCGGTAGTTCTCCGAATGTTTATAAGATATTAATAAATTACCAAGAAACCGTTTTTTTCTCATTAAATTCCTTCGCCAAAACGCTTCGCAACAGCATTCTGGTTTATGTGAGGTTTGGGGCACCGAAACGAGCGATAAAAGATTATAATTTCATTACTGTTTAAGCTTGCAATTACTTTTGAGTGCCCCTAAGCACTTAAGGATTAACTTAAGGGTTGTTTCTGTAACATTAACTAAGGTTAATATTAATTATGAAAACTCTTAATAGGGAGCTTAATTTTCTAAGGTCTATATTTTGAAACAATAGTCTAAATGTATGAGTTTGAGATGATATTCCTTTCGAATTAAAAAACATTTGTATTTATTAAGTGTCATAGGGTCACGTGTCATTTTAATTCTGTAGGTTTTAGGAGTTTTTATATAACTCTGATTATTGTTTGGACTTCATTTTTGTTGAGGAGGTTCGCCTTAGTCACCGCGCAAGGCAGTTGTGTTGGTGACTGCAGGGCGTACTATTCACACTGGAAGCGCTGGTGCCTGCTTACAAACTGGAATTTTACTTGGCTTACTTGAAGATAGTATGAGGAAAGCGGAGGACCGAGATGTGTGACGTGAACTTAAGGAGGCCTACGTCCAGCAGTAACAACTGATCACTGAATTATAATATATCTCTATGAAGATGTAGCTAACATTACGCAAACGCGAATTTACTCTCAACAAATTCATTTTAATTGTTGATATAATATGAAACTGATTTCGATTATTCGTAAGTAGCTAATTTGCGGCATGCTCCACGTTAATAAAAATGCTGAAATTGCATTAATATAAAAGTTGCATGTAGCAAGTATGCTAATAATTTTAAATCCCAGTTGCATTCCAGACCCGCTTCAGAACCCATGGTTCTTATTCCCAATTTTTTCTCTGCAGCTTACATAACTTTCGACGTGGTCGTGATATCATTAATAAGTATGTCACCTCTTTCGACGATAAGTTAATTCTTGGGCCTGTTCTTTTCCGAGTCCTCATAGAGCTTCTATAAAATTTTATCGTACTAACGCAGGAACTGTATTGCAATTTATACTGCTATATCATGAAGGCAACCTGTGAAAGTTCCTGAATCGCAGTAAATTTTCTTATGTTGCTACCTCAGTGGTTACTTATCCCCAGTTAGATTGGGTAGAGTATGCCGTTGAAACAACCTTGAGTTGTGTTAGGGTATCAGTGTTCAGGTTCTAATCTCCCTTTCGACGCCGGCAGCGCATTGGTGCAAGCACCTTTGGTGTTGCAAATGTCCATAGTCGACGGTAACTACTCCCATCAAGTGTGCTGTTAGCCTGTCTCCTATGCTCCAGCAATAAAAAACAATGATTGTTTACACGATTGCGTTTACAGCAACGGGTGTGTGCTCTAAAAATATTTTATTCCGTCTTTCTTCTTTTATTACCGTCCGCTAGTTTCATAGCTCATCCACCTGCCGCATGCCGTTTTATAGTGATAAAAAAACCTAATTTGTACCGTACGTAAATAAAAAGAGCGTTTTGCCCATTAATTAAGCTTGAAAGCAGTATATATAGTTCAGCAATTATGTTAGTAACGCTACAGGATTATGTATACAAAATACAGTGAAAGCAATCAACTGAAATCAACATTATCCGTGAAAACGTTTTTGCGTAGTGATGTATAAAATCGATGCTTAATTTATCGATATTATTTGTGCGGTTGATAATTAAATTTGAATATTTTTATTGATGGGATAAAATCCATTGGGCATTAATCAATTGTCATCAAATGTGACCTTTAGGGTTGAAACTATCGGGCCGTGGGGACGCAAGACTTATCAACTCCGTAGTGACCTTCAGTGCGATTGAATGAAGTCTCGCGTGACCAAAAGGCTGGCCTGGATTTTGGGCAACGCATTAACATTACCATACAGCGCGGAAATGCGGCCTTCATTTTGGGAACGCTCCCCACCGATAGTGGCTCGGAATCCATTTTTTACTAACTGACCTAAAAAAAACAAGAGGTTCTCAATTACCTATATTTTGTTTTGTAAATATGTGTACAGTCATTATATTTCTAATTTTTAGGTTTTTAATATATTGTTTAGATGATGTAAATACTTGTAGTAAAATTCATCCGTAAACGTTCTCTGTTGTGTATTTGATATTTAAGTAGGTAATCATTTGTAATAGAACTTATGGCCAGACTATGTAAATTATGTACATATTGTTACATACCGTCAAAGATAAGCCGCACGGCCTATTGTAAGCGTAGCTTATTGTCCTTTTCTAGTAATCGACGAATCCTTTGTCTTTTGAATTTCTAGTTAAGAAAAACATGCTATTGTCTTTTTTACTTGTTTTATAACCATCATTAGCGTCGAACTATAATCCCTATTGTTATTGTAATCGACTTTATGGACGTTCGCAGGTGTGCAAATTAAAATTCTTAGAAACCTTGTGTGCGCCTTCAATTTCTTTATACTGTGTAGTTAGTATAAGACGAGGCCCGAATGAAGGGGAGGGCAGTTAAGCGAGGACTACGAAGCGAGTAAGACGTTTTCTAGTACTCTCGATTAGCGATATAAACAACGGACTTTGTGCGTTCGAATTGTATTGAATAGTGCAGTGTGAACTGGTTGCATCCAGTGTTATTTGTATTTGTTTTATACGTGTTTGTACAGTTCTAATAAATTCTATAGTAGTTCCAACGGCATTTTTAATAATCGAGTCTTGTAGCTCGTAACAATATTATAGACATAGTAGTTTCCGAAAAAAGAGTACTGTGATAAAGACTGACGGACAGAAGTACGCACGGCCATGACAATTCCAAACTATACGATTAAAACTATACAGATGTAGACGAAGCCTTACAATCACTAAAATCCCACTAACGCCAATATTTCATTTGCCAATCAATATTACGAGCATGGTACCTAAAATGTCATTAATTTACCCACATTGTGTCTGTTCCCCGACCGTGCTTGAATACGACCTCGAGGTCGCTTTGTTGGGGTCCCGCACCTATTGATCGCTTTATTAAACCTATTAATTGAAAGTTTCTTTATTATACTTCAATATATGTTAGTTAATAAGGCGCCGATGACACAGGCCTTGCGAACATTGAACAAGATATATCGACAAATTGTCATTTTTATTTGTACTGTGACTGAATTCACATGAACTGCGTATTATATTATATTGTTACAACTTAGGTTACGACAAACATACAAATTCCACTCCTAATCTGTAAAAGCACATTTTATTACCTGTCGGCATTTGAACTAATTGTAATCCTTTTGTGATCGTCTTCTTTTGTTCACTTATTTATTGGCATACGTTGCAAGTTATTGTGGAGAACAGACTATTGTTCTATTTTACTCGTTTACGGCCGCTTGCAGGCTGTATCATTAGCCAGGTGTTGCGGATTACGATTACAAGCTAATTCTAGGAAATTGTGTCGACGTTGCCGGGCGGGCACATTTGCATTTGTGAAGTATAAAACGATGGTCTGATTAAGAGCGGAGTCAGTTGAGCTACAACTACGATTAAGGCGTGACGTGTGTACATTTGGGAGTCCAGTATTGACGGACTTTGCGCGTTTTATTGAATTACGACCTTCTGCATTACGTTTGGATTTGTTGTTTTCGGTTATATTTGTGCCTGTGTTATACGTGTTTGTATAGTTTTAATAAATTCTATAATAATTCTAACGACATTTTAATTCGAGTCCCGCTAACTCGTAACAATGTGTTATGACGACTGAATATTTATAAATAATGTATTATGTGTACCACCTATCGCATTGGTGACAACTGTAATGATAGCGATGTTTATAAGTTAATAAATAAGTAAATGTTCGTGTAACTTAAGTATGTATCTATTGCTCCCTTCCTCCTGCACCACCTACACGCCAGGTTAGCTAAGAATTTCTTTAAATTTAGGTTGCTTGGATGATATCGCTTTAAGCGGTAAGTCCGCCAATTGCCAAGAAAGTATTGTAAATATGGATTTTTTGTGATTGTTCTAAGTTACCTAAGATTGACCTCGTTGTTACATAAAACTATTTACTGACAGTAAAGTGTAAATCATCATCACTTAGCATTCCGGTTACGTTGCTATAGTAGAGCCATGCTGGAATCATTAGTCTTGATTACAGCTCTTAAGGCCGGCTTGATCGGTGTGATACCACGCTCTCACAGAATATCAGCGTAAAACGGTTAGCCTTTGAGCTAAGGCCCCAATTACACTATCATATATTTATCATACAAACATCTCATATCTATAATAAAACTACTTTTTCACGGTTTTAAGCGCGGTAATTTATTAAAAACCGGTAGTCGCGGAAACTTAAGAAAATATTATCTCATGTCCGTCAAATTCCGGGATGCTCACCCCCATTTACTAGAGCTCGCACGCTCAACTACGCAACGGTTATAATACAACAATGATCTGGAGGGAACTTCCCGCCGAGGCTTTCCCTCTGCGCTACGACATGGTTTCGTTTAAGAAGTGCGTTATAAAATTTCTTAAAGGCCGGCAATGCGTTGGCAACGTCCCCGGTGTTGCAAACGTCCATAGGCGACGGTAACCACCTTCCATCAAGTGGGCCGTCCGCCTGTTTGCCTGCTCCAAGAAATAAAAAAATCTATGATCATATTTAAATGATGCTGTTCTTCATTTTTACATATTATACGTATAAACGTCATACTTTATCAAGATAGAGAACGATTTGACCATGTATTTCGTTGCTATTCCTTTCGAGTGCAATTTTATTAATAGAATTGAAAAAGATATAAAAACGGTCAAGAAATAAAAGACGTATTTGGGTTAGACCATGGTGGGCGATCAGAGAGAGGAGTCCATAACACCTTACTCGAAGAACTTGATTGGAAGAATAAAGGCTTACAAGATATTCCATTCCATTCCATGAAATACTAACAGAGGAAAGAAGTTTCTATGACGTCTTACGGCGGCGGGAACAAAGAGATTAGCGCGAACAATAGATCACTAAACTTCAAAGGGATAATAAGATACCTACAAAGGATTAGTATTGGCTTGCAACACCACGAAATAAACACTTCCTGTATTTTTATACCAAATCATAGGGTAGCTTGTAAGGATCAATTTTTGTGAAGGTATGTCAAATAGCAAATTCACCCTGTATAATAGTGTTACGAGCTACAGGACTCGAATTAAAAATGCCGTTGGAACTACTATAGAATTTATTAGAACTGTACAAACACGTATAAAACAAATACAAATAAAACTGGATGCAACCAGTTCACATTGCTTGATTCAATACAATTCGACACTCGTAAAGTCCGTCGTGTATATCGCTAATCGAGAGTACTAGAGAACGTCTTACTCGTTTCGTAGTCGTCGCTTGACTGCCCCGCCCCTCCATTTGGACATCGTCTTATACTACCTAAACAGTACAAAGAAATTGGCCGCGCACACTGAGTTTCTAAGAATTATTAATTTGCACACCTGCGAACGGAAAACAACAACAATAAGGATTAGTTCGACGCTAATGATGGTCATACAACAAGTAGAAAAACAACAGCATGTTTTTCTTAATTACAAGTCAAAATACAAAAGAATTCCTAAATCCGGGAAGACAATAAACTGCGCTTACGACATGTGCGTTTATCTTTGACGGCATGTGACAATAAAATAGAATAGAATATACTTTATTGCATAACATTAAGATACAATTCAAGAAGTGTAAGTACAGAAGGCAAAGGCGGTCTTATCACTAAAAGTAATTTCTTCCAGACAACCTTAGGATGGATTAGAGAAAAATTGTGTAACATGTGGGTTTTGCAATATAACTAGAATAAAAAAGTATATATATAGAACTTTGAAGTGGCAAGTATAATAGACATAATGGCAAGTATAAGACAAAGATATACATATATTGATATATATAAATAAATAATAATCATAGTAACAATGTATAGAATTAGGTACGTAAATATGGGAGAGATGAAGATGTTATGATTGACTTTAGAGCCCGAGGTAATAATCCTTCTTATATTATATATTTAATATCCCTGGGGCGTTTAAATGTCTAGACTCTAGACTGACCTGTGATTCAATTATCTCTAATGAAATATTCTATATCACTTTCCACTTAAGTTTTTAGAATAATTATACTTTACTCTCAAATAGCATTTAATTAATCTTGAATATATTAAGATTGACGACGATAATATTCTGACACGTGGTTCAGAATCTTTAGCTCTTAAAAGAGACGCTCTCTAAGTGTACCCTACCGTCTGTAAGATGGGGAGTGTCCTGAAGAGCTGTTTGCTCTACTCGCCGTCGTCACCATTCTACCACAGGGCCTTTTATATTGGTGGAATACAACAAACAAATATATTCGACTTCACGAAATTTTTAGACTCTCCCACCTCTTCTAAGACAACGTTGACCCCCTCTCCAATTAGTATGACGTAATTTAGGTATTGTTACGTGCGAGCGGAGTTCGCACTTAGAATTGGAAGAAAACACTAGTTTTTAACTAACGCTTTTATTGACTTTCACAGCCGTGCGTGATTCCACTCTGCAGGGTTGCCCCTACATATACAACGAAAGACGCACTGTACCGATGATAAGGTGTCTCACTCACAATACCGTCACCGATATTGCGTAGACACACTTTCTGATGCTGCAGTGTACACTACAGAATTTACCGCGCGTAGCTCGCCTCTGGACCTCCTTTTAAACTACGCGAAACTCCTTCACTAAACTGTCCACTACACTTTTCACTAAATTCACCACTAAACTCGTCACTGTCTTCTATTAAACTCTTTCGTATCGCACTTGTCGCTTCACTGTCTTGAACTGAATTCAACTCTAAACTGCCCGGTAGGCGCGCCTTACGCTGCTTATATACTCGGAAGAATTTTCTGGAACCCATAATTTCGTTATTCTTTTATTCACTACCTGTCCCTTTCTAAACATCTACCGATCTCTGTTTTTTCCTTCCCGAACCTTCTATTCGAGAACTTTCGTTTATACATCTATCCCTTTCTAACATCTATCTATCTCTGTCTTTTCCGAAATTTTTGGACTCTCCCACCTTTTTTCAGACAATGTCGATCCCCTCTCCAATTAGTGTGACATAATTTAGGGATGGCTCCTTACCGTCGCCTATTATCATTTGCAAAACTAAAGGTGCTACATACAACTCAAGGTTATTATGGCGACGTACTCTAGACCAAAGGTAACGATCCAGACAGGTGAATAGCCCACAATTTAATAGTAAAACCGTGTAGAAAAAAAAAATTACTGTGTATGGTTCTTTATTAACTTGTTTAAAACTTCAAACAAAATTGGCTTTAAATAATTAGTTTAGATTTATTATTTTCATAAGTTTTTGCGAGTAGTACACATAATTAAAACTACGTTTTAACAGCCTTATGTTTTCTTTATGCCTAAAAATAATTAATTCTTAGTCAATTGCTTTACTAAATATTATGATCTAGTCTATAGATAAGTAATTTAATTTTAACCTAATATTCTACAAAATAAATTATATCTAAGAATGTTTCCATTAGCACTTTACTTAGTAACTGTCTGTTAGGGCGCATTCACAAGTTCTCGTGTCCTAAATATCATGTTTTATTTTCACTATACACTACTCTGTACACTATACTAACTCAAATGGTTTAGTTCTTTTGAGTCCTCGCACTAGACTTGTGGTGTCAAGCAGTTGGATTGCCTCGGCATTCATATTATTACGAGTTGCAGGACTCGAATTAAAATGCCGTTGGAATTATTATAGAGTTTATTAGAACTATACAAACACGTATAACACAGGTACAAATATAACAGAACACAACCAGTCCAAACGTAATGCACGATTCAAAAACACGCGCAAAGTCCGTCCCTAAATAGATTACCGAATGTACAAAAGTCTTGCTTCGCTTGTGGTTATCGCTTGACTGCCTCATCTCTCAATTGGGGCATTGCTTTATACTGTACAAATACAATATGTCTGCTCGGCCGCGTGGACTGAATTTCCTAGAATCGCACCTGGCTACCATAAAAGATTACAATACACAATGAGCTGTTTTTCTAATCACAAATTTTAAACACAAAGTAAACAAAAGAAGTCCAAATGCCGAAAAGGTAATAAAATGTCTACAGGTATGCAAGTGTGCATTTGTTTTTTGTCGGCGTTCAGGTTGTAACAATGTGATGGTGAAGCCTCTCTTCGTGAGCTTCGTAGGTTTTAAATGAGTGGCCGAAACGGCTGCAAAGTGACCAAAACGTCGGAATAAAATCAAATAAATGACGCGCATAAACCCCTTAAAACGTAGTTTTAATTTGATTTATTAGTAAGGACGTTGCCCGCTGTGCATTTTAGCGCCATACAAACAAACATATCCACCTCGTTTCGGTTACACTAACATGTTTATGTATGGTGGGTTCACAAAAATGTTTACAATGCAACAAAAAACCGCCAAGCGACTGCCGCATGCTGTTGCGTCTGTTTGTGGTGCAAGTTATATGCGGTTATTTTCTAGTATTGATTAGACTTATCTATGTATTACCTTTCTGCTTCATCTAGAATAATGTTATAGATATAGGCCGTTTCACGCAAATGCTGCAACGGGCTATGTAATGCTAATGTTATTTTTGATGCGGTGTTGTTATTATTGTCAATGATTTTAAATATTGACATATATTTATATTGTGTATGCACTAATTGGCTATTCGTTAACGGCGTTATTTTTAACGCTATAAATAAGACGCATATGTCCACAATTAATAGCCGTAACAATATCACACGTGAAGCCCGACGGTTATAGGTACTAGACGACAAAAAAAGATAACAAGAACAACCAAAAAATTATTATATATCAGTCAATCAATCACACGAATGTCTTACACAATGAAAAAATTAAACACATTATGAAATTATTATTTTACACCCTCTTAATTAATTTATATGTTAATTATAAACAGATTTTTTTTATTTAGAACATAAGTATTATATTTTAACCTTTAAGCATTGGTTTGTGAATCAATAACTAAAATTGAAGTTTCAGTTTCTCAAAGTACATTTACTATTATTTAAAGGATAAAAAGGCAGGCAGTAAGTATTGTTAAAAATTTCCGGTCCCTGATCACCAAATATTTTCCAGATCTGCAGAAGTTTAAGCAATACCTAATTATGTTTTATTGCGCAGTCATTTAGCTAAGATCAAGGACTTGTACTTTTTTTATAGCTGGAGAACAGCAGACAGGCAGACGGCCCATCCGATGGAAAGCGGTTACCGTCGCTTGTGAACGTTTGCAATATCAGAGATCTCGTCAATGTGGTGCCGGCCCCAAAGAAATTTTATGACATTATTTAAAAAAACTTACAGCTGTGTAGTGGATGCACTTACCACGTTTAGTTGTAGATAGTTTTATATTATATTTGCTTAAAATATACCGCGATCCTGATTACTACATGCTCGGGTTTCCAACTCAATTATTTGCTTATACATTTCTTAGATTTCATTTCATTTCTATTAGAAACTTTCGCAATAAATAAAACTTGTATTTTAATCTAATTCTCATTCATAAACAAAAGTAGGTCAAGTTCAAGGTCAATATTTTGGCATTTGGCTTTTGACGTTTGACAAGTGCTACCTTATGAAAAACATAGCAACAACATGTTTACCATTCATGTGTAATCATAATTTCTAATCATAAAATAAATTATATATAAATATCTATTTCAATTTTCTTTAATTATTTAATTAAATTTAATTTTGTTAGCCAGGACGTAAGGATACGACTAACCGATGAGAGATGTCTATAAAACTCGCTCTCATTGGTGGGAATTCTAAAATGTAAAAACGACACGGGTTTTGAATTCAGTTAAGAGGAGACCATTTTGTACGACTGAAAGATACTTACTAGAGTGAAAATAAAAAGTCAGTTTAAGATCGAAGTTATATTTATTCAAGAGCCTTACATTACAACTATAACATCATAGCACACTCTTCAGCTGTACTTTTATTATAACTCGCTATCTCTCTTTCTTTGTACCACAAGAAGTAGCTCAAATGACGATGTGTTTTATACAAACATCGGCCCAACATGGAATCACAGACGCGTTACTACGGCAAATAAAATCTACGGGTTTTATTTGAGATATCTGTTTTTAATTGACGGAGTTAACCAAATATGTTCTTGCATGTTTGCCTATGGTTAATGATTCGGAACATAGCCATGTTTGATTATGTATTTTAGATTATTTATTTTGTGTTTGAATTTTTTTATGTTGTAGCTGTAGAATGTAGATGAACCGTTTATTAAGCTTATTTGAATGTTGGTATTTGGTAGATGCCATATGCTACAATAAATTTTAATATTATTTAAATATTAAAAATGCCTTTAAAACCCCAACTTACCATATTACTTTTAAAATATTGTTACGAGTTAGCGGGACTCGAATTAAAATGATGTTAGAATTGTTATAGAGTTTATTAGAACTATACAAACACGTGTAACACAGGCACAACTATAACCGAACGCAACAAATCCAAACATAATGCAGAAGGTCCTAATTCAATAAAACGCGCAAAGTCCGTCAATATTATATTCCCGAATGTACACATGTCACGCCTACATCGTAGTTGTAGCTCAACTGACCCCCTCTCTCAATCAGCCCATCGTTTTGTACTTCACAATTGCAAATGTGCTCGCCCGGCAACGACAACATAATTTCCTAGAATTAGTTTGTACTTATAATCCACAACACGTGGCTAATGATGCTCCTGAGCAGCCCTAAACTAGTACAATACGACAATAGGTTGTTCTCCACAATAACTAGAAACGTATGCCAATAAATGAGTTAACAAAAGAAGATGATCATAAAAGGATTACAATTAGTTCAAATACCGACAAGTAATAAAATGTGCTTTTACAGATCTGTACGTGGAATTTCTCTTTGTCGGAGCCTAAGTTGTAACAATATTATGATATTACATATTACAATCTAAAATGACACATGAAATGTGAAAAGAACGTTCTAGCATTTATGAAGGCTAGAACGTGCTTTTAACACATGCAGTGTTAGAGACAATGATAGTACGATGAGTTCAGCTTATTAAAGAACAATTATGGTTACACATCTTTTAAATTTCAAGGTATCGTTATTGTTACAAGTACTTAAGTTGCGACTAAAACAAATCCACCTGCATATCTATAAAAAACATATTTTATTGCCTGTGGGCATTTGAACTAGTTGTAATTCTTTTATGATTGTCTTATTTTGTTTACTTATTTATTGGTTATTGTGGAGAACAGCCTATTGTACTCGTTTATGGCCGTTTGCGGGCATAATTAGCCAGGTGTGCGGATTACGATTTCTAGGAAATTACGTCGACGTTTGCCGGGCAGACATATTTGTATTTGTGCGGTATAAAACGATGGCTTGATGGAGAGAGGAGGCAGTCGACCGAGAACCACGAGCGAAGCGAGACGCGTGTACTACAATCGGGAATCTGATATGTGACGGACTTTGCGCATTTTATCGAATTACGACCTTCTGCATTACGTTTGGACTTGTTGTGTTCGGTTATATTTGCACCTGTGTTATACGTGTGTTTGTATAGTTCTAATAAACTCTGTAGTAATTCTAACGGCATTTTAATTCGAATCTCGCGACTCGTATATTATTAAAAATGTCTAGTTCAGTATTAGTATTATAGGGTTAAAAAAAGGATTTTACAGTAACAAACATATATCCATACATTTTTACAAACTTATAATATTGGTAGGATTGTAAACCTTTAGGTATTATTATCGTAAACGAGTAAAACATTTCTCAAGTGTTCTAAAACATCACCCTACTAAATGAGTAAGCTCGTGTTTAATTTTAAATACATAGGTCTGAACATTTTGAACTAAATTTAGCTCACCTAATGCATTTTGTCTGTTAACCGACCAATGTAATAACAGAGTAATGATTATTAGCTCTCTTTGTCTGTTTGTTCGTGGTTAATGCGCTACAGCACTTTATGTAAACTAATAATAAAGCTTAGATAAGTTTTAGAGTAATGGTTTCGTAGATTATCTTATTTTAATGCGGTCGCGATGCATTGAGATATTTTCGTGGTCTTTACTTGAATGACAAATCATCACTTGTCTCTTTCACTCGCGTTATAATTTTCTATATTGCTGTTTCGCACGCACTATAGCCACGAGGGAGCGCGACAGCAACATATTTGTGCACGAACGACAAAGATAAATAACGCCGGGTGCCTTTAAAGTCATTATACTGTTTCCGGATTTATATCTAGATTTTACTTTACAACTATTTATTATATAATGTTTCAGGGCAACGGTGGGTATACCAGCCACGCCAATTTAAAGCAGATTGGGGTGTTTGATACATTAGCAATATGCATATAAGGCCATGAAAACTAAAGTTTTCTAATTAGGTTTCGGACCCACGTCAATGAAACGACACCAGTGTGCCATAGCCGTCAAACTACCATAATTATTATTTGCCACGTGGTCCTGAATCCGTGAACCTCTACGAAAAGCTATCAAACTGCTCATCGACTCTAGGGGTTATCAGAGGACAGGTCCTTCCTCGGACAACGGATCAGTATGGAAATCCAGTAAGGTAACGTGGCTGGCTACGTTATGGCCCAATTATCCATGTAATATGATGACCTAAGCTCAGTATTTTACTTATAATCTTAAGGCTTATAGCAACGCCAACATCCTTGAGGATTTTTCTATTTTTTTTTGCGTGAGTTCAGCAGACAGGGAGACGGCCCACCTGATGTAAAGCGGTTATCATCGCCTATGGACATTTGTAACACCAAAGGGGCTACAAACGCGCTGCTGTTCTCTTAAGGGAGACTGGAACCTGGCCACTAATGCCAGAACAAATCTCAAGGTTGTTATGGTGGCATACTCTAGACTAGGGGTGGTAGCCATCCAGGCGGGAAAATGCCCCACATCGCGGTGGGTCGTTTTGTCGCCTCTTACGACAGGCTGCCCGGCCACAAGAAATTATATTCTTTCTCTGTTCCTGCATGGATAGAATTTAGAAGAGATATTAGAGGATTTTTCGTTTCTAAGTTTTCGGGCGATAGCGGGGATTCCATAGATGTGGTCGTTTTTCTGATGCATTATTATTTAATCTTATATATAAAAATGAATCGTAGAAATGTATGTACGCGCATAACTTGAGAACGACTTTACCGATTTTGATGATATTTGTTATGTGTGTTTGAATGGGTCCCCGGATGGGTTAGATCCACAATTGGAACCGGTAGGTGGCGCTGAGATCGGGTTCTAGAATCCTCCTAATCACCTGGAACGATTTTGGTGATTTTGTTTTTGTGTCATGAAACAAAGTCGTTTAGGAATTCAGAAAATATGGCGGTACGAAGTTCGCCGCGTCAGCTAGTTGTGAATAAAATAAAGTATTATATTAAAAAAATATTAAACCAAATTATTTATCTCTGTTTTATAAAATCCAGATATTTTATTTATCATGTTTTGATAAAAATTGAAGGACTAAAATGGTTTCATGATAATAATGTGATGGTGTTTAGATGACTTTTTTTTCTTAACTTAAAATAACTATAGGAAAATTACGAAAAAACCACGTAACATCAAATTATTGACTAGCAAATATCAACGAAAAGTTATTTCGTTTGCACCCTACTTTCGATCTTTTGCGACAATAGGAGCCTTAAGGGATTATCGGTAGAATATCAAGTAACTAAGTTTCGTAATAATATTTTATTTTAATAAATTCATAGTATAATGTTTATTTAATGTGTTTTTACTTTTAGTGATAAAAGGGGTTACATTCAGTGGGTATTTTAAAATATTCGCATTATTATTTCTAAGAGGAATGACTTCTAGCCGTAGTCCAATTATTCACGGGTACGTTGGAATTGAAACAATGTATTGTTGACTGGTTTCATTTTAATGAAGTTACATATATTTGTTGGAATTGTTTTTGTTCTACTGGACTTGCGATAAAGCGAGTACACATTTGTTTTCTTAAACAAATATTTTGTGTTGCGTTGTTGTGTATTAATGAGGGTCAATTACAACAAACACTATTTGCTGTCAAACATTCATTATATTTAATGTTTAATGTTATTCGGATAGATAACACTTTATTGTACACCAATACAAAAATGAACTTAAAGACTAAAATTATATCTAATTATGTACAAAGGGCGGTCTTGTCGCTAAAAAGCGATCACTACCAGACAACCCCAAGAATGAATTGAGACGATAATGGCGATGGTGGTAGACGCAAACTATAGTACGACTACTTACATTTATTTATTAGTAATAAATACGCAAATCTTATAATATTGTTACGAGCTACATGACTCGAATTAAAAATGCCGTTGGAACTACTATAAAATTTATTAGAACTGTACAAACACGTATAAAACAAATACAAATACAACTGGATGCAACCAATTCACACTGCACTATTCAATACAATTCGAACGCGCAAAGTCCGTCGTTAATATCGCTAATCGAGAGTACTAGAAAACGTCTTACTCGTCTCGTAGTCGTCGCTAGACTGCCTCCCCTCCATTTGGGCCTCGTCTTATACTAACTACACAGTACAAAGAAATTGGAGGCGCACACAAGGTTTTTAAGAAATTTAATTCGCACACCTGCGAACGTCAACAAAGTTGAATACAATAACAATAAGGATTATAGTTCGACGCTAATGATGGTTATAAAACAAGTAAAAAGACAATAGCATGTTTTTTTTAACTACAAATTCAAAAGACAAAGGATTCCCTAATCCGAGAAAGGACAATAAGCTGCGCTCAACAATAGACTGTGCGGCTTATCTTTGACGGCATGTAACAATATATACAGACAATAAATATATTAAATAGATATATACGTAATATACATACCATACAAATACATATCTATACAAAGTATATAAATGTTTATAGATGAATAACGAATACATACATGACATCTATGATACTGAGTGTCTATATATTTAATTATCCGTCGTTTTACATCACCATTGGTAGAAAATTGATTACCTACTTATATGGAGTAAATGACAATTTTTAACCAGTAGTGAGAAATAAACGTATTAACGCCATATATAAGCAGCAGGAAAGTGGCGAGAGAAATGAGTACCGTGAATTTGTAAACACCACTGTCGAACAGAATCGCGCTGCTCTGTTTATGTCGGGGAAGTGGTATAATGTAAACAAGGGGTAAGATACAGGAACCGGCTGTGAGAGATGACAATTTCGACAGAATACCACTCAAAATAAAAAAATTATACTGTACATATATCAAAGTAACCGTTTGTTACCTTTTCATGACTAATAGCCGGTTAGTATATCGTACTAACCATTCATTTGCCCTACCATCGGTTAAATTCGTCGCAATTCAATAAAACGCGCAAAGTCCGTCACTATTAGATTCCCGATTATAGTACACACGTCTCGCTTCGATCGTGGTTCTCGCTCGACTGCCCCCTCTTCCCATCAGGCCATCGTTTTATACTGCACAAATGCAAATACGCCCGTCCGGCAACGTGGACCGAATTTCCTAGAATCAGCTTGTACTTAATCCGTAACACCTGGATAATGATACCTGCATGCGGCCATAAACGAGTACAATAGGCTGTTCTCCACAATCACTAGAAACGTATGGCAAAAAATAAGTAAACAAAAGAAGACGATCATAAAAGAATTACAATAGTTTCAATGGTATTAGTTATTATTTCAAATGCCGACGGGTAATAAATGTGCTTCTACAAATCTGTACGTGGAATTTGTCTTTGTCGGCACTTAGATTGTAACAATATTATATCTCCGGGTTTGCAGATAACATGCAAAAAACTGGCGTTTTATTCTTTTTTACCTGCCTATTCATTCTAAAACTTAGACATTGGCAAAATTGCCTTGTGCGTTGAAGTCATTACAAAAAAATCCTTTTCTCTGACAAGCTATAATAGTATTAGGACATAAATCTGAACGCTTACGAATGGAATCACTTGACGAATGTTTGCAATAAAACCAGCTATACAAACGCTGTAATATAATATGGAAGGCAATGACCCAGGCGAGATATATATCGTGTAAAAATAAATATATATTCCACATAAAGTAACTGGATGTGTCCATTTTTAATGCTGAATCACGGCAATGTATTGCCACACTCAGAGTGCATATATTAAACAATATTTGTGTAAATTAAATCATTAACCAATGAGTTTGAATAGGTGCCTAAAGGTGTTCTAAATGTACTCACTTCTAGACATCCCGAGTAGTAGTATCTTCTCCGGGTGCCTGGAAGCAGCAAGAAACACCTTATGATAAATAATAAGCCTTGTCCTTAATCATATGCCGCTGTATTTATCTCGATGAACTTACATGAACATAAATTTTCTGTTTTCCTTAAATTTTTCATTAAAATCCGTTAATCCGTTTCCGAGATTGTTCGGTACAATATTTCAGACAGACAGTTAGTCATTTATAGTTAGGTAGGTAGGTGACACGTACTACAATAAATTGTAATACAACGTTCATATAAAAGAGCGAGCGTTAAAATACCTTTTTACATATTGCAATACCTTTTTACATGTTTCATATACAAAGTAACACGAAAGAGCAGGATACAAATATAGGGCCAGACAAATGTTAAACCGAGATAGATATACTCGAGAAGAAACTAGAATAAACTCGTAGTAAGTAACAAGGACGGGAATATTCTTTGGACAAGGATAGACTCATTGTTGAATGACGTAATAAGGTTAATTCTAGAGTGTCGACCGGATATATAAGCGCGACAATCTGCACACGTATCAGATTGACTGTTCAGTGATGTGAGTTATATTTGCATTGGCTTAAATAAAGACATATTATTTTAGATCAGTGTTTCTTTCCAATCCTGGTACCCACAGCACGTAACAATATAATGATAAAAATAAATTTAATTTGATTCGTGTAAGATATGACGCCGTAACTTGTTACGCTATTATCTCGATTTAGATCGCATCTTTTTTTTCCCAGGGGAAATCCGTTTGAGGACAAACTGCCGCGGGGGAAGCGCGGTGGGGCGTGTGGGATTCGCCACGTCCGGTTGGCACTAGCACTCTCGCAACAATGTTATTGCCACACCGCGGTTGGGGATACCCACTAAAACCCCTGGCAGTTCCTCGTTGCGTCCTATATCTGGGCTGTGGGCTCGCTCACGCATTCACCTCTAGCCCGGACGGACGATGGCCGGCTCGTTCACGGTGGGCCCCTCCATTGTAAGCTGGAGAGCTGAGCTTCTCCAACTACCTCGGGTCTCAGCACGAGGTGAGAGGGGGCGCACAGGTCGGTTCGCGTCCCTCCTCTCCGGCCTTTATGTGCGAGGGACCCAATTCCCCCAAAGGTCGCCCGCAAGGTCCTAGCCTATCTTCACTTAACATCAGGTGAGATAGCTGTCACAAGGCGAACCATGATAAAAAAAGACATTAAATAGTATCTGTTGATTTAACTGTCAACCGCCGTATTATGCGTACTATAAGTAAATCATTCTTCACTTCAATGTTATTTATAGGTACAAATGTACCGCATCTAGTAAAACATACTTCTACGACCGCAAAACCAACTTACTCTTAAGTTATATCTCTATAGTGCCAGATTTATTCCGAACCTTACTGCGTTCACTTTACAACAGAATTTTCAATAAGTGTAATAACACGCATTAAAATAGGGTAAGGCTTATAAAAAAATTGTACATTGTACACGTATCCTATGACGTCACCATCAATAAAGCTTTTTATTTGTATTGAAAAAAACCGAATATGTTTTACTAACATCTGTGCAGGATGTTACGGTGTTTTATTGTGTTGATTTCCTCTCTATGATAATTTGGTGTAGAGTATGCCGCCATCATAACCTTAAGTTCACTCAGAGACCAAAATCGGACGCATGTAAATATACTAGTGGTCGCCCGTGGTCGAAATTTGACCATAATAATTACTGTGAGAGACTATACTTCTATAATCACAGATTCCGCCAAGGCTACTGTTAATTTGACTTGAACAAGAAACAAAAAGTATATATGCGTGTGTGTGTCAAATACGTGGTAGTGTGTGTAATGTTTTTTTTTATTGATTTAATGTATTTTTTATGCATAATTTGAAAAAAAAAATAGCATAAACTATAAGTGTCCGTAATTTCTACAAAGTACAAAGTTTTTGCTTCACGTAATATATAGATTACACTTATACCGTTTCAAAGTGTCTATTTTATTTTTGACGTCTGCACGTCTATCAAGTTGCATATTTAATAACAGTAAAGCCCACATGAAACAAATGATATAAATGTCGTACTTTATTGTTATGGGTGGTGTTCTGTGAGTCATGTAACGCGCAGAGTATTAAACCATCGACACTATACGTAGATAAATCGAAGGTAATCAATCAATTTGAAAATAAAAAAATGTTCTACTTTAAAGAAAAATATACCGCAATTATTATAAGTGCCATTTTATTGGCTTATTTAATTAATGTAAATTATTATGTTCATTGAAATATGGGTATATTTACATACATACACATTGTCACGCCTGTTTCCCATTAGGATAGGCAGAGACGATGGATCTCCACCTGCTACGATTCTGACAAACACTTTTCGCTTCGTCAACTTTCATTAATCTTTTCAAGCATACACGCTTATTTAAACAGCTTTTACAGATAAAAGCAGTTTAAATAAGCGTGTATGCGTGAAACCTGACCTTTCCTATATCTTCAATTTGATCATGGTGAGTACGTCTCGGGCTACCGGCACCGACTCTAGGTATCTTTATTACACGATATAGTATTTTTAGCAAAAATATAAGTTAAATTAATTAAAATTTATTTCTAATCGAGTCAGTAACGCATTAGGACATTGATCCGTCATCAAGCTGTCAAAACTGAAATAAGTGCTTGGAAAGACTGAATACAATAACCAATCATTTTAAATGATCACCCAGAAGACCTGCAGCCAATGTCCAAAAATAAACACAATTCGACCAAATGTTATCTGAAAAAATATTATATTAATTCTCAAAGAGGCCCATTGAGCTTACATGTGCAGACCTGGGACTAAATCAGAACCATATTCTAGCATGATGATAACTCCGATTATTATTAATAAATTAGAAGTAAACACCATAATGATGGTAACAATTCCTTGCTTGAAATTCCCGGCGGCATTCCCGGGACAAAATGTACCGCAGCGTAGAATGTATGCTATAGTTTTTGTGAAAACTGTGTCGGAATAAGTTAATTTTTATGCACCCGAACAACTACAAACCGCTCCCGGGAAAATTACCGCGGGATGCCCGGGATAATAAGTAGCGCAGAATTTAATTCCAAGAATTTGCTGTCGATCAGGGAAAAATCGCATCGAAATAATTTACATCCATCCCGAAAAAACAGACAAGAAATCTAAAAAAAATTGCATCGTGTTCCCCGTCGTTTATATAGTCTATTCCAGTTTTTTTTAATAGCTTCAATGTACAGACACGGTATTATATACAATTTTATAATATTGTTACGAGCTACAGGACTCGAATTAAAATAAATGCCATTGGAATTACTATACAGTTTATTAGAACTGTACAAACACGTATAAAACAAATACAAATAAAACTGGATGCAACCAGTTCACACTGCACGATTCAATGCATTTTGACACGCGCAAAGTCCGTCGTCTATATCGCTAATCGAGAGTACTACAAACGTCTTACTCGTATCGTAGTCGTCGCGTGACTGCCCATCTCTCCATTTCCACGAATTACACCTGCGCCACCATCGACGCTATTCCCAGAAAACATAATTCTGCACACCTGCAGGATTATGTCTGCGAACGGCCATAAAAAGCACAGTAACAATAGGCTATTGTCTAAACAAATAAACTCCGAATAGAGGAAGGGCAATAAACTATGTTTTATGGCAGGCAGATGTGCATCCCTTGTATTTGGCCCAACTTGTAACAATATTATAGATTTCATTTCAAAATGTCATTATATATCATAACTTCTATGTATTGTACACGACACTACGACACGATTTAACGCATGAGGTATCTGTATCACAGTCGAATACGTTTTTGTGTATATGAATGTAAGCATATTGGAAAATAAATTTAAAAAAAATATACAATTCCAAAACCTAGTAAGTGCTTCCAAGAATTTTTACTAGATATTACAAAAAAATATCATGATCTTCAAAGATACCTATGTCATTTTATAATTATTTATTATGTAAGCTTATTATATACTGCAGCCAATGGTTGATTTTACTTTTGACGGGGTGTTATACATAATTATACATGGAGAAATAATTTTTTGCTGAGCTGGTCATCAAAATGCGGCTGCTAGTGTTTTTAATTAAAATAATATTAATTGACATTTTCGGAAAAAAATATTCGCTTATTTTTAAAACAAATTATACATCACTTCACAATAATATAATTGTTTAAAGAACTTAAAAAAGTTTGGCTTAAGCAGCCAAAGCTTAACAACAATAAATTTTTGACAAAAAAATCTATATAAATTATATAACAACTGAACCGTCTATTTTTGGCGTTATTGTCTTTCAATACAGTTGATGCAGTTTGGTTGATACGTCTAATATTAGTGTAAAACGAAGATTTTCAATCAGTTTCATAATGTGACACTTTTCGCCCATAAAGTGTTTGAATTTGCGTCGTGCACACATGCAGACAGCAGACCGGAACACAGCACAGCTGATTGATTACAACCGTCCCGTTAATTAAGGTCGATGTTTGCTGAATGAACGAGTTCAATTGGACCATCCGGAGCGGGCACGTGACGGTGTACATATGTATGTATGTTTACACGGTCACACGTCATCGGATAGGAAACCAACCGATCGTATAGGGCAAGCGTGTAGTGTTAACATTACCAAAATTAGTAATTATTCCTTACTTGGTAATTTGTATTGTTGCGGACAGAGAGCACCCCCGTGACCCGCCCGCCGGAGCATACCTCTCCACGCCCCGCATACCGCCGACGCCCATAGCTCGCAGAGTTAGCAGCTAGGCATCAGACGGAACGTGGGTTACACATGCGGCCTTGGAGACCGGATATGCTCACTCACTTGCTCATTCGCTTCACATTGCTCCCATATAATAGCACCAATACGTACTCTCTGTATTTTCTTCTATGTATAGTTTAATTGTAAATAATGCTAATAATAAGTCATACAGTCCACATCGAGTTTTATTTGAAAGTAGCAACTGCCACCAATTTGTATATTGTAGCAATTACCGCGTTCTAACGTAAACCGTGATGAAACCTGCACATTAAGATAACCGACATCTCAAAATATTGTATTATTATTCGCAGGCCCGCCGGACATTGTTCTGATCTGAAAAAATAAAAATCTAAAACCCAATCACAGCACCGCCTACCCGGTTTAATTGTGAATCTAAACCATAGGTTCTCAAAGTGGGCGGTACCGTCCTCCAGTGGGCGCTGAGATTGTTTGAGAGGGCAAATGAATGATGAAATCCGTGGGTGGTGGAAAGTATTACGGAACAGATAAATGTAAATTAATTTTAAAATATATTGTCTCTTTTTTATGTGTAGTTTCTGCCCTACACATCGCGATATTAGAAAGTCCCGTAATTTAGTAACTTTTGATATTTTTGAATAAACAAAATAACACCACCTAAGCCGTTGTTTGAGAAACACTGCTATAGTATAAGCTTGTATTGTAAACATCACCAAAAACAGTAACAATTGCATGCTTAGTAGAGCCGTGCTCCAATCATTATAATGATCACAGCATACTGGGCGGGATCGATCGGTGTATTACCGCGACCTCACAGAATATTGGCGTAAAACGGTTAGCCTTGAGCTAATCGTGTTTCATGCGATGAGTGAAAGTTCCGATAGCCGATTTCCCCTTCTATTTCATCCATCTATTCATATCGCAACTCTTCCTGTCTGATTATCCCATCCCTCCTATTCCGTCTTTCCTATCCCATTCCCTCTAACTCTTCCTTAAAGCTGGCAACTTCTTGGCTGCGCATCTGAGGTTTCAAACGTCTAAAAGTGATGGTAACCACTGTAACCACTTCCCAGCAAGGCATGGAACCCGTTTAAAAGTAACCGGTTTTACTCAACCTTTTTGTTCGTAGTGTAAACCTTAAAGAGCACTCTCTTTAAGGTTTAAGGTTTATATAAACCTGAATTAACCAGTTTTACTCAACCATTTCGTTTGGAGTGTAAACCTTAAAGAGAGTGTTATATAAACCTGAATTAACCGGTTTATTCTGCGAGAAGAGGAAGTATCGTTCTATCTCTCTCAACATGCGTTTGTGTGCGACGGAAAACTTGCTGTACCACATGGCTGCGCTCTAGCGGTGTGCGGCAAAAACCGTCCGAAACCGGTTTATTTAACAAAACCTATTTAACGAAATTCAGTTGCAAAAACCGTTTAATTGAGCTTAAAGTGAGAACAAAACCGAAAAGTAAAGTTTCTATGTACTTAAGCTGTAACCGGTTCGACTTTTTAACCGGTTTACAAGCCTAGCTTTCCAGTACGCAGGCCGTCTGCTTCTTTGCCAGCTTTGCAATTAAAAAATGTTTTAATAGATATAATACGGCACTGTTGGATAAGAGTGTTTACGAAATGGCACCTGCAATATTTAATAAACACTTACCCTGAAAATGTAGCTCGCTTGGTTAGCTGCTAAGCGTCTGCTTTTAAGTATTACCTTAGTAAGCGCGATGCGTGCCTCCGGCATGGTCAATAATCAAATTGTCAATGGTCAAGTACGAATAGTTTCCGAACAAGTAATACACACAAGGAAGGCTAAGAATAACAGGAAGCATTCGGAAGACTACAGCCATTCAGACAGAACTCTCAGCGTGACTTTCGTGGATCTTGTGGATACCAGTGTATTGTGATTAGTGCCACTCATATTAATCGGTGGAATCGATACAATAAGTGCTATCTGTGTTCAGTGGAACATCCGGGTTCTAGTGCTAACATGTGTTGATTGACCTTGAACGTACCGTTTAGTACAGTAGTGCTCATCATACCTGTTGCTGTTGTAGCACCTATATATAAATACAGTATACTGCTAAGGGGTGTTTCATTCAGTACAACACCTGCGAACCCAACACGAACAAAAACGGTTAAAAACAATACCATTAAACATATCTAAAACAAGACTAAAGAAATTATTAATAGACAAAATTAAATCATGTTATTCCTTAATGACAAATTCATTATATCAATACATAATTAATAATAATATTTTAATTAAAGACATTAAATAATTGACATACACAGATTTAAATAATAATTTAAAAAAAAACAGATAATATGTATATAATTAATAAATAAATGTAATAAATATTATCCAAGTTACATAAAAGGTACTTAATAAAATAAATAGGAACTAATTATTTAAATTAGTCGGTCGGTAGTACAGCCTAGCTATGTTTCCGGCTAAGTCCAATGGACTCGCTGACCAACGACGGGTGTGGTCCTCCAGCATTTTGGGGGTTGTGCAGAGGGTTAACACCCCACTCACGGAAAAAGCAACTGTTGCGAAACCGAAAACGAGAACTTGTTCTCGTCTCGGAGGCCAAGACACATTTTGGGTCGCTGAGCCAACGGAGCTAGTTAGTTAATTATTTAAATAATGACGATTAAGATCCTGGTTACTTACACAACATTGAAACTTTACAATGTACTGAACCATGTATATCTAGGAGTAACACCTGTATACAACTACATTTATACAAGAATAAATATTTCATTTCAAAAACTCTTACTCGTACGTTTGCAGGTCAGAAGTGAAAACTTTGATATATATATATAGATAACACTTTATTATACACCAATACGAAAATGAACTTAAAGACTAAAATTATATCTAGTTGTGCTGTGTACAAAGGGCGGTCTTATCGCTAGAAAGCGATCTCTTCCGGACAACCCCGGGAATGAATTGAGATGATAATGGCGATGGTGGTCTACGTAACATATAGTACAAACTACTTACATTTTAATAATAAATACATAAATGATATATGGTAGATATTTTATATATTACATAGATATATACTTATATACATAGCATACAAATACATATCTACAGAATATATAAATGTTTATATATGAATTTAAATATCATATTCCAACGACAGGTAGTATTTTTTGATCATGGTTTTAAATATATATATACTAGGAGATACCTGCGACTTCGTTCACGCTGGACTTGAAATTCCCGCGGGCTTCCGGGAATAAGAAATGTCGCATTTCATTCGTAAAATTTGTTTGAGGAAATTGTTACTAACTTACTGTATGTCGTATCCGCCCACGTCACATAATAAAGAGGTATTTTAATATACGTCTCAAGCGTATATGATATGAGTTTTAGTGCTCATTTTACGATAGGGCAATAAAAAGTGACATTAGCAAGCGATCAATACCGCCCGGGTAGTCCGGGATAAGAGAGATATGTTCATGTCGATACATCTAACAAATGTATTGAAAATTATTACGTTAAAGATGGGTGCCTTGGAGAAGTTTGGAAATATTATTTTATTTTAACCTACTTCAAAAAAGGAGAAGAGTCAATTCGTCGTGTAAATATATTTCTTTTAATTATATGTACATTTTTTTTTAATTGCATGATTTCACCAGACAGGCATAAGGCGCACCCGATGAAAAGTGGTTACCATCGCGTATGGACATTTGTAACACCAAAGGTGTTGCTACCAATGTGCTGCCACT
Source organism: Dendrolimus houi (assembly GCA_039645545.1). NCBI lineage: Eukaryota > Metazoa > Arthropoda > Insecta > Lepidoptera > Lasiocampidae > Dendrolimus > Dendrolimus houi. The sequence continues at coordinate 2,206,043 of CM077136.1, read as the reverse complement.
ATGTAAAGGGAGACTAGTACCTGGCCATTAATGCCGGAACACAACTCAAGATTATTATGGCGGCATACTCTAGACCAGGGGTGATAGCCATCCAGGTGTGCAAATACCCCACCACTGTGGGTTGTTTTATAGCACCTTACGACAGGGCCGCCCGGCCGCGAGAAATAGTAATATTTCTCCGTTCCTGCACAAATGTACAAACTAAGTTAAGTCATAACTTTTTTGTTTCTAGACCGTTCTTGATCATTCTTTTTGCGTTGGATTCAGTACAGCTTCTTATTGGATACGACATATGTCACTTAAAAGTGAGAAATAAAAGTTTTCTAGCAAAAAAGAAACCGACTTCAAGAGTAACTAAAAAGCATAATAAAAATAAGTATTTTCTACAACGTCTTGAAGTCGGTGCGTTTTGCTTATTTGTTGTTGTGTTTTGTATGTATTGCTTGGCACCGACTTCAAGGCATATCTTCTTTACATAGTATAAAACAAAGTTCTTCTAAACCACGCAATGGATTTGTAAGCGGTTTTTACCATCAGTTAGATAGTGTTTCACTGAATGTTTGTATATATACATAAAACCTAATTAAGTTTTTATGTAAGTAGAAAAAAACAATATTTTGCAACCAAGTTGCAGAAGAGCTTAGATAAACATGTGATGCAATGTAACCTATATGTGAAAGTTTGTTGGCTATTCTAAACATAAAAAAAATATGCTTGTAAAAAAAAATTAAAACTATAGTGATTAATTAATCTATGACATAACTATTAATTATACCTAATTACGTAACAAATATTAGTTAATTCTATTTATACCACCTTTATACACAGTTTAACAATAAAGTGTTGTTACAACTTAAGTTCCGACAAAAACAAAACCCACCTGCATATCTATAGAAACATACTTTATTACCTGTCGGCATTTGAACTAATTGTAATTCTTTTATGATTGTCTTCTTTTGTTTAGTTATTTATTGGTTATTGTGGAGAGCAGCCTATTGCACTCGTTTATGGCCGTTTGTAGGCATAATTAGGCAGGTGTGCGGATTACGATTTCTGGGAAATTGCGTCGACGCTTGCCGGCATATTTGCATTTGTGCAATATAAAGCAATGGCCCGATTGAGGAAGAGTGAGTCTAGCTATAACCACGAGCGAAGCAAGACGTGTGTACCACATTCAGTAATCTATTTAGTGACGGACTTTGCGCGTGTTATTGAATCGTGCATTACGTTTGGACTGGTTGTGTTCAGTTGTATTTGTACCTGTGTTTTACGTGTTTGTGTAGTTGTAATAAATTCTATAATTATTCCAACGGCATTTTAATTCGAGTCCTGCAACTCATAACAGTATTCTATTCTATTCTATCTATATATCTACACAAATAAATAAAATTGAAGTGTCTGTTTGTAATGTCTAAATAACAGCTTTTTACTAAATGCATATAAAAGTATATACGGCATTTATATGGAAAAATAAAATTTTTGTCTGTCTGTCTGGATGTTCCCGCTAATCTCTGAAACGGCTGGACCGATTTTCACGGGAGTTTCACTGGCAGATAGCTGATGTTAGAAGGAGCAACTTCGGCTACTTTTTTTTAGTGTTCCGTGAAAGAAAGCCACGCGGGCGATGTCACGGGCACAGCTCGTTCTAAATAAACAAGGCTTAAGTACCGAGGCTTGACTTGCAGCGAAGCCGCGGTAAAAACTCTATTACATTATAACTAATAGCGGGATTTTTTTCATTTATTTACATTAAAAAAATTACTAATTTCGACAGTGAGAACTTGTCTTAGTATTTAGGTCTAAGTTGAAATATGATAAAGAAGATATTTTACTTGAAAAATGGTGGGTTCAGCGTAATAGACAATAGGGTTTAGTCTAGATGTTATTATTAGGTTAGAGATATTGGGTAATCCTTCTTGGATAAAATTCTGTCGAACTTTACCAAGAGAATGAAGGTATTTTATAAATGTTCACGTATATATAGGTATACAAGAACCGGTTTTCAGTATAACTAGTTTTATTCTTATTATTAGGACCTTGAATAAGTTCTCCCGGTTTCTTTTACAAAATAAAAGCTTTATTTAAATTATAAGGAACAAAAACATTTCATTCAAAGTATTGCCCATCACTAACGACCACTTTCTCCCATCTTTCTGGCAGTATATGAATTCCGCGTCGGAAATCGACATGTCTTTTGAGGCTATCCAAGAATCAATCCATTTTTAGCTTCTTCATAAGAATGAAAACGCTGGTCAGCTAGGCCATGTGCCATCGAATGGAATAGGTGAAAATCAGAAGAGGCTTCTTCTTCTTCTTCAGCCAATCTCAGTCCACTGCTGGACGCAGGCCTCCCCAAGTACGCGCCACATATCCCGGTCTCCTGTCTTCCTCATCCAGCCCCTGCCGGCGATCTTACGCAGATCGTCAGTCCACCGGGCTGGCGGGCGTCCTACACTACGTTTTCCGAGACGTGGTCTCCACTCCAGGACTCGTTTGCTCCATCGGCCGTCGGTCCTGCGACAGACGTGACCGGCCCATTGCCACTTAAATTTGCTAATTTTGCGAGCTATGTCGGTTACCTTCGTTCTCTTACGGATGTCCTCATTTCTGATTTTAGGGGCTATGTCAGGTGAATACGACGGGTGGGGTAGAACTTCCCATTGAAGCATTTCCAGGTAAGTTTTCACTGGACCACAACAACCACCACCAACTTTTCGTCTACAATTTTTTTCGGTGCGCCAGAACGTTGTCTAACCTCAAGTTCAAAATCATCATTTTTAAAGCGTCGAAACCAATCTCTGCATGTCGTATCCGATATAGCATTGACACCATAAGTCTCAACAAGAATTCTATGTGTTTCAGCTGCAGATTTCTTTTGAATAAAGTAGTGCAATAAAATAATTCCCCGCAAATACACTTTATTTGGCACAAAAGTAGACATTTTCAGAACTAAAAAAAATTACTTTGTTTACGCCAAAGTAAACAAAGTTTTTTTTACCATACACTGAAATTTAAGGTTAGATACACTACTGCCTTGCATGTGTGTTACCATTCGAAATTCCACGAACGAGGTACTGCTACTGTCATCTTTGAAGAAACAGCAAGAACTTATTCGAGGTCCTAATATGTTGTATGATTTCTTTTAAACATGCACTCTGAGTTAAATAAAACTTAGTTAAAAATTACAGTTAATTTGTGTAATCTATATATATATATATATATATAATTCTTCTGTACGTGTGTTGACTGTGAACTTCTCCTAAACTGCTGGACCGATTTTGATGATATTTGTTTTGTGTGTCCCCGGGTCCTCTGGTGGTTTCGATTCACGGTTTGAACCGATAGGTGGCGCTAAGATCGGGTTCCAGAATCCTCCTAATCACCTGGAGCGATTTTGGTGATTTTGTTTTTGTGTCATGAAACAAAGTCTTAGGAATTCAGAAAATATGGCGGTACGAAGTTCGCCGCGTCAGATAGTATATAGTATATTTTTAAGATGTATTTTTTTTTTAATTTATTATTATTAAGAACAGTATTAAAATGTTATTCAGTAAAACTAAAAATGCAACTACATTAAAAAGTCATACAATGCAATAAGAAAAAGCATGAACACAACTACAAACCAATAAAAATATGCTGCTGCTACATTTATTGCTTTTTAAAGTTACTGTCGCAGTAATAACTGAAAGCCACTTAACAGACAATAGGAGAGAGTTATAAGTTTTTTTATTTGAAGTGCGATTGGCACCGTCTTAGAAAGTAACTCGTAAATAATAATTTTACTCAGCTTGATTGCACGTCGCTTCGCGGTAACTTATTGTACTTTCGAACGGCTGTTCGTATGATTATTTGATCTCTGGACGCTTATTATTAAACAGACCTAACTTATTTTGTTGGGTCCGGACGCGTATGTGGATGTGTAGGTATAGATATATTTCACAAACATTTATTGGGTACAATATTCTTAAATATAAAACACAAAATGAATACATATTTATATCAATCAGGTTTTCACAAAAAAGTAAATTGTATAATAAATTATTTATTTATTTATTTACTACCAAAAAAAAGGTTTTTTAAATACAAGCTTTTGAGATTCTGGATATCTCATGTAGCAGCAGAGTGCTAGCCAAGACAAGTAAAACGAGCCCAAACTCGACGGGTGTATCTTGTTTACTACAGGAGTTTCTATGGCCACCTTCCGACTCCATCATCAAATCAGCTCCATGGTACCATTATATTGCATTGTCACGCGATGTACATATGCGTGCAAAATTTCAGCTCAATCGGAAACCGGGAAGTTGGTCAAATTTAACTTGCAAGATTCCATCCGAAGTTACTTATACATACATCCATTGCAAGTTAAATAAAAGCTTGTAAAAATATATTTTATTTAAAAAAATCCTTGTAATATTATAAATATATAGAATATTCCATAAATCCAATTATAAGAAAATTACAGAAAATGTTACGTTAGGTCAATATTGTTTTTTTTTTACGAAAATACACGTAAAATATTGAACCGATTCCGATGGGGTTTTCGCTGATCGACAGCAAATACTTACTCTTAAAGTATGCGCTACTTTTTATTCCGGGAATCCCGCGGGAACTTTTCTGGGAATAATTTAAAATGGCCATATTAAAAAAATCGAATTGCAATATGATTTTTTCACTGATCGATAGTATCTATATAATATAGTATATAGTAGAATCTTGTATTATGAAATGTGTGTCATTTTTTATCCGGGAATCCCGCGGAATTTTTTCCGGGAGCAGTTTGTAGTTTTTCTGGCGCATAAATATTAGCTTATTCCGACACAGTTTTCACTAAAACGATAGCTTACATTCGTTTTTATATGCTGCGGTACTCTGTGTCCCGGAAATTAAGTCAAGCGCGGACGAAGTCGCGAGCATATTCTAGAAGTATATACGTGAAAAACTAGTACAGTGCTCTTTTGCCGTACTAAGAAACTTTTTAACGAGCTTAAATTTGATTATTCAACAAGTTTTGATATTTTGGTTTTGTGCCTTTGACACAAAATAAGCCCGGAGGGATTTTCCGGAATTGTGTAACTTGCGTAATTGTTAAAGGCTGTGAAAATGAATGATCGTTTGTTGGGGACGCGCGACGTAATAACAATTTGTCTAGTCTCAAGCTAGCTTTGAATATCTAGTTTCGTGTGTTACAAATTCGTGTGGGACGCAAAGAAAAGATGGATGGTGTGTTTATTTAAAGGATTATAGGAGATCTGGGTAGCTTAGTACCACATTTTGTTGGCATCCTGAAATATGTTGCGGCTAATATGTATTTATAGGAGATGTCATGAAAGTATAGTTGTAGTAATTAGTCATATAATAATGCCATAATTGATTAGATTATATGAAACTATGTAAGTAATTGTATACGATGTATAACTTTGACAGTTGTGAAAAATGTAGTTGATAGATAGATAACTCTTATACAGCAATACAATAATGAAAATAAGTACTAAAATTATATCTAATTATGTAGAAAGGGGGCCGGTGTTATCGCTAAAAAGCGATCTCTCACAGACTAGCCTAGGTATTAATTGAGATGATAATGGCGATGGTAGTGTACGAACAACTTACTTTTTAATAATAAATACATAAATTATATATATATTGTTACAACTTAGGCTACGACAAAAACAAATTCCACTCCCTAATCTGTAAAAGCACATTTTATTACCTGTCGGCATTTGAATTGATTGTAATCCTTTTATGGTCGTCTTCTTTTGTTTACTTCATTATTAGCATACGTTTCTGGTTATTATGGAGAACAGCCTATTGTTCTATTGTACTCGTCTACGGCAGCTTGCAGGCTGCATCATTAGCCAGGTGTTGCGGATTATAAATACAAGATAATTCTAGGAAATCAGGTCGACGTTGCCGGGCGGGCACATTTGCATTTGTGAAATATAAAACGATGGCCTGATTGATAGAGGCAATCAATTAAGCGACAACTACGATGAAGGCGTGACGTGTGTACATTCGGGAATCTAATATTGACGGACTTTGCGCGTTTTATTAAATTACGATCTTCTGCATTGCGTTTGGATTTGTTGTGTTCAGTTATGTTTGTACCTGTGTTATACGTGTTTGTTTAGTTCTAATAAACTCTATAATAATTCTAACGGCATTTTAATTCGAGTCCTGCAAACTCATAACAATATATATATATATGCAGAAATTTCATATATTAAATAGATATATACTTAATATACATATATACAAAATATATAAATGTTTATAGATGAATTTAAATATCGTATTCTGGCGATAATATTCTTTGGTCATAGTTATTGGTAGCGATTTTGCTTGTCTGATAGCAAAGATAGTTGTATTGTTATGAACACTTTGTTCCCGCGAACATTCGCTGTGTAAAGGTGCAAGTGGTTGAGATACCAACCGTTTATGGAAGTCGGCGAGTGGTGGTGGTTTGTTGGAATCGATTATTCGACCGCGGTATATGTACCTGAAAGTTTAAAGTGTAGTGTAAAGTTGATAATTGAAATTATATTTAGAGGTTGAAAGTGAAATAGAAATGTTGATATCCTGCATTGTATTTTTCTGAAATTCGGCATCCCACAAGTTTTACATAACTTATTCTTACTTCGTTTGCGCAGAAGAATGCAGACTGGTTTCCGACATGAAAATAATCTATGTATATTGAATTTAATTCGCAAGCGGAAATGGCGCAGTGTTGCTTGCTATGCCTTCTTAGCTCTGTTCCGCTTACACGATTCGTACACGGTCGGACGATTCCCACGCTACTAAAATTGGTCTACTGCGCAGTCGGAAGGAATTGTTACTTGTGTAAATTTGTACGAATACGAATATATCACAATAAGATGGAACTTTATATTATGGCTTACCAAGCGATTATCCATAACCAGTCATTTTAGGCTCCCTCCCTATAACGTGACATTAGAAATTTTCTTATTAGTCGTATTGGAATAAAAAACACAGTTAATACCGTGAAAATGTATTTAAGCCTATATTCATTTTAATTTTGTTTTGTTTTCAAAAAATCAAAAAGACTAAATTGACTGTTTTATTTTGTTTCAGGTAATAACTTCGGATCAACGAAACACAAAGTAGTTTAGCGTATTCTGTTCCGTATTCAGCTGGAACTATTTACCATCTGTCGAGTAAAGGTAGCCTATATTTTTTAAATCTCAGAGATATAGATATGCTTACAAGGTTAGATAAAAATCGATTTGTACTTGTGTAATAACCTCTCATTAAAGACACTGACATGTTTGTGAACAATTTGCTCTAATTCCTCGTTATGCAGATGTTCTCCTTTGAAACTATTTGCCCTTAGAAGCCGTAAAAGCTAAATCACTTGACATATTTAAAAAAATACTGTAAGTACCTACATCACTTTACGTTGTTATCTGCCGTCTATGTATATTATGTCCATATGTAGCGATTAGCTAAGAATGTCAAAGTTGCTTGTAAAGCGCAATACACACCAAAACCGCCGACCCGCCGACAAAAAGTTGCCGACATAGGTCGGCAGGTCGGCAGCTTTGGTGTGTATTGCTCTTTAGAGATCCTTATAAGCGATAAAGCCGCGTATTATTTTAATAAGAATTTTGTTAATTAGCTTGTCATTTCCTTTTATGAAGTTCTTAACATCTCTGTGGAACGTCTAATCAACTTATCACCTTCAATTCCCGCTGTACATCCGTCCAACAAGCTCTAGCGGTGAAATACACTGTGTACAATCAAAGTGATAAATGGCCTGCGCTTAGGTTTCTATCACAGTATATAGAACAATACAGTAGACACAATTCTTTAATATCGACAAAGTAAGTTGCCCATAGACTGGAAATATAGCTCATGTAATCGTAACTTTTACAGAATAACGAAAACAAATTATTTGAGCATAACTCATGTAATGAAATGCATTTATGTAAATATAATACGTAGAAGATAAATTGAGGGAATATGCCTGTAGTAACACTGAGAGAAATTAATTATGCTTAGTTTTTGTTTCATCTATATAATAAATAAAAATAAATGTCTATATGTTTGTCTTCTATGCGTTTCTACACCATCGATCAGATTGTTATAATAATTTGGGTAAGATGTTCTGAGTACGCCCGCTAGGGTTTCTGGCCTAAAAAACAGGAATATACAACCAAACTATTATTTAATTTACGTAACACCGCAACGCATGCTGGGTACAGCTAGTACACTTATAAAAATGTTTTTAATTATCATCCCGTAAAGGATAACTATGAACGGTGTATATGATTAAATAGGAGGACATAACCGTACATTTGCCTTACTATCCGTGTGAAATTTGATTTTAACTCTATATGTTAAAATTCAACCAAAGGTAAGTCAAGTGAATGAATAGTAAGACCTAAGGACCGGCATTTTTTCGAATAAAAACAAGTGCTACTGTCTTGGTACAGTGTAACCGCTTTCTGAGATATCTCTCAAATGACAGAACATTTAGATTTACGTGAACACTCGATTAACTCATAAAACAATTCTGACTTTTTCTGTGCCAAACGGAGCCGTGCAATTACCGTTTAGTTTTATACTGTGGCCTATACATCTGATCCCAACGGTATCGAACTGAATTGAGCTGTTTACTTCAGTCGTTTTCATTTTACTACACGTATTATTTACCTTCATGTTTTATCCCTTGGGATCATTGCTTTGATTGAAAACCTTCCACGATAGTGGAATTTCAAAAATACATTTGTTTTATAATCTTTATTTACACACCTATACATTTCCACATAATTTTTTTTTTATTACAGGAGCTCAGCAGACAGGCTGACGGCCCACTTGATGATGGAAAGTGGTTACCGTCACCTATGGACATTTGCAACACCGACGGTGCTACAAATGTGCTGTTGCTCTCTTAAAGGAGACTGGAACCTGGTCACTGCTGCCGGAACACAACACAAGGTTGTTATGGCGGCATACTCTAGACCAGGGGTGGTCGCCATCCAGTCGAGCAAATACCCTACCACCTGGCTGTGGGTTGTTTAGTCGCCTCTTACGACAGGCCGCCTGGCCGCAGGAAATTGTATTCTTTCTCCGTTCCTGCACGGATAAAAAATTAATTCATGTTAACATTACAAATGTTTACATGTATTATTATACAACAGCAGTTGTTTGCGAAGCCATATTGTTTTCTGTACACTTATGTTAATAGTTTTGAATAAATTCTTTAATTTTTAATTTACAATATCAGCCCATATATGTCCCACTGCTGGGCTCGGGCCTCCCATTGTAGGGGGAACAGACAGTATACCCGCCACGCTTGTCTTATTTCGATGTGCAGGTCACATCACGATGTTTTCTTTCACCGATGTTAGCACGTGGTAATTATTACAATATGCACATTAGATAAGAAAACTGGCTAAGTGGTGCATGCATTCCGGCCAGGATCGAACCCGCGCCCTTTGAGTTTGGGACGCGTACTCTAGCCATTACGCTTCCACGACTTTTTTTAAATTTATAGCAAGTTATTTAACAATTTACATTATTACCTTAAACGTGGAAGGCAACCAATATATGAAGGGTACAGGCAAAGAACAGGGATTGTCACAAAGTTTATTTTTTCTATATTCTATTGAAAGCAAATCTTTGTCTATGGTAGTTTCTTTCCCAATCACTAACTTTTATATAAAATTATTTGCCCATAAGTGAACTTAAATACAAAGACTTGATGTGTCTGATACCATTTTGTACCAGAGAAGCACAGGTGTTTTATGAATCATTAGAATATGATTCCAAAACTAAAGATGCTGCTGACTGAATTGCATATTCCTTGTTTTCTGTTCTTCCAAGATTGTTTTATTTAATTTTAATAACCAAAAAGTCCATCATAACTACACAGTTATATTAATTACATAAACGTTTAATTAGTTTTAAGCAAAAGTTACTGCATACGCCGATCTCAATAAAAAATATGTACTTCTAATTGCGTTTTTCTCAAAATCTATTTATTAAGACATTCCCTGTTCTTTGCCTGTACCCTTCATATGATCCAACAAACCGCCTGCGACAAATATCAGGGGTATATTATTATTGCTCGTAAAAATGCAGGAGACCTTTAACTGGTATTGTTAAGGATTAATTTAGGAAAAACAGAAACTCGAGAATCTTTTGAAAGCTATTAACACAAGAGTTCTTAAAAGATTTCACGAAGCCGAAAATATATTCTTAGCGCCCCAAAAGATTTACCGGCGAGTATCTAAATTCGAAACCTCGCCCACCTTTGTCTCGTTTTAATTTAGAGAACTTGTAGAATAATAAATCAATTTCCCACTCCGCCTTTCCTTGAATTAAATCAGAATTTAGTTAGTAAACATCTAGATTTCGCAAGTTTGGACGCGGGCTGTGTCGCACCCGGCGGACCTCTCGTCCGTGGACGGGATGAATTGCATTAAGATTTATATTTCAAGTCGTAGATATCTTTTAAATAACTTGTTAACTGAATACTCAACAGACAGTAGTCTTCTTCTAATCTAAGATCTAAGTCTATCCCTCATTGCTAAGGATCGGGAATATGTCAGTGAAAAATTGCTCTCCTCCACCAACATCGATTTTCAGCACGGTGGAAGGCCGAATTTATTGACATGCCAGTGCTACATACAATGTGCTCAGTCGAATTATTTGAAGATCGCGATGTCTCTCGCCTTCAACTTTCCCAGTGACCACAAACAAGACTCATATTGTCAGGGTTCTGTCGGACTATGTGGCCAAAGTACTTCAGTATCCGTTGTTGGCATACTGCTGATAACTGAGGCTGAGGCATTCGTTCGGGGAGCTGTGCACAGAATTCTTAGCATCTGACGTTATCAGTACAAGACGGCAGTAGTCGAATACATTTCTGTTTATTTGTCTAACCTTTTAGGTTTAGATAAGATAACTCCATATTGTACACCAACGCATAGATAAACAGAGATAGAAAAATACAAGATATACTACAACGGGCGGCCTTATCGCTAAGCGATCTCTTCCAGGCCATTGTTGGCAGGGATTGATAGATTTTTAATAGTGACGATGGTGCAGTTTGTAAACAGTGATTAATGATAAGTATACACAATACATATAATTACAAAAATAATATTAATATATATACATATGTATATACACATACGTATGCACACACGTATATACATATGGCAATACAATCATACATATCATATATAAGAGTATTAGGAATTATTATACACAATAGAAAAGGAATGCGTCTGAACCTGATTTTTAAAACACTGTAAGGACTTGACTTGTCTTATAGGTAGCTCATTCCGGAAACGCACAGCGTGGACGGGAGTTTATGTATATTGGTAAACGGTATTTTTTTTTTAAATAGTTGATAGAGAAATATACGCACTGTATATCCCCAAACCAAGCAAGTTACACATGTGTTATTGGCAATATACAACGGACCACTCTGGGACTGCTCCCAGACACCCAGACCATAGTAAGCAACGGAAAGATCGTTTACGAAATTTACCTTGAGCCTCTGCGTCCCAGTGTCAGCCAGGCCGGCAAAGGCTTAGCACACTAAGCTACAGACGAAGATACTTTTATATAAGCGTTAGATCCATCCGTTTTCTGTAAGTCCATCTGTCTGTGCGTTTATCTGTCTGTCTTTGGATGTCTTAGTATTTTTTCTCAGAAACTACTACGTCTAAAATAAATAATAACCGGCAGACAAATACATATATTGTGTATCCCCAAATTAAGCTAGGTACGCTTGTGTTATGGGTAATATACAACGGATTATTCTGAGGCCGACCCCAGACACCCAAACCATAGCAAATAACGGAGAAGAGAAAACTCATTTCCGAAATTTACCATGCCAGGAATCAAACCCGAAAGCTCCGCATTGAAGCGAGGTAGGCTAGTAAAGGCTTAGTCCCCTCAACCACAGAGGCCGTAAAACACCCAGTAGTTTCTGAAAAGTTTATGACAACCCGTAATCTATATGCTGCTAAATGATAATGTAGTGAAACTGCAAGAAAAGTAGAATTTAGGGGTGAACCTCATACATGTAGTTGAGGTATCAACTTTTTCATAGTATGCTATGTATCTACCCGTCTATACGCGTCATATTTTGTCAGGAGCGAACATTTCCAAAATACAATTCCTGCGGCCGGGGGGTCTGTCTTAAGAGGCGACAAAGCACCCCACAGCCAGGTAGTACTATCCCTAGTCTAGGGTATGCCGCCATAACAACCTTGAGTTGTTTTCCGGCATTAGTGGCCAGGCTCCAGCCTACCTTTAGAGAGCAGCAGCGCATTTGTACCGCCTTTGGTGTTGCAAATGTCCATAGGCGATGGTAACCGCTTCCTATCAGGTGGGTCGTTAGCCTGTCTGCTGAACTCAGGCAATTAAAAAAAAAGTAATGACCTTATTGCCTTTGGATAGCAACGCTAATTTATTTCCACAAGTATAGACCAGCCTTTTGGTAGCGTGACAAAGACCAGCCGTTTGGCTATATCTTGATGAAACTCGTGTGCGTCATGTTAAAACCTACCTTTTCACATTATCAAAGCACTGGCGATTTTTAGATTTTTAAATATTCTATTGGCTCTTCTATAACTAACTAACTCCGTTGGCTCAGCGACCCAAAGTGTGTCTTGGCCTCCGAAACGAGAATATGCCACCTGTTTCTGTCCTGTGCGATTTCTTGCCAGTTATGGGCTTGAAGTTCACACAGGTCAGCCGATCGGCCGTCACCCATCCGATCGTCCTAAATAGGCCATCTTCACGCTTCAATCCTCTTCCATCCGTTCCACGTGACCGAGCCAACGGTGGCGGTGAGATTTTATCTCTCCTATAATGTTAGGCTCGGCCACGAGATTCTCAATTTCAAGGTTGGTTCGGACGCCCCAGCTGCCATCGTCTCTCCTTGTTGGGCCCAAAATCTTACGGAGAACCTTTCTTTCAGCCACTAACAGCTGGTTCTCTTCCTTTTTTTGACTTTTCTGAAACTAATTTTTTCCATTCCTCCTGTCACTGTGATAGCGATTACATGAATTGCATCTGGCTCAGCCTAATCTATTATTTTATCTTGCAAGTTAGTACAGCTTTCTAAACTGCAACTCTGTGTGGGACACAAATCCCACACTTCAGGCCCTCGTGGTTTAAGGGGCTGAACCTCACGATTCGTTAAATTGCACGTCATATAACCAGTATTTGAATGTTTTACAGACAAAAAAATAATTTCGGAGATGTCCGAACGATGCTTTTGACAGGACGTAATCAATCAATTCACTGCGTCGCGTTGACTGATAAAATTCGCAGTCATTGGCGAAAATTTTTCACTATTATTTTTAGGAATACTCAAAGTTTTATTTGGGATTTTCTCTTCTAAAGTTTTCGAAGAGTTTCAATTAACTTTGAGAGAGAGAAAGAGAGATAACACTTTATTGCACACCAAAAAATACAATTACAAAAACAGACCATATTTACAATATTTTATAGGCAACACAACAGGCGGCCTTATCGCTCAAAGCGATCTCTTCCAGGCAACCTAAATGAGACAAAAAAAATTTGAATCAGGCGATATAGGTGGTGCAGGAAAAAGGCAATAGATACATAAATACTTAAACTAGTTTAAGAAATGAATATACAAATACATACATATATACATAGTCATATATATACAATAATACATAAGTTATTATAATAATAATAATGTATTAGCATGATTATATTCTGTAAATCAGACATAGATAGCTATTTGTGGACAAATAGTGTTTTCTGAGCAAATTTCTAAATATTGGTAATGATTTGGCCTCTCTGACAATAAGAGGCAGCATATTCCAAAGTTTGACAGCCTGCACCGTAAAAGAATTATCATAACAAGATGAAGTGTGTGCAGGCGTCATAAGTTTACGGTACGTATCATGGCGCAAATTATGGGCAGTGAATGCATGTTTTTTGTACAAAAATTATTTTGTTCATAATAAATATTATTATAGTAGCCGGTTTCTGTGCTGCATATTGACTTTCGAGGCGCACGTACGCGTAAGGATTTTGCGAAATTTTAATGTTTGGTCCTAAGTATAGTTATTTTGTATTCTACCTATAATCCTTTAAAACTACAAGTAAAATTCTAAACCTAGATAATCGTCACGTATAAGGTGTCCAGAAGGCTGGCTACGTCACCTCGCTGGATCGCCGTACTGATTCGTTGTCCAAGGTAAGCACCAGTAACCTGATTACCTGAAAAGTTGACCAAGCATTTTGAGGCAGTAGATAATGGTCTCAGCACCTCGCGGTCCAAACGTCTCACCAGCATACGACATAAACACCTAACTCGAGAGATTCAGCTGTTTATGCTGCTGAACCGGGTGATCTAGCCATATTTGGAAAATGAAGTCCATTCCATGCCAGAGGCTGTTTGATGTTTCCCACACCGTTAGAGGATAGCAGTAATTTTATCAGCACGCCTACTGTCGTTACGTGCAATACACATGTATATTATTCGACTCCAGTAGAACCGGCACGTTATCGTGGCAAGCAGATTATACTAGTATGGACATATAAATATAGTATTAATTCATATTCGCTAAGTCACGTTTTCATGATTTATCCAAGAGTAACAAGACGTAAAGCTGTGTAAACCCCATTCCGAAATGTAGCTCCAAAGCAGACATTAAAATGATTAACGCCTATCCAATATTTATCCCGAACACAGATTGGAATGTCGCAGTGAGAAGCTAATATGTAAATTTGACTCCCTAGCCAATCCCCGGGATTCCCGGAATCCCAAAGAGACGTGATCAAACAGAATAACGTATAGTTGACGGCTTAGGGGGCGACGGGATTCGTCGCGTTTGTTCACATGTCCTTTCTTATCGCGATATTGGACTTGAAAATTTGATTTCTTATTGAAATCGTTGATGCATCCTGCAGTCTATGCGATAATCGAAGATCATTTTGATTTGTAGAGGTGGGATTATATACAGAACAAATGCATATATACCTGTTAAAAGGGACAAGTACAGTTCGCCATCTTTATTACTTTTAGAGTCAAGACACACTGACGCAGAGTCGAAGAACATCGAAACGTCACTATATTTTTTATTTTTTTATGATATTAGGTTCGGTTTGATCACATCAAGCCTAATATTAGAAGATGATGCGGTTGAAGATCGAGCACGCTTACCTAGAAAGTACTTATTCACACGTGACTTGAAGACACCCGGATTATACTTTTTTGGACTCTGGTAATACATTCAAATCATATCATTAACTTGCTCAAGAACATGGTAAATAAAAACATTAGATCAGTGTTCCGCAACCTTTTTGTGTTCAAAGTACATCTAGGAAAACGAAAATTTTTGGAGGTACACCACAAATAAAAATGTTTTTTTAAGTAAGCCAAACGAAACAAAACGCCTCGCTCTTGCGCTGGCGTGATTTACCTACATATTTTATGTGTAACTAAGTATTGTTCTTAGCCTTACATTATTTACTAAAAATAAGTTTATAACATAACCTTATTATTCCGAGGCACACCAATTAATGACCACGGTACACCAGTGTGCCGCTGTACATACTTTGCGGAACACTGCATTAGATGACAATATGTTATTTTACGTTTCACATGTTTTTGCCCTTTCAGGCATGAAAATGGTAATTAAGAAACACCTTAAAAATCAACAGAGTCCAGTACAACATTTATTTTTCTATTTATATATGACTATATTGTTACATGCCGTCAAAGATAAACGCACAGCTGCCTGTCGTAAGCGCAGTTTATTGTCTTCCCGAATTTAGGAATTTTTTTTTGTTTTGAATTTGTAATTAAGAAAAACATGCTATTGTTTTTCTACTTGTTTTATGACCATCATTCGACTTTGTTGACCGTTCGCAGGTGTGCAAATTACTATTTCTCGGAAACTCAATGCGCGCGGCCTATTTTTTTGTACTGAATAGTTAGTATAAGATAATGCCCGAATGGAGGGGTGGGGCAGTCAAGCGACGACTACGAGACGAGTAAGACGTTTGTAGTACTCTCGATTAGCGATATAGACGACGGACTTTGCGCGTGTCGAATTGCATTGAATCGTGCAGTGTGAACTGGTTGCATCCAGTTTTGTTTGTATTTGTTTTATACGTGTTTGTATAGTTCTAATAAATTCTATAGTAGTTCCAACGGCATTTTTAATTCGAGTCCTGTAGCTCGTAACAATATTAATTTGGCTTAGGGCAGAAATCGTATTATTGTAGTTTGTCATGCTACATCAAAAATCGCTCTCGGATTATCCGTATGATTACCCGTATGATTACCCGTAAATCCGTAAACTCATAGCAAAAAGGAAAATCTCTATATGTCAGAGACAATGTCATAATAATTACAATTTATCGTGCATGTATATTACGCAGCTCTGCCGTACGGGGAAGAAACGTGGACCAAGAAACGTTTTGTTCGCACCGATGTTGTTTCCACAGTGAAACGATGGCGAAGACCAAAGTGCCTTGTCGTCCGAAGATGGAATGGTGTAGAGGGAATCAAGTCGAACAGTTCAACCGCATAGTTTCCAAAATAAATGCTATAGAATACCGATAGACTGGCAAACTTTAGACTTTGAAGCCTTGTATTGACAAGCTGGTGACATAACATAACATATTATAACATAACATAACATAACCCCTGTCTCCGTAACGTAACTCATACATACATTGTACGCACGTGATTCTCTTTTTATATCGATTGAAATGTATTATTCCTTACGTTGTGTTGATAGCGGATATCATGCTATGTAATATTCGTTTTTGAATTGACACATCGATGCGCTTCGGCTCTGCGTCAGTGTGTCTTTGCCTCACTACCAATTACCGCTCACCATGTTCGGATTGGGCGGTCTTCGGCAACCCTTACTGTTAAAGTACACATATAAATCGTCCTTTAAGACGTCAAGCCAACATGTCTAGGACCTAAGCCCCCCTTCAACCAGGAACAAGTTTAGGGGACATGATAAGACATTTCTGTCTGTATGGCTATCACCCCTTGTCTAGAGCAAGCCATCATAACTACCTTAAGTTGTCTTCCGACATATTTTTGGACAGGCTTCAGACCCGCAACACATCGGCAACATCTCTGATGTTGCAAATGTCTATAGGTGACGGTAACAACTTTCCATCGGATGGGTCGTCAGCTTGTCTGCTGATTTCAGCAATAAAAATGCGTGGCAGTCAATTATGAAGGGCTCTGTATATCTTACACGTGATTTCCTATATCCATCATAACCTACCCACTGTTATGTGCATATTTTTATATTGTTTAACATTCAGAACAGTTACGTTGCGTCACGTTGGAAGATTCCACACATAATTAGTCAATAATTAGTCATGTGCAAAGTGGGCCAGTTATCGCGAACGCTATGCGACCTCGGTGTCGCGTTGCGGTAACTTCACGCTGCATAATGTATTATGTGTGCATTTGTATCTTGTACACGTATAAATAACTATATACATTAGTACCGAATGTTATCTTGACTTCTTACTTAACAAAGGTCTCGTAAAACACACTTCAAACTGCCATGCCTGTTTGGACTTAGCTACATGTAAATCACTCGACCGCATCATAGCCCGCAATCATGTGTAATACTTGCAACAACTCAGAAGGGTTTATGGTAATAACAGAATAGCAACTGGTCACTATACTTACAATCAGATAACTTTACGACTTAAATACATTTCATACACTGAACTGACACATTCAACAGATATTTTTAGAACACCTTGCCATCCCTTCAACAATTTTACAGTCTAAGAAACTTAGCGAATTGGCACCACAAATAGCGGATTGAAGTCATTGATTCAATATTTTAAATAATAAGGATATGAATGACAAGATTTTTTTACATTATCGTTTGGAAATATTAGATAATATTATATATATTATATTATATATAAAGTACTAAATGTAATAAAATAAATCGAACATAGTAAAAAATCTAACACTTCTGCCAACACGAAAATCAAATGTAGTGAATACAATCTGTATACAATTGAGAGATTTTAAATTACAATCTTCACTATTACTACATCATACTAGAGATAAATATTGTTATATATAATTACGATAAATTATAGAAAAGTACCCTATATAAAACAGGCGCTAATCACAGAATAAATAAAAATATAACAATACTATTATTCAATTAAAGAATTGGCCGATTGTATCGTTTAGAATTAACAGGGTATATTACAAAATTAATAATTATTAACCTTAAAAGGAACATGACAAGAACAACCATACAAGTAACTAAATGTAACACATGTTTATTTGAACGTCCTGTATCTTATTAAGAATTTTTCAAGTGTATTGTTAGCAAGAATGGATGAGTATAACCAAAAATGATCTAGCACGAGTTTTAAAATACATGGTCGTGGACAATGATGCGCTCAAGAAAATCGCCCTACAGCCATTTATACAAAGATTCAATCGGAACCTCTTCAACATATGTGGTATTTATTGATGTAGTTTTTCATATGAACTTAATTTAGATGATTCGTTATTCGGGTGGGGTCCCTACACAAATGTACCGAATATTTCTGTTATTCCGCCAATTGGTTGGATGTTACCCGGCCTAGAAGTATGGCACATTTAATTTTTTTTTATGCTTGATACAGACAAACAGGCAGATGACTAACTTGATGAACGGTGGTTTCTGTCGCTTATGGAACGTTGCCAGCCTCTTAAGAAATTTTATAACGCCCTTCTTCAATAACCCCATATCGTAGCGTAAAGGGAAAACCTCGGCGAGAAATTCCCTCCAAATCATTGTCATACGCGTAACAAACGTTATAGAGTACTGTTGCGTAGTTAAGAGTGGGAGCTCCAGGAATAGGGGTGAATATCCCGTCGATAGTAGTAGGATAAGCGTAAAGACGCAGTCTTTGCGAAGGCTAAGTGATTCAAAATAGCTTTTTGGTATGGGATTTTCGTCGACTATACGAACGGCCCGTCGCTGAATGGAGTTGAGCGGGTCGGGTAATAAATAATAAGTCACAAAATAATTTGTGTCGCACATGAAATTATTCTAAAAGTAAAATAATATTATTAGAAGTTATGGCAATAGTGTGGTCTGTGGACAACATTCCACTTGGATACATCTGTTTTTCAGTATGAAAGTAGTCTATATTCTTCCCCGCTACCGAACTATAAGCCCTTGGCATACCTAGTAGTGAAATTTTGGATCTTTATCGAAGTACGAAGTATTGTCCCTTTCGTATGAAGAGACAAATATATTATCGATGTTTCGATAAATCGCATCCCTACTATTCCGCTGACCGCTCAAGATTCATGCCGGGGACTGTACGTACATATCGATCTTGTTATGAAAAAACATTGTAAACGACAGATTTTAAATATTTCGCTTTTTATTGTAACTTGCAGCTAAAATAATTGATTTCGATCCTAATATAGAAATCCCTAAGTCCATATACAAGTTAATGGCAAAATGTATATATACTAATATATAAAGCTGAAGAGTTTGTTTGTTTGTTTGAACGCGTTAATCTCAAGAACTACTGGTCTTACTTGAAAAATTATTTTAGTGTTAGATAGCCCATTTATCGAGGAAGGGTATAGGCTATATATCATCACGCTAAGACCAATAGGAGCGGAGTACCAATGAAGAGTGTTTGAAAATCGGGGGGTTTTGAAAACAAATTTCACGCGGACGACGTCGAGGGCACAGCTAGTTATGAATATACTAAAATCGGAGATCTCTGACTTATGTGGAATGTAAAAAATAATTTGTATAGTAGCTTTTCTGTAAAATATATGTCGCTTATGATGTTCTTCCATTACACGCTAGGTACGTAAACGGTACATTTCTAAAGTCGTGAAGAAGAATCAAAGAAGCATTCAAATAAACTCTTTCACACTTATATGTACTAACTGTTGTATGCGACATAATTTTAATCATAGGATTACTGTACCCTCTTCATTGCCAAAACTCGTAATTCTTACCAAATGCCTAAATATAAATTATCATTGTAATTTTGCCCATGTAAATTTTCATTCTCTATTTTCACTTCGTCAATATTGTTCTCTGAGACAAAAAGTAACCTATATCCTTTCTCAAGACACAAACGTCTTCTTCTCTTCTTGCCAAATTTCGCGAAAGTTAGTCATCGAGTCCTGGAAAAGTCACAAAGTAAGATCAGAGAGAGCAACGAACATTTTTGAAGTGAAACTTCTTTATCGTTGTAGTAGAGTGGTTTGGAACGGTATTTAAAAAAAAACAAAAACGTCACGTTTTCTTGCAACGTGTTAGTGTCGTGGCTACATGAATATACCAAAATTGATAACTATAACTATACAGTTTAGTATTCACAGTATGTATATATATATACTAGCTGACCCGGCGAACTTCGTACCGCCATATAATCTGAATTCCTAAAAGACATTGTTTCATGACACAAAAACAAAATCACCAAAATCGCTCCAGGTGATTAGGATTCTAGAACCCGATCGCAGCGCCACCTACCGGTTCCAATTGTGAATCTAAACCATCCGGGGACCCATTCAAACACACAAAACAAATTTCATCAAAATCGGTTAAGTCGAGATAAAAGTATCCTATGTCTCCTGGTTCTAAGCTACCTCCCCACCAATTTTCAGCCAAATCGGTAAAGCCGTTCTTGAGTTATAAATGGTGTAACTAACACGACTTTCTTATATATACATACTTATATAATAAAAAAAATTGTAGAGGTCAAATTTCTGTACAATGAAAAAAATGCCAAATACCGAGTCAGGGGAATGTAAGAAGTAAAATAGAACTAATTTAGATTTTTTCTAATTTTTTGTTTCTCTGTTTGTCTGTTTGTACCGGCTAATCTCCGAAACGACTAGACCGATTTAAATGAAATTTTATATGGTGGTAGCTTATATCGCAAGTCAACATACAGGATACTTTTGATCCCGAAAAATTAAAGAGTTCCTATGGGATAGTTAAAAAACCGCACCACGCGGACGAAATCGCGGGCATCAGCTAGTATATACATACATATATATATTAAAAATATTGGGCAACAAAACGCTGCCATAGATTTTGTTCCATATTTCTCTCTCCATCCCAAGGTTGTCTGGAAGAAATCGCTCTCAGCGATAAGACCGCCATTTGTACCTAATTCTAAGCTGTTGTTGTGTAGTTTCATTAATTTTATTGTAAAATAAAGTATATTCTATTCTATTCTATTCCTGTTATAGAAAAATGGATAGAAGTATGTACTTGAATAAGTAATAAAATCGGCAAAGTGCGTAGCAGTCCACGAACTATGAAGGGTCCTGTAGAGCTAACAAACGTCCAGTATTTTCGTCATCTGGCTATTAAACCTCATTTAACCTAAGTAGATTGCATGAAATTTAAAAGGTTAAGGTTTTAAAATGAAAAATGAGATGTCGTAAAAAAGTTTTATTATGTATGTGTGTACACAAACACATGCACATCGTATTCTATTATTTCATTTTTATTTAAAATAGAGATCATAATGTTACAACTTAGCCAAAACTCCACGAAATACACCGACAAAGTAAATGCACATCTGCCTGCCATAAACCCGGGTTATTACTTTCCCGCATTTGGAATTCTTTTGTTTAATTAGAAAAACAGTATTGTGTATTGTACTAGTTTATGGCTGTTCGCAGGAATAATTAAGCAGGTGTGCAGATTATGTTTTCTGGGAATTGCGCCGACGCTTGCCAGGTAGACATATGGCATCGGTGCATTATAAAACAATGCCCGAAACGGAGGGGTGAGGAGTATAGTGAGAACCATGACCAAAGCAAGACGTGCACATTCGATAAGCGATATAGTGACGGACTTTGCGCGTGTTATTTAAGTGTGCATTACATTTGGACTTATTGCGTCCGGTTATATTTGTACCTATGTTATACGTGTTTGTATAGTTCTAATCAATTGTATAGTAATTTCAAACGGCATTTTAATTCGAGTCCGGCACTTGTAACAATACAATATTTAAGAGAGACATAATTAGGGAGGGACCCTTAACACCATAGCCTTATAAAACAGGCTTAAATAGAAGTTCAAATTTTTTCGCCTGTCTACCTAAAGCTCAAGGTATTTTCTCGCGAACATGAGCATAAAGCCTTGTACACAATTTCAAAGAACACAAAGTGACGTAGCGTGTCGCAAAAGCAGTTAATCTGTAAAGACAAGCTTTCTATCTCCACCTTTACAATGCAAAATAGTGTCTTGATTTTACATCCTTTCAGTATTTACATACTTTTGTACGGAGTTTTTGTGAGTGTTCAATTTTAAACAGATCTCGAGTGCAACTGGTTTTGTATTTTTAATAGCACGAATGTAGATTTTCGTCTGAGCCGATGATTTAGCAGATATACTACGCATATTTAAAGGTTTTTATTCAAACTAAGATGTGTTGAACAACATTTTTAGAATGTCATATATTACATATAATGTACTTACGTTAGACTGTATTTATATGGTATCGCATCTGATTTCGAGTTCACAATTCACTTAAACTATGAGAACATTTATAAGTTATTAAAATATAATTTGTAATTTGTAACGAGATAGAAAACACAAATACTAAAATTGCAGGTAATTTTGTTTACACGTTCCTTCAGTTGAAGTTACAAGTTCCTTCGAACCAAAAGAAACAAGGATCCATATTTCGTGGAAGTGCCTTTGTGTAACTTGTTAGTTTTTATTCATTTATTTTTACAATGTTATTATATTAATTTATAATAATAAGTTTTATTATTATATTAATTCATTAACAAAAAAACATTTGTGTCTGAAATATAGATAGGTAGTCATAATACCATTATATTTTTTTTAAATATACAATAAACATTAATAATTTTACAAAAATATGTCGGTAGAAAGGCATTTTTATATAATCATATTATTATTTAAGCACAAGAATAATGAGCGTAATAACGTACTAAAATAATAACGTCTACTGAGTGATATGTAGTATATTTAAGGAGTGGAATAAAATTCTGAGACGCTTAGTTAATAATTTTAATTTTTTAAAGACACTTTTATTTCTGTTTTGTTGTTGGTTCTTTATAAATATGTTATATGTGTTTTTGCGCTCGGAACTGACTATATTTAGAGGGAGTGAACAGTATACCCACCTTACTTGTCTAAGGCATGTATGTCGTCTAAGTCTTGCACGCTTAATACAAGGATTTGTTCCCACGGCATTTGAATGAAACCCGTATGTCTTAGCCAATTCCTCATGACACGCCCATTCACCCGAGCTCTCCAGGGGCTTCTTCTTTTGTATCAAATTGAGAAGGTTGGGGCCTCGAGGTTTTACCTCTTTGCCCCGGCTGCAACTCGGTGGATAACTAGCCACGGGTAACTGAGTATGGAGCTGGTGGAGCCTTCCCCGCATAAATCGGCAGACAAACACACACACTGTATATCCCCAAATTAAGCAACTTACGCTTGTATTATGGGTAATATAAAACGGAACATTCTGGGGCCGATCCCAGACACCCAGACCATAGTAAATAACGGAGAAAATACTTTTCCGAAATTTACTATACCAGAAATCGAACCCGGAGACTGCGTTGCAGTGAGGTAAGTCGGCAAAGGCTTAGCCCGCTCAACCACAGAGGCCGCATGGCGATGGCTTCGGGCCAAATTCGTCCGAGCTCATATGCCGATTTTTGTGTACCGTGTTATACGGGGAATTCGTTGACCGGAATTGCACACCACCAAGGCGGTCCAATGATGTTTATATACCTTATGAAATTCTATGCTCTCTCAGTTTGCTTATGGTTATTATTCTTATAATCAGGGGTATTTTTGCTTCACGAAGAAATGTTGCATAATAGTTGGTTATATTACTAACTCGCTCTGGTCGCCACTTGGTTAGTTTGCTTTGTAATTATTATTTTGTATTCATATTTTATGAAATAGAAAGAAAGAAAAAGATTTTATTTGAAAAAATATAAATAATCTATATTATAATAAATCTGTAAATGATTCGAGTTTGTGCTATGCTTTTAAAATGTGAAAAATCAGGTGGGATAATTCGGACCAGGAGATTCCAAAAAATGCAATTTTTAGTGTTTTTGTCTGTCTGTTAAAGCATCACGTGAAAACTACTGAACGGATTTATATGAAACTCGACAGAGCTAGCTTATATCCCGGGTCGTATCTGAGGATACTTTTTTCCCGATCAAATGACGTGGTTTCCGCGGGACAGACGAAAATAGCTAAAAAGATGGCGCTGCAATCACATCTTCTTTGGAAACTATTGAACGTATGTGAATGAAACTTGGCATAGTGCTGGCTTATAACCCGAGTTAACACTGGATAAATTTTATCCCCATAAATGATGTCCATTCCATAAAATAGACAGATTAGATAATAGATGGCGCTACAGTCTCGTTTTTTAATTCACTAACAAAATACGTTGTCATAAGAAACAAGTCATTCATTGTATTACTTTAAATCAGATTAGCTTCGACTCATCTCTATGTTTTGCTGGACAACTGTTTAGTATATATGGACTTAGTTTCTTTGTAGTTGTAGTGAATTGAACACGCAACAGTAAAGTTTTAGGTCTAATAGGTATATATAAAATACCTAATTTAGTTTTTATGTAAGTAACATAGAGCTACTACGTAGTGTTTTTCGCGCGAAATGGACCATACATGAGAATCTGTAGTGTTATAAATGCAAAAGTAACTGTCTGTCTGTTACGCTTTCACGGAAAAACTCTTGGACAGTTCTTGCGGAAATTTAATATACAAATTAGTAACATTAGTCTCAATATCGAGAATTGATATAGGATACTTTATAACCTGGAAAATAAAACAGATTTCGGGATAAAATCAAATAAATATCTATCGTGTAATATATAGGTATTCTATGTGTCTGGATTTATGTATGTATTTTTATAAATTAGTGTAAGTATGGATATTTAAATTGCACAATCCTATCTTATTTTTTGCTTCACTTATATCGCCTCGTATTAGTGAAGAATTTCTTTTAAGCTAGGTTGCCAGGAAGTATTGTATTTAGGCATTTCTTCTTACCTCACTGCAAGCCAAAGGCTCCGTGTTCGATGCCTGGTATGGTAAATTTCGGAAACGAATTTTCTTCGTTAATCGTCTGGATGTCTGAAAGAAAGAAAGAAAATAATGTTTATTCAGAGTTATTTAAAATGGAAATTACACATAAACAGTTTAACAAAAGCCAAAGGTTAGGTTAGGTAGGGTGTCTGGGATCGGCCTCAGAGTAGTCCGTTGTATATTACCCCATAATACAAGCGTAACTTGCCTAATTTGGGGGTATAAAATGTGTGTTTGTGTGCCGATTATTTATTATGTATTTGTAACTAGAGTTCACCCTGCGGCTGCGCCTTGGGCCAACCTCTAGTGAGTACCTCTTGTTTAAAGAGCAGGCGGTACAGGTTACATTGTATTAAATTTTTATGTATTTGCCCCCGGGAAATTCACTTTATTTTATATCGCAAACTGTCCCATCCCCCGTCTATCTGTAAACAACAAAAATGTCAAAATAGACAAAAATAAACGAAATGAGCGAATTGGACTAAGTAGACGAAGTAGCCGAAATGGACTAAGTGGACGAAATAGACAAAAATGACAAAATCACAAAATCTATCCTAGTTTACGGGATAACCTTTACATAAATCTATCCCATTATACGGGATAAAAAGTATCCCTTGGCCATTAAAATTACATATGTACCGAATATCAGCCAATCAGCCAAATGGGTCCAATAGTCTTTTCATAAGAGACAAATATATTTTTATCCCGGAATCTATCCCATTCTTCGGGATAAAAAATATCCTATGTTCATCTTCGGCATCGAATATATATATATACTGAGTTTCAGCCAAATCGGTCCAGAACGTTTTCCGTGAAAACGGATCAGACAGACAGACGGACGGAGTTACTTTCGCATTTATAATATTACAATAGGGATTGTTTATTTTGGTGAGCAATAAAATGTTAGCTATCTATCTATATCTCCGGGACCGAGTAGCGCCTAGTGAAAATGTCAAAATATATCCGCAAGTGTACGGGTTTACAGTCAGTCACGTCTACGATCAAGCCCGTTCCTCCGTTTGTCCTCGAGCGCCATTAAAATTCCAAGAACGTCATCTAAAACAACAGTTCAAACAATAGGTGTACCAACTTCACAAAACAAACCGCAGTGGCCGGCAACATCCGTTCGGGTTCCCCCGGGTGAGGGGAGTCCAACCAAAATAACCGACGAACCGGCTCAC
Organism: Dendrolimus houi; assembly: GCA_039645545.1. Lineage (NCBI taxonomy): Eukaryota > Metazoa > Arthropoda > Insecta > Lepidoptera > Lasiocampidae > Dendrolimus > Dendrolimus houi. The sequence goes on along the minus strand of CM077136.1, from coordinate 2,179,742 downwards.
AGTCACGTAGGGAACCCGATATGTTATTTACTCGCTCTGTTTGTTTCGTCTTGGTGGAATTTTGCTCACGTAAAGAATTTAATTGTAAAAAGGAGTCTTTTAGGGTTCCAAGAGCTGTAAGAAAGACAATAGTGTGGTTGATGCTGTTGAAACTATGTAATAACATTGAAAATTTAACTGTCTGTAATATATTTATTTACATTACTGTAATTGCCATATACATACCTCATATTTTATAAAGTTATATTCTTAGATTATAATAATAATATTAATATAAATTGATAGATATATGTATATTAAAACACTGTGCGTACTTGATTACTGTATCATATTTAATTTCTCCTTATTATTATGTATGACTTTATGTATTTTTAGATTTAAATTTTGCTATGACTAAATAATGATATTTTTATACGGGTCTCAAGTTAATATGTGTAGATTAGGAGGTGGGCACTGATAATTGGTGCTGTGGCGGGGTATCTTCCGACACAGCAATATACCGAGTGCCAACCTCGTTTGTCGAATAGCGGCAACTACACACATATTTTGTCTTGTCTATTTTATAATTTATCTGTGTCGCATTTGGCTAATAAACGTTTTCTTTCTTTCACTGACATTATGTATGTGACGTACGCAATGTGTCAAATCTGCCTAATAAAATAAAGTACTGTTCTCACCTAAGATGGCCGCGCGCGTTTCACTTCCACAGATACACCCACCACGTTCATAGTTGTAGATTATGTAATCTTTCCTTTGCTTAATATCCTATAGTTTCCAATTTAATTTTTGGCTTATGTGTACTAGAAACTTTTGCAATAATACCAGTTAATTTCTATTCTATTCTATTTTTGACGTTTTGTCTTCAACGCTACTGACGATGATTCGGCCAATGTCACAGTAACAGAGAATGTCAGGTGTGGGTTATTGGCAATAGCAGCTCAAAAAAAAAGTTTTGGTCGGTTTTCTTTCCAATTGTGACTTCTGTGAACCAAAGGACAACACAACATAAACAGAGTTAATGTAACTACCTTATAAATACCAGTTAATTTATGTAAGTCTCTCATAACCAAAAATAAAACAAGTTCAAGGTCAGTTGTGACATTTGACTTTTGACGTTTGACAACAAGTTCTACTTTAAGAAAAACATAGCAACAACATTTTTTTTCTACGCTGTATAATATTCATATTTAATTATAACTTCTAATCATACAATTAATTAAATATATAACTATACATTTAAATTCCTTAATCTTTTTAAATAAATGTATTTTGCCAAATGTCGACTACTCTATTTTGGTTATCGTTTTAACTAATACTTATATATCTGTGGTAGTCAGGACGCAGGGATTTAACTAACTTTATTCAGGGAGCTGTGTATGAAACTCGCACTCAATGGCTGGAATTCAAATGTAAAAAAGACATGTTTTGAGAGTCTTGTGCTACCCATAGTACCTACTACTGATAGATACTGCAAGAGGAATTTAAATAAAAGGCAGTTTTAATATCAAAATATAAAAAAAATTCAAATGTCTAGCATCGTAGCACTCTTCACTAGCCATACCATGCCAGAATTAGTACAAATACAAGTAATGTCAAAAATGAACCGATAGTAAGGCAAGTGAATGAATAGTAAGACATAGGAACCGGTCGTTGGTTTATATTTTATGTATACTCGCGGAATGAAAATGTTAGTCACCTTAAAGTCGACTTTTGCTTTGCACGAATATAAGAAACAGTACTGTTAACATTTTAATAAATGTTACGTTTATAAAATAGCTATAGCTATGTCCGCGACTTCTTCTGACTGGAATTTTTTTCTTGTAATCCTAAAAAAAGATTGCCTAAGTTACTACTACTTATAACATCAGCTATCTGCCAATGAAAGTGCCGTCAAAATCGGTCCAGCCGTTTCAGAGATTAGCCGGAACGTCCAAATAGACAGCTTTTTTATATGTATGTATAATATGTATATATACAATACATAAAAACTTGAAAAAGAAATTTACAATGTTGGCAATGACGACAAGCTGATATTAACAATATGAAACAAAGAGGATATAATCACTACGCTTATCATAAATATTAAAACCAATAAAAAGGTTTTATATCTCCAAACGATCTACGCAGACAAGATAGAAATTAAAAAATTTTGATCCAACTTTATTGTCAAACAATTAAACATAATTTTCTATGGAACAGTCTGTTCTGTGATTTAGTTTGAAAAAGTAACATGTGCTTGCGGGACTTGAAATGAATCAAATTAAAAACTGCCGAACTTTTTCATTCCTCCACTGTACACCGTATTACAATATCTTTTTAAGTTAATCTCCTGAACCTGACAATATTTGATTTAACCTCCGGCCATTGATCATGCTCGGCCGCCACCAGGGTAATCCGCTAAAACTCGCAAACACATTAGCCGTTGATCACGCAACAGTGTTTCGGTGAAATTAACAAGTACCGCCCAAGTTGGGGGCCAAAATGATTTTCCAATATCCGCTGTTTGGCCATTGCGGCTTCGAATATCAAATTATATTTATGTTAAACACCTATAAGGGGTGTTGTGTTTAGGGTTGTTGGTATATTTTTTTTGTAAACAAAACCGATTCACACTGAAAACCAAAAAATAAATATTTAACCGACTTCTTTCTACAGCATTTTGAAGTCGGTGGCAAGTTACACCCAAGTTATATCCAAAATAACATATAAAAAAGAGAGAATGGTACCTGGAGGGTCCGAACCATCCTCGAGATCGAAAAATATTGTGACCGAGCCCAACATAACAGGAGAAATAAAAGCTCACCACCTGCGCTGGCTCAGTCAACTAGAATAGATGGCAGACAATGGCAGTGAGAAAAAAGCATATTTGGGACGGCCGGTAGATCGCCATCCAGTCGGCTGTCCAAAATATCGATAAAAAGACATTGGACAGTGACCTGTACATGCTTCAGGCCAATAATAGTTAGAAACAAACTGCGTAGAATAAGTAAAAATGGTGTGTTCTTGTTTCGCAGGCCAAGACTCACTTGAGGGTCGTTGAGCCAACGAAGTATTACCTATTAGTTTACATTCTGCCCAATTCAACGGCAGCAGGCAGACACTCTCGTCCTGCCTGTTTTCTTCGCTACTTTCCTACCTGCAGCCATGCAAATGGTCATAATTGAAATGAGGGGTATAAAGACTACAAACTAATCTTTACTTTTTCCTGTTCGACATTACAACCTTAATTAAGAAACTTCTTATATTTCGTGGCAATGTCGACACGGTGAATATCTGACCTCGCTGATCACGGCCGCAAAACAAACCTCCAAGGAATTCTCTCAATCAATGCTCGGCCACCGGACTACTTTGGGCTCAAGCGACCGAACTCTCGTGACCTCATATGTACAAATGAGGGCAATATAAGAAGACCACGAACTACCCAAAGGCGCAAAAAGGCCAAAAGCTCGACAAATTCGTTGGACGCCATAGGACAACCACCCAAGCCGTTAATAGAGATCATATACAGTAAAAAAATAAGAAAGTCAACCTCTAGCTCCAAAGAAGTTTAAGACTCAACAAGGGGTTTACCACTAAGATATAATAATAAGCTTGTTTGACGTGGTGGAGCCATGCTGGAATCATCTTCTTGATTACAGGCTCTTAGAGACGACTCGATTAGTGTGACACCACGCTCTCACAGAATATCAGCGTGAAGTCTTGAGCTAAGCGTGTTTCGTAGGATGAGAGAGAATTCCGATGGTCCACTTTCCACACCCGCTATCCCAACTTCCCTATATATCATCTCTATCTCATTCCTCTATCCCATCTCTCTATCTCATTCCTCTTGTCTGATTCTTCTATCCCATCTCTCTATCTCATTCCTCTTGTCTGATTCCTCTATCCCATCTCTCTACCTCATTCCTCTTGTCTGATTCCTCTGTCCCAGGTCCTTTAACGCATACCAAAGGCTGGCCATGCGTTGATTTTGCCCCTGGTGTTGCAAACGTCTATTAATATTTTATCCATACAGAAACAGAATAAGATTATAATTTTCTGCAGCCGAGCGGCCTGTCGTAAGAAGCAACAAAACAACTCACCACCAGGCGGTAGGGTGTTTGCCCGTCTGGATGGATACCACCCCTGGTCTAGTATATGTCGCCATAACAACCTTAAGTTGCGTTCGGGCATTAGTGGCCAGCGGCAGCCAGAGCGGCAGCATATTGGTAGCATCTTTGGTGTTACAAATGTCCATAGGCGACGGCAACCGCTTCCCATTACGTGGGCCCGTTTACCAGCTTTGCAACAAATATAACAAATAAATCTTCAATTTCCTCTTTGTATTTCTACAACGCAAAGAACAAGCCCAAAACTTTATAAATTGTTTTGTTTATGTGACAAATTGCAACCGTAATACCTCCCCGACGCAAATGTTGCCAGTGAAAAATTGCCAAGTTCATTATCCTTCAGATTTCTCTTGGGTATCTGGATGATTAAGTTATCAGGCTATTTGTGGCCACTTGTTGATCTCGGCGCAATAGCCTCGCGCCATAAATATATAATTTTAAACACCCTTTGTTGCGAGACATAAATTTTGTTTAATTATTCTTATGAATCTCTGAAACGAGGATTGTAGCTTTAAAATTAGAACTAAAGATTTAAAACTAGAAATTGTCTTATATAAATACTAGGATATGCCCGCGACTTCTTCCACGCTTCACTTGAAATTCCCGCGAGATTTCCGGGACACAAAGCATCGCAGCATTTAAAAAAGAATGTAAGATATAGTTTTAGTGAAAACTGTGTCAGAATAAGCTAATTTTTTATGCACCTGAACAACTACAAACCGCTCCCGGGAAAATTCCCGCGGGATCCCCAGGATAAAAGATATCACACATTTTATTATATAAAATTTGCTTTCGATTAGTGAAAAAATTGCATTGAAATTCGTTTTTTTTCCAATCTGAGCATTTTAAGTCATTCCCAAAAAAAACCGTGGGATTCCCGAGAAAAAAATGCAGCGCAGATTTTAAGCTTAAAAATTTGCTGTTTATCAGCGAAAACGGCATCGAAATCGGTCCAGTAGTTTTTACGTGAATCCTGAACTAACAGATAGACAAGAAATCTAAACAAAATTACATCGTGTTCTCCGTCGTTTATACAGTGTATTCCAGTTTTTTTTTAATAGTTCCAATGTACAGACACGGCATGTTTAGAATGTTTTTTTTTTTAAATTTTAATCTTATAATATTATAGATCATAATAATAATAAATAAATAAAAATACACCCGCAGGGGGGTTTTGTGCTTGCCTAAGCCAGCCGGCACGGAGTGGAGATCGCTAGAGCCAAGACTCAAGCTCCAGAGGTGGAAGTGATAAATGGCATCACGTCAGAAGTAACTTCGGTGAACTTGCAGTCCCAACCCTCTCGAAACCCCTTAGCCACTCACACCCATGTTGCCCCTCGCCAATCTTATACGGCATTTTTAGGGGCCTAGTCTGCCCAGGTTTTCCATGCTCCTTGAACATGGAGACTGGCAGGCGCCATAGTCCCCGATCTGTAGTTTACATTTTGGGCTATTGGGATGAACTGCTACTGGAGTTCCAGTAGCAGTTCCTCCCAATAGCCCGGCACCTTTTGTTCTCATTTACTACAATAGTCCTATACATACCGGGGCTCGTTCTTTGGTGCATTTTATATGGTGTAGACAAGGACCATCGCCGGTCAGTGCTACGCCACATTTAGTTAAATCTGTCAAGGGGCCTCTACGTGCTGGCCTTTTCATGGCCCCGCGCAAGCCCTCCAAAAGTCCGGGCCATTTTTATGGCCCGTGGTCTGCAGAGACATACATGTATAATAATAATAACTTTTATTGACACCAAATATACATATTACAATTACACACACACACACACACTGAGTATATGATCAAGTGGCGAAGTCCCTCGACGGGGTAAGTTCATACACTGCTCGTTTTATAACTTTTTTGAACGAAATTTAACGCCAACTACAGTTCAAAGACATAAATCAATGGTGTCTTAGCTTCACTGACTGATTTGTTGTCGTGGTAACTATTCAAACACGGAATTAATGAGAGGTGTATGGAGTTCCCCCACTGACGGACTTCGCCACCTTGACTATACATTCATCATTGTAAAGTTTATGAGGTTAACTTACACCTAAACTAGGTAGAGCCTGTCTTTTAAGTGTTAGAGGTAATACCCGTGAATGTAAGACAGCAAAAACATAAGTCGTGGCAGCTTAATGAGTCACGCTTTCGAATCCTGGCCGGGAAGCTTGCATTGCTTAGGCAGTTTTCTGACCCAATGTGCATATTGTCACAATTGCGTGCAGACTGTAAAGGTTAACATAGTGGTGGTTATATTGTCCTTTAAAATAACGACAATCGAGATGCAAATTTCGTTAGCCTGTCTCATTTACTCCGGCAATCTAAAAAAGTGCCCTCGTCGTATTATTATTATCTGTAATTATTATATTGGTGTTTTGATTAGTGTGATCATACATTCCTAAGTTAAGACAGGCTACATAAGCCACATGCTAGCACTAGATCGGCTCGCAAGAGAACCTCAATACTCACAGTATACAACGCTCACTGTAACAAAAATCGTTTTACACAACATTCTTAGGCCTAATTTACATTATTTAAGTAGTTGTTTAATTTGTGAAACTGGTGAAATGGCTAGTTAAGTCCTTATCAGTTTGGAAAGATATTTTCGAGTTAAGTAATAAGTTATCGATTCAGTAAGTATTTGTCTAAATTAATCTGATGGATGAGAACAGCGGAGGACCCGGATGACGCAGACTTGGGTAGGCCTATGTCCAGTAGTGGACAACAATTGGTTGACGACCACGATTCTCTAAAACTTAATGTTACGAGTTGCAGGACTCGAATTAAAATGCCGTTGTAATTATTATAGAGTTCATTAGAACTATACAAACACGTACCTATAACAGTACGTAATGCAGAAAGTCGTAATTCCATAACACGCGCAAAGTCCGTCACTAAATAGATTACCAAATGTACATAAGTCTTGCTACGCTCGTGGTTATCGTTCGACTGCCGCGTCCCTCCATCGGGGCATTGATTTATACTGCACAGATGCAATATGTCTGCCCAGGCGCGTGGACCGAATTTCCTAGAATCAGTTTGTACTTTAAATCCGACACACCTGGCTAATGACTTCCACAAAAGATTGCAATACACAATTAGGTACACAAATTTTAAACACAACGTAAACAAAAGAAGTCCAAATGCCGAAAGGTAATAAAATGTGTTTTTACAGGTATGCAGGTGTGAATTTGTTTTAGTCGGCGTCTAGGTCGTAACAATAATGAGGCCTTATTTGAAAGTTATTTAACCACTTAAATAATGCAAATGTAAATCAAACTTAGGGCCTTGAAGAAAGTAGAAACGTATATATACCTAAACATTGAATTACACACCTATACATTATGTAGGTATTATGAATACGGATGATAGAAAATTCGGGCTGTATGTCAGAGTGAAATGGTCGATTGATTCCCGCAATATCATGATTGATTTCGGAGGCTGTCGGGTCATTTGAGCGTTCCTAATAACCCGCCCTTTCTGTGAAGGTCCCGCCGTATCCCGCTAGTTGTCTATCATTTGTCATCGGATGAGGGAGCGGGAAAATATCGCCTCGACGGAATTGACAAGATGGCTAATGTTAACGTGCCGTGTTTACACTCTCATGTAAGATTTTTGGCGATCTAGTAACATTGAATTAGTTATAATATTGTTACGAGCTACAGAACTCGAATTAAAAATGCCGTTGGAACTACTATAGAATTTATTAGAACAGTACAAACACGTATAAAACAAATACAAATAAAACTGGATGCAACCTGTTCACACTGCACTATACAATTCGAACGCACAAAGTCCGTCGTTTATATCGCTAATCGAGAGTACTAGAAAACGTTTTACTCGCTTCGTGGTCGTCGCTTCACTGGCCTCCCCTTCATTCGGGCCTCGTCTTATACTAACTACACAGTACAAAGGAATTAGAGGCGCACACAAGGTTTCTAAGAAATTTAATTTGCACACCTGCAATAACAATAGGGATTATAGTTCGACCCTAATGGTGGTTATAAAACAAGTAAAAAGACAATAGCATGTTTTTCTTAACTACAAATTCAAAAGACAAAGGATTCTCTAATTCCAGAAAGGACAATAAGCTGCGCTTACAATAGGCTGTGCGGCTTATCTTTGACGATATGTAACAATATAATAAATCTGTAGAGGTTTTAAGTTTCTACTTTGAATGTAAAAAAGAGAACAAACCAGGGAGATTAATGCGGACCAGCAGATTCCGAACATACAATTTTTAGAAATTTTGTCTGTTCGAGAGTTACTACTGCACGGAATTAAATGAAACTCAACACAGAACTACCCTATTTATATCCCGGGTCGAGACTTAGGATACTCTCTATCCCGATAAATGACGTCGTTTCCGTAGGTTAGACGAATATAACCAGAAGGTTGCGCTGTGATTGAATTTTTTGGCGCTGCCATACATTCTCGCCATCACAGTAGTAACAACGAAGATTCGCTGGCAGAGCTCAGTATAGAGCAATGGCTTACTAAACTTTAAAACATTGAAAAGAAATGTTGCTTATTATACACCGGCGGTAGTGGCTTTATATACGAGTATGTTCTCAACCGACAATTTCTCTCCTTTTGTAGTGAAACTTCTTTAGAATCGTTGTGAATTGACACTCGATGAAATTTAAAAGCGATACTAAAAAGAGATAAACACAAATCTATAGGACTAAGACTACGAGATTTTATCTTCTTAAAGTCCTATATCTACCTTAGAAAAATTTCGCTTCAGGTGCCTTATAGATAAAACATGAGTTATTAATCATTTGGGAGATATTGTGACCAACAATTAATGATCTAACACGTGTTCTCGACAAAACCTGATTGCGAGATTACACAGCTATTTATTTCTTATACTTCAAGTTATATCGAAGAAGAGTGTGATATTGTCTGTCCTACACTCCATTGAAAGATGTCTTATTCCGCCAAAGTCATAAACCACAAATTGCAAGCCACTCTGCCATTCATCTCCGAGCACCTTTAAAATGTTTATATCCACACATGGCGTTGTGGGACACGTACGAAATAATTTTCTATGGAAGTTAGCTTCGTAACATTTTTATAGGGGCTTCTAAAGCGAAACATTTGATGTAGCTGTATAAAAATCACTTTATGCCAATATACGAAACTCGCCGTTTCGTGCGGACGGTAATTTTTTACGTCGACGCTTATGGACGAAGTTTATGTGGCGTAAGTTACAGGTTTGCAGCGTGCTATGTAAATAAAAACAGTATTTGCTCTAGGAAGAGGAGAGAATCCTCATTTTCGGAATAAAAGATAGGTTACATGTAGCGGCTTATTTGTCATAGTTAGATATATTGTATTATGATTATTTGTTTAATTGGTTCAATAAACTTTTTGTAAAATGTTCGAGTCAAGACAATAATAAAAACTAGTATGTGCTTTTAATGAGGTATTTGACACATATTACAATAAGTTCTGAAATGATGTTCATTTTTTTATTGCATGAGTTCAGCAGACGGGTAGACAGCCCATCTGATGAAAAGCGGTTACCATCGCCTATGGACACTTACAACACCAAAGGTGTAAATGCGCTCTCTAAAGGGAGACTGGAACCTGGCCACTAATGTCGGAACACAACTCAAAGTTGTTATGGCTGCATACTCTAGACCAGGGATGGTAGCCATCCTGACGGGCAAATACCCTACCACCTGTGAGTATTTCGTCGCCTGACCGCAGGAAATTTTATTGTTACGAGTGCGGGACTCGAATTAAAATGCCGTTGGAATTACTATAGAATTTATGAGAACTATACAAACACGTATAACACAGGTACAAATATAACTCCACACAATCAGTCTAAACGTAATGCACGATTCAATAACACGCGTAAAGTTCGTCACTAATAGATTACCGAATGTATTACACACTTCTTGTCTCGCGGCTGGTTATCGCTCGACTACCCCCTCTATCCATCAGGCCGTCCTTTTATGCTCCACAAATGCAAATGCAAATATATGTTCGCCCAGCAACGCCGCCATAGTTTCCTAGAATAAACTTGTAACACCTGGCTAATGATGCTAATGAGCGAGTAAAATAGGACAATGGGCCGTATGCCAATAAATAAATAAACAAAAGAAGACGAGATCATAAAGGTATTACAATTGGTTCAAATAAAACGTGCTTCGTGGAATTTTTCTTTGTCGGCGGGCTAAATTGTAACATTATTATTTCTCTGATCCTGCACGGCTAAAAAGGATTCATTAAAATTTCATATAAAATGTTTTAGTTCATATAAAAGAGCATTATAATTAATACGCTTTTTGACTCGTTGTAGAAATGACGTCATAATTTGCAAACTTCGCACAAAATTAGAAGCCATCAGCATTTTGTAAGATGATAAAAAGTACCTCAGTTGAGCTGTCAACAGCTGACTGTATGACTTTATTACGAGTCCTAATGTAAAGACCATTTTCCAGTAAATGTAATGTAACTGATTACTTGTGTAAAATTGTCAGTAAGACCTGGATAAAAAAAGTGGAGGATGGGAATATGTGGTGCAAACTTGAGCAGGCCTTCATTCGGCAGTGGACTATGAATGCGTGACAAGGAGTATTTGGCCCAGTTGGCTGTTATTATTGTGTAGTTTTTTTAAATATGAATTAGATTATAAGACTTATATATCTAATATGTGTGTTAGCTCTTGTAACTTATAGTTATTTATGACCCGTTCCTGTATGTTACCAACCGTTCATTTGCCCTGCCCTAACATCGATTAAATTTTGAAATAAGCTATAACAAGTAATGTTAAAATTCAACCGATGGTTAAGGCAAGTAAATAAATAAGATATTGAATAAGATCTAGGAACCGGCTATTTATTAAAGTTCCAACAGCTATTTGGTGTATGTTTTACTTATGAATTTATTTTGTAGGTAGGTAGGTAATAATAATTTAAATAAACCAAAAGTTTATTTAAATTATTATTTAACATAAATTATAGTATTATTATTTGAATAGTTGTTTTGTGGTTTTCTTTTTTGTTAAAGCTAGTTTTTATTTATTTAAATTATTTCTACCAAAAAGCGATTTGCTGCCGCCACCGCTGCCTCTTCCTCTTTGAACCATACAAACCCTCATAACATTACACGGTCTGCGGCGACCACCGATATGGGTCCATTGTCTCGCAGACTGCCCCTCCCATCCTCCCATGGAAGGCACCGGCCATAAATCCCCACTTTACGTGTACCGTACCCATTCACTTTTACCGCTTATAGATACATTTAACCTATGAATTTTAGCCGTGCACTTTGTATAAAGAATGTTATGATGTGTTTCATCATCGTATATAGTCAAATAAAAGTGAAGGGTAAATGGAGTAGTACAGTTAATATTCTACAAGGCCTTAAGATATTGTTACAAGTTGCAGGACTCGAATTTCGAATTAAAATGTCGTTGGAATTATTATAGAGTTTCTATTCTATTCTATTTTGGCGTTTTGGCTTCCAACGCTACTGGCGCTGATTCGGCCAATGTCACAGTAAGAGAGAATGTATAGAGTTTATTAGAACTATACAAACACGTATAACACACGTACAAATATAACCGAACACAACAAGCGCCAACGTAATGCAGAATGTCGTAATTCAATAACACTTACCGAATGTACACAAGTCTTGTTTCGCTCGTGGTTATCGCTCGACTGCCGCGTTCGTCAATCGGGGCATTGCTTTATACTGCACAGATGCAATATGTCTGCCCGGACGTGTGGACTGAATTTCCTAGAATCAGTTTGTACTTTAAATCCGACACACCTGGCTAATGACTTGCCATAAAAGATTACAATACACAATGGGCTGTTTTCTAATCAAAAATTTTAAACAAAGTAAACAAAAGAAGTCCCAATGCCGAAAGGTAATAAAATGTGTTTTTACAGGTATGCAGGTGTGAATTTGTTTTTGTCAGCGTCTAGGTCGTAACACTGCATACCCTCTATGGTATAATATACTATAATAATAGTAATGTCTCTAATATATAATATACGAAATTTTAGACTTAAGGTTTTTTTATCTTTAATAAGCCTATAAAATTACCCTAAGTTGAAATGAATTCAAATATGAAAAAGAGTGTAAAATTATAAGCTAACACAATGAAAGAAACTTAACTTATGTCGCATTCTACTTATAATTCCTTAAGATTATAAGTAGAATACTGTGCCTAGATATCGAAATTAATAGGTAAGGTTCCGGGAGGCTGGCTACTTTACCTCGCTGGATCGCAATACTGATCCGTTTACCAAAGTAAGGCCCAGCTCTCTGATCACCTTAAGAGTCATTGAGTCTATTTTGATAGAGCTCATTGATTGGACCCGATTAACACCAGTAGTAATTCTTCTTTTCATTATTATTTTATTGTTTACTTAGGATTGGAAGAAAACACCAGTTTTTAACTAAACGCTTTTATTAACTTACACATCTATCCCTTTCTAAACATCTATCTATCTCGATATTGCGTAAACCACCCCTGTCAGTGTTTTTCCTTCCTGAATCTTCTATTCTAGAACTTTCACTAAACTTTTCATCTATCCTTTTCTGAAAAATGTATCTGTCTTTGAACCCATAATTTTTTCTTCATTATTAGAATATTCTACCTTTTCTAAAAATCTGTCCTTGTTTTTTTTTTCTTCCAGAAACCAATTAGATTGTTCTACCATCATTCGCCACAGTATTAGTATAGATAGTTTTGTTTATTAATAATTAACTGATGGACTCAAGAAAGAATAGTATACTAGTCAAACACTTGCCATACTTGTTCAATGCGGTTTCACACATCGGTTACATCCATCTTTTCCTCTACCGTCAGCCTGTGGTAAATGTAACAATATGCACGTTAGACTGGAAAATCTAGCTTAACGGTGCATATTAATCGGCCATGATTTTCAACCACGTCAATGTTTTTAAATTCGGATGCTCCAGCCACTGTGCTATCACGGCACTAAAACGACAATTTACAAATTGGTGCAATTATAAAATAATAACTTGGTAGTTGATACATTTAAATAGAACTTATACGTAGTTTTAAAATCATGACTCATGTCTTCGTACTACCTATAAAGTACATTAATATGGGAAACCCAAACTATTACAGTACCTATATTGATTAAACCATTACGAAAATTATGTTGTTGATTTGTAGTTAGTATGGTTGACGTATACAATTGTAGATGACATATTTTACTGTCATACATATTTACGTACATAACTTTGCCAAACATGTAATGAATTTATGGAGATATGTTGCAGTACAAACTTTTAGGACGTCTCGTCATTATTATAACAATAATAATATTCTTCTTTCCTCTAACTGGGTCTTTGTCTTACTGAGTATGCACTGTTTGCTACAACTCCATTAATTCTTTGAAAAGTAATTCTGTAAAGTCAAATTAAATTTTAACTTATATGTATGACCTTCAAAAAGGGTTCTCCAGTGGAACTTATTTTGAATAAAAAAATTAAATTTTAATTTTGAAATTTCATATTTTGGCATTAGTAAATATGTCATATATATTTATTACATAAATATTTTTTTACATTTTTATAATAGCTCATAAATATACCCCTTGCTGGGCTCAGGTGTCAATTTATAGGGAGGGACAGTATACCCGCCACGCTTGTTCAGGGTGGAAGTGTATTGGAGGGTTTGGGTTATCTCGATGTGTGGCTTCTATCAAGTTGTTGTCCTTCGACATTTCGGTACGGAATTATAAACAGAGAAATTCATAGTTTCTGTATCTCAAAAACTACTCAACGGATATTTTTTATCAAACTTTTGTTGGGACTTTTTTTATAAGTTTTACAATAATGGTTTTTGTCTGGTTTTTCATTTTATAGTTCAAAAGTTAGAATGTGCAAATTTTAAGACTGGATTTCCACGTTAAGTTTACTTCGTCCATAGTTTGTATGATTAAGATAGGTCTCTGATAAAGTTTACCGTATAGTGAATGGTTCATATGCCAATAACATGTGGTCACCGAATTATCAGAGGTAACCGATCGATCACGTCACTCACGACATTATATATGCTATTGGTTGATATTAGTGGCAGTTGCTTCTCGTTGGAAAATTAAAACTCGGAGTAATGGACTGTATGATTATTATTATTATTTAACTTTTTACACGAATAAAATAAGTACAAATTATGCAAGAGAGTCGTCGTTAAAGCAAGAGAGATTGTTGAGTTGTTAGTTGAGAGATATTTTGCCTCCAAGGCTGGCCCTATATCCCGCATCCCGTCCGACGCCTAGTTGCTAATTGTGCTAGCTATGGGCGTCGGCGGTATGCGGGGCGCGGAGACTAGGTGTGCTCCGGCGGGCGGGTCAGGGGGGTGCTCTCTGTCCGCAACAGTTGATTTGTTGGTTTCTACGAATATTTATGTGTTGAGTAAATAGTTATGTATCCAAATAAATAAACAAGTATATATTTTTATTTCACACTTTAATAAAAACTGTAATATTAATTATTTAATTAAATTAAAAAAAAATCGTGTTCTACAACCGCAGTGGATATACTCCAATTTTCTTTAATGCTCACAGTTATATTACAATATAATTTATACACAGTATGCGTTTTACTTGCCAAAGCACAGCACAGAGGGAAAGGGCAGACATGTGAGAACCTTCAACGTACGTAAAGTTACCGGAAGCATCACTGACTTTTTTTTACTTGTTAATATTAGATAACTTTGATACATAAATAATGTGTTGAGTGATATTCTCATCTCCAACACAATCAGTTGCAATATCATACTACTTATTTAATTACTTTAATAATTCAAATTTTAATCAGTATTTAAAATTTGAAGTAAACTTCATACAAATAATGCCAATTTTTTACTAATGCTAAGGTAAAAGAATAAATATAAATATATAGAAACCCGGCTTTGATCTATAAATCATTAACACCGAATTCGGTCACCGTACTGAATGAAATGACCGATAGAACGGTTCAGTGAATGGTTCAGATGCCAATAACATGCGGTTGCCGAATCACCAGAGGTAACCGATCGGTCATGCCGCTAACTAAATTATATTTGATACACACACACAACATCGCAATAAGTTTTCTCATAACTCATTGGGATGGTTTGGTTTGCTACTGGGAATAGTATTTGTCGGGTGGATAGTTATTCGTAAAGAAATAAGGAATTATAAATTTTTCGTGCTATATCCAATTCATGTAGTTTCTCGTGTATACTTTGGATTAGTATTCTTTGAAAACAGTCCGTCCTATTTTAATATACCGTTACATTTAAAATTCTATGAAAAGTGGATTAATTTCAAAATTATGAATTAAGTTAGCAACGGATTTTAATAAAAATTCTTTGAGATTTTTCATACTATTAAAATTTAAAAAACCAGCCCGTTAACAATGAAATATTATGAATGATTGGACCCCGCTTAATTCTTCGACAGACACTCTCCCCAATAAGTTATATTAAACATATTATTAATTTCTAAATAAGTTAAATTAATAATTTTTATTTTATGTTATATAATGCACTTTCGGATCATTAAAGCACTTTATTATGTTTCAAGAGCTACTATCGATGTCCAAATGCTTATGTATAGTAAAAAAATGCAGTGAATATATAGACGGTTGGACATGACAATTTTGTAATGCAAAAACCTTATGTACTCTGATTATTGTATGTCTCTAGCGAACAGGGGCCATAAACATGGCCCGGACCTTTGGAGGGCTTGCGTGGGGCCATGGGAAGGCCAAAATGTAGAGGCCCCTTGACAAATTTAATGTAAATGTGGCGTGACACTGACTGCCGATTATCCCTGTCTACACCGTATAATAATGCACCCAAGGACAAGCCCCGGCCAGTGTAGGACTATTGTGGGAAATGAGAACAAAAAGTATCGGGCTATTGGGATGAAGTGCTAGTGGAACTACGGATTGGGGACTATAGGGACTAAAGCGTCTGCCCGTCGCAATGTTCAAGGAACATGGGAAAATGAGCAGACGGTGACTCACTACTCACTGCATGGGCCCCATAAAAATGCCATACAAGATGGGCGAGGGGCAACATGGGAGTGTATTCTTATTATTATTATTATTATGTATAATGTTTTTATTTTTAGATTTAAATTTTGCTATGAGTATAATAATAATAATAAATCGGCAGACAAACACACACACTGTATATCCCCAAATTAAGCAAGTTACGCTTGTGTTATGGGTAATATACAACGGACCATTCTGGGGCCGACCCCAGATACCCAGACCATAGTAAAGAACGGAGAAAATACGTTTCCGAAATTTACTATACCAGGAATCGAACCCGGAGCCTCTGCGTTGCAGTGAGGTAAGCCGGCAAATGCTTAGCCCGCTCAACCACAGAGGCCGTCAATGAGTAAATAATGATATTTTTATACGGGTCTCAAGTTAATATGTGTAGATTAGGAGGTGGGCACTGATAATTGGTGCTGTGGCGGGGTATCTTCCGACACAGCAATATACCGAGTGCCAACCTCGTTTGTCGAATAGCGGCAACTACACACATATTTTGTCTTGTCTATTTTATAATTTATCTGTGTCGCATTTGGCTAATAAACGTTTTCTTTCTTTCTTTCTTTCTTTCTTCTTTTATGTCTCTCCGTCTGTTTCTTACGTCTAAGTCATATTTCTTAAAGATAACTGAGTTTATATGTAAACGTTTATTAAACGAGTATTCTATGTCCTTCTCAAAGGTCCCGTGTTTTACCGTACCAGATATGTATACTTTACCACAAGATACATTGCATTATATTTTTACCTAGGCGTTACTCGGCCCCGAAAAAAATATTTAATATTATCCCGGAAGTATCGCTTTTTCCTGGATGAATAGTATCCAATTGCCATTTTCGGTATTGAGTTACATAGTATGCTATATTTCAGCAAAAAGGGTCCAATAATTTTTCGGTGAAAGCGTAACAGAGAAATCTAGATACTCTCGCTTTAATTTCATTCCACGAGAACTGTACATTTTTCCAAGATAAAAAGTATTCTATGTCCTATGCCAAACTATAATCTATCTCTGTGCCAAATTTCATCTAGATCCTTTCAGCCGTTCTGTCGTGATTGAGCTACAAACAGCAATCTAAACTTCCGCATTTATAATATTAGTATAGATTTGTGTTTTTTTTTTTTTGCAAAAATGGCTATGAAACTCTAAAATTCGATTCATATTCAACCCAATGAAGTAAAAACAAACATCGAATTCTTTAGCCTCTAACCCTATTCTCATTTCGTACTCGTTAAGGGAAAACACTTAGCGGCTGTAGACGTTAATTGATGATTCAGTTGTAATTGGGTCGATGTTGTAAGAGTTATGATGAATTTTGTGTGTATTAGCACTTAGTAATGCTCCGTATTCAAGAGAGGTGGCCTGTTTTTGGTGGTTCGTCGATACTTTATTAGTGGTTTTTCTTCCTTTCTTTTTATTAAAAGTATCTTAATAAAAAATATGGTGCTTAAACCAATAAACTCACACTTTCACCAATAAACTTACACTCTCATGAATAAACTATACACCAATATACAATTATGCATTTTGTTTTTGTAATTGTTTACTTTGGTGAGCAATGAAGTATTATCTAATCCAATCTAAAACTCACTCACTCATCTGGGAGACCGAGTTTAATTTGTTTTTTTATATTTTTATTGCTGGCAAACAAGCAGATGGCCCAGCTAAAGGAAAGTGGTTACCGTGGCCTAGAGATGTTTATATAACCAGGGGCGAAGCCAACGCGTTTCCATCTTTTAGATTGGGATAACGGGATCAGACAGGAGGATTGGGATAGAGGGGATGGGATAAGGGAATGGTATAGGGAGATGGGGAAGAGGGCCATAGGACCTCTCACGCATCGTACGAAACACGATTAGCTCAAGTCGAGAAGTTATTCTGCGAAGGCATGGTATCACATCGATCGAGCTGGCCTCAAGAGGTTGTAATCAAGCTAATGATTACAGCATGGCTATTCTACGTCGAAATATACAAATAAAAAAGTTTATTTGAAGAAATAAAGAAAACAAAGATACAGAAACTGTAATTATGGCAGATAAATACTAGGAATAAAATTCCCCGAACTGCTTTAGTCGTTTACGCAAGCGCCATTGCGGGAAAACCTCAGTCAATACTCCTCGGTGTATCTCACAAAAGCTGTGTAAACGAATTTGTTTCTCCCCAAAATATTTTGAAAACGTCTTTTGCGCAATTAAACACTTACAAAACACAAAGAATGAATACGGAATTGAAGTATATAACTCCCTTGAGCACGATACAGTTCTGGGCCAGGCATTGTCAATAAGACTCCAATAGGGTTGGCACATCTAAGAAGCTTTACAATTTTTATTTAGTATTTTGTGTTGAAACATTATCTATAGTATACGTACCAATAAATACTAAATTAACTATTTGTCTATGTTTGATATTGTCTTTGAGAGCTTATAAAAGGTACTTAATCATAAAATATGCGAAAAATAGGTTTTTTTTATTTATTGCTGAAACACAGCAGACGGCCCAACTGTGACGGAAAGTGGTTACCGTTGCCTATGGACATTAGCAATACCAGAGGTGCTGCCAACTTTGAAGGAAAAACTGTAACATGGCCATTGATGCCGGAACACAACTAAAAGTTGTTATGGCGGCATACTCTAGACCAGGCGTGGTAGCCATCCAGTCGGCCAAATGTTTTATCACCTGGCTGTGGGTTGTTTTATCGCCTCTTACGATAGGCCGCCCGGCCACAGGAGTTAATATTCTTTTTCCGTTCTTGCACGGATAAAATTTTTGACGTGATAGAGCCATGCTGGAATCGTTACCTAGATCACAACTCTTGGGCCGGCTCGGTCGGTGTGATACTATGTTCTTACAAAAAACAGTTAGCCTTGAGCTAAACGTGTTTGGTATGATGAGTGACAGTTCCGATGGCCCACTCCCGCCTTCCCTGTATCTCGTTTTTCCCGTCCCATCCCCTTAATCCCATCCTTCCTATCCCATTCTAAAGGTTTGAAACGTTGGCTTTGCCCCTGATGTTGTAAACGTCTATAAGCGACGATAAACCCTTTCCATTACGTAGACCGTCTAGCAGCTTCAAATCAATCAATTAATTGCATAAAAACATAGTTTACTTCGCTTCGCAATAAAAAAAATGATCTAATCTCGATCAGCAGATGAGTGACTGAGTTTATTGGTGAAAGTATAAATTTATTGGTGAAAGTATAAGTTTATTGATGAGAGTGTGGGATTATTGGTAAGAGTGCGAGTTTATTGTTGAGAGTGTTAGTTTATTCGTTTAAACACCAACTTTTTTATTTGGATACCTTTAATTAAAAGGAAGAAAAAAATAGTAACTGTTTTTTTATTGCCTAAAGCTGGCAAATAGACAAACGGCCCACATGATGGAAAGGTCATCGCCGACTATGGACGTTTGCAACACCAAGGACGTTGCCGACCTGGACTACTGAACTAAAGGGAGATTAATATTGCGAGTCCTTACTTCCCATGAGACTTTAGCTATTATGGCGTTCTGCCAGCCCTACCCAAGTATTCAAGGACCTCGCTTCTAATTATACAACATTCTGGCCTATTATATTTAACGGTAATTGTGTTTACTCGCCCTCTAGATCGGAAACTTGATGTTTGGACCTTTAAAAGTAGGTCGTTTGTTTAGTATATTATCATACTTTGCTGTGTTTACTGACAACTCGCGTATCTCAAGCGTTGATGGACGTTTTAAAATTTAACTGAGCTCATTTTGAAAAAAAGAGATGGAATATTGATCAGAAACAGGAATCAGGTGTCCGGTCAGGTGAATTCTGACCAGCAGATTTCGATTTTAAGAATTTATGTCTGTTTGTCTCTCAGAACATTGCGTGAAAACTACTGAAGGGATTTAAATGAAACTCGATACAGAGCTAGCTTATATATCATGTCAACAATTAGGATGCTTTTTATCCCCATTTATGACGTCATTTCTGTAGGATAGAGGAATAAAAAAATGTGTGTGTATGCGCACACGCAGTAGAAGTGAAACTTCAGAGAATATATTCAATTCAAAACATTCAATTTAAACTGCACTTTAGATCACTAGTATAAAGTTCAAAATTCACTGCACTGTTACGCACAATTTCCTTTGATCTGCGTATATAAGAATATCTGCCTTAAGTATATACGGATAGAGCTAAAATACATTTGAAATCTTTCAAGTTTTATTTAAAGTGAAAATTAATACTAAAGGGTAAAGAGAAATGTGTTTTATTTTGAAATAAATAAGGTTGTATTTTATGTATTTATCTCTTTTTAGTGTCACTTTTTCGTTTCATCTATTTTCAAATTACAACGATTCACTTTCCTAACATGACATAAAGATCTTTCACTTCAAAAAGATTGCGCTACGATTTTTTGGTATCACCGTTGGACTTCACCAACAAATACGTCGTCTTCTAATCATAAGAAATTAATTTTATTTACAGTTAAAGGAGAAAAAATGGCGTAACAAAATACCTAGCAAAATCTATACTTAATATTATGAAGAAGTAAAGTTTGTGAGTTTGTGACGTTGTAGGGGGTAATCTCTGGATCTACTAAACCGATTTTACAAATTATTTTACTGTTTGAAAGCTACGTTAACAGGGAGTGTCATAGGCTATATAACATGACGCTATATACCACGGGAGCGGGTCAGAGCGCGGGTGAAACCTTGCCGGTATAAGCCGTAGATATTTTTTTGCAACAAACTACTGACTCCTGTTCCGTACCTTTTTTAAGTTTAAATTATATAAATATAAATTATCGTAATATATACAGAAATTATAAGCTAGTACAATGAAGAAATTTATAAATAATCTAATACAATAAAAGAAAAACTTTACTTTACTTATTTGTATTGTATTCTACCCATAGTCCCTCAAGACTATAAGTAGAATACTGAGCCTAGATCACCGTCTTCTGTGGGTAAGGTGCCCATATGGCAGGCAACGTTTCCTCGCTGGATCGCCATACTGATCCGTTGCCCGAGGTAAAACAAGCCTTCCTGGCCACCTGAAGGAGTCAATGAGTTCAAATATAATTTGGAAAGTATTGAAAATTGCACACTTAGATTTTTGTTTTTGTGTGTGATATTTTAAGTGTTTGTATGTGTATTCAGATGTACCTTGAAGTTAATTATCTTAATCATATTTCTAATTGTCAATCAAAAAGTACGAAGTATTTCATGCTTGATTTGTTTGATGCTTTGAACGACATACGAAGGACTAACGTATCTAATGACATCTAAATCAGTAATTCAAATAGCTCACATCTCAACATAATATTTATATTATGTACTCAAATTTTAAAATTTATTGACAACAGAATTACATATATTACACATAAGCATGTTTAAGTTAAGTAATTTACTCCTAATTAAAAAAAATACAAATAATTTCTAATTTACATTACTACTAGCGTTTTCCCCATGGCTACGCCTCGTGAAAACACTTAGGTAGTAAGTAAGTAGCTCTATGTTACTTACATTAAAATTTAATTAGGTTTTTTATATATATAAAACTTCAATGAAAATTTATGTAGCTGATGGTGAAAATCGCTTAAAAGTATACATTATTGTATATACATAAGTTATTTGTAAATATTTAACATCATCACCAATTATTAACAATATCACATTACAAATAACGTATTAAACTCATCGCTACATCTGCGTGAAATGGTCAATAACTATAAAATTATCTCAAAATAAAAAATAGTTTAAGTAGTATTATTTTTGTTCTTCATTACTCGAAGAATGGGCAAAGATCCTAGACCATACAGCCTCGTCATTTGTGTTTCTCTCATTGATTTCATGTTTTCACATGAAAAAGTAGTTTCAGCTAAAAGCTCGTGAAATAAACTTTCATTTTCATGTTTTAAAGAATGTAAATAACAGGCAAATGACTAAATACTATGACTACTATGGATGTTAAATTCAAAAAACTTATGAAATATGAATTATGATTTCTGATGGGATATTATTACTCTAAATAACATATTTGGTTAAAGCAGGATACATTCTGTAATGTTTTAGATCTAAAACTTTATTGTTTCTTCTTAAATTCACTACAACAAAGACACTAAGTCCAATATAGTCTACACAACTGCCTAGCAAAACATACAGATGAGTCGAAGCCAACCTGATATGAAGTAATATATTGAATGACGTGTTGTTTATGACTTCGTAGGTATTAATTAGTGAATAGAAAAACGGATTGTAGTGCCATCTATTTTGCTAATCCGTCTATTCCATGTAAACGACGTCTTTTATCGGCAAGTCAGCATTATGATGATTTTCATGCATATACGTTCAAGACTTGACAAAATACTGCGAAAAACCTGCAGAAACAAAACCAAAGTGTGTTCACTGTGGTGATTCCCACCCAGCAAACTATAGAGGTTGTATGGTAGCTAGAGAGTTACAACAAATAAAAAATAAAGAAAAAACAAGTACCTGTGAACCAGATTCCTGGAAGTAAAAAGTATATTTCAAGCCATACTGTCACGGACATTATATCTTTTGCCCAAATCACAAGAGGTGATAAACCCCAAGCAAAAAGTACTACAACATACTCACAAAACATCTAACATAGATGAAAAACTGAGCAATATATTATATCTAATGACATCTTTTGATGAAAGATTAAAGAGGCTTGAAATTAACACCAGAATATAATAAAACTGAAACCTTCAATAAGAATTTTTTCGTGGAACGCCAACGGATTCCCTCGACAAGAAAATCAGTTACAGGTTGTCATAAACACAGAAAATATTGACGTATACTTAATATCTGAATCTCATTTCCCTAGATAATCACATATTAAGATGAAAGGACACAAAGCGTATCATCAAATTCAAATTCAAAGTTTTTTATTCAAAATAAGTTCCACTGGAGAACACTTTTTGAAGGTCATATAAATATATAAGTTAAAATTTAATTTTTCTTCCTATTCTATGTATACCGCTTCACAACGTGTTATTGCTGTTAAGGAGAAGAAGCGGCAAGAAACTCCCCAGCAACACGTCTAGCTAAATAATGTTTTTCTTTAAGTTTCTTGTTCTATTTATATCACAAGTTGTTTTTTTTTTAAATAAGTTTTATACAGAAGTATGTTACAGAATTACTTTTTGAAGAATTAATGGAGTTGTAGCAAACAGTGCATACTCAATAAGACCAAGACACAATAAGAGGAAAGAAAAATATTATGAAAGTTATAATAATGATATGACGTACTAAAATGTTATGCTGCAATATATCTCCATAAATCCCTTACAAGCTTGGCAAGACAACATTAAACAAAATATAGTATAAGATGTTAGAGTGAGCTGCTATGTAAATGAATTTTTGTCATTTAAGTATTCTTCAATAGTGTAGTATCCCTTTTTTAGCAAGATACTTTTTAATTTGGTTTTGCATCACTCATTGCATCCAGATAACACAGCCAGAAGTGGTAGCATCATACTTATTAAAGAAAATATCCACAATTTTGAAGTGCTTAAGTACGAAGAGAGGGAAATACAAGCTATTGCTTTATGTGTTAAAACCAAATGCTATCCGGTTATTATATCAGCGATATATTGTCCGAGGAGTATGGAAGCAAAAAAACATATTGTGCCAATGTCTTCCAAATAATTGGGAGAAGGTAAAAGAAAAGAGAAAAAGAGAGATATTGTCCACCAAGATATTAATTAAAAGTCACTCACTATCACAGTCTCCTTTAAAAACTTAGAATATTCTAGGTGGAGATGATTTTAATGCGAAATATGCATATTGGGGATCGAAACTCACAACTACAAAAAGACGAGAACTTCTACGCGCAATAAGACAAAACAAATGCGACGTTATATCAACTGGTAAGCCTACTTATTGGCGAACAGATCCTAACAAATTTCCAGATCTGATATATTTTTTTTATACGCAAGAAAATATCTCGCGATTTTCTACACATTGAACAAGGCTATGACATAAGCTCAGATCACTCACTAATAATACTAACACTGAACGAGGACTTAGTTCCCAAAGAAAGTAATCTGACTCTAGTGAATAAGAATACGGATTGGGAGAGCTTTAGGTATGATCTAGAATCCATTGTAAATGCCAAATAAGAATACCATTAAAAACCCCCGAGGAATTAGATTTAGAAGCAAAAATATTTATAATAAACATTCAGAAATTGAGCTTGAAATAACACGCAAGAAATAAAAATAAATTTTCGGACCAACAGTTATCCAAATAAAATACTTAAACTCATACACGAGAAAAAGAAACTGAGAAAAAAAAATGGCAACAAACAAGATACTCACCAGATAAAAATGATCTTAAATAACCTAATACAAAAATTACACAAATTCAAAGATACATTATGCATTCCTACCTCAGTGAATTGAATAGTAATCGAACAACAGATTACCTTTTATGGAAAGCAACAAAATAATTAAAATAACCCGATAGACATATACATATTAAGGAAGAAAATGGAAACTGGACAATCAACGATAACCAAAAAGCAAACGATTTGCACATCATCTGGAGCGAATATTCCAACCTAACATTATTGGTGTTGAAGACCTCATATTTGGACTAATATCACAAAAAGACAAAGAGATTACACTGGTTACCCCTAATGAAGTCAAGAAAGAGATAAATAAATTAAAACTAAAGAAAAATCTCGGATACGATCTCATAACCGCAGAAATTCTCCGAAACTGACCAACAAAAGAGATAGCAAAACTAACCACCCTTATTAATGGTGTGTTTAGAATAAAATACGTTTCTGATATATGGAAAGTAGCTGAAGTTATCATGTACTTAAACTTGGTAAACCAGCCCGTAAAGCATTATCATATAGACCAGTTTCTCTTCTTCCAATTATGTCAAAACTATTTGAGAAGTTATTATTGCAACGCCTTAAACCAATTATACAAGATAGAAAACTAATTCCAGATTACCAATTTGGATTCAGAGAAAAACATTCTACTATAAGATCAGGTCCATAGAATAACTACGATCATAGAAAAAACTTTAGAGGAAAAGAAAGTGTGTTCCACTGTCTTCCTAGCTGTAGTACAAGCTTTTGATTAGTACCGAGACAATATTCATACATCTCAGACCGAATGTTTCGAGTGCGACAGAAAGACTATTATTCAGGACTTTAAAAAATCAATGCTGGAGTACCACAGCGAAGTGTCTTAGGTCCGGTCCTGTACCTATTATACACATGTGATATTCCAGAACTAGAAAACAACACCATAGCTAACTTCGTAGATAATATAGCCATAATGGCCACAGGGGTCACTCACGAGGAAGCTGTGGAAAAAGTGCAAAATGCCGTGAAAACAATTTACAGTTGGACGAAAAAAATAGCGAATAAAATTAAATTAATCCAAGTCTATTCATATTGATTTTACCAACAAACGACCTATCATCTGTTACATATATAACGAAATTATACCACATGAAAATACAGCCAAATATTTGGGTATGTCATTAGACACCAAGCTTCGCTGGAAAGCTCATGTCAAAAAGAAACGCCAAGAATTAAATCTACGCTACAAGAAAATGTACTGGCTTCTTGGAAGACATTCTGTTCTGTCAATATCAAATAAAATACTTCTATACAAATCCTAGTGCCAGTGTGGACCTATGTTAGAGAGATTTTATCCTTGTGATTGACCCTAACGATCGATGCAATAAAATTACAGGTGTAATTTTTACAGATTTTAGTCGGTTCGATTCTTGATTCTTTGAATTTCTTTTCAAAAATAAAGAAATGTTTCTTTGGAATAAAATTTGCAATCTCTATTATTTAGAGTACTTTCGCTCCAAGTGGCATTGAACAATTCCACCCTGTATATTTTATTGGTTTATAATATTTTAGTTTAATAATTATATGAAAAGCGAAAATCTACTTTGAAAATGAAACCGCAATATCACACAGGATGATTTTTCCCTATGAATTCCTTGAAAACCTTTTCGTTTACACCTTCAAAAGTGAATTTATTATGAATGAATATAATACAGCATTAGGCGCGCAAGGCTTCCCCTGGCAGCGTGCCCGGTTATCCGGGTATGAATATAGCAGCCGAAATCTTTGTTTTATTAGTTTTGTAAAGGAATGTTGTACTGCCGAGACGTGTGGACGCCTTCATATAAAGGCGGTTACAGGCAATTCACGATTATCAGACTAATGTTAAATTCCAGTTGCATCCAGAGCTTCAGTTACGAAATCAGTTTCTAACTTTTTCTTAACTAATTTTATTGCTTACTAGTGTCTTCCCGCGGCTTCGTCCGCGGAAAGCTCCGACTCGTATCCCGCAGAAGCTATCCCAGCTTCCTGGGTAAAAAGTATCATATGTCCATTCTCGCTATTGACACTATTTATACAAGACGTTGTCATGGTTTTTCCATGAAAGCCTTACAGACAGACTTACTTTCGCATTTATAATATAACATTAGTATGGATTAAGACAAGCTATAGTCGCGCTCTCTCTCTTTTCTTTCATCTTCTCCCAATAATTTGGGGTCGGCAGTATAGGTTTTTTTTCACACATTTCACACACTCTAATTTGACATACGTTCTCTGTCACACCACAAATCATCATATCATCCCTCACACAATCCCTCCATCTCTTTTTTGGTCTACCTGTACCTTTGTACCATTAAGTCGTGGTAGCGTAATGACTAGCGCACGCGTCCCAAACTCAAAGGGCACGGGTTCGATCCTGGCCGGAACGCATCCACCACTTGGGCAGTTTTCTGACCTAATGTGCATATTGTTACAATTACCACGTGCTAACAACGGTGAAGGAAAACATTGTGATGCAACCTGCACATCGAGATAACCGCTTTGTCAAACCTGCAAAGCCGCCTTGAACAAGCGTGGCGGGTATACTGTCCGTTCCCTCTATAATGGGTGGCCCGAACCCAGCAGTGGGACATTTATGGGCTGATATTATTATATTTATATTGTATATATTGTAATTTTGTACCCATCAATCTTGCAGTTCAACATTATTTTTGTAACGTGACTTTCATCCCTCCTCATTATATGCCCCTACCATTTTAGTCTTCTTCCTCCCAATTTTTCTGTCACGCGTGCAACTTTCAAAGATCTCCTTATGTATTCATTTCTCACCTTATCCATAAGTCACAATGAGATGGATTGTTTTTTTTAACCTTTGATTGATTCAAAACAGTACTGTTTTGATACAGGCCTTGTTCCTAGTTTGAGAGTCAGAAATATATTTTACTTGTTTTAACTCATCTAAACTCATCAAATTTATTGTTTACTATTCACCTTTATTATATCTCTATATATTTTTGTTAAAATTGTAAAATACTGAAGCCCAATAAAGATATATCATTATTTTAGCTAGACTTGTTGCTGAGGAGTTTCTTGCCGCTTCTTCTCCTTCAAACAGCGATAACGCGTTGCGTAGCGGTGTACATAGAATAGGAAGTAGATTTAAATTTTGACTTATATGTATGACCTTCAAAAAGTGTTCTCCAGTGGAATTATTTTGAATTTGAATTAATTTATAGAACTTAAAAAATATTTTAGACGAACATTGGTTTGTTCAAACCAATTTTTATCTAACACAACACAACAGTTAAATAGCTTTTAATATTTTTTAAATGCATTTCTATGGTTTGCCTCCTTCGCAGAACTTTTTATTGTACTTTGACACTTGAGTCTATTTAAATACAATATTTTCCTTTGCTTTTTATTGCCTGACGCAGGCAAACAGGTGGACGACCCACTTGATGGAAGATAGTTACCGTCGCCTATGTACGTTTGCAACACTAGGGGCGTTGCCAACGTGTTGCCGGCCACTAAGACATTTTATAACGCCCCTTCTTAAAAGACCCCATGTCGTAGCGCAGAGCGAAAACCTCGGCGGGAAGTTCCCTCCAGATCATTGTTGAACGCGGGATAAACGTTCTAGAGAACCGTTGCGTAGTTGAACGTAAGAGCTCCAGGAAATGGGGGTGAACATCCCGTCGATGGCGAGCGAGTATGCTTCCCTCTGGTTGCGATTTGTAATATACTTTATATTAACTTATTTATAACTTTGTTTATTTTACTTTATAATATAACAAGACATGTTTATAATAATTAAAAAATACAATTAAAAACTAAAAATAAACTAAGTTATAAATACTAAAAGCGATTATAGACTCTGTAACAAATCGCTGCCAGATGGGAGCGTGCCCAGAAGGCTGGCTACATTGCCGCGCTGTATGGTGATGCTTATTTGTTGGGCAAAATATGAGCCCGCCTGATCACGGGTGGCATTGAAGAATTTCTTGCAAATTTCTTTGAAGAAACTCTTGGCCGATGGACCCATGGACCTAATGTTTCGACTCCAAACGGTACAAATATGTGACCCCTTCCTAAGGTTCCATATTTGCGCCGTTTGAGAGCTTCAGATTTTGAAGCAGCGTTGCCAGCCTCTAACCCAGTCATTCATTGGAAGATGTGACGGCGCCAGAGTGTCTACACATGTCGCGTTCCAAACAAGCGGCCGTCCCATCTTCCAAGGAATAAGTGACATACCATCAGGCCTCTTGCCATCGTCGCGTACCAAGCCATTCGGTTCTAATACGGCCGGTACGCCGTTGCTGACAAGAGCCTGGCGGATGATATCATTGAGGTTGGCATGGCGAGATCTTCGATCAACACTATGTAAACATGCTAATCCGCGAAGTCCATACGGGTTCACCATACTCACACATTGGCAACGATAGGGTACATAACATGGAGCCCCCAAGCGAAGGCTCGCAGCTAACCGAAAAGTAGAATGACCTACGATTGTACCTGTATTGAAAGATGGATGTGCCTGCAGCTATTGTTCAGACTCCCAAGTAGCAACGGGCAAAAGGCGAGCGCGCTCTGTCGAACTAGAACACGTTTGTAGGAGCCTTTCCCGTCTCAGTTCGCAGAGCGGCTCGTCCCAAGCTCGTTGGGAAATCGGAACAGTGGGCAGGATAGAGTTAGGGCAGGCCATTGTACAGGCTCTTTTGGCATCGGTCAAATATGGAATTTCAAAATCTTAATTGATTTTTTCTAAAAATTTTAATACCAAATCACTTGTACTTTATGATTGATTTTGTTTATATATTTTACATATTAACGCAAACACAGTACTACCATAACTGTTTGCATATGAATGTTCTTTTATTTTAATAAATGCTATTCTTCCTTTTGTTGCTTGTATGTCTGTAGCAAGCTTTAACACAAAGAAGTGGTGGTGGGGGGAACAAAAAGGATAATAGCAGTCTACTTCCAACCCATTTCCGGATTAGACTATTGACTATAAAAATGTATATATAAACACAACACATGCCATAAGTTTGACCTATATTGCGGTAAATATATTTACGTACGTATTTGAGGAAAATATGTCGAGTCGAAGCATGGAAACAAAATTTATTGTTACATGTCATTGGTAGCAGTGTCGTTGTCTCGTGAGCTTGTTTTGGAACTTAGAACAGCTTCACTTCATATTTATTTCTGCGTTACTACAGTTGAGGCATTTGAAAAGCCCCATTTGAAGTTTTATATAAACACTGACGGCCTTAATAGGTAAATTAGCTGTGAGAAGTTTTTGCGTTTATAGTTGTACGGTTTGTACACATTCAAGGATGCTGGGCTTAATCGTCGTTAATGATGGGCCCCGTTTGAAGGGTGTTGCCAAGCCAAACCACGTCGAGTTGTTGTATGTTGTTTATTAAGGTCGTTTGATGACCTGAGACGCACAAGTGCCGCACGAGAAGGTGATGTTAATACGTCTGTCTTAGTATATTATTTGTTGCGTATTTATATGTAAAATACGCTATACGAACAATATTGGCTCGTACAGTAGTAGTATTTGTATATTTACAGAAATTTAAAATTCCTTGTACAATCAGCAAAAAGAGGTACGTTAATTTTTGAAGAAGAAAATATATTTACAATCAAAAGTCAATGGTAAAAGTCAAATGAATAATAATTATTTACATTGCTAATTGTTGTGAGGTCTGACTACTTGGTTTTAGTTTGATAATTAATGAATTAATTGATTTTATTTGTGGTTCATTCCTGTAATTTATTGTCCTGTAATATTATTTGTTGCTAATTGTTGTCATTTTATATTAAATATGTTAATAAAAAATGGTTCCAATGTTGAAACGTGGTCGAGGTAAGCTTTTGACTTCCCAAAGTAAAGAAGTTTTGCCTAATTTGTACAAATATTTCGAAAATGAGTGCAATAGCAATCCTAGCAGTATTATGACTGCCGCTCAATTAGTTGCTAAATCAACCGGAATATCACCGACTTCTGTCGGAGAGGTGTTATCAGAAAGCAAATGTCATTCTTCAGAACAGGGACCAACAATTTATAATTAAAAATTATGTTTAATATTAATATTTATTATTTTAATATCGTTTAACATTATTAGTTTCATATTAAGCACCTGCCTATAAAAATATATAAAAAGTATTAATTTATTTATTTATGTGCTGACCGTACACTAGTACAAACGCAAAAACGTCTCGGAGCTAATTTACCTGTAGCAGTATTGAAATAAATTCTATACTTTACTAAACACTGGAATTGATTAATATCCCGTCTTTTTTTCATTAAAAATTATTATCGCTTTCCCTGTTATTATCATCCTTGCAGGAACGCAGAAAGAATACTAATTCCTGTTGTGTCCCGGCATTAGCGGCCAGGTTCCAGCCCTATCTACGAGTTCGGCAGCACATTGGTAGCTTTAGTGTTGCCAATGTTCATAGGCGACGGTAACCACTTTCCATCACAGTTGGGCTGTCAGTCTGTCTGCTGTACTCCAGCAATAAAAAAAATGTCTAACAAATTTGATTCTTCCGAACTTCCGACGCCCTCTAAGTCCGACGCCTTAAGAAAACTCATTAGGGTAAGCCAGTCGAGGCAAATGAGCTACTTTTTATCGCCTTACAAAAAGGCAAAGAGTTCTAGATTGTGTCAAATAACGCTATAAACAGACTTTAAAATTGTTTTTAACATAATATTTTAAATGTAAATAAATTAAGAACATGTCCAAGTTGAACTATTTAATATTGAAATTGTTTAACTTGAGAAAAGCTTAGGTTATTACTTAAATGTTATGTATTAGGTTGGGGAAAAAGTTTCTTCGCATTTTATATAAAAATACGTAAGGTTTTTTTATAAAGTTTATTTACATTTGACTAAAGTATGTAGGTGCCATTTTGTTGGATAATTTTTTGCCATCTTGTAGGTAGGGACGTGATCCCATTGCTATAAAAATTTTGGGGCTTCTGATCAAAAAACTGCGACAAGTGGTTTTGGCAGTCCTCTCGTGATGTTAACCTGACACTGCCTAAGGAATTCTGCAGAGACCGAAACAGGTGAAAATCTGAAGGTGCAAGGTCAGGACTATACGGCGGATGCATTAACACCTCCCAGCCAAACCCTCGTCATTTTTGCTGAGTGGCTAAAGAAGTGTGAGGTCTAGCGTTATCATGCTGAAAAACCACACCCCTTCTGTTGATTAATTCCGGCCGCTTTCTCTCAACTTTTTGCTTTAATCATCATCAGTTGTTCGCAGTACAGTTCAGAATCGATGGTCCTGCCTGGCGGTAACAGCTCATAATGAATAATGCCCTTCCAATCCCACCATACACACATCATCACTTTGTTGCGAGTTAACCCGGGTTTCGCCACAGTCTGTGAAGCCTGACCGGTCGTTGACTACGATCTTTTTCGCACGTTCTTGTCGTACGTGATCCACTTTTCATCACCAGTTATCAGCTTCTTCAAAAATGGTTCGGTTTCATTACGTCGTAATAAAGAATCACAAATGAGTACACGGTTCATTAGGTTTTTTTCAGTGAGCTCGTAAGACACCCAAATATCGAGCTTTTTTATGTACCCAGCTTTTTTCAAATGCGCCATAACCGTTTTGTGGTCAATTCCCAGTTCTCCAGCTACATCGTAACTACTAATATGCCGATCTTTCTCCACTTTTTCAAAAATGACATCAATTTTGTCCGTAACAGGCCGACCAGAGCGACATACATCTTTGATATCAAAATTTCCGGATTAAAAACGCTTAAACCAAATTTGCGCTACTCTCACAGATACTGCATTAGGTCCATAAACATCACAAATTTTTTTCGCGGCTTGTGTTAGTAGTTAGTAAAATTTTAAAATGTATCGAATTTCTTCATTAGATTCATTCATTTTAACAATAAGAAAAACAAATGAATATCACACATTTTCCTAATTTGAATTTGGAATTGTCTTCTTTAAAATTAAAACTTTTTAATGATACCAAAACCAGCCAGATACAAATGGAATAGCCAAAGAGATCTAATTACAAGTTCATACATACTATATGCGAAAAGACTTTTTCCCCAACCTATTATATAGCGTGTGGGTTAGAGTGAGAGAGGAGGAGCCTGCCTACCGCTGCCGTATGCGTGAGAGAAAGGGAAGCCAGACAGACTGGCGCCGTAACGCGTTACGTAATGAAGCGGTTTACCCTCCCAAAAGAAGTTATCACTTCAAAAAATATTATAAAATACATAATTGGATGCTTCCGTTTTCTACCAACTTTAAATACCCAAAAATATTTTTTCCGTTTAAAATAAATATAATATTTTTTCTGTTTTCTAACAAAAAACTTTTCCGTTTTTATCCATTGCTAATTTTCATTGTTTTGATGTACAGTCAGAAGCATTATTTGCTTTTAGATACCTATTTATTTATTGCAAGATAAACAGCTTATAATATTAACACGTTTAAATTTACTCAATATTATTTCACGAACGAGTTTTAGCTACAGGTGTGTGTGACGTCACTGGAGAATAATCCTCCATACACATAATTATGTCATCTACTCATCTACCTAATTTTTTTATAGCATGAGTTCAGAAGGCAGGCAGACGGCCCACCTAATGGAAAGCGGTTACCATCACCTATAGGCATTTGCAACACTAAAGATGCCACAAATGCGTTGCTGCTCTCTTAAGGGAGTCTGGAGCCTGGCCACTAATACCTGTACACAACTCAAGGTTGTTATGGCGGCATACTCTAGACCAGGGGTGGTAGCCATCCAGACGGGCAAATGCTAGAGCATTAAACGAAGACCTGGTGGTAGACCACCAGGTCTTCGTTCCTGCACGGATGATAATTGTAATAAATTCAGCTAATAAACGTCTTATTTGTTTCGTTTTCCCTTATTTTTTGAAACAATATTTTTATTAAACCAGTTAACGGTCAAAACGCATGATCGCGTTATGCCCAAGTTAACCCAAATACCTACAATTACGGAAACCTCGCACGGCATGTAGAGGGTTGATTAATAAATCAGAATATTAAAAGAAATAGCAGCAGTTCCTTAGAAATGATTAACCGTTGTTATGCTTAAACGATGTTATGTTTTCTGCTTTCTGTTGGAATGATGTGGATTCCTACTTAAATAATTTTTATAAAAAAAATATATACTAACGAATTCATGTAAACTTTCAAGAGTGTATCTTTCCATCATTAAGACTTCTAGCCGACAGTAGTGATGGTATATAAGTTGTACTACACTGCCATTATCCACTTATGGCCGGTTCATATATCTTACACACCGTTCATTTGCCTTACTATCGATTAAAATTTGCCACCAGCTCAATACGATTAATGTCAAAATTCAACTGATTGTAACTTGCTTTACCATGAATGAATAGTAATATACAATAACCGGCCTATATTTGACAGGTTTCATAATACTTAAAACAATAAAAATAAAACTATAAGTAGGTAAGATCCTGCAAATCTTTTCTTTTATTGCATAAGTTCAGCAGACAGGCAGAGGGTCCATTTGATGGAAAGCGGTTACCATCGCCTATGGACATTTGCAACATCAAAGGTGCTACAAATGCGCTGTTGCTCTCTTAAGGGTGACTGGAACCTGGTCACTAATACCGGAACACAACTCAAGGTTGTTATGGCGGCATACTCTAGACCAGGGGTGGTAGCCATCCAGTTGGGCAAATGCCCTACCACCTGGCACCTATTTGGTATACCATCACGAGACATATTTTTTTATTTTTGAAGTGAAACTTCTTTAGAATTGTTGTTATTTGAAAATCGATGAAAGGAAAAGTGACACTAAAAGGGATAAACACATAAAACTCAACCTTATTTAATTCGAAATAAAACACATTTCTCTTTACCTGTTGGTATTAATTATCAATTTAAATTAAACTTAAAGATTTCAAATGAATTTTAGCTCTATCAGTATATACTTAAGGCAGATATTCTTTTATGCGTAGTTTCTGCTACACACCAATAATAGTTTAATACCTATTTTTTTCAATGTGTCTCGCTATGAAAAGACCAAATAAACATTTTTCTTTCCTTTCTTTCTTTCTTTCTTATCCTGTGTGATGATACTCCTGGTCATCGTAACATTGTTAATATAAAACCACCACGGTTTTAGTTAGCAATATAAAAGGAAAAGAAGGACTATGGGTGTGAGTAATTGTTATTCAAGTTAGTCTGCCTGTGTAAGTACCTATTTTTTTTAAATTGCATGAGTAATAGTAGTCTGCTGAGACAGGCAGACGGTCAACCTCACGGAAAGCGGTTACAGTCATCCATGGACATTTGCAACACCAAAGATATTACTAATATGAGGCTGGCCTGCCTCGAAGTGTTACCTGGAATCTGGTCACTGATATCAGAATACAACTCATAGTTGTTATGGTGGCATACTGTAAACCAAGGTTGGTGGCCTTCTAAACGGGAATATGTCCCCCCTTCCATCTAGCTGTGGGTTGTTTAGTCGCCTCTTACGAAAGGCTGCCTAACCGTAGGAATTAATACTTTTTCTCCGTTCCTGCACGAAAAAAAATATATGTATTAATATTGAAGTGTCTGTTTGTAATGTCAAAATAACAGCCTTTTACTAAATGCATATGAAAGTATATACGGTACTTATATCAAAAATCAAAATCTCTGAAACGGCTGGACCGATTTTGGCGGTATTTTCACTGGCAGATAGCTGATGTTATAAGGAGTAACTAAGGCTACATTTTTTCTTTTTTAGGGTTCCGCGAAAAGCAGAAACAAGCTAACTACGCGGTTTTACTGATTTTTACTTATGACTGGTTCCTACAACTTATCATTAATTTACTTGCTTTTACTTTTAATTACTTGTATGGAGCTTGTGTTAAATTGTAATCGATAGTAGGGCAAATGAACGGTATCGGTAAGACAGAGGAATCGGCCACAAGTGTACACAAGTTGAAATTCGGAGTGGTTCTACTAACGTCTTATCCGTACTAAACTATTGTGTGATTGTTAAACTGTTACTTACTAAGGAGGGTCAATATTATCGCGACCCTGCAACAAGCGTTCATTGAACATGACTGTACGTACACATGGAGGATGAACAAACGTACAGTTCTTGTTATCTATAGTTGAATCATTATTGGATATTAGCTTATCTACCGTAAACATATTTGCAAAATGACAACTACTTTGAGACAATAAATACATTTTGATAAAATATAAAACACTATTTATTACATCACGACTTAAGTCTAGCTCTATATTTTATGAATTCTGTTTTTCCAATCTTATTATTATACAAAAGACGTGTTATTACTATTCTGACGTCAACAATATTTAACATATATATTGTTACAACTTATAGGCTCCGACAAAGATAAATTTGCATTTGTGAAGTATAAAACGATGACCTGATTAAGAGAGAGGGGCAGTTGAGCGACAACTATGATCTAGACGTGACGTGTGAACATTCGGGAATCTAATAGTGACGGACTTAGCGCGTTTTGTGCAATTACGACCTTCTTCATTATGTTTGGATTTGTTGTGTTCGGTTATATTTGTACCTGTGTTATACGTGTTTGTATAGTTCTAATAAACACTATAATAATTCTAACGGCATTTTAATTCGAGTCGAGTAACAATATTATGGGCGTCGTAAAAGATTGGAATTATTTGCAAGTCTGTATTTGCCGATACTTACAGCATGAGGTTTGTGCGAATCGTTGTCGCCTTGGTGAATGTGTCCTGTTCTAGACCTAATCCTGACTTAAATGCTGAATATCCGAGAAAACGAGCCGCTTGTTATATGGAAATATGATTTTAAAAAACTGAAACAAAAATAAATAAAGTTATATAAACAAATATATAAAAACGAAAAAAAATAAAGCGACATTTGCTTTAGTTATATTCAGAAAGTCCTCAACCTGCGGACGAGATGGCCACCGAACGCCAACTAAGCCGCAGACGAAGCCAACGCAAAGCGCGCGAAGGCCATCGGATGCCGCAGACTGGCCAACGAGAGCCGTTGAGGGACCACCGTTAGGAAGGCTCCAATGGCTCTAAACCCCGCCACCGACGGGTAGTTGCCCGTCGAGTAGAAGCCGGGGCAAAGAGGTTTTTCTCGAGGCCCCAACCTCCTCACCGTCTCAAATGGCCAAGAAGAAGAAGATCACCGAGAGAGTCCTGAATCTGCGTTGAGCTTGTGCCGGTTGAGGAGCCCTAGGGGGTTATACTAATTGTAAATTTAAAAAAAAACCATGCCATTAAATGACAGTAGGCATTTTGAAAATGTTCAAAATCAAAACCCTAGATCACACGTTTAACTACTGTCCCCCCAAATCTCTCAATAAAGTCTTGTTTTCTTTTGTAACATAGTCTTAAATGACAATTAATCACTGTCACAATTCACACTAAAACATTTTCAAAATGCCCAGTGTCACTTAACTAAATGATATGGATTTTTTTATTTTGCTAGAACTAGTATATACCGGGTATTTGGCGCATGGACCGACAAAATTTTTTGGGGGATTGGGTGGATCAAGAGCTATCTAACCAATGGATCCCTATGTCCTAACTGTCACTGTAATCGAGATACGATTTTTTTGTTTGTTTTTGAAAATTACCTGGTTCATCGTCTTTAAAACGACATATTTTTCTAGTTGTTGTAATTGAACCAAATAACTTTTATTGCAGTCTTTAATGTATGATTATTCCAAATTAAACATTAATTCTTGGCATTAGATAACAAAAAATACTTGACGAGCTTTCAAACTCTTAAAAATGAATTAATCTATGAAAAACGTCAAATTCAAAATTAATTTAAAAAAAACTGAAAGGTATTAAGAATTTCATTTGATTTAAACAAAATCTGTACTTAATATCCTTTCCTATATACATATACATAGATTTCTAATTTTCTTCATGACTGATCTCAAAACAAGCTTCTGAGGAATATATGCTACTTATACGTATTTTAGTACAATCTATACTATAATAAATCTTTAGTGTGTCGAGTTAGTACAGTGAATTTAAAAATAAGAAAATCAGAGTGGTTGATTCGGACCAACAGATTAAAAAAATGCAACTTCACAAATTTTCTGTCTGTCTGTTAAAGCATCAAGTGAAACCACTATACGGATTTAAATTAAACTCGATACAGAGCTTGCTTATATCCCGAGACAAAACTTGTTTACTTTTTATCTTGATACATGACGTCGTTTCCGTAACATATACGAATATAGCCATGATGTCCCTCCCTGCAGTCGGGTTTTTCTTTTTGATGCCGTCGTTGCAGTTCACTAACAAATATGTCGTCATGGCAACGCGAACGAAGTTTCGCTGTCACTAACAGTTATAGTAATATGTAGGGACACAGTTTGTCAGTTTAGTATAATTGCACTTAATGTAAACGTGCAGCTAGCCCTATTATGTCAGTCGCGAAAAAACACCAGTATAAGCAGTCGTGTTCGTTGTGTACTTTCTTACTCCCGATATCGCCCCGAGTCATGTGTTACCACCAGCCACCACCACACCTCAGAACCACCAAAAATATTACACATAGAAACTAAATTGAATTCACCTGCGTAAATACGTCAAGTGGGAACAATGTGACGCATAAATCGTCTCAAATCGCGTTCAAATGAACAATAAATTAGACGCCATCGAAAAGGACTCACGAGGTACGGCCCTCGTACGCTTAACGGGAGGGATGGAGGAAATAATTGCGAAATGCGAAGAAGGGAGGATATAAAGGCAGAGCAATTCCGCAAGTAAGTGCGTTCCACAGTGTGATCTGTGCATTATGTTTGAGTTCGGGGGCGGTCGTGAGATAGAGGAGGTAGCGGTTTACTGACAAGGACAGGTAGGTATGCTTTTCACGGCTATACATTTGAAAGAGTGTCTATTTGTTTGTCAGGCTATCACGCCTTAAATACTCAAACCGATCATGACATTTGCATACACGTTTGAGTATAGAAAAGGATATACCGTAATTTTCAACCAGAACAAATGTTTACTGTTTAGAACTTGATGTGGACTCTATGACGTATTATTGGTGTTATTTACAATTAAACTATACATGGAAGAAATACAGAGAGTGCGTATTGGTATTATTGTATGTGAGAAATGTGAAGTGAGTGAGCATTTCCGGCCTCCAAGGCCGCTTCCGTACCCCACGTTCCGTCCGACGCCTAGCTGCTAACTGTTCGAGCTATGGGCGTCGGCGGTATGCGACGCGTGGAGAGGTGTGCTCCGGCGGGCGGGTCAGGGAGTGCTCTATGTCCGCAACAATATTGTTTAAATTAGCCTATATATAATGATAAGTGTCAAATAGAACCGTCGCCGCTATGAATCATGTTATGGTGCGAACGTGATGCATGGATCGAGGTGAATAACAACGAGTGTGTGTTGCGGACGGCCTCAAATATGACGACTTACTGCTTAGTTAAATCTTCCCCACTTCTTTGTAGATATATGAACTTGGCCGAGGCAGATGGACTGGTTTCCAAAAGTCTCAAATCGCTAATACTTACACTTTGCGGCACGACAGAATACTGCACTGTAACCTTCCATTCCATGTGCCGTGAAATGGCGATCTTGAATATATGTGCGTTCTGTTTTAAAACTACAGTAGAAATGTGCTTGTTTTATTAAATATAGGTGTTAGACGAAAATGATAAATTGTAAGTTTTCTTTTTTTATTGCATGAGTTCAGCAGACAGGCAGACTGTCCACCTGGAAAGCGGTTACCATCGCCTATAGACATTTGCAACACCAAAGGTGTTACAGATGCGCTGCTGCTCTTTAAAGGTCTGCTCTTGCTCTTGCTTGCTATGCTTCTTCGTCGCTTTTTCTCTATATAAACTATAAGTGTGCGAAATTTCATAGTCTTCTGTCCGCGCAATTTTTGTAAAAAAGTACAAAGTTTTTGCTTCACGTGTTAATATATATATTAAATAAGACGTGAAGCAAAAACTTATGCATAAAAAATACATTAAATCAATAAAAAACACACACATATATACTCTTTTGTTTATTGTTCAAGTCAAATTAACAATGTAGCCGTGGCGGAATCTGTGATTATAGAAGTATAGTCTTTGACATTAATTATTATGGTCGAATTTCGACCACGGGCGACCTCAAGCATAGATATAGTGAGAAATGAGTACATAATGGGATCTTTGAAAGTTGCACCCGTGATTGAAAAATTCACTTCTTTATTATCTAACTAATGAAGTTTAATATATAGAATATAAAAAATATTAATTTCTATAAATACAATGATAAAGTTAAATCGCAAGTAAATTGTGTTGATGTAAAACAGCGAACAGAAAACATATACATCTGACCTAAAGTAATAGCTAAGATTTTATTATTTATTTATGTGTGTACGCAATGTAGACGATTGCCGTGATATATAATAAATAAAATATATCAATGGCAGATATGGTCAAAATTACTTTCTAAAAAAATTGTTTTGCATTTTCAAAATTATCTACCACAAAGTAAAATGCGCGATAATGGTCTGCCATTCTTATTTTCCGATAATAATAATCGTATATTTTCAAATTATAAAACGGCAGACGTGGTCAAATGGATTTAAAATTCGTCAAAAATCGATACCTGTCTTACCTGAGCGCTCGTCGCGTCCACCACTTAGAGCTTAGTGAGTCCCCATCTCATGCATGGTAAGTACAGGGGCCTCAATGTACAAAAACTCAGGTGTGGTCAAATACATACAGGTAGCCGTTCACGGACTCTTAGACCATTAAGGAATGTTATAAATTAATGTGGCCCTGTAGATGGTGCAGAGCAATAGCAAAGGACATAGATTAAATACACATACTTAGACTATCATATTAGTTAAATGCACATGCATAAACTACTTTATAAATTAAATACTTACAAATATATTTATTAAAGACGTCTCAAGTGACCAAAAGACTGGTCTGTACCTCGGACAACGCATTAGGGCACGGTCTTTGGGCACGTTTCTAACTGACAACGGTCTGGCACTAGATTTTAATTTGTATATATACTTATTTATAATTTAGTTTAGTTTAGTTTTTATTTAATCCTTAAGGTCAAAATAAAATGAGTTATCGATAACGCCTATTGACCTTTATTAAAGATAGATATATTTTATTGGTTAACAGCATAAGAATTAGGCATAATTATTTAAGAAAAAGTAGTGTTTTCTGAGTGAGTTCTTAAATATAAGCAATGTTTAATAATAATTTGATAGCCTGCACTGTAAAGGAGTTATCATAAATAGTGATGGTGTTGTACTAAATACTAGTGATACTACTTATACTTTTGTAATAAATACATAAATATTATATATACATTTTTATTTGCATACAATATCAAGCTAATACAATAGAGACATATTCTCCCACAGGTAAGTTACCAAAAACTTTCCGTTGTTATCTCATCGGGTTGCCCTACTGATCCGTTAATCGAGGTATGAACAAACCTTCTGATCTGAATAGTTAATCAGATGCTTCGAAAGCTCTTTATAAAGGTTCAAGAGTTCGGGGCCCTCGAAAATAATAATATTTGTATATCCTTAAGGGCGAGCACCGTTGCAGCATTTTAAGCGCTATAAACCAAAAGTGTGCTCGGAATGACGACCGGTGCTATAACAGTCGTAATTTTTATGAGGAAGCAATAAAAGTGTAGGACGCGACGATTGAAGTTTAATTTATTTTTAAATCCTAGTTCATCGTTTTTTATGGTTCATAACTTTATAAAGATGGAGACTATATCAACTTTATTTGGATGCTTAGTATTTCTACCACCCTATTAAACATGTGTAATACTTGCAACAACACAGAAGGATTTATGGTAATAAAAGAACAGCAACTGGTCACAATACTTATATTCAGAGAACCTTACGGTTTAAGCACATTTCATACACTGACTACACATTCGACAAACATTTTTAGAACACCTCTCCATCCCTCCACCAATTTTACAGTATAAGAAACTTAGCAAATCGGGACAACCGATAGCGGATTGACGTCATTGATAAACCATTTTTATTAAACAGGTTATGAATAACAAGAATTTAATACATTATTGTTTGGAAATTTTAGATAATATTGTTACGACTTATTAAAAATTCCACGAAGCACAACAACAAATGCAAATGAACATCTGCGGTCATAAACCCCGAGTCATATTACCGCCCGCATTTGCACTTCTTTTGTTTTCTTTGTATTTAATATTTGTAATTAGAAAAGCCGCCTATTGTGTATTGTAATCTGTTCCGTCAGGCAGTGGCCAGGTGTGATTCCGGGAAATCGGGTGCACGCGATGAGGTAGGCATATTGTATTTGTATAGAATAAAAGGAATCCCCGAACAGAGGGGGAAGTAGTCAAGCGAGGATTACGATACGAGCAAGACGTACATTCGATAAGCGATATAGTGACGGACTTTGCGCGTGTTATTTAATTGTGCATTACATGTGGACTTATTGCGTCCGGTTATATTTGTACCTATGTTTTATACGTGCTTGTACAGTTCTAATAAAT
Source organism: Dendrolimus houi (assembly GCA_039645545.1). Taxonomy (NCBI): domain Eukaryota; kingdom Metazoa; phylum Arthropoda; class Insecta; order Lepidoptera; family Lasiocampidae; genus Dendrolimus; species Dendrolimus houi. Next base: position 2,137,721 of record CM077136.1, on the reverse strand, counting down.
TCTATAGTAATTCCAACGGCATTTTAATTCAAGTCGCAACAACATTTTATATAAAATATTATATTTAAAGTTTTACATGTAATAAAATAAACGTAACACAGTAAAAAATCTATCCCGTCCCGTCCCGTCTATCCCGAATACTGACTATATACAATAGACAGATTTTGAATTATAATCTACACAATTACCATATCGTTTTAGGGATAAATATTGTTACATAAAATTATGGTAAATTATAGACAACTACTATACAAAACAGGCGCTAATCACAGGATAAATAAAAATGTAATATTATTATTCAATTAAGGAAATGACCGATTGTGTCGTTTAGAAATAAGAGGGTACATAACAAAATTAATTATTAACCTTAAAAAGAAACATGACAAGAACAACTATGCAACTAAACAAATGTAACACAGTATTATTTTTCGTAGCCTCTCGTATTTATTTTTACCATTTCCCAATTATTTGGACTTGGCACAATATGTCTTTTTTCCATACTCCTTTATTATGGAATATGTCCTCTGTTGCACTACAAATCATGGTGTTATCCTTCACATAATCTCTCTGTCTCTTTCTTGGTCTACGTTTACAATTGTATCCGTCAATCGTTATTACTATATATTTTTAGTTGGGCTTAAATTACATAGCCATTTTGGCAAGAACGAAACTCTTATACAAACGTAGATCTGGCCTCCATCTGTCGATCTGTACGAAGGTGTATTTTGGCATAAATTTTTCTTAGTATTCCGTAGCCCTAATGAAGACTAAAATGGACATTCGTCGCCTCTACGGAACTCTTCTGTATAATATTTTAACAGTTGCTTCACAGTATATACTTGAAAATGTAATATATGTGAAAAAAGAATCTCTGATTTTCCCCGATTAGGTGATGTACAGTCGCGATATGAAAAGGTTCGCCAGTTTTGAAATTGATTCATTTAACGTTCCGCGAGCACATGTTACCTTTTCAAACTAAGTCACAGAACAGACTATTCCACAAAACATTACGTTTAACTGTTTGACTATAAGGTTTAAAATTACTTAGATCAAAGTTGTTTGATTTTTTATCTTGTCTAAAAATTTAGAGATGTAAAGCCTTTTTTATTGGTTTTAATATTTATAATAAGCGTAGTGATTATATCCTCTTTTGGTATTTCTATATTTTATAAATGTAACTTTTATTAAAACTGTTATAACTATTCAAGGTAATGAAACTTTTCATACCGCGACTGTATGTTGTAAAAATACTACGAATAAAAATAAATTAGAAACTCCCACATGTAGGGTCCATAAAGTTTACAGTAGTTTCGTGGTGCAATGTATCGCAACTCTTCAACAAAATCCCAGAAGAGATTCAAGAGTTTTCAATGAACAAATTTAAAAATTTGTATATCTTCGCTCGCCTTTGACGAGACGTTCACCCCAATTGCTTTGACCTCTAGCACTCACCTTCGCAAGGATTCTCTAGAATGTTTGTTCTGTGTTCTCCAATGATCCGAAGGGAACCTCCCGCGGAGGTTTTATGTCTACGCTTTTTTAAATTTTTTTATTGCAGTAGTTCAGTAGACAGGCAGACGGCCCACTTGATGGAAAGTGGTTACTGTCGCCTATGGACATTTGCAACACCGAAGGCGCTACAAATGCGCTGCTGCGCTACGACATAGAGCTGTTTAAGAAGGGCATTATAACATTTCTTTGAGGCCAGTAACGTCGTTGGTGTTGCAAACGCCCATAGGCGACGGTAATCATCTTCCAGCAAGTAAGCTGTCTGCCTGTTTGCATGTTTCAGGCAATAAACAAGAATCTATATATTAATACGTGAAGCAAAAACTTTGTACCCCTTTATACGAAAATTGCGCGAACGGAGGAGTATGACATTTTTCACACATATAGTTTATATAGAGAAGGAGTGCAAAATGTTAATTTTTTTAAAATTATGCGTAACAAATACATTCAATCAATAAAAAAAAACATTATACACACTACCATGTATTTGATATACACACGCTTATACTTATATACTCTTTTGTTTATGGTTAAAGTCAAATTAACAGTGTAGCCTTGGATAAATCTGTGATTATAGAAGTTATAGTCTTTGACAACAAATTATTATGGTCGAATTTCGACCACGGGCGACCTCTAGTGAACATAATTCCTTCACATTACAAGCATACTCACATACTTTCCGACATTTTGGAAAGTATTTAAAGTAACTTCCCATGTTTTATTACAACTTTGAGTTGTGCTTTGAACTTAACATGCTCTTACGTCGCATAAAACTATTCTGGCTGCATTTTTAATGGCTGCCCATTAAAACTACTGTGCGTGCCCCTATTTCGAGATGGTAAATCGGGGTCAGATTTTGTTAGTTGATATTAGCGAGGAAATGTTTAAGTTTAGTCAATTCTAGCATGGTATGCTATGAATGCATGCGCTAAGTACAAACAATACAATTATATACAATTGGCTAGATTAAAAATTATAAGTATTTTACTCTTTTGAAGGTTGTTTTTTGAGACAAAATATGTCCACACCCTTTGCAAATCTATCATCTGTTTCAACAAACAACATTTACTGTAGCGTTTATATATTAGTACGGTGTGTAGAAATTTGTACATGCATTTTCTCACTCGCTTGTATTCCAGTATTCGACTGTAGTAAGAGCGTTGAACTCCTTTTATTACTCCAACAAGTACCAAAACACACGAGTTAAAGACCGTTACAGATTTGAACATTTATTTGTAACATAAATTGTATAATAATTGTATAATTCTACGATCTGAAACACATTAGAAACACCCGATGTGACGCATGCTCTCAAACGCGATGCGATCCCCTCGCTCTGATCAACGTATTGACGATAATGACGGTAAAACCGTTACCCACGGCGACACGCGAAGTGTGTTTCTGGACAACACACGATGTCCCGCGTTAAGTGTTCGAAAACTGTCGTGAAACCTGTACTTTTGAAGTGAAAACTTCTTTAGGAGGCCTGAGCGCTTTATTTTGTGGGTATTGAATGAGACTATCATATGTCATATCGACCATTCCGCAATACTTGAAGACGAAAGTCTTTGAGCAGTGCGTCCTACCGGTCATGGCATACGGTGACGAGACATGGACACTGACAGTGGGACTGGTCCACAAACTCAAAGTCGCTCAACGGGCTATGGAGCGAGCTATGTTAGGTGATATGGATAAGATCAGAAACGAGGACATCCGTAAGAGAACAAAGGTAACCGACATAGCACACAAAATTAGCAAGTTAAAGTGGGCCGGTCGTGTCTGTCGCAGGACCGACGGCCGATGGAGGAAATGAGTCCTGGAGTGGAGACCACGTCTCGGCAAGCGTATCGTAGGACGACCACCAGCCCGGTGGACTGAAGACCTGCGCAAGTAAGCCGGCAGGGGCTGGATGAGGAAGACGGGAGACCGGGATATGTTGCGCGTACTTGGGGAGACCTGCGTCCAGTAGTGGATAGAGATTGGCTGAAGAAGAAGAATGAGACTGAGCCGTCACGCATCACGTTCGACTATGTAACGCCTCGTTCGGGTAAAAGCGGCTCGAGTTGATTAAGGAAGCGAGAGAGATATAGCCAACGCGTCACTGCTATACCCAGCCAGCGAGCATTATTCGTCTTGATGAAGTTTTCACTTCTGTCTTGTGGTCTTAAGCAAACATTAAGTTAGTAGTAGTTAGTTAGTAGTCGTGGTGTAATGGCTAACGCACGCGTCTCAAACGCAATGGGCGCGGGTTCGATCCTGGCCGGAACGCATGCACCACTTAGACAGTTTTTCTGATCTAAAGTGTATATTGTTACAATGACCACGTGGTAACAACGGTGAAGGAAAACATCGTGATTGTTACCTGCACATCCAGATAACCGATGTATCGAACCTGCCAAGCCGCCTTGGACAAGCGTGGCGGCGTAAACTGTCCGTTCCCCCTATAATGGGAGGCCCGAGCCCAGCAGTGGGACATTTATGGGTTGATATTATTATAGATTTTTTCTCACAAGAACTGAGAGATAAACAATTAATTGATATTATCAAGCGATATTCTGTCTAACATCAGAAATTGACTTGATGACGTGACGTCATGTGTTGTTAATTTGCACGATACCCGTTGCTGTATGAAATGTCCTGTCAGGTAGCTTATTAATAATATGTTTCTGCATTTACTCAAATGTTAGCCTTCTTTGGGCTTTGAGCATAAATATTAATTTCAATAACAGACTTGTTTTATAAGTAGAAAAATCCTCAACTTTATTTGGTTTGAGATAGTAACTTTGATCTGGGCTTCGTATTTTACTTTTAGCCTTAAGGGACTGAAGGTAAAAGAAGGTTACATTAACTGAAAGTAAACTTCAATTTATATAATTACAAGTTTGGTTATGACTTGTTTCAATTCTTAACTAATATTATAAACTCGATTGTGAGCTTTTTTGTTGAAGTGAAATTTCTTTATCGACGTAGTGAAAACATTTGTGTGATATAAATAAATATTAATTAATAATAAAAAGCGTCAATTTCTCAAAAATTATATCCAAGTGCTGTGTGGCAGATCATGAACTATAGGTATCATAAAGATAATAGAAATCCACTATTTTGTCAATGTCTATGAGTCCTTGGAAGGTTTACATTCACATTTGAACCTAGGTGGCACTACTTTCGGGTTCCAGGATTTTGATGAGTTTTTTTTGTGTGTTTGAGTGCGCCCCTGGATGATTTAAATTCCTAATTGAACCCTGTAGGTGGCGCTGCAATTGGATTCCAGAGTTTTGTGGGTGGGTCTCTTAATGGTTCATATCAGGTTGCCATAACGACATGTTTGCTCAGGGTATGGGCTACCTTGCATGCAGGAAAAATATACTGTTTCCGAGGATTAACAAAAAAACTCGAATTGATTGACAACGACTATCTTAACACGAGCGTAGCTGCAGGCAAAAACTAGTATAATATTATGAATAAAGATATAAATGAAAATTAGAGCTATGGTAATCTAAATCTAAAAGATAAATAATGATTAAAACTTATTAATCATGGCTTAATATTGCATCATTTGCAATCATTGCATGCAGCAACTGATCATCATTTGAAATGTTTACATCACAGTTCCAAGGAATCGATTTAGTTTTGACTGCAAAAGATGTAATTCACTCTAAAGGCACTTACTCAGCGTAATGTTCACAAAAGTGAGTCAGAAACTGAATTTTAAAATTCCTCCACTATTAAACTGGCCAGGAAAGCATTTCCGCCAACCTTTATATTTAAAACTTTGTACATTTTGTGCTAGCTACGCAACACAATTTTGCACCACTATAGAACGTAAATCAAACTTTATTATTTTGTTTGTTACAGAAGTGGAAAGAGACAGCCAAAAAATGGAGAAGACAATTTTGAAAATATTAATCCTGAACATTCTGACGACGTTAGCTACGGCCGACTTTACAAGTAATTGCCCACAAGAATGTAAATGTGTTTGGGCAAGCGGAGATAAACAAGCAGACTGTTCACATTCACACTTTCAAGACATTCCTAAAACATTGAGCCCTGATATCCAAAAACTAAACCTGACTGGTAACGAGCTGTATGAGATCACAAGACACGCTTTCCAGAATGTAGGCTTAATAAACCTGTGGAAACTAACGCTCAGTGAATGCAAATTGCTAACGATACAGAGAAACGGTTTCAGCGGTTTGGCCATCATGATTGAGCTGGACTTGTCAAAAAATGATTTGAAAACGTTACATGCTGATACGTTCAAAGATACTCCAAAAATTAGATGGATACTACTAAACGATAACAAGTTAGAGAAGCTTGATGATGGGCTCTTTAATAATCTTGCTTTCCTCCAAAAAGTGGACTTGAGCAACAACAGACTTGTGCAGTTAGGAATGAAAACATTCATAAATGTCCCGAAACTTACTATTTTAAGACTGGACGGGAATAAACTAGAGCATCTTAAAAAGGATACATTGGATACTTTAACTTCATTATCAAATTTAGATGTTCATGACAATCCATGGAGATGTGATTGCTATCTTCAACCTTTTAGAAATTGGGTTATAAGCAAAAATCTCTACACGTCGGATGTGTTCTGTGCTGAACCTCCAAAAGTACATGGAAAACGATGGAAAGAGCTGGACTCCAACGATTTTGCTTGCAGGCCAAGTATTGTCTATCCATCCACAGCTACCACATTACATTCTTTAGATAGTAACGTCACATTGTCTTGCCAAGTCAATGGCAATCCCTTACCAGAAGTAAATTGGGTATTGAATGCGCAAATTATCGATGGCTCATATAGATATCAGGGTGAAATAAAATACGTTATTACGGAAACCAGTGCAGAAAACAGTAAATGGGTAAATTTAACGATATTTGATGTAAGCAATACAGACAATGGTGACTATCTCTGCGTCGCTAAAAATGCTGGAGGAGTTGAAGAAAGGAGTCTAACACTAGCTATAGCCCAACCCCCACCAAGTATCATTGTGCCGGCTGGAATGAATGAGAATCTCCTTCGAGTTTTAATTGGTGTGTCTTGCACAGCCGCAATATTGCTTATCCTTTTAGTAGTAATATGTTGTTGTTGTAGAAAAAGTAGGGTAAATAAAAAAGCTAATACGACAAACGGAGAAGCTTTAATAGAAGGTTCAGTGATTCCAGAAATAGAGAAAAGTTTAATAACCACAGTGAACCCAGTAACAAAGCCACCGAGAAGGTACGACGCACCCCCGTCTATAATGAGTGGGGCTACAGAAATGTCAGAATTAAACAAAACTTTGCTGGACAACGATTCTGTCTTTGGTGAGTAGATATTACTTTATTTTATAATTATTTATAGTTAGAAATGAGAGCAATTAGAAGATAAGCCATTATTTTTAAGTTGTTTGCCGGTATTTAAAATTATCACTTATATTCTTTGCAATCCCTAATTTCAAATTCCACAATCTTCAAGTATACCACCCTTACAGAAATGAAACGTCAGGTCTCACTACTTAATCTTATCTATTTTTGCTTTTAAATGCTCTTAAGTTGCTAATTAAGTAAATTGCTCATTTGCTCAGGTTTTATTTCTAATTTAGTCGATTAGCAAGAATAACTTTGATATGCTAATGTCCTTGATGAAAGTTAGTGAACTTGCGATTTATTAAGTTCGAGTAATTTTAATAATGCGGGAAAGATGCGCGATTCATCAACGTAGACTGATTTGCAGAAGTTTTCAATAGAGCCCTTCTATTTATTCAATGTTAATTGTGAACGTAATTAAAATTAAATTTAAATTTGAAGTCGTATGATTAATTTCAGATTATATCATATTATATTACAGAAATATAGAAATTATGGACATAAAAGTTCTTGAAACATAAAAGTTCCAGGCCATATAATTATTTCGTTCAAAGTTGAAATTTTGTTTACACCTTAATAATGGTACCAATATATAGCAAAATTTGATTTTTTCTGTTTCAGCCCACAACGAAGACGAAAAACGATCTCTCGACTTGGACCACCAAACGAAAAGGTCACAAGATGCTCTTAACATAGAATACGGCCGAGCGGATGGACGGGCTTACCCGCCCGATCTCCTTGCATTCCCGCCAAGAGCTGCACAGATATCACCCGCAGCTTCAAACGCTTCCACTGTGCCAGATACTACAAGGCTACCGCCACAATTAAACCCTATTAGTCCGATCCATTCGCCAATTTATGGAATGGCAACAAATCAGAACCTCTTTAGGACACTGCCATATTCGAGATCCCAGTCCCCGTTCACAGCACCAATTACTCCTCCAGTGGTTACACCACGACAAGGGTACGTCACTATTCCAAGACGACCCAGAGTCCCCAGTTGGTCTAGTACTGCTAGTACCGCTATATTACCGAGCACTGAGGCACAAGAACCTTTGTATGATAACCTGGGACTGCGGACTACAGCTAATGGCAGTTCTGTTTTATCACTAAACAAAGCTGGACTAGAAAACCAGTTATCTCCTATGAGAAATAGGCCCTTACCAGCGACGCCAACATCATATCCAACCCCACATCCAGTGTACTACGCTCCAATCGAAGAACAAGAACCAGCGCCTTCACCAGTTCCTCAACAGTTCAATCCCAGAAACAGCATTGCTTCGCAAATTTCAACGCCTGGGCCTCAAGAGCCAGCTAACAGAATGAGTTGGACAGCAAAGAGTACTTCAACTCCTCAACCTGAGCCAAGAAAGGCATTATTTGCGGATGTTCCTGAAAATACTTTAAGGAAAGGTAAACCAGAAACGGGTTCTTTGAGAAGACCAAGGCAGGATAAGGAGGAAACCGGTTCTCCTATTAAGGAAGATCCGAAGAAAAATGAAGGGAATACCTCACTTAATCAATCAGGTACTTTAGGGCGGAGTGGGAAGATACCTCCTCGACCTCCTCCTAAACCTAAGAAGAAGCCTCCAACTGAGGTGAGCCCAAATGAGCCTTTGTTTGAAGATGAAGGAGAAGACGGCACGGAAGTGTAGTAGTAAGTTGGGGTTCCCCCACCAAAGTGCCAATGAGCTTTTAGTGAATATTCACAACTGTTAACATCGGTATCATATCGATAATAAATTAAATCGGTTTTACATTAAAGTGACATATTATTTGCCTGCTAAAGTGAAAGGTGTTGTTTAAAGACGAGAATAGAATGACCTATAGTGAAAAGGACACTGCCCATCAGCTGGACGGATTTGAGTGAAACGTGTGTTTGGTGATGTTACAAGAATGAGTTCTAGGTGCTCGTGTTGTAAATAGATTATAATTGCGTTTGCGCTAGATTTTTTACCTATTGCGTACAAGTTTTTATGGACCACTTTTTAAGAGGTTTAACGATTGTTTAGAAGCTATCCACTGTTTTTTAAGATTTTTGTATGTAAAGAACAGTGTCGTTTTAAGCCTTTAGAAAATTTAAAAATATCTTCTGAATGCTAAAGTTTATTAATCTGCTAGGCAGATGTCTCTATACCTGATGGTTTATGTTACACATTTCTGAGATATTTAATCATACATTTATATTGATCAATTTGGTTTTACAAAAACTATTATTAGATTGCTCGGACACATATTTTATATAACCTCTCTGATCGGCCTCTGCGGTTGAGAGATCTAAATATTAGGTCAGCTAGCTCTCCAGAATGCAGGTTCGATTCCTAACATGATAAATTTCGTACATAAATGTTTAATTAATGTATGGGCGTCTGACATCGGTCCAAAGTTACCTGTTTTGTATTTTACCCATAACAAAAGAGTCATTTGCTTAGCTTGGAGACGTACGTATGCGCTTGTCTGCACATTAAAAAATAAGGTAATAACTGTAATGAACAAAGGCTTACTTTGTTATTCCTAATGTTCCCGCGGTATATGGATTCGAAGTATTTGTATAAAGTCATTAAAATGGTGGATGGATTCTAAACTTTACGTGTATTGTAATTAGAGTTATAAGCCATGAGAAATCATTGTAAACACTGTGTTACATATTTTAAGTATTTATTCTTCGGTACTATATGTTTAAGACATTTTGGTAGCTACCACTTGCCTGTTATACCATCCTTTCATCTCAAGACTGATTTTTATTCTAAATTTTGTAATGTTTTCGCTTACGAAGTTTTGCATCGCATTGAGCACTGTAACAACATAATCCTTAGTGTCAAATTTTGTTTGTTTGTACACCACTGCCCGTAAAGTTAAGAAACTTCGATATCTTCTCCGTGCAAGAACGGAAAAGAATGCTAATTCCTGCAGCCGGGCGGCCTGTTGTAAGTGGCGACTAAACACCCCACAGCCCCGTGGTAGGGCAATTGCCCGACTGGATGGCTACCATCCCTGGTCTAGAGTATGCTGCCTTTACAACTTTGAGCTGTGTTCCGGCATCGTTGGCCAAGCTCCAGTTTCTCCTTCAAGGCTGGCAGCACATTGGTAGGACCTCTGGTACTACTAATGTCTATAGGCGACGGTAACCACTTTCCATCACAGTTGGACCGTCAGCCTGTCTGCTGTGCTTCAGCAATAAAAGAATATAAAAAAAAGATTGATTTAGAGGTAAGTTTAATTTGTTGTTACGTTTTATGATACTTAGGTATTCCGATTCTTATTTATCCTATTATTATTACGTATTTTGAATCATATTACATTTTACAAAAACTACTAAAATCGTTTTGTTGAAATTATTTTTTAAGTTCTACTCTATTAACTTGATTTTTGTCAAAAATTTCCATCCCGTAGTTAGAGACACACACTTTACAAATTTGAAAGTGAATTTAACTTACTTATATATTATCATTTTTAATCTGCCTAAGGAAGGGACACCTTTATCTACATACATTGAGAAAAAATATTCACCCCTTAATTATACATATAAGGGCCATCCCTAGAAATTAGTTTTTTCCACTTTTACTATGTCAAACCTGTCACATTTCATCCAAAAAATGATTTTATTAGAATTACGTTTTTGCCAAAATAGTAATGAAATTTTAGAAAACTGTACGTCGTGGGTCGCCTTTACAGGAGCATTTAAGGTTTTTTACAAAAACAGCACAACTTTTTAGCAACAATTTTACAGGAAATAAAGAAAACGTTCTATAATTCATATTTTTCATTTAATAACTTAGAACTTTTGATCATTTATTCATGTTGTATTGTATTGAATATGTAACATTTTTTATTATTTATACCTACTGTTATGGAATATAATGATAAAATGTAGTTTGTACTAGAGTTCTTTTTGTTAAAAAAAATGCATTTGTTATTTTTGTAAAAATAAAAGTAAAATTTTTGCAATGAAAGACATCTAATTAATCATAATTAAGTAGTTTATTGCCATAAAAAACACTTGCAGCCATTATACAGTCTAATTAACTTATTATTTATTCTTCTCCACTTACATCTTCATTATCAATATCAATATCTTCTCCTTCCTCTGCTACAATTTCACATGCTCAAAAAATGTTTCGATCTCTGAATATCCTTAGCTTTATTAGGATTTAATGGAATTTGAGCCTTGTACAATGGAATAAAATTCAATTCCAAAGGCAGTGGACGCTTTGTCCGTACATGGATTCTTGTCCATTTTCCAATAAAGTTATACTTAACCAAGACAAATGGTGATTCTTGATCTATTTTAATCATTCTTGCAGCTTTAATATTTATTGCTGGTTTACAAGTTTTTAAAATATAAGGCTCTAGTGCCTTTTTCAGATCAAAAAACACGTGATGAGTGATACTTTCACTTCAAAAGGTGATGGATGTTTGCGTGCCGTTTTTATTAGGTCTTCCCATTCTTCTGGAGCTATATATGAACACATACATACGAAATACATGAACTAATACATATTTTATAAAAAAAAATATCATGAGGTAGTTTTTATTTGACCAGGACATCCATCACTGAAGATTATAAGATGCTCATTGGTAATACTGTGTTCATTAAAATATTTTAATAAAAGAGGTGTGACATCACATTGCCCTTTTTTTCCTTCTGTTTCGAGGTATAAGTTCATGCATACTTTATTTTTACCAATATCACGTATACCGAATACATACATCCATAAATGACGGGCATAGAAAACATCCCCTGTGCGAATATGTGGCAGCGGCAGGTTCTGCATGTAGTCGAAACTAATAACCATCACATTATCTCGCTTTGCTTTAAGTTTATATTTCTTTGTTATCTGGTGAAATTTATCTGCTTCAGTTAGATGAAGTTTATGCTCAACTTCCAATGTTCTCTTTGTTTCTGGTAATACAGCACCTTTAATTTTTAATCGATAACTATCACAGACAAAGCCAAAATTTCAGATTGAACTCATTATTAAATACAGACCAGTATACCACATAGCTTACGTTTATTTCGTACATTTCCAAAAATAACTTGTGCATCTTTGTTACACTTAAGTCTTCTGGCAAGTAAAATATGTTGGGGTTATCACGACGTGAATAATGTGACTGTCTGGATTTAAATGATGCAATATGATCATGTATTACATTTAAAATAACTTCTTGTAAGTTTCCCTCGTTGATCCTTAGGTGTCGATATGTTTGCAGATATTAAGCTTTGTAATCGTTTTACGCGACCCACAGATATACCATGAAAACTGCAAAACGATCGCATGCAAACATTTATTTTTTCCAGTCCCAGTCGCACTTTATATTTGAGAACTCATTCTGAATGTTCGCAGATTAGAAACTGTGTGTCTAGCAGCTGGAGAGGTAGATATCAAAGCCATCAAATATGCATCCTGTTCTTTCTTGTTATCAAGGTTTTTGAAATTGGCAAGTATCATTTCACCATCTCTGGGTGACACTTTATTAAAACATTGGTAATGCTTGCATCTGAAACAATGTAATAGATTGAGTTAGGCCTACTATTTCAAGATAGTAACGAAAAAAATAAATACAATGTTATCAAAACAAATCTGCAATCAGGACCGAATTGCCGAACTGCCACCAGTTTGTTTTTGTGGTTGATATGTTCCTCACCCTTTACTTTCTTGTTTTTGATAATCGTTTCCTTCTTTTCTTTGCGTTTTCTTTTAAAAATTAAATTAGAAAATTCCTCACTTTATGCGTAGTCTGACATTTTTGACAGATATGACTGACGTTTTATTTTTTCATAAAAACTACATAACTGCGTTCAGACACGTCGTTTTTGTAAAATTTGCACGCAGTTGTGGAGTTTTTGTAAAACATGTGTTTTTTTACAGTGTAATTCTGTGCTAATTATGCTGTTTTTGTAAAATCGAATTAAACTGTCTAGTGTAACGTTTTCCATAGATCATATTGCCATCATTAAAAAAAAAACCTTAAAATTGTTAGTTACGTAGTTTTTGTAAAAAACCCTTCTTGTTGTCCGTAGACTGATAAGCACTTGGCCGATTTTTTCTATTCTATTTTTGTTGTTACTAGCTCCAACGCCTTTGGCATTGATTTTATGCTAATGTAGCTAGCAAAATGGAGAAATTTCGAAATTTCGTTAAACTTCTTCCGGAAACTTGAGGACAAGACAACACAAATATGTTGATATGATAGACTATAACTACTTTATTCAAATTCACTTATTAGTTTAAAACATACATAAATACAAGATGGATGGATTCTTAGGCTCACATGTGTTGTGCTATGGGGCGTGCAAATTTTTCTTAAGAGTATAAAAATTCAAATTCAAAAGTTTTTATTCAAAATAAGTTCCACTGGAGAACACTTTTTGAAGGTCATACATATAAGTTATTCTATAAATATAACTATACATACAAAATAACAAACTATAAGTAAAAAATAGACCGCAGGTCGCTGTCGGCGGGGAGCGTGCCCAAAATGCTGGCCGCGTTTCCACGTTGGATGGCAACGCTTATGCGGTGTCCTAGGTGCAAGCCAGCCTTTTGGTCACACGAGACCTCAATTAGACGCGTTGAGAGGTCTCGATAGAGGTGATGAGCTCCAGGCCCCCACGGCCCCAGGGTTTCAACCCCGAAAGCCACAAATATGTACCCATTACCAATGGACACACAAGTTGCGTCCCATACTAAGGGGCGTCCCATCTTCCATGGCACCAACGACATTCCATCTGGTCTCTTGCCATCGTCGCGGCACAGCCCATTTGGTTGGAGAACAGCTGGTGCCCCGGCGGTGACAAGAGACCGACGGATATTATAATTAAGTATCGCGTGTCGTGATATTCTGCCGGCGCTCCTCGCGCATGACAAGCCATGGTGGCCTAACCTATCAACACCATCTCCACACCGACAGCGATGTGGCACTACAACACTTGCCCCCAGACGAATGCAGGTAGCTATCCTGAATGTTGTGTCATGCAAGAGAATTCCTAGATTCGCCGAGGGCAAGGCCTGGAGCCAGAAACCCGACTCCCATTTAGAGACAGCTAAGAGACGGGTGCGTTCAGTTTCGCCAATGCAGGAAGTCAACAGGTTTTCATGTACGAGCTTACTGAGCGGCCCGTTCCATAACTAACGTATAAGTTAAAATTTAATTTTACTTTCTAGTCTTTGTACACCGCTTCGCAACGTGTTATTACTGTTAAGGAGAAGAAGCGGCAAGAAACTCCCCAGCAACACGTCTAGCTAAATATTGATTAATTCAATTTTTTTTTAAATAAATTTTATACAGTAGTGTGTTACACAATTACTTTTCGAAGATTTAATGGAGTTGTAGCAAACAGTGCATACTCAGTAAGACAAAGACACAATAAAAGGAAAGGAAAATTTTAGTATCATTACGATTTTGTTCAAACGTACAAAGTTCTATGAAAATAAATAAGGTTAATTATGCATACAGGTAGCGGAATTATGCTGCGATGTTTATTTTGTATGCAATAATATGCAAAACGTTTTCCATTTACAGTCTACGTCACAATGCGATGCAAAAGTACCGTAAGCAAATACAGAACTCTCAAATCGACATGTTTCATTTGACATTCCTTTATACATTCACATTGAAACTGACTTCTCTAGCTTTGAAGGAGCCCTGTGCTTAGGAATGGTTTATATATTTGGAAACCTCGTAAACTAAGTCATAACTATTATAATAAAACTTCATTTTAACTGTTTTAAGCGCAGTATTTTATTTGGTTTTTATTATTCCGACATTTCAGTAGCCGTTATCACGGAAGACAAAGATGTCAAGTGTATGAGTATTGTTAAGCTGTTATTTAACCTACCGCCAACTTGTTCCTTTTAATTATTCAGTTTTAATTTTTTGCTTATGGTTATTATTTATTATATGGGAGCCTAATCTATCACCGCTTCACTACATGTTGTGGCTCTTGGCTTCTTCTCTTCCAGCCTACATAGAAATTCACAGAACAGCAACTCTGTAGCAGCGTATCAGGGTACCGTCTATATAAGCGCAAACTTTGTTTTGAAACGTTGTATCAAGGCATTTTAACACCCGCTGTTTTATAGCTATATTTATTTCAAACGAATGTTTATTATAACCAAAAGATTCGACGGCAAAATCCACTTCTATTTTTCGTAGTTCAAATGGTATACTTATTACAACCAAATCGCAGACATTTTGATCGGTTAATCAGTTTAAAAACATTTGAAACAGGAAGAGATTAATAAAGTGTTTAGCAAAAATTGTAGCAACAGATCCATTTTATCTGCCTACCCGCATGGGAAAGAGGGAGGGAGGCCTCATGGGAGGCTTGATGATATGTATGCGATTTCTTTGACACAGGGTTCCTTTCTTAGACGTGCTAGGATGTTTTTAGTTTTATTGTAAGACTGAATTGTAATGTTGGCCGCTTTCTAACTATTAATTACGTTAATAGTTTTTGTTAAAGCGTGTTTTATATATCTGTGGTCGGTTTTAGTCTCTTCTCTCTTCTGTGTTTGATATATTCGAAAAATTTTAACGTATGGACTAATTTTGTTAAATTCAGAAATTTTCAAAATAATATCTCTGGTTCTAATATGAACATATCTATTTTTATTTATCAATCCTTGCATCAAAATTGGTTCAGCAATTGTGGAGATAAGTATGCACAAGCGTACATTTAAAGGTTATATATTTAAAATTGTATTATTATATACCTTAAAAGCCATTTTAAATTCTGAACATGTATGAAAGTTAAAAGTTTTCGAATATTTCAACATTTTCACTGATACCTGTTGAATATATTTGAATATCAATATATAGGTATATTTTTAATTTTGTAATATGTATGTTGTAATATTTTTGAATGATTTTCGTGTCACAAAAATTTCAAATGTATCCACTAGGTAGAGGTTTTGTTTGTCGTCTTGTGTTCGTTTTGTGCTAAAATACTAACTTTGTCCGTTCTAAGTTACCTTATTTTAGTTTCTAACTTCTGAGACAAGTTTTGTAATTTTATTTATTGTTAATAGGTAATTTTTCTGTCGATTTTTATTGGTCGTTTAAAGATAATATTTTTTTTGAGAAATGGTTGTAATAACATAAAAATATTTTTTTTAATAGTTTATATTTTAGTCTTAAACTTTGTCGATTGAACCAAAACAAAAAAAAAGTGAGATTTATAATTTTCATAACACTATTGGTAAATTGGAAAATCAAATAGTTTTTTATATATTACATTAAAGGCAAATTTTTCAATCATCAGATAAGTTATCTGTCGTATAAATTAATACCGGACTGAATGTTTCTTTCAAGCAGCTGTCATTTTGAATTTTTTCTTGTTATATTTTATCCTAAGTCGTGGTAGCATTATGGTTAGCACACTCGTCTCAAAGGGCGTGGTTCCGATTCCTGGCAGGGACGAAGGCACCACTTAGGCAGTTTTCTGGCCTAGTGTGCATTGTTACAACATCGTGATGAAACCTGCACATCGAGATAACCGATGTGACAAACCTGCCAAGCCACCTTGTACAAAGGGGTATACTGTCCGTTCTACAATAGTGGGAGACCCGAGCCCAGCAGTGGGAGGTTCATGGGGTGTTATTTTAATAATATAATATATTTTATCTTATGAATAACTTTTATCTGATGATTGAAAAATCCGCCCTTATAGTATTAACTGAATTGGTTGTTTGTTAAAATCATTTTATTCCTTTTCGTATACACATTACTTATGTATCAAGATTGTCACATCCTTTTATGATGTAGGTACTGAATATGTTTTTCCATTTTATATCAATGAATCCCTATCAAAAGCTGTAAAGTTGTCCCTTATTTGAACATTTCAATAGTTCAAACTAACATTAAATATTTATTAATATTTTAAAACTATAATTCTTAAAACAATCTCTCAATAGCGAGACTAAAGTAATTTATTTTCCACAACACAATATTTTACCAAGATTTCCTTTGTATGAAGTAAACTTGGGTTTTCACAAAAGATATTGCGTTGTACGCCAGTAAATAATCGACCGATAAACTATCTATAATCTCAACAAACTTTCGAGAAGCAACGAGTTTAAAGTAAACCAATATTTCCGAAGCTAAGCGAATATTCTTATCGCTATATCGAACAGTTCCTAGGGGCAGAATAATTTTAAATGTATCGGTTGGTGTTGTTGGAGACTCGAGGCTTTTTTCAAGATTTACCGGTAAAATCTCGAAAATTCATTATTTTTTATCTATCATTTATATCATCACTAGATGAAGAGAAGCTAATAAAGGAGCTTGATGGCAGACACGATGGTATAAAGACCCGACCTCCTATTATTATAACCTGCAACTGTTGGTTAGGCGTTTTGACATGTCCAAAGTGTAAAGGCACATTCCAGGATATTCGGCTCGAAAATCAGAGTTCAAATGTCCATAATACCTATATCAAACTGGATGTAGCGCTCGTTGTAATCGAAATTGGTTCGGGCAGTATTACTATTACTAGATGTATTAAACTAAAAAATATAACTGGTGCCTAGTACGCCGCAATATTGAAAGCTTTGTAATAAATAAATAACATGAGTAGTCTGTTTTTTAAGTATCTCTGTGAGACAGGTTACACTGTTCTGTGATATTTAGTATTTATCATAAGTTGTACTTTGCAAAATCTAAATTTTAATTTATTATATGGTGAAACGCATATGAAGAATTTATCGTCAAAATGTAAAAGCATAATAATTATGTTCTAAGTCTGCTTTAAATATTAATCTTTCCAATAATAAACGCTTTGATTTATTGATATTTCGAATTGGGCGAGATTGTATAATGGTCGGTTCCTATACCTTACTATTCATTCACTTGTCTTACCACCGCTCGGTTGAATTTTGAAATTATTTGTATGAAGCTTATATAAAATTTTGACCGATAGTAAGGAAAATGGACTGTAACGAGCCATAAATTAGTTCAGACTTTTTAATGGTCAGAAGTCTCAAGATTACAATACTGTCGTATAACAAAAAGACTCGTTTCTCAGACAACACTAACTTGAAAATTATTTAAGAACTTTTTTTTTATTATGTAAAATAGTTAAAACAGTTATGCAACTTGGTGCTTATTTTTAATACCTATTTATTTCTTATGTAATCCATCGATGTTTTTCATTTTAAGATGAATTAAGTACATAACATGAAATGGCCTATAAACGATATTTTTTAAACAATTTGATTATTAATTGTTGCAAAATAGAGTGAAATTTATTTAGTGCTTTGTGGTAGATGATATAATTCTTCTTCTGTCATTTGTTATTCACAAGTCCTATGTATTTCGCAGAAACTTTGTGATATAAACAAAATAAAACTGTTTCTATAATGAATTT
Organism: Dendrolimus houi; assembly: GCA_039645545.1. Lineage (NCBI taxonomy): Eukaryota > Metazoa > Arthropoda > Insecta > Lepidoptera > Lasiocampidae > Dendrolimus > Dendrolimus houi. The sequence continues at coordinate 2,119,495 of CM077136.1, read as the reverse complement.
TTTTAGAAGTCAAAAATGTTGTTTTCTACCATGTGTCAAGATTCTTAAAGGGGTCCCGCCTGGCTCCCTGCTTCAAATAGATTGCTTTGCGATCTATTACTTATTTTATTTTAATAAAGGTGCTTTATTGAATAATAGAATTTTGGGACTATTTCATTACATTCACTCGCATAATGTTCATAATTTTAAAACTGCATATTTTTAACAAGAGTTAATATTTTATTTCTTGTCAGATAAATTATAATAAAATTTTGCTTGTAATATGTTAAAACAATTTACTACAAAATATGCTCTTAAATATCTTGCGTTTACTTCACATCTTATGAAATGGGATTCTTCATGGTGCAGCAGACGCTCCTCGGATTCCCTGAAGTTTTCGTGTTAATTCCATATATTATTGATAAGTAACAGTATGTATGACGGCCTAAAGATTTTTAATAGTACATAATATGAAATGAAGTTACTACACTTAACTACTATATTAAATACTTGATTTAAGTTGAGTAGTCACCCACTTTGTTTTATTGTGAGTTGCGAACATGAGTTTTATAGTCAAATACTGATTAAGATATTGAAATACTTTTGAAACATTTAATTTTTTATGGTGAAAATCATACACAGCAAAGAAGAAAAGTGGGAAAATGGATTTTTAGGTCCTGCCATCACTTAATCGAGATTTAAGCTTAAGAACGATTCTAAAAAGTAAATAAACCACTTTGGTATTATTTATCTTACTTTTGTATGATTTTTCGTATTATTGAGTATTTATTAGAACGCCAGCGATTAAGATATCAAGCCATTTCTTGAACCTCTGCTATCTAGACCTAACAGAAGATGTGGCATGGCTAGGCAACGTTGATGACGATGACGATCCAATCTCCGTTGCGTTGCCTGATATTATACCCGAATGAATCAACTGTACGGACCGTGTGTTAAAACTACTTGCAAAATCTCAGATAAGAGTGCGTCTGCTTTATCATTTGGTCCTTCCGTTCACTGTAACGTTAAAGCGACATATTGTATAATATAGCTATACAACTTTACACATAGATAGAGTATCCAGTGGTTAGCCGACTTATTGTACAATACTGATTATGCTGCCCCCATTTAATTACAGCCACCTATGCTATATTGTTCTTGTACTAAGATCTTTAAAATTTTATTTTCTATTGAAAGATTTTTAACTTTATTTAGAACCATTTAGTAACTTATGTAATTGTTGCGGACAGAATCACCCCCCTGACATTTCCCCCGGAAATCCCGTACCCCCACGCCTCGCTTACCGCGAATATGTAGCTGGCTCCATCAAGCACGGTGCGAGCCGCCGGCAGATCATAGTTGGTCAAATAAAGTTTCCGAACAACTAATACACACAAGGAAGACTAAGAAGACCAGGAAGAACAGGAAGCATTCGGAAGACTACAGCCATTGGACTCTCAGCGTGACTACGTGGATCTTGTGGACCACCAGTGTATTGTGATTAGAGCCACTCGTATTGGTCGGTGTAATCGATACAATTAGTGCTATCTATGTTCAGTGTAACATCCGGGGCTAGTGCTAAGTTGTGTTGGTTAACCTCGAACTTGCCGTTTGATACACTAGTGCTGATCGCACCTGTTGCGTTTGTAGCACCTTTATAAATAAATACAGTCCACTGCTAAGGGGTGTTTTATTTAGGGCGACCCCTGCGCCGTCACACCCGACGATAACAATAATAATACCATGTTAATTAGGCAATCGTTGGATTCATTGCCAGGCATTTCCAGTGGATCAGGCCTGACTGTCTTTCCGTTAGTTGTTCCGGAATTTCCATCATAACACATCTTTCTTATCCCGACTTTCTGTGAAATTGTATAGCTATATATAGGTTTAGTAAAATTGGCAAATCATTTACAACACCACAAATGTTGCGATTAACGCAGAATGGTAACACGTTGGCGTAATGCTACGATGATCGGATTGATGAAATGATACAGATGTGGATTCGTTTAAATGCAGCTTGTCGGTTTCTTTCTCAATTATTTGATTATAAACTCATTTTTGTTATGTTTATGTGCTTTATGTATTCCAATGTTTGTTTAGTATCAAAATGTACAACTTTTATGTATTTTTACAATGTATACTGTAGATCAACCAGTTTTATTATTAGTTGTAAAAGCTATGTAAATACGATACATACTTTATTATTAAAAACTGATTAAAGCTATATTTCAGTATATTTCGTTGGTTTAATTTCTTCTTTTGCTTTAATTTCTTCTTTTGCTTTAGGGTTTGTGTTTTGGCGCAATCAAAATTACTATTTTATTTATATATGTGGAATAATAGTTATAAACTTTCATTATCAAAGATGTAATGTCTGTTGTGATAGTACCTTAAGGGCACAGCGGAAGATCAGCGCTGGTTTTAACCGGCCAGCATTATGCTGAGACTCATGCCCCTTTTGGGACAAAATTATATTACTCTAGTTTTTAAATTTGTTAGCAATCATACTGTATTTTATGATTTGTCCTGAATAAAATGTCTTTCTTTCTTTATCATAATCGAGTCATAAATATTGTCACGTATTTAATTAAAATTACTGGCTAAAATGGTTAAATTGATTTTGAATAAGGTACTTTTGCGCCTTCACAAAACAAACAAAATAATATTTCTTACTATTTAAAAATCTATAATATTATAAAATTCTAAACATGCCGTGTCTGTACATTGAAGCTATTTAAAAAAAAAACATCTGGAATAGACTATATTAACAATGGGGAGCACGAGGCAATTTTTTAGATTTCTTGTCTGTTTGTTCGGAATTCACGTAAAAATTACTGGGCCGATTTCGATGCGGATTTCGCTGATCGACAGCTAATTCTTAGACTCTACACTAATATTTATCCTGGGAATTTTCCCGGTAGAGGTTTTTAGTTGTTCGAGTGCGTAAAAATTAGCTTATTTCCCACACAGTTTTCACCAAAACTATAGCTTGCCTTATTTTTTAAATGCTGTCGTATTTTGGTATCCCTGGAATCCCATAGGAATTTCAAATCAAGCGTAGACGAAGTCGTAGGCATATCCTAGTAATATATATATTAACTTTCGAAGTTGTAGTAACTGTGCGTGGGTCATTTAAACGTTGAACTATAAGATGGAAAATTCTGAAAGATCGAGACACTGGTCCAATTTGGGGTGATCCTAGACACCCAGACCATACGCATTGAAACGGTAAGTCATCTACGAAATTTTGTATGCTAGGAATCGAACCCAATTAAATGTTTTTTTATTGTTCTGCAGCTAAATGACGAAAATAATGCACATTTGACACCTGGTGAGAATCCTTCATTGTGTGAGGGTCGACATGCAATTGCCCGATTTTTTAAATATCTAGCTTATGGTAATGAATTAATATTCAAGTAAATAGGTATTAAGCATAAGTCGGACCTATACAACCCTCTAATTCTAATTTCAACCACTTGATTCAATCAAACAACGGAATTCTTGTGGCATTTAAGAATGGTTACATTTCATCGAACAGTTGACATATTCTATACAAGAACACATTTCTTCCAATATAGTATTTTATACAAAAAACTTTTATTTAAATACATTTAAAATTTTTTAGACCGTTATATTCTTATATCGAATTATTTTTAATTTCAAACAAAATTTATATTTTTGAAAATAAAATTACGTAGCAAATAAATAAATTTCTAGTTCCCACAAGAACTCATTAGGTTCCCTTATACATTTATAAAAGACCGGCTAACTCTGAAAGCGTAATATTAAAATATTTTATGTACTCACCCACACAGATTTAAATATTCGAACTACTGAAACTACCTTTGTTTCCTTCGCAGTAATCAATACCTTAACAAAGAACTTGTAGATGAAAAAGTAATGGTTAAGTATGGTTCGGATTAAAACCTGAACGGTTCCATATTTCTAGATACAAATGGGTTTTGTCCACATAGCAACTTGTGCTTCCAGTGTGTAGGCAGCCATGAGTGCTTTGGGGAAAGTTCAAAAACTCAAAAATTATTTTATAAAAAGAGAGTATAAGTCACGCCTCATAGGCAGATTTCTGTGTCTGGTAGCCGGCCACTGTTCACGTAGGCCTCGTCATAAGTTTGTCCTCTTCCCTTAAATAACCCCTGTCGGTGACCTTGCGGAGGTCGTCAGGCCACGAGGCTACAGAACGGTCTAGATGTTTTTATAATATTTTCTTAATTTTTACTCGTATACCTAATAAAACTACGTTTTAATGGTTTTTAGCTTTTAAACGCGGTAATTTATTTGATTTTTGTTATTCCGACGTTTCGGCTACTTTTCAGTGGCCGTGAAGACAAAGATGGTAAGTGTCAACGAGTATTGTTAAAGTTTTATTTAGCCTACCGCCAACTTGTTTATTTTAATCGTTTAGTTTTAATTTTGTTTATGGTTATTATTTACTCTATGGGAGCCTAATCTAATTTACCACCGCTTCGCAACATGTTATGGTTTGAAGAGAAGAAGCGGCGCAAGAAACTCTTCAGCAAACATGCCTAGCTCTAATAAATTTATATAATATTAAAATGGGTGGAAGGAAAAATAAAAGAAATTATCAGTCAAGTTGGTTTGTGTTCCGGTGCACGCAGAAAGAGCTGACAGTGTCTTGAGGTCTGGCTGTTGGTTTTTGCTGGGTTTGGGTCTTAATAGTTTTGATGATCGGATACCAAATAGGTAGTACTTGCCAACCATATTCTCTATTGAAATTTGGGTGTTTTTTTTATTTCAATAGCCTCACGCATCATTCTAGGTATGAAATGATTCTCTTTCGCGAGGATTTGTGGGTTATTGAATCTGATGTAATGGTTTGGTTTATCCAGCGTGTGTTCAATGATCGCAGACTTCGTAGACCTTGTGTGTTTCATGTCATCAATGTGTTTTTTTACCCGTGTTTTTATGCTCCTCTTTGTTTGCCCAATGTATGATAATCCACACCCACAATCGAACTTGTACCACATAAACAAAATTTAAACTAAACATTTAAAATGATCAAGTTGGCGGTAGGTAAAACAAAACTAACAATACTCGTTGACATTTGACATCTTTTTCTTCCGTAATCACGACCACTGAAAAGTGACCGAAACGTCGGAATAACAAACATCAAATAAATTACCGCGCTTAAAACCGTTAAAACGTAGTTTTATTATAGATGTTTCTATGTTTGCCTAGATGCGATCTCCACTTCAGGACTTCTCTCCCTGTAAAATACCACACTTTAAATCAATATTGTAGAGTCAGCAATCATAATGTAGGTACATATAAGCCGTGCGCAGAAGGTTTGCCGGTGCATACTTACTATTATTGTATTGTATTATTTACTAGTATTGAATATACGTGTGTAAAGTATATACAATAATAAATTTATTGCAACTATTTATGTAACATTTTTTGTCAACCCTACTGACCATCGACGCGTGACATCATGAGGCTACCGGCAAACCTTCTGCGCACGAGTAATACGTATTCGAAGCGAGAACAACTCTAAATGATAAAGGATGTAAGTGGTACGAATAATCCAATATAACGCGTATGCAGGCACCAAACAGAAAATATAAAATTACTTTAAGGATTTTTGTGCCTTGCATAAATAAAGTACCCTAATTTTTTCGCTGCCACACCACCGTGAAATATTGAGCAGTAAAATCGCAATGAGGTTTCGGTTTACAAAGACATAAAGAGACTTGGTTTTTTATAATAATTAAAACGACTTTTTGTTATGAAGGAAAGGTTATTTCTGGAGTGTGATTTCAGAAACAATTCGTCAGTGTTCTTTGTATTATAATGAAATATTAACATGCAACTTGACGTTTCCTTGTATATCTTAGTGTCTTTTTTGTTACTTTACTTATTTTTATTGAAATACTTTATCCTCAATGAGTTTTGCCCTGATATTTACCAATGAAAAATTTATTATATAGAGATTTTTCTACTTACAATTAGTCCGTCTGTCCAACCATTGATGCAAAAACAACCATTTTACCCAAAATCATGTGGGGTCTTACGAACGAAATTTGATAAGTATGTATATTTTGCCATTGTCTGTTGCTGTCAGACAAGCAAAATGTTCAATAACATGGTCAGGAAATTCTATCTGCAATATAATATGTAATTTTATATAATTAGTATTATATTGCATATAACTATATATTTATTATGTTTAAATGGTTGCATTCTATCACTATATCTTGAATATGTATATAACTTATTTGTATATATAGTATAGTTATATATTTATTATTAAAATGTAAGTAATCGTATAATAATTATGTACACCACCATCGCCACTCCTAATCAGCAATATTCCTGCCACGGGTTGTCTGGAAGAGATCGCTTTTTAGCGATAAGATCGCCTTTTGTACACAATTAGAATAATACTACTTCGTAAGTTTTCTGTAATGGTGTACAATAAAGTGTTATCTATCTATCTATCTATCTATATTTTGGTATATACCAAAATATAGATAGATAGATAGATAGATAACTTTGGTATATATTATTAGATTAAGAATATCCACTATAAAGTTGAGAAAAAAATTAAGTATACATAGCCGTTTGACGATTTTTTTCAAAACACAATTTGCCCCCATTCACCTTCGAATTAACAAAAAATAATTTGAGATAATATCTTCGATAAAATTATTTGAAGATATTACTTAGGTTTCAATAGTCAAATGAATAGATCTTTTGCACTTGACTGTTTTTAGTCTTTGTACTTATTACAAATTTCCAGCAATTTAATTTAAAAAATAAGTTCTAACCGTAACCAGCGCATATGTTACGTCGGTCAGGGTGACAGATGTGCTCGGGACATGGTTAATCCAGGTCACGCGGAACTCACCCGACCTCATAATGAGTACATCGTCATTCCCGGATGAACGGCGGACGTTCATCCGGGCTAATTGGTTTGGAAATTTTATTTATACTGTTTTAATATGTAAGCGCCACGATGAATTACAAATTTTACGCCAATGACATGACCGACTTTTGTTGCTGGAGTTATCATTTTTGTTGCGAAGCTGGCAAACAGACAGACGACCCAGAAACCCATGAAAAGTGCTTAATGCTGCTATAGACATTTAAAAAAAAATAATTCTGGCCCTATTAGAACTAGATGTTTCTAAATCGCGTATTTGTGATAGTGTTACAACTTAGCCAAACTTCCATAAACCACCTGCCATAAACCCGGGTTAAATTACCTTCCCGCATTTGGATTTCTTTTGTTTACTTAGAAAAACAGTCTATTGTGTATTGTAACAGTGTATGGCCGTTCGTAGGAATAATTAAGCAGGTGTGTAGATTATGTTTTCTGGGAATTGCGCCGATACTTGCCAGGTAGACATATGGCATCGGTGCATTATAAAACATTGCCCGAACGGAAGGGTGAGACAGTCAAGCGACGATTACGATACGAGCAAGACGTGTATACATTCGAAAAGCTATATAGTGACGGACTTTGTGCCTGTTATTTAATTGTACATTACATTTGGACTTATTGCGTCCGGTTATATTTGTACCTATGTTATACGTGTTTGTATAGTTGTAATAAATTCTAAAGTAATAACGGTATTTTAATTCGAGTCCTGCACTCGTAACAATATATTATATTATTCACATATTTGTACTTCTTTCTTTTATGTATATACTAGCTTCTGCCCGCGACTTCGTCCATGTGGAAAGTTTTTATAACTATCCCACGGGAACTCTTTAATTTTTCGGGATCAAAAGTATCCTATATGTTGACCAGGGATATGAGCTTCCACCGTAAAAAAATTCATTTAAATCGGTCCAGTCATTTCGGAGATTAGCCGGTACAAACAGACAGATAAACAGATAAACAGACAGAGAAACAAAAAAATTTAAAAAGTCTAAATTAGTTCTAATTCACTTCTTACATACCCCTGACTTGGTTTTTAGCATTTTTTTTCTTTGTACATAAATTCGACCTCTACAGTTTTATTATATGTATAGATAGATATGTAATGACTGGTATAATTCTTGAGTGGTCACCTTGACTTACGCAAATTGAAATCTCGGATAATTTTCGAAGTATGATGAAGTATTGTTTCTTTCAAGTAAAAGGACATAAACATAATATTATCGATATGTCAAGAAATCGCATCACATTTGCTACTCTCAAAGTGCAAACCGACTTCTCAAGATCCGGGCAGGAAACTATATTCTATTCTATGCACTATGCGTACAAGATAATCTTTATTACTGAATTTAACAAGCTGCATATTTGTGTCTGTGACTTAATTGATTTTAGCCTTAAAATTGCAGCATCTCTGAACTGTTGCACTCTAAATCTCGAATACACAAACATAGAACGTTTTAAAGGCGAGCTTTCGATCCGTTCGGAAGCTTAATGGAAGTGATCTGGAATAGGTTAGACCGATAGAATATTCATTTACAGTCTAACAGAAGGATACTATTGGATACACTGAAATTTGTAACGTTTTAAACCAAATTGATCTAGAAGCAACGCCATGTCTGTCGTGTAAGAAATCCCTAGCAACATATAGAACAGGTTTGCGAGCTTGTTACTCGAGATAGATTCTGTAAGAGTTGAATTTTGTAGTCGGGGATCCACCGTCCATTTTTGCTACTGATTACTATTAAGCTAATTTTCCATGAGTAGCTTCATTTTGATGAGACGCCCAAATTTTTCTATTACAAACATTTTCAATTGTGGTATCTAACAGGCTTTATCTCTGCCACCCTTGTTAGCTACCACAATCGAGAATTTTCGTACAGGAAATTGTCGGGCGTCTCATCGAAACGAAGCTGTTCAGGAAGGTTCAGCTTGATAGTAATTATTTTTACATCAGGGATCTGTACTACAACTTTTGAATGTAGGACCGGGATAACGTAACACGCAATTTGTAGGACAATGTTGCTGTTAAATTATATAAATATGAACTAAGCAACAGAAAAAAAATCAGCTGGTTAGTTATCATTTTTGATGACCTCGTTATCTATACCTGTTGGAAGGAGGGGAAGGACTCTTTGATCAAACCATACATTTTGTAGGACAAATATTATTTCGAATAATTCAGATAATTATCTTTACATTTAATAAAAAAGAGCCAGTTAGTAATAATTTTTGAGAATCACCAAATCGACTTATTTCATCCCCGCTATTGCTACCACATTTGCTATCATATTGCTATCAAAAATGTTTGTAATAGAAAAAGTTGGGCGTCTCATCACAATGAAGTTACTCATGGTAAATTAGCTTGATAGTAATAAGTAGGAAAAATGGACGGTGGGTCCTGGACTATTGTGAGTGTTCCTTAAAAAACTTTCTTGAATATGAATGAGGTTCGGATCTCCCTTTATTCTGAAGCAAAGGAATGTCTTTTAGTCAATTTAATAAGGCTATCAAGTGTCACAGGTTTTAGTGAAGCCGTAATATTACTGCATCACTTCCCACTATCATACTCTACAATATTGTAGTGGTGTTTCAACCGGCCAGGAATATGATTGTACATTCCAGATGAAAGCTGTATAGGCCACATGCAAGCACAAGACCGGCTCAAAAATTAGAAGAAAATGTGTATATAAATAGTAATAAGTGGAAATGTGTGTAGTTTATTTAGGTAAAATAGATTAAAAGTAATAGAAATAAGAAACGAAAAAGAAGAAAGAAAAAGAAAAGAAAAGCAAGAATCTCCAGTTTAAAAAAATATATATGTATAATCATCAAACATAACGTAACAAAATTCGGGTTTTGGCCCGTTTCTATATCTTACTAATCATTCACTTGCCCTACCGTCGGTAAAAATTTAACATTACATGTATGCATGCAGCTTATGTCAAATTTTAACCGATAGTAAGGCAAATGAACAATTGATAAGATATAAGAACTGACCATTAGACAGTTATGCTGTTATAACAATCCAGATAAAAATCTCAAATCACATTTAAATTTGTTTCATCAGTTCCTTACTAATGTTAAATGTGAAAGAGTATTTCTTAACAGGGCTATCAAGACACCTTTGAAGCCGCAGCTTACAGAAGTTTTTCAAACGTTAAAAGTTATTATACTACCTAGAATGGAATAGTCTTTATTGCACACAGGAAAGTAGTTTACATGAGTTTTAACTATAATTTCAGTAGTACAAACGGCGGTTCTATTGCTTGAAGCCATTTCTTTCAGACAACCTTCTGAAAATAGACATGCGTAGAAGAATAGATCGGCAACTAGTGCGTAAGATACCTCTAAATATTAATAATAAAATATGACATTAAATAAATAAAATTCTAATTACACATACACAAGTGAATTTGAATAGAAAATATAAATACATGTGTAGTGGAACACTTACAAGCCAATAGATGGCGCTGTGTAATAATTGAGGTTACAAAAGATTCTCGACACAAATACAAAATTGTACAAAGAATATATACAAATTTCCAGTAATAACAGATGGGCTTAGGCTTGCGAGGCATAGCAATATCTGCGCTGGAAGATCTTTCTTTGGCCTTTGAGACCGAGGAGCATCCATCTTGCTCCTCCACCTAGTCAGGACATCGCTAAACGTGAATAGTGTATACCTACATATATACGAAAGAAACTAAAAAAAAAAATTGTGTACAGTTCACACGCAGTAGAAGTCAAATTTCAGAGAATATAATCACAGATAATTCTTCTCTAACTTTTATTAACATAAATATAATTCCTTTAGCTTACATCCGTCAACATATTATAATTCAAAATAAACATCTTAAATATCACTTGAAACTTGAAAGTCAAAAAAATATTGTTATCAGTTTTATTTTGGCCCAAATTGGACTTATGTTTAATCATCGGTCGTATTGACTCTAATCTGTGCTGCACAATATAAAACACGTATCACATACAGTCCTATAGATCTATATGTTTATCTCTTTTCAGTGGCGCTTTTTTGTTTCATCGACTTTCAAAACACAACGATTCTAAAGAAGTTTCACTTCAAAAATCAGTTTAAAATTCAAGATAGTGTTCTTTAATAGATAGAGATCCCAGTCACCCCAGACTTACTTGATTTTAGGAAAGATGAAATTTTTAGGATCGGTAGTTTAATATAAACTTAGAAAAGAATGGATACTCGCTAAGCTGAAACCGGGGCCGTTTTTCAGGTAGCAGCTATCAAAGGTGGAAAATAACCATGTGAAGATGATGATTTTTCTGATTTTTCTGGCTCATTGGAAAATGTTTTAAAATATTATGCTTGATAATATATATAAAATTCAGCCTTCCTAAAATGACGTAAGTTCCCATTTTGTTTAAAGTGTCTGTCAAAAATTATAGCCCACAGGAAGTGTCTGGCAACTGTATATCTTCGTTTATAACAATATCATATATGACATATGTAAAAACTAGCCTTGCTACTTTGGCGTAAGTTAGCATGGTTTTTTTTCCACCTTTGATACTTGCTACTTGAAAAACGGCCCGGCTTTCAGCTTAGCGTGTATCCATTCCTTTATAAGTTTATGTTAAACTACCGATACTGAAAATTTCATCTTTCCTAAAATCACGTAAGTCTGGGGTGACTGAGATCTCTATCTATAACAAGCCTGTTTCGTGATTTGGTGTTTCTAATATATCGGTGGCAAAATTTTGTACAATGCAATGGCTTCATTAATTGTAAATTTGTTGATGATATTAAAAACCTTGTCTAACTAGCTTGAAGGAACTCAAATCGTTCCTTCAGATAAGGAGGAGTCTTTACCTACTACCTATTAGAAACTTCAAAAATTAAATAGTAATATTTTGCTGTTTACTCCAAACAGTCCTATGAAATTCCTTACAAGTCGATCTCGATCTGTAACTGTATGAAGGTGACTGAAAAGTCAAATGGATCGATCTAATCCATTGCATTGTCCGAGACCGTATCTGCACTAATGGATGGGCCGCCAGTCCTCTAATCCACAAAAGTATCCAATTCGTTTACTCGAAGCCCCTTTCCAGGCATTGAGACTTGAAACTTTATAAAGATTGTCTGTTATAAAGAGCATTCGCGTTTATACCAAAGCAGTGTTGAAATTTATATTATTTTTATTACTGAACTTTTGCAACACCAAAGCTACCAATGTGCTGCCGGCTACTGATGCCTGAATACAACTCAAGACTATTATGATGGCATAATCTAGACTAGGGGTGGTAGCCTTTTACGACAGGCTAGCCAATCACATGATTTTTTCCCGTTATATCTAGCCGGTACAGACGGCGGGTGGCCCTAAGAGCTGTGTTGCGTTACGTTTCTTCCACCAATTTATTGATATATAATTTAGCGCAAATAAAGACTATGGTTAATACAGGAACGTGATGCTACGTACAGATAGATGATATCCCTGTTAGAGCTGCCGATGATTGGTCATTTGTCTAAATCATCAAAAATTTCCAATCTCATAAACGTGTAAATATAATATTTAATATTGATTAGAATACTGGTGTGCATATCACGTAAACGATAAGCTTTCTGTATATATAGTCTAAGTTGAATTAAGAACAATGAAGAAATTAATATGCTGCAAGAGTACAACACTTCGTTGTTTTATTTTGTACTCCCCTCTCGGGCGATTGAGCTCTGGACTCTCGCCAGTCTTGCGTCACCCTATCCAACGGGGTAATCATTATTGACGCACCACTGGACTTAATCAACCCCCACAAGCTACAACCAAAATTATGATTCCAACATGGCTATACCACGTCAAATTCTCACGTTATACGGAAAACAGCTAGATATGCCTGTGCGGACCTGGGACCTGTGAGGAATCGGGTCCCTCGCAAATAAAGGCCAGAGAGGAGGGACGCGAACCGACCCGTGCGCCTCCTCTCACCTCATAGTGAGACCCGAGTTAGTGGAAGAAGCCTAGCTCTCCAGCTTACAACGGAGGGGCCAGCTCGTGAACAGGCCGGCTATCGTCCGTCCGGGCTAGAGGTGAATGCGTGAGCGAGCCCACAGACCGGATATGGGACCCAACGGGGATCAGCCAGGGGTTTTAGTGGGTATCCCCAACTGCGGTGTGGCAATAACATTCCTGCGGGCGTGCTAGTGCCACGGGTGCGGTGGTTTGTCCTCGAGCGGATTTACCCTGGGTAGAAAAGGGTGATTAATATACCTGCCAATGATTCAACCCTAATGAATGTCGAATACTGTGCGAATTGGAAGACAAGAAGCAGAAAAGACCCCATGTCCGGAATCAGACGCTCTTTATGCCACCAGAAAAATGATGAAAGAAAAGAAATAGTAATACTCCATAGACTACTAGTAATTTATAATTCATTTAAATAACATTATCCCATCATTTCGGTGTTTTCCTTAACAACCCTCCCATTATCCTCCAATACATATAGCCTGTTGGAGGTTAAGAAGACGAGAGGTTTTCGTATTTACAAGATATATTTAAATTCAAAAGTTTTTATTCACAATAAGTTCTACTGCAGAACACTTTTTGAAGGTCAAACATATAGGTAAAAAAATAATTTTACTTCCTAGTCTATGTACATCGCTTCGCAACGTGTTATTGTTGTTAAGGAGAAAAAGCGGCAAGAAACTCCCCAGCAACACGTCTAGCTAAAAATTGATTAACTCAAACTTTTTTTAAATAAATTTTATACAGATATATATTACACAATTACTTTTCGAAGAATTAATGGACTTGTAGCAAACAGTGCATACTCAGTAAGACAAAGACATAATAAAAGGAAAGAAAATTATTATAATAATTATATTATAATAATATATAATAATGATATGAAGTACTAAAATTTTATACTACATATCACATATATCCATAAATTCCTTACATGCTTGGCAAGATAAAAACGTTATACAAAATATAGTAAGTATAAGAGGCTGGAGCGAGCTACTATGTAAATGAAGTTTTGTCATTTAAGTATTGTTACAACTTCGCCAAAATTCCACGAAGCACGCCGATAAATGTGAATGCACACCTGCCGGCCATAAAGAACAGTTTATTACCTCCCCGCATTTGTAGTTCTTTTAACTTTGTGTTTAAAAATTGTAATTAGAAAAGCCGCCTATTGTGTATTGTAATCCTTTATGATAGTCGTTAGCCAGGTGTAGTTCTTGGAAGTCCAGTCCACGAGGTCGATTGTTGTATCGTATAGTTAGTATAAAACAATGCCCGAGCGGAGGGGTGAGGCAGTCAAGCGACGATCACGATACGAGCAAGACGTGTGTATATTCGATTAGCTATATAGTGACGGACTTTGCACGTGTTATTTAATTGTGCATTACATATGGACTTATTGCGTCCGGCTATATTTGTACCTGTGTTATACGTGTTTGTATAGTTCAAATAAATCCTATAATAATTCTAGTGGCATTTTAATTCGAGTCCCGCACTCGTAACAGTATTCTTCAATTGTCTATGTAGTATCCCTTTTTTAACATGACACTTTTTAATTTAGTTTTGAATTTAGTGAAAGGCATATCTAACCTTTCACTCGGAATCTTATTGAAGAAGCGTATACCAACCCCCAAGAAAAATGACAATACTTTTTGCAATTTAAAAGATGGCAATATCAGTCTATTACTATGCCTGGTATAGGCACGCAAATTATGATTATTCAGAAGCGTAACGTCATTGGTGGGACAAACAACTTAAAAAGACAGCAACGCATTCCAAAATATTACATTTAAATTTAATACACACAAAAAGTTTGTATGTTCATCATAGTAAGCATTATATTTGCGCAACATAAGTAAGCATATCCGCGTCTCTTCAAAAGCCTTAACCAAAAAAAATTGTTACAAATAACTTTACTTTGAACAAAAAAATATATTTCATATACCGCAGAACTTTGCGCATAACTTATTTTTAATTTGTGTCGGGGACGAACTAAAAACCTAATTTATTTCATTGTTAGAGAACTTTGACTTTAATAAATGCGAAAGTTCGTCAGGCCAAAGGGAGGACGGGTAAAATGGGGCTTTCATTCCTACCTTGTTAGAAGTTGGTTGACATTTTGCTGTTGGTTCGTGTCAGGAAAATATTCTTTTAAATAGATTTCCGATAGATTTACATGATGGTTTTGTAGGTCTTCCTAGCTCGATTGCCAAAAAGTGAATCGTTAGGTTTCAAACGAGCGGAGCGGAGCGGTGAAGCTGGGAGAAGCGGAGGCAGGATGGACGGATAACGCAGGAAAATAGAAATATTTCCTACTTGTGTACATGAGTTGAATTATTGTGTCTGAGTTTTTGGAAATTATTTCTTTAAGTGGGCAATTTTTATCCAGTAGCAGCTTTCGACTACATTTTGGGAAATATACGAGGAGAAATATTTATGTAAAAGTGAAAATTATTATGAAAGAGGTAAGTACAGTACACCACGAGTGGGAAATGCAAACTGGTTTACGTACTGTTGCTCCGCCGCGAGCCGGCGTTGCCCGCTCGTCCCGCTGCGGACTCCGCTTCGCTATCACTATTATCACCCATTCCGCTGTCGATCGGATTTCACACTTGCGAAATCCACCGCCCATCCAGCTTAACTGTCCTAACTTTTGAACTATAAAGTGAAAAATCTAAAAAAAATTAAGCATGTAGCAGGGCTTCAAAAATACTTCCAAGGAAAATAAATTTTTACTATGTCCGTTGAATAATTAAAATACCTTTAGTAAGTATTTTAATTATTTTATGTATTATGATTCCGTAGACAAATGACGAAAACATTACACTTTATCATGAACCTTTTCAATGCCTGTGTAGACAACGCCGCCGATGCGCTGCTACCACTCTGCTATCGCGCTGCTATTCTATATGCTAACGCTGTCCCCTCCAATACCGCCGCCCCATCACTGATGCACGTGTTAGGTTTTAGATTGGGATGAATAGATAAATATACACACATATTGAATACATATGTTAGCAAAGCGTTTTATTCATGTCACAACATTAAAAGATATTTCACGGATACTATACTTAAAGTTAAATACTTTTATAAAACCAATAAAACAAGAGAGGTCTTAAGTACATTATTTATTTAATAGAACATGAAAAATCTACCTACGCCAACAATAACATAATAAGAATCTTATATTGTTAACACTTTCGTACTCTTTTCCAGTACTAGCAGTCTCAGCAATTACCGCTTGACAACATCAATTTAGCTTCGCTGTGTTTGACAGAATGAACATCGAATGCTCCGTATTACGCGATTTCGCCTCCTTTTATATTGTCGAACCAACAACATCGTCTTCAGATTTTAGCAATCTTATTATCGACAACTTATTACAAAGGTTATCAAAAATCCTAAAAAGATTTATATATACAAAGACTAGTTGTACCCGGCAGACGCTGTCCTGCCTTAATAAAAATAAAAATCTACAACCCGATTACAGCGCCATCTACCAGGACCAAATGTTAATCTAAACTCGCATCAACTTGAACAGAGTAGAAAATTATTAAAGTACTTATATCGCTATTAAAAAACATGGGTTGGTGGTAGAAGGATGAAAATTTAGGGTTGTATATATTTTTCAATGCAATCATAATAAAATACAAATAAGAAATTTTGTAAAAAAATTAAAAAATATATTTAGGGGTATGAAAAATAGATGTTGTCAGATTCTCAGACCCACCCGATATGCACACAAAATTTTATAGAAATCGGTTCAGCCGTTTCGGAGGAGTTTGGTAGCTAACACCGTGACAGGAGAATTTTATATATTAGATAATAAATAGATTTTGATTTTAAAATTTTGTTTGTGTTGTAATTTTATATAGGTATTTTATTGCCTATAAAGGCTTATTATTATTATTATAAATGTCTTTAAAGACCACGAGCCATAAAAATGGCCCGGTCTTTTGGAGGGCCTTCGTGGGGCCATAAGAAGGCCAACACGTAGAGGCCCTTTGACAAATTTAATGTACATGTGGCGTGACACTGACAGGCGATTATCCCTGTCTAGAACATATTAAAATGCACCCAAGGACAAGCCCCGGCCAGTGTAGGACTATTGAGGGAAATGAGGACAAAAAGTACCGAGCTATTGGGGTGAACTGCTAGGGGTTTGGGAATATGGGGACTATGGCGTCTGCCCGTTGCAGTGTTCAGGGAACATGGAAAAATGGGCAGACGGTGCCTCCCAACTCCATACATGGACCCCAGTAAATGCCATAGAAGACAGGGGCAACATGAGTGTGAGTGGCTAAGGGGTGTAGAGAGGTGGGCTCTAGGTTTACCGAACTACTTCTGACGTTATGCCATTTATCATTTTCACCCCTGGAGCTTGAGTCTTAGCTCTAGCGATCTCCACTCCGTGCTGGCTGGCTAAGCACAGAGGCAAAGGCCTTGCCTTGGCCCCCGGAGTTAGGTCCAAGGTGTCGCTACTCACCTAAGGCTTCGCAACAAAGCCCTCCTTATTATTATTATTGTTTATCAAGTATCTAAAAATATAAATTTTACCATATAAGTACGACCTAGTGTTTAATAAAGTAAACTACTTACTCAATAAATCAAGTGAAGGTATTGAAAAAAAAAGTAGGTCAAATTTAACGTCAATGAATGTCAATGTGTCTTAGCACGTCAAATACATAACTTCGTTAATTAAATATTTTTATATCATCTATTACACGCTTCACAGTAAAAGTACTTTGGCGGCGCGGTGGCGGTGCCGTAGACATGTGCGGTAACAGTTCGAGAACTGACTGTTATTTAAAATTGCATTTGTCTTACTATCAAAATGTCAGTACATGCACTCTCTAAAATATCCTTATGTCATTTCAGCCGGGTTTTGGAATCGTAGGAAATACATACAGCACAAGACGCTGAAGGTTTCCATTTCACGGAGTATCGAACAGCCTCCGGCCACGAAAGCAGGTAAGAATTTAAAAATGCAACACTCGAGCTTTGTTCCTATCTTCCCAACCTATTTTCTTATTTAGAACTTCTAGCGTAAGTTAATTTGGTAAATTTGCATAAACGCGGAACCTGAAAGTTACGCATTTTTTTTGTATTCAAAGACTTTACATATGGTTTGCTATGGTATAACAACGACACTAAAATAAAAAATTATAAACATTAAAATTAATTATTAGGTTTTTATCGTAATTAATTGTATTGTTTATTAATTTTTTACCTAAATGACGAGATTTATAGTCTTTCAAAACAAAAAACGCATAATTTTCACGTTCCGCGTTTATACAAATTTACCGTTTTAACGGTTTTAAGCGCGGAAATTTATTTGATTTTTATTATTCCGACGTTTCGGCCACTTTTCAGTAGCCGTGATCACAGAAGACAAAGATGTCTTCCGAAACTTTTTTAATATTTAAAGGACTAAACTCCAGTCGTGCGTCAGAGCTGACACCAATAAGTTTTTCTCTTCTTTTTAGGGTACCGTAACCTTCTTGAAACAAACAAATCCTTATGAAATCCGTTCGTAAGTCCCTTTGTCTTTGTATATATTTTTTATTATTGCATGAGTTCAGCAGACAGGAAGACGGCCCACCTGATGTAAAGCGGTTACCGTCGCCTATGGACATTTGCAACATCAAAGGTGCTACCAATGTGCTGCTGCTCTCTTAAGGGTGGTGGGAACCTGGCCACTAATGCCGGAACACGACTCAAGGTTGTTATGCCATACTCGGCATACTCTAGACCAGGGTGCTAGCCATCCAGACGGGCAGATGCTCTACCACCTGGCGGAAATCGTATTCTTTCTCCAATCCTGCACGGATTAGAATATTAAAGTAATCTGTTTTTCAGATACAGAGTGTTGTCTATTAAATGCTTTTGTTTCCGGTTTCGTAGTCTAATGGCAAAAACAGACCTACGGAACCTCTCAATGTACGTATCACATGTACTTAGCCGGTTATTACCTTAGGTGCCGGAATCCTAAAAAGAGTATGGGAAAACTCGTGTTTCAATCAAAATTCCTCACGCTGTGATTTTCTCCAACACCCGTATAATGTGCACCGGAAGTTTCCGAAATGGAAATAAAAGAAACTGGCTCGTTTAAATTGCTTGGCAAAGGATCTGATGTCGAAAATTTCCCGTTTGGATTTCCACAGAGACCGACGATGCATCCCTATCACGCGTTACAAATGGATGTATAGTGATGTGAAATCGTTTTGTCGATGAATTTCTTAATTTACTACTTAATAAAAAATCTTGATTAAAATTATAAACTACCGTTTGTGCTGTTTGCTGTTGCTGACCGTACGGTCCTGAGGCCACGAGCCTCTACAATGACATTACAAAACGACTTATTGACTCTTCGGGAGATCAGAGGGCTGGTTCCTACATCGGACAACCGATCAATATGGTGATCCAGCGAGGTAACGTAGCCAGCCTTCTAGGAACCGTACCTATTGACTTCGATAACCTAGGCTCAGTATTCTACGTAGTCTTAAGGGATTATAGGTATAATACAATTTAAGTTAAGGTCTCTTCGCTGTAATTATTTACTACTTATTTATCGTTTCCTGACTTTGAAACGTCATTACAATTAATGTTATAGGTTTAATGCTCTTTGTAATTAATGTTTCATTTTTATTTTAAAGTATTTACGTTACTTAATAACATATTACATCTAAGTCGTTCTATGAATATGGCTTCTAAAGTTTCGGAAACGGAAAATAAACTGATAAATCTTGTAAAAATTGTGCTATATAAATTAGGATAAAAACAATTAAGAAACATCGATTCGGATTTTCGTAATACGAGCCTTACAGACGTCCGACTAGTCCAGAAGTAAAGAAGGAAATGAAAGTATAGCATCGCACTGGGGTCTTCTTACTTCATGTGTTGAAGAAGGTGGAGGCCTCGAGATGTCTCTCATTCCTCCGGCTTCAAATCGGCGAGCAACTACCCGCAGGTGACTTGTGTAGCACTAGCGCCGTGCCCCCTTTTATAGTGATCACGCCTCCACCACTTCCATCACACAACTCGAATGGTATCACCGCTAGACTACCTACCCTCTTTTTTGCAAATTATTTGTAACACTACGCAATATTGCCGATAATTAAGTTATATCCATTCTGCATTAAATCAAAAATTCTTCTAGTGTTTCTTTACAAATTTTAATTATATAATATGTAAACTACAACTAGAAACTACAAGTCAAAGCAATTTCAGTGGAGTTTTCACAGGTCCATTGTGAAATAAATATTATTTAGAAACAATTTTTATTATCAGTGGGCATTTTACAAACAGACATCCTGTTCATCAGTTTGATGAGAGCAATGCGAACAATTATTATCGATACTTGATTTTTTATCGATATCATAATAAACGTCTCGTGCCCAGCCCTACTTGCACGCCTGCATTGCGCCTTCCTGGCGTGCCCAGCGCATTGGTCTAATGCTTCCAAACAGGAAACCTAATAAGCTACTGACAGCGACGCTTGATTACTTCCAAAGAAGCACAGGATCCTTTACATTCGTATGCTAAGATTGTATGTTGTGTGAAATGAGAATTATTTTTGTAAACGTTTTCAAATTTTCCCCCCAGTTTTTCTTAGATGCTAGTTTTAACCCACGTTTTCACTAGCCTTTTTCTATGTAATATTTAAAATTAATGTCAACAAGGAAGGACAGAAGTAGTTACGAGAATCGCCCAGTAAGAAACCTAACTCTGATCAAGATTTTTCCTAGGAAGACTCTGTTGGTGAATGGTCTAAGCTTTTGACCGTCTAGTTCACAGGAACGCAAAGATACCGTATTCGATTCCTGCATGGTATTTTTATCCGTGCAGGAACGGAGAAAGAATAATATAATTACCCGCGGCCTTTAGAGAGCGGCAACACTTTGTAGTACCTTTGGGGATATAAAGGTCCATAGGTGGGCTATCCATCAGGTGGGCCGTCTACCTGTCTGCTGAAGTCGTGCAATAGAAAAACTCGTATAATAAGTTCGTTTATTCATAAACAAAATGTTTATTATCTATTAGGCTGCGTGTCTGAAAGCAGCTCCAGAGTTGTTCGTTACATGATTATATAACAAATAATACAAGCTTAATATTCTTAGCAATGCGTAATTGTGCTTCTACAGAAGAATGTCCTTCTGCGTCTCCTTCTGGAAGCAGCTGGTTTCCGCAACTAATAGCGCTTTTCTTGTGTGCGAGAGTGAGGCTGATCCATCCAGTCGACCACCTCCAGGACTTCAAAAGCATCTCAACGTTACCGATGACTTCTCGAAGGGTGCTTGGAGCGTCCATATAACTCATTTTAATATGATACCTATTCGCATTCCAGAAAGATTGTTTCTAGATTTTAGATTTCCTTCTGTCCCCAAACAAGTTAAAAATGACCTATTTAGTTACACTAGACAATTTAACAACAATCACGGGATATTGTGACTAAATGTATAGTAATTTCCAACCTTTCTATGGTCCTCGGTAGCCTTAATTGTGTAACTTTAATAAACATTTATCAAAATTGATGGTGCGAATAATTAGACAAAACATTTGAACCCCCTTCGAAAGCCCATCCCATCAATCTAAAACACCACAGAGTAAAAAACGTATGCAGTGTTACCAGAGCCGTGATTTACCGTGTGAATTAAACTGGAGCAACGTTTTTATTACTCTGTGGCTATGATTTATAAGATCGTTCTTATTCACGCTGAACCCCTTTTGAAAAACATACGGTAAGCAAGTTTGGCGAACATTAAACTTATGCAGTTTCTACCTCTTTCTGTTTTGATTCACTCTCCCAATTATTCGGGATCGGCACAATATGTATTTTCCTTCCATAATCCTTTTTTCTGGAATACGTCCTTTATCACACCACAAATAATCATAAATTAATTATCATCCTTCACACAATCCATTATTAAAGTACTGTAATCTATATTTATATAATACTACCAAATTTATAATAAAACTAAGGCAATATAAACTAATACAATAAAAGAAAACTTAATTATATTGTATTCTAACCATAGTCTCTCAAGACTAACTAGAATACTGAGCCTAGGTCACCGTCTTCTATGGGTAAGGTGCTCAAAAGGCTGGCTACGTTTCCTCGCTGGATTATCCATATAATAGAACTGAAGAGTTTGTACGTTTGAATGTATTACTGTTTACGTTTTGGATTGTCTTACTTAGAAAAACTTGTTTTGTATAACATCAAATCATTGAGGATACAAGCACAACAACTAAGAAATAAATTATCAGTATGGACGACGAGTTTAAACAGAATAAAATTCTTGTTACACTACACTGAATTAGGGACCTGGTACAGAGACAGAGTGGACGTGACATAACCCAACATTCCGACTTTTTCCTGCTTTTTACACTATTGTTACAACTTAGGTTCCGAAAACACGTTGTATTTATTACCTGTCGTGGCATTTGAACTAATTGTAATTCTTTTATGATTGTCTTTTTTTGTTTACTTATTTATTGGCATACGTTTCTAGAAAACAGCCCATTGTTTTATTGTACTCGTTTATGGCCGAATCATTAGTCAGGTGTTGCGGATTCCTGTCGACTACGATACGGGCACATTTGTATTTGTGAGATATAAAACGACGGCCTGATGGGTAGAAGCGCAGTCGAGCGAGAACCACGATCCAGGCGAGTCGTGAGTACATTCGGGAATCTAATAGTGAGGGACTTTGCGCGTTTTATTGAATTACGACCTTCTGCATTACGTTTGGATTTGTTTTATTCGGTTATATTTGTACCTGTGTTATACGTGTTTGTATAGTTCTAATAAACTCTATTATAATTCCAACGGCATTTTAATTCGAGTCCTCCAACTCGTAACACTATTTTTATTTAATTCCGATTTACAAAACGGGTACCAAAATCAGCGTAGTATAATAGTCGCTTAAATACGCTCCACCGATCAGTTCAACGTAAATAATTTATCAGGAAACCAGAAATTGGTTTAATATACTGTGAATTGCAAATACTTTATTCCTAACCACGCCATATTAATAAACACGTTTGTTTAAAATTATAAGAAAAACAATTCATCTTTCATCTTTAGCAAGGTGTTGTACTATTAGGAAATGATGAAGACGATGATTTTTGATCCATAAAACCAAGGATTTATCTTTTAAGAAAATATAAAATTTATACATAAATTTTATCTAGATAACTTGAAATAGAACAACATCGTCTAATGGAAATTTATTAAAGCCAAACAAAACGCTCGACACTATGTATGCTATACTTTTTGACCGTATTTTTATCTCTGGATGCATTATTATAATGAGCTGTTATGTCATATCGTTATGAGTTTATGGATTTCAAATTAAACAATTATATTTTGCATTAATTTTTACATAACGACGGTATTAACAATGAGCTTTATTATAATGGTAGAGACAGTAAACAATTTAAGAATGTAGAAGTAATGTCAAAATCTAAGGTGGGTAGTTTGTGGCGTTTATTATTAAAACTAGCGGTCCGCCCCGGCTTCGCACGGGAATCTAATAAGAACTTTTGTTGTGTTTAATTACCTACTAAGCGAATTCGAAATATTTTCCCTCCCGTACAGCCCGTACCCCAGTGACGCCTACATCGCATAAGCCTAGCTAGCCGAGCAGGGTGCGCGGCGACCACGCAACTTTTTTCTAATACATTTTTGCACTAGTGATATCTCTCGAATGGAATGTCCGAATTTAATAATTCAAAAGGTTCTATAAAGTTATTGAAGCAGTCTTGAATATGAAGTAATTTATATAAGGATTAAGGATAAGGATTGTTGTATAACCTTCATGAGTATAATATATATATATGTCAGAGAAGCATTGTTCTCGTTACATCGTCATTAGTGGGTGCAGGTTTATTAAGCGTCATCAGGGTAAAATGCGAGCACAAAACACAATGGTCGCGGTTTATACAATTTTAATTTAGATTTAAAAAGTATTTTGTCACAGTTAAGACCGAGCAGCGGGTTCAGGACACCGATCTTACTTTAACCCTTTCATTTTCAATTCTCAACGATCCAACTCGATCCGTTGCTATCGCTCCAATTTGTCACGAAGACTCGTCCGCATCCCTTAAGTACAGATGGCGCCTCGACCTCGCTCGAGGCACGTGCTCTGCTCTGATTGGTCGCTTGTTAAATTACCATATTCATAACTTTTATTAGGTTAGGACGATTTTTAAGTTATATAAAGATTTAACAAATCAAATGAAATTAAGAATTTTAAAAATAATTAAAATGTAAACAAATAATATTGTGCGTTAGCAAACAACAATCAATCCGACTCATAGCTTACTCCGACATATATATATATATTATGTATTACGCGTCCACTCATCTTCCCAAGACCGGCGTCACTTGGTGCAACTTGTTGTGCAGGCGTTAAAGGTCTGGGTGGGAGTACACGGGCGCGTACATATATATAATCCTTATGTACACGTATAGTTAAAAAACTTTTAAATAATATTTCTGTTCTTCTATAAGTTTATGTTTTAAAAAGTAGTATCTAAATATAACATAACAGAATCTAGCATATAACACAGTGGTAACAACAAATGTATTAGACTGTAACAATTTTTATTATATAGAATCTGGTACTATAGCCATAGTATCTAACCATAGTTCTCTCTTTCTTTATCAACGAAAGGGATAAAATAGAAAAACCCCTTAACTGGCTGCAGGTTTCTTATTGGAGGAGGAATGTTGTTCCAGCATTTCGAAGTAACGCTACGTCAAAATTTTAAACTACCTCTGAAAGAGGCTGAGGAGTGCCGCTGCACCGTGAGCTGCACCGCCCAAAGTCTTGAACCGATTATGGATTCCTATTATACATACTGAAAATTCAAATAACACAAATCAGTACAAACCATTTGCTAAGTTGGTTAACCGAAGTTCAAATAGAATTATCGCAGTTATCAATTAAGTAAACATTTAAACTAATATTGATGTTTCAAATGAGACCGTTACTAAACTTAACTATTCATAGATTAAGGACAGTTTACATGGTTTTTAAAAGAACGAATTTTAGAGACTTTGTGTTCAGAGTTTTCATCTGGGCGATTTCAAAACTTAGCAAGTGATTTTTTTTAAATGTTTGTATATTTATTGTCTTACTGCTTGTTCCCACATGTCGGATGTCGGGCGCCGTATTTTATCGGGTGTCGGCGCATCTATTCACAGTTGTCGGGTGTCGGAGCCGATCGAAGCTGGAGCCGCAATATGTGTGTGCGCGATCTGCGGCAGAAAGCAGCTAGCGATGGGCAGAAGAAATGGGAGCAGGGGGAGTGTTGCCGAGTTCAACATCCGACAAGTGTGAACAGCGTCATATTTACTCATAAGCGAGCGAGCTTCGACACGATTTTTGTACGGACGTAGAGGGCTGGCAGAGCACCCAACATTTCTTGCCGACGCCGACAAAACGACTGTGTCGGATAAGTGTGAACAGCTTCATATAAAATGTTCTGCCATTAGAGCAGCCGATTTTTTGTCGACACACCCGACAAGTGTGAAGGGACGGTTACTATGCATGCTTGGCAAAACATGTAATGACTGTATCAAAATATGATAACGCTCCCAATTAGGTCAATAAATCGTATATCGTTAAAATTCATGACATTTTTGAGTTGTGATATAAAATTTCATGTACTTAAAACTGAATAATTAAAATTTATAACTATTCTCTTTCGCGAGGATTTGTGGTTTATCGACTCTGATGTAGTGATTGGGTTTATCCAACTGTGAAAACACACTAGGAAATAGATTTG
Source organism: Dendrolimus houi (assembly GCA_039645545.1). Lineage (NCBI taxonomy): Eukaryota > Metazoa > Arthropoda > Insecta > Lepidoptera > Lasiocampidae > Dendrolimus > Dendrolimus houi. The sequence continues at coordinate 2,093,806 of CM077136.1, read as the reverse complement.
ATTTCTAGTTAGAAATTATAAGTTAAATATAACTTGTTGCGTCACGTTTCATCTATTTAGCACAGTTAAAGACTATGGTTAATACAGGAACGTGACGCTATGTATCTGTATCATCAAAAATCTCTAATCTCATAAACGTGTAAATATAATATTTAATATTCATTAGAATACTGGTGTGCACATCACTTAAACGATAAGGTTTCTGTATATATATATAGTCTAAGTTAAATTACGAACAATGAAGAAATAAATATACTGCAAGAGTACAACAACTCGTCTTATTTTGTACTCCATCTCGGGAGATTAACCCATGGGCTCTCGCCAGTGGTGCGGCACCCCATCCAACGGGGTAACCATTATCGACGCACCACTCCACTTAATCAACCCCCACAGAACTTATACGTTTATAAGTATGCAAAATTTGCAAAAATATTCTCTAGTGGGACATAGTTGGAACAAAAAAAATACATTTAAATATAGACATGTAAACCAACCCGTTATACAAGTCATTGACTTATCGCCTCGTAATACTAATATACGAAGCTATGAGTGATTCATAGAATTAACATAGGAGATTACGTAATTTCATGTGATATTCGATCTAGAAAGATATTTTAAATAGTTCATTCCTTTTTATTGCTGCACTAACAGCAGACAGGCTAACGACCTATCTGATGGAACGTGTTTACCATCGCATATGGACATTTTCAACACCAAAAGTGCTACCAATGTGCTGTTAGCCTCAAAGGTAGTGTTGGAGCCTGGCCACTAATTTCAGAATACAACTCATAGTTATTATGGCGGCATACTCCAGATCAGTGGTGATAGCTATCCAGACAGGCTTTAAAAGCCCACCTAATTGTGGGTTGTTTTGTCTTCTCTTACAATATAATAACAATAATCGTCGCTTGTCCTTGGGTGCATTTTTTTATGGTGTAGACAGGGATAGTCGCCGGTCAGTGTCACGCCTCAATTAGATGAAATTTGTCAAAGGGCCTCTGTTGACCTACCCATGGCCAAACGCAAGCCCTCCAAAAATCCGGGTCCATTTTTATGGTCCGTGGTCTTGGAAGACATTCAGTTATAATCGGCAGAAAACATATTGTATATTCCCAAATTATACTACGGACTATATCCGGACTACTCTGGAGCCGATCCCAGATACCCAGACCATAGTAAATAACTAAGAAAATACGTTTCCGAAACTTACTATACCAGGAATCAAACCCGAAGTCTCTGTATTGCAGTGAGGTGTAGGCCGGCAAAGATTTAGCCCGCACAACCACAGAGGTCGCCCAGCCACAGGATTAGTAGATATACCCTCTCCATTCCTTTAAAGATAATTCTATTTTTGCAAGTTTTGAAATGGTTTTTTATCTTGGATGATGATTTTGATGATGGCAGGGTATTGGAAAATGCCCCAATGTCATGAGTTTATTATTCTGGGGTATGGGCGCGCTGCTTGTAGTTTCTTAGGTTGTCGAAGTATTGAAATTACATTGTCCGAATGTGATTGATATCTTTATTGTGTCCTCGTTTAACAAAAATAAAATCTTATATAAATACTTAATTATTTTGCGCTGTTCCCCCTTACAATGAACCATACAAATGTTTGCATACTACAATTCCGCAAGTAACGTGACATACAGATCGTGTTCATTAGATTTTTTTAAACAATTTAACTCTTTTCTTGGTTCATGAAAGAGGGAACTATGGATTTAGAAGATGCTTACTTATACGCACTTACACACATACACACACATGTAAGTAAGCGTAAGCTTAAATTATGCATAATTTATATTATTTCATGTAATAAATACACATTTTGTATTTATATGAGATTATATACATATATAATTGTTTATTTTCAGATGTTCATTAGATTGGACACAGTTTAGTACTTGGTCCGAATTTTTATATACCAGCCCTAAAATATTTTAAATATTTGGGAAAAGGAAAATATTTGGGACAAATTCTCCACTCTGAAACCCTGATGATGTAAAACATCCTTTGGAAATAGGAGAGAGGAGTTTGATAATACTGTGCCCGAATCCGTGGAGTAATCTCAGTACAAAATAAAGAAAGAAATTACAAAGACTGTAAACAAAGATTTTAATTTACAATATTTTCTATTTAGATTTTCTCGAGACAAAATAAACCTCTTTTTGTAGCTAAATGGCTATTTGTTTTGCTGCTTCAAAGGATTTGAGCAGAAAATTACTCTATTATTTTACATTCATGAAAAATTAAAAAGAATTTTAAGGTAAATTATTTTTATTTAATTTAAGATCTGACTTCTAGGGTCTTGTAGACATTTTGGTGAAGACGGAACCAGTGATTCCCCAAGTGGTCGATATAGACCCCCTGGGGGTCGAAATCGGTTTCCCAGGGGTCGACATAAACGAAAACTGATTTTGGGTGTCGACGAGGTCTAAAAATGAACCCCTATTAATTAACACAAGTTCTTAATTGAAAATTTCAATATACTGTATTAACTTGTCGATTTGGTATTCAATTCAATGAAACTTGCTTTCGATGAGTATTTATGTATTTTGTGATTTCACAGCTTTTTATGTATATGATTTTATATAGAAATTATTAGGTATTGATGTTTATGATGATTTTTAATAATATAATGTTATGACATTGACAGACAATGACATCATCTGCCGGGCTCTTGTCAGCGTCGGCATACCGGCCGTATTAGAACCGAATGGCTTGGTACGCGACGATGGCAAGAGGCCGGATGGTATGTCACTTATTCTTTGGAAGATGGGACGGCCGCTTGTTTGGGACGCGACATGTGTAGACACTCTGGCGCCGTCACATCTTCCAATGACTGAGTTAGAGGTTGGCAACGCTGCTTCAAAAGCTGAAGCTCTCAAACGGTGCAAATATGGAACCTTAGGAAGGGGTTACATATTTGTGCCGTTTGGAGTCGAAACATTAGGTCCGTGGGGTCCATCGGCAAAGAGTTTCTTCAAAGAGATTTGCAAGAATTTTCTTCCGTTGTTTTAAAAGTTCAATTGATGTAAGTGCTTGGCGAAAATTGTTTATTTAAAAGATTACCCCATCGACTGGTGTCACCAGGCAGCATTTTCGTTTGAATCTCAACTCCGATCGTCGATATTTTCTAAATACGACGAATCTAATAACACAATGTACGTGGTTGTGCTGTTTATCCTTATCGATTTCCATTGTACGCTTTCCTAGTCTTAGCCAAGACTAGAACGGCACGTTATTGATCATAATTAGGTACCTACTCGTTTTAGGATTGTCATAAACATTTTTAAATACGTTTTCTCATTGATTTTAAGCAACTTTCTGCTACGTCTTTGAAACCCAGGGTCTAGTAGCAATTATATTTATACGATACTATTCTGAAGCTATACTATACTATAGCTAGAAATAAAAAAGTTATGAATGATATACCTCACAAACTTATGTTTACCCGATTTTAACGATTTTTTGCTGCATCTTCGAAACCGAAATTCCGATGACAATGAAAATATAAAAATACTTTCAATCGAACGCAAAAGAAAACGTCCAAATTGGTACAGAAACAAAGTTACAGACGTCAATCACTACAACGTTTTCTACTTGATTTTATGGATTTATTGCTATATCTTTGGAACTCAAGATCTAATACCAATAAAATTGATATGGGAGCATTCTGTAATTATAATGAATCAAACGCAAAAAGAATGACCAAAATCAGTTCAGAAAAAAAAAGTTATGGCTGAAAAACCGCAATCAATATCAGCTTGATTTTAAGGGATTTTTGTTATATCTTCGGAACCCAAAGTCTGTTAGCAATAAAAATTATATGAGACTATTTCGAAACTTTGCTGAATCGATCACAAAAAAATGACCAACATCAGTTCAGAAACAACAAAGTTATGACTGAACATTCATAAAATAAAATATTTACACAACGTATTGAGAACCTCCTTTTTTGAGGTCGGTTAAAAAGGATCTTGCTAGTCATCCGGTAATTAGAAAGTTTCTTATAAGATTGGCTAGTCATTCGGTTACTGGACGACTAGACACTTTGTATTAAGAACAGAAAAAATATATTTTACGTACATTACATATTCTTCATTTTTTACATAATAAATCAATAACTTTTGTCTGCTTTAATTTTTTGTTTACATTATATTATAACAATCTCTAACATTATTTTATAAAGAATACATTGGCCAAATTATCATTTTCAATATTGCTATGAATTTATTAAAAATAGGTCATAATAAGCCTAATTACGTCATGTAAACATGTCACTATAAGCGAGGTCTTTATAACCGACTTTGTTATAAAGACTTTTATATGAAAACCAAACTATGCTGTGTAATTACTTCATACTAAGCGGTTGGTCAACATAGGCGGAGTCATAATAAATGGATTCTACTGTAATTGAGTTGTCTGGAAGTGGACGCTAACAACTGCGACACAGTGTTATACTAGAGCAGTTGTTTGTGATAGCATATTGCTATCTGTATACTCATGTTAATGATTTTAAATAAATTATTTGACTGAATAGGTTCAATTTGGTCGATCAGTTTAACTAATATCAGCAATACAAGTTGCTATTTTCCCAATAATAGTATAGTTCAGCGGTTCTCTACCTTTTTTATTCAGCGATGAAATAATATATTCCTTACAAATTCGCGACACGTTTACATACTTACATGCAAAAAATTTGATAGTCGAAGTGTAGGAGGTATAGGTACATTTATTAAATTAAACATCATTAATCTATTGGACGCCATTTTTATTGTGTAAGAACATAACATACAAAGACATAAAGTAAGAATAGGAACTTAAAATTAGTATGTGATTTGATCTTGGTAACTTTTGCAAAGTTTATCTACGCAAGGACGACTAGTTGATAGGCACACTCTCACCTCGCTATCCACATCAAGTAGTCGAGAATAGTACCCAGATTTTATGTTTTGTTATATTTATTTAGTTGCATAGTTGTTCTTGTCATGTTTCTTTTTAAGGTTAATAATTAATTTTGTTATGTACGCTCTTATTTCTAAAAGATACGATCGGCCATTTCCTTAATTGAATAATAATGTTATATTTTTATTTATCCTGTGATTAGCGCCTGTTTTGTATAGAGTATAGTTCTCTATATAATATAATAATAATAATAGCAGGCCATAAATGTCCCACTGCTGGGCTCGGGCCTCCCACTATAGGGTAACGGACAGTATACCCACCACGCTTGTCCAAGGCGGCTTGGCAGGTTTGACACATCGGTTATCTTGATGTGCAGGTTGCATCACGATGTTTTCCTTCACCGTTATTAGCACGTGGTAATTGTAACAATATGCACATAGGTCAGAAAACTGCCTAAGTGGTGCCTGCGTTCCGGCCAGGATCGAACCCGCGCTCTTTGAGTTTGGGACGCGTGCGCTAGCCATTATGCCACCACGACATAGTTCTCTATAACTTACCATAATTTTATGTTACAATATCTCTAATATGATGTGCTAATTGTGTAAATTATAATTCAAAATCTCTCAATTGTATTTAGATGGTATTCACTACATTTTATTTTCATGTTGGCAGACGCGATAGATCTTCACCGTGTTTGATTTATTTTATTACATATAAAACTTTAAATATAATATTTTATATAATATCTTATATAAAATATTATCTAAAATTTCCAAACGATAATGTATTAAATTCTTGTCATCCATAACCCTTTTAATTAAAATAGTTTACCAATGACTTCAATCCGCTATCGATTGTGCCAATTTGCTAAGTTTCTTATACTGTAAAATTGTTGGAGGGATGGCGAGGTGTTCTAAGAATATTTGTGTAGAGTGAGTGTATGAAATGTATTTAAACAATAATGTTATCTGATTATAAGTGTAGTGATCAGTTGCTGTTTTTTTATTACCATAAACCCTTCGGAGTTGTTGCAAGTATTACAGTTTTTAATTGCAGAATGGCAGCAGTTGTATATTTTCGATTAGTTTTGAAGTAATCTCAAATAAACGCAGGTACCCCAGAGATCCAATTCCCCCGGGTCACGTTAGATAAATATATCGTATTATAGTGCTTACGACACACCAATGTGTCGCGACACCGTGGTTGAGAACCGCTGGTATAATTTATCCTATATCATAAGAAACCTGTTAAATATCATTTACAACTTCGTAAAGGGTGTATTTATATTTGAAGTCAAATCACTCTTGCATGTGTACGTTTGTCTGTTTGTTTCTTAGTAAACAATCGTTGGTGCTGATGAATCCATTTGAAGTTACGTTTTGGGTACGTTATAATTACTTCTCAAGAATTTCTTTGCCACATTGCTTTTACTTACAGCTGTTTATAAAAAGCAAAGATCAATGAACTTTAAGTGAAATAGTGATTTCACACTTTCACGTAATATGGCAAAAGCCATTAGTAGTAGTTTAATAATTTCATTTCTGTCTTTCAATTTGTTAAGAGAAGAGATTTTTTTTTAAAGTATTCATGTGTGACTTTTTAACTGGTTTTCGTTTTTTTTTTGTTATTTTGGATTTTAAAAGTTTACAAATTTTATTATTTGTATTTCTAATAGTTATTCATATACAGCAATATTTTATTGTCAGGAATTTATTTAAAACTAGTGGTCGCCCGTGGTCGAAATTCGACCATAATAATTTGTTGTCAAAAACTATATAGGTATATACTTCTATAATCACAGATTTCGCTAAGGCTACACTGTTAATTTGACTTGAACAATAAACAAAAAAGCATTATATATGCGTGTGTATCAAATATATAAGGTAGTGTGTATAATATTTTTTTATTGATTTATGTATTTTTTATACATAATTAAAAAAAAATATTAATATTCGTCGCTTCTTCTCTATATAAACTATAAGTGTGCGAAATTTCATATTCCTCCGTCCGCGCAATTTTCGTAAAAAGGGGTACAAAGTTTTTGCTTCACGTATTTATATACAAATAGATGTATCGGTGTTAATGAAACTATTACATAATTCGCTTTTAAATTCTTATATTGATTTTCCCTCTCCGTGTTTTTTTCACAAGTGCCAAAATAACAAAAAAAATCATGTATTGACATTATACAATTTTATTTTAAACACAAATTTATCCCGTGTCTTTGTCTGCGTTAATGTCAAACATTTAGGCTGTGGCCGAATGTGTCTTATTTAAAACGTTAAGAAATAACGCCGTTAACGCATAGCCACATAAAGGGCCATTTACATGGAGAGAGTTTATCGCGCGTTTTGGGGCGAGAAATCGTATACTATTTTCGTAGGCGATACTCCTTAGACAATAATCGTATTGACGGGTTTACATTGAACCAAAACACAAAGACTGACCTACTAGTATGTCATACGATAATTGTAAGGAAAAATTAACACAAAATTATCACCAAGAATTTTGTTTACACTATGACACAAATCGCATTGAGATATTTGCCTACGATTTCTCGACTTGTCTAAACTAGAACTCGTATGTCATTTTTTCAAGTTCATGCGAGTATCGTACAAATCAGCTTAAACCGATTTGAATGCGAGACTTGCCTTTCGATCTCGGTGATGAGCACGGTATTTTCTAATATTCAATGACCAGGCGATTATCGCCCTTTCACATACAATATTGTATGTTTAGTTTTCATAATATTTTTTTTCTTGCTTTCGACAATCGTATCTTCGAGGCAAGAAACTCTCTCCGTGTAAATGGTCCTTTAGTGTATGTCGCACCTCAAATAACGCATTAAACCCATCGCCATAGCTGCGTGAAACGGCCTAAATCTTTAACACTAACGCAAATGAAGTTTGCCCCAACTTTGAAAATACTCCATAATCTAAGAAACACCGTTGAATAACAAATAAGTAGATAAGCAGTTAAAAGTCACATATGAAACATTTTTAACAATTAAAATCGCTTTATTTAAAAAAATAGTTATGTCTCATTTCTACACAAATTTAAAGACAAAAAAGAATAGTGTATTTTCGCCATCATTAGACATAGACATAGACATAGACAACACTTTATTGTTCACCAAATCAAAAATTACAAAAAAAGTACAAGACAATAGTTACTTGGTAAAACAAAAGGCGGCCTTATCGCTAAAAGCGATCTCTTCCAGGCAACCTGACTCAGATGAAATTCTTAAATTATCTATAATTATTATGCAACACAGTAAAATGAAAATAAAAAATAAAAAAAGACATACATGGACAGCAGATTACAGTGTAAATTAGCACATACATCATTGCATAAGACTTACATAATGATTCCTAAGTGAATTTTTGAATATGGCAAAAGATTTAGCTTTTCTGACGTCAGTGGGCAAAGAGTTCCAAAGTAAGACAGCCTGCATGGCGAAGGAGTTGGAATAAAATGTTGAAGAGTGTGCAGGTGCCATTAATAGGAGATTATTAGTGGAGCGCAAATTGAGTGTATGTGACGTGTGAAGGAAGTTGAAACATTCCTTGAGATAAGGAGGGTATAAGGTATAAACAGTATACGATATAGTAAGTTGAGAAGATGAGCATTCCGGCGAAGTGAGATAGGCAACCATTCGAGCTTTTTTGCGAAATTCAGAAACGTGGTCATATTTTTTAAACCAAATATGAACCTTATGCAAACATTTTGAAGACGCTCGAGCTTAATAAGTTGGTCTTGAGTGAGATTAAGATAGCAAGCATCAGCATAGTCGAGGATGGGTAGTAGAATTGATTGAGCAATCGAAATTCTAGTGGCAGTCGGAAGGAAATTTTCAGTCTCTAAGCGATGCATAGGATGCAAAAATCTTGCGGCTTAATTCAGTAATGTGGGGTCGCCAACAGAACTCCTTGTCCATTATTACGCCAAGATTCTTGACTTTCTCACTGATAGGAATAGGCGTATCAAGAAAGATCACATCGGGAAGCAGTGAAAAATCTATTTTAGCTATGGCTCATGAGCTACCAATTATGATGGCCTGAGTTTTATTGGGATTGACTCTAAGTCCATGGGAGGTACTCCAGTTGTATATGCGGTTCAGATCATCATTGATAAGCTTAATAGCGTTATGTAAGTTGTCTTTAGGCGCCTGAGTATAAATCTGCAAATCGTCTGCATAGAGATGGTAGGAAGAAGATAAGTTTTTCGAGATAGAATTTATAAAAATAGAAAATAGAAGAGGAGATAAAACGCCGCCCTGAGGAACGCCGGCAGAGAGATTTTGCCATGATGATAACATATCATCGATACGAACACGTTGCCGGCGTTTAATCAGATAACTATGAAACCAATCAATTGCGGATGGAGATATGTTGAGAGAGCGGAGAATTTCAGTAAGTATGTCAGAGTCTACGTGATTAAATGCACTACTGAAGTCTAGCAGTGACAGAATAGTCACCAAACCTTGGTCCATGCCTTGGCGTATATCGTCAGTGATTTTAATCAGTGCAGTGGTTGTACTGTGGCCCGGGCGAAACCCAGATTGATGAGGATTCATAAGGGATTGTGTGTTGAGAAATATGCTAAGTTGTTCGTGTACTAGACGTTCTAAGACTTTAGAGAGAAAGGGAAGGATAGATATGGGACGGTACTCTGAAAGGTTGAGGGATTAGGTTTCTTAGGTAAAGGAATAACCTGGGCTTCTTTCCACACAGTAGGAAATATACCAGTTGATATGGAGCTGTTGACTATATTAGAAATGGTAGGACTGACGATATCAATTATGGGGAGTATCATGTTTCGACTAATTCCGTCACTGCCGACTGCGTTAGAAGTAATTGATTTTATAGCTTTCTCAACATCACAAACCGAAAATTGATTAAAACAAAAGGGAGAACACTGTGGAGTGGGAAGAGAAGATATCGAATTAAGTGTTTTTGACTTAATAGTCAAATTGAAATCAGATGTGGCAGCGAAATGCTGATTCAGAAGATCTATGTTTAAGTTATTAGAATTTGAAACAGACGTGCTTTTACCGACTCCCAGTGATTTAAGAAACTTCCAAACTTTTCTAGGATTGTTATTATCTACTGACTTGTGAATATAACGGCGTTGTGCATCCCTACATGCTCTATTGCAGCGATTGCGTGCTTGTATAAAAGCTTCTTTGTTAATGTTAGTTGGACGACGTTTATATTTAGACTTAGCTTTACATTTCTTATATTATATTTCATTGTTTATATTTAAAAACTAGAGTTTGCCCTAGGTGCTGCCTAATTCGGTTTTTTCATATAATAATAAGAAACAAACTAGGTCCATATTGTCTAGACATCTAAATCCAAGTTAGTAGTATCCTAAGTGTTGATTCGAGATATAAGCCAACTCTGTGTCGAGTTTCATTCAGATATACTCAGTAGTGTTCAAACAGGATACTATCGCAGCGTTATCTTTTTCGATATGTTCGTTTATTCCAGATAGAAATAATAATAATAATAATAATAATAATAATATTCAGCAGTGTTCCCGTGATGCTCTAACAGACAGACAGACATACAGACAAAAATTTAAAAAAATGTACTTTCGGAACCTACTGATCTGATCTAGACCCCCTACTTTTTTAACATGCTTAAGTGCCTTGAACAAACTCGAACCATTTACAGATTTACAGTATAGATCAGCTATACTCAACCTGCGGCCCGCCGGGCTTTTGTGGCTGGCCCATCTAGTGTTACTTTACTTTAAACCATTTTGAATTTCGCGCTCATTAGGAAAATTGAGAGCGCGCTGAGTAAATTTCGCCTACATAACACTTGACAACACAACGTGTTTGAAACGTCCAGAAATTACAAAAAAAATAAGTAAATATGCGCAATGAATCCGTTCATAGTTGCTAATTAAATTTGTAACAATCGCGAAAACCTAACAAATCATTACCTAATAATTTTTTTGCGTGTTTGTGGCCCCTATGAAAAGAATGTTGAGCACCACTGGTATATATGGATAGATAGCATTTCGCAGAAGAGGTTGGCCATCCTTAATGGTTAAACCATAAAGCGTTTATCTTGCTTTACCCTGAACAATAAATCTAATTTCACACATATAAAACGTGTACTCCCTTGATTCGATATACGGAGCCCTACGGATCTTTCAGACGTCGGCCGACCCCCTATTTCTATAAATTATCAAGGGAAATGAGGGAAAACGGGGCATTTAACATGTTTAGTATATTCCGAGAGGGTGGAGTTGTGAAGGTCAATGGTCCCTAGCGGTCGCCAGATGTATGCTTGGAAAGTATTGTATCTTTACATACACTTATATCAGTGGCGTAGCTTGCCTTAGTCGGGCCCTGCATCAAGTGTGTTTAGGGGAACCCAAAGGAAGGGTAACGTTGTTTTATAAAAGAAACGATAAAATGCTCGAATTGAATTAAAATAATTATATTGTTACGAGTCGCGAGACTCGAATTAAGATGCCGTTAGAATTACTATTGAGTTTATTAGAACTATACAAACACGTATAACACAGGTACAAATATAACCGAACACAACAAGTCCAAACGTAATGCAGAAGGTCGTAATTCAATAAAACGCGCAAAGTCCGTCACTTATTAGCTTCCCGATTGTAGTACAGACGTCTTGCTTCGCTCGTGGTTATTGCTCGACTGACTCCCCCTCCTGAAAACGATTTCAGTTTTTCTAGATTTTCTGCCTCTACATTGACAAGTCTGATAGCAGTTATGATCAAAAATTTGATTAATCTATAAAAGATTACGGATAAAATTTTAGGAATTTTTGCTTACACACTTTGGGGGCCCCCCCGTATCATTGATAGGGCTGACACGGCGGTAGCTACGCCCCTGACTTATATATGTAAAGATACAATTATTTCTGAATATATATTATGATACCAACCATTGTAAATGATCTCCCAGAGGACCTGCAATCAAAGTACAAAAATAACCATAAATCGATCAAATATAATCTGAAAATATTCTACATAGATTCCCAAAGCGGCTATCAGGCTCACATGTGCACTCGGACTAAAAGGGAACCATATACTAGAATGATAACCCCGCTTTTATTATGAAATCAGAATTAGACATTAGATTGATGATATCAATTACTCGCCTCTGCTCCTATTTTTGATATAACAGTATTTTGTACACGACTCTGCGTCACGAATAAATCCATGAGGTTTCTGTGCCACAGTCAAATGTGTTTCTAATGTTTATGAATGTAAGCATATTGTACAATAAATTATAAAACATTCAATGTTAAAGATGCAGCATCGTCGCAAGCTTCACTTCGCATGTCTGCTTTTTGGAGTTGTAAAGCACAAGTCTCCTTCCTATTTATATGAGAAGCTCTCTTGGGCATCTAGCAGAAGACAAATAGGAACACGGCAATTTGCAATACAACTAACAATGGAACGACACAGTACGGCAGCATTCAGAGGAAGCTTCCGGTATGCAGCATCAAGATGTTGGAATAATATCCCTCCACCTATTAGGAACGTACCTTCAATTTCATTGTTTAAGATTAAACTCAAGAAATTTCTAAATGCTCATCAAAACGCACAATGCGATCTTAGACATGACACAAGTGCTATATGACTTTAGGAATTTATTTATCTATTTTTTCATTTATTATAATTTGGTTAATTTATAGATATATGTTGTTTCGTTATGTGTGTTGTATTGTCCTCCGTGACTTCACTTTATGCTCCCAGACGGAAGAACAGCGCTAGTCCTTGTGGGCTAGCATTACGCTGAGACTGGGTCCAATTTAGGACTTATTTTGTTTCTTTTTCTATTTATTTTAACTTAGTTTTTGTCCTAAATAAAATATTTTTCTTTCTTTCTTTCTAAAAAAACTTATATTTTAATAAAAGCTAGCGTGTTTATTTTAAAGGTGATGATCCATCTGGGATAATGTTAAAGATTTAAGCAGTCTCACTCAGATATGGCGATGTGTTTAATGCGTTATTTGGGATGCGATATTGTTGTTGACGTTAAATATTGACAGATAACGTATGTGTATGCACTAATGTGGCTATGCGTTAACGGCATTAATTTTTAACGCTTTAACTAAAACGCATTCGGCCACAGCCTAAATCTTTAGCACTATCGCAGATGAAGCCTCAGCATAAGAGTTATTCAAATTTGAAAGTTTTTATATATGAATACTAATGATAATAACAGACCATAAACTTCCCACTGCTGGGCTCGGGCCTCCCACTATTGGGGAACGGACAATATGCCGGCCACGCTTGTCCAAGGCGGCTTAGCAAGTTTGACACATCGGAATCCCGATGTGCAGGTTTCATCACGATGTTTTCCTTCACCGTTGTTAGCACGTGGTAATTGTAACTATATGCACATTAGGTCAGAAAACTGCCTAAGTGGTGCATGCCTTCCGGCCAGGATTCGAAACCGCGCCCTTTGAGTCTGGGACAAAAAAGAGTTCAAACTAAATTTCATGGAAGAGCATCTTTTGAAGGAAATAATATAAGTCAAAATTGAAATCTACTCACTAAGTACACCATAAACCCCCATTCTCTTTTTTATGTACAAGTGTACAATTAGTCTAAACGCCCGGATGCATTATGCGGTTAGCCGGACAACCGAACGATTGAATGGAAACAGAATCTCTAGCTTCTGACTTTACCAAAGAAAAAAAATTGGGACAAATTTTGGAGTGGGTAAAAATGTTTTGTCTTGGATATAAAAACTCTAGCAAAGATCTAAAATGTATTTAAAAAAGGACGACGACTTTAATGTCGTGTTAATTCTTACATAATATATTATAATTGTTAATACTTAAATCATATATTGAAATTTCCCTTAAAATCTCCTTAGACACTGGGTTGCCTGGAAGAGATAGCTATAAGCGATTAGGCCGCCCATTGTTCTAATGCAAATTTATCCATATTAATTGTCTAGATTTAAGTTTATGGTGAAAAATAAAGTTTTCATTCATTCATTCATTCATTCATATTCATCGAATTGGGGTAATGGCCTAAGCTCTATCTGGATATCGTGACTGGAAGCGAGAAAATGTAGGTAATTAAACTCATTTCTATACGCACTACACTGCGGCTGCCGTCAGTGCAGTCAAACAGCGGCGCGATCGCACAAGACGCTGCGAACCCACTACCGTGCCGGTCAGTCGGACGGTTACTATAAGCACTATACGGTTCAGTGTGCGGCCAGTACTTAACTGATGATGATGAACTTTGAGTTGAACTTCTTGCAGGAATAATATAAAAAAATATTAATATACATTAAAGTCATTAAAATGTATAATAAGTGTCGGTTGGGGACGGCGTTAGAGGAGATCGCTTCACCCAAGTCGTCCGCAACCCGGACGGATTAATGTAAAAAAATATTAATATACATTAAAGTTCTTAAGCTGTATAATAAACAAGGCAGATCGCTTCACCCAAGTCGTCCGCAAAGTAGGCGGACAACTCCAGGGACGACCTGAGCCCTTCAAAAACTCGTTCGCCCTATCAAGGACATTGCCCAGAGTCACCTGGGCCCAATAATTTCCTTACTCATTAGATTGAGGCACGAAATAAAATAATTATGAGAATGGATATATCACGTGTTGATTGGGAAACCATATCGCGATGTAAAACACTACTAGTGACATCTATCGTTTTTTTGTTTAAAACAGTTGCTACGGGAAAACTTTTACAATAATCATACTTTTAATATATAGACGTGTTAGCACGTTGCGAAGCGGTGTACATAGAATAGGATGTAGATTTAAATTTTGACTGCCATATATATGAATGACCTTCAAAAAGTGTTCTCCAGTGGAACTTATTTTGAATAAAAATTTTTGAATTTGACTCTGAATACTTTGTACACTCGATTATGATATTTTGTGAATCCTTGTCGTTAGAATGAGACCTGGGTACTTTAGCAATTAAGCTACTAAGACTTACGATAAGTAATATTCATAAGTTTTCATTGATACTAAGTTCGACAGGACAATATTTTACGTCTACTTCCTACTCTTTGTATATCGCTTCGCAACGAGTTTTGCGTGTCTTAAGAAGAGGCAATCTTAATATACATATAATCTTCTGTACGCGTGTTTTTCTGTCTGAACTCCTCCTAAACGATTGGACCGAATTTGATGAAATTTTTTGTGTGTGTTCAAGTGGATTCGAGAATGGTTTAGATTTACATTTGGACCCAGTAGGTGGCGATGCAATCGAGTTCTAAATTTTTTTCAAGGCAGGACAACGTCTGCCAAGACCGCTAGTTAATGATATAAAATAAAAGCTATTTAATTTATAAAGTAATTTAAGTATGTATATTTATGTTATATCCTATCTAATACTCTGCACCACCTACATCGCCAGATTTATTGAGAACTAGGATATGCCCGTGACTCTGTCCAGGCTTGATTTTAAATTCCCGCTGGATTCCCGCGGCACAAAGTGTCGCAGCGTTCAAAAAAAGAATGTAAGCTATCGTTTTAGTGAAAACTGTGTAGGAATAAGCTAATTTTTATACACCCCAACAATTTGAAACCGCTCGTGGGAAAATTCCCGCGGGATTAAAAAAAAGTAGCGCAGAATTTAAGTCTAAGAATTAGCTATCGATCAGCTAAACCGCATCGAAATCGGCCCAGTAGTTTTTACGTGAATCCCGAAGAAACAGACACGACGACAAACAGACAAGAAATCTAAAAAAAATGTATCCTGATCTCCATCGTTTTTATGTAGTCTATTCCAGTTTTTTTAATACCTTCAATGTATAGACACAGTATGTTTAGAACTTTATAATATTATAGATATACTTCAAGTTAGGTTTTCTGGAAGAGATTGCTTGAAGCGATAAGGCCACTTATTATTTTTACCATTCCAATATTGTAATCGTGCATTTTTATAATTGTTTATTTTGTTAGGAATAAAGTGTTATCTACTAATCATAAATGACGAACAATTATTATTTAGTTCTTGAATATAACTCAAGCCTATTTGTATGTTTGGAAGGAATGGAATCTAGATGACCTAGACTTAGTATAACACTAATTTATTATTCAGCACATAGCAGAATTCTATAGGGACTGCTAAATCTTTCGCATTTAAATTGCTCTTTGAACCGTATTTGAAGAACAATGAAATAACTGTACAAGTAATAACTTGAACTAGTGATCGCCCAGTGGTCGAAATTCGACCATAATTAATTTAAATTATAAAGGTGGCGACTGACCCGTAACATTTCGTCGTAACGTAACGTTACGTTACGACGAAATGTTACAGGTCAGTACAGCGAACCGATCCGCTCGCTGCGAGCGCCGACATTTTCGCGAATCCCTTTGAGTGTTACGTTACGCCTTAATTTTGCGTCAGTACATTTGATTCTTCAGTGTTTCCATTAACGATGATCCACCCGTTATATTTCTGTTTTTGTACAAGTTTGAAATCCAATAACGTTTCTTTTTTTTTCTTCATCTGGAGTAAGGAATAACTTAGTAAAATCACAGATCCCAGAAACACGTCTTCGTTATCCGACGTTTTGATTACCAAAAGACGGAGCGCAGTCGAGCATAGTGCTCGCCACGAGCTAGGGGAACAGGTCAGTCAGGTAATGCCGTAACGTAACACGCGCGCCTCGAATGTACGTTACGGCCAAATGCTCATGTCAGTCGTCATCTTTAAGTTTCTGCTGTCAAAGACTACTATAATCACAGATTTCGCCAAGGCTACACTGTTAATTTGACTTTAAAAATAAACAAAAAAGTATTATATGTATATGCGTGTGTATCAAATATATATGGTAGTGTGTGTAATATGTCTTTTTTATTGATTTAACGTGTTTTTATGCATAATTAAAAAAATAGCATCCTGCACTCCTTCTCTATATAAACTATAAGTCTGCGAAATTTCATACTCCTCCGTCCGTGCAATTTTCATAAAAAGGGCTACACAAAGTTTTTGCTTCACGTATTAAAATAACGATGAAAGCATTAAGGCCCGATTATTCAATGAAAATTAAAATATGAAAATATTATTTTTTTAAGAAACATGCACAATTTGTAGTCACAAATTGTGCATGTTTCTTAAAAACTTTCTAAATTTCGTATTTAAAAGTTTCTAAAATATTTTCATGCTGTAGTGTAGAGGATGTCCTCTGTTACTATATAGCCCTGATATTGAAAATAATTCATTATACATTTGTAAAATTGTATTGTAAATAAAGTTAGTTAATTCAAAGACCATATAAAAGTTATTCATAGATTATAGGGGTCATCTACAAATTACGTCACACGAATTTCATGATTTATTTAGCCCTCCCTCGTCCTTGTCACAGCTGGTCACATTCGTGACACTCCTCCCTCCCTATTGTGACATCTTTTTTTATGGATGTATAGGTTTGCGTTTGACCACTGTCTCATCTGATGTTGAGTGATGACGCAGTCTAGGATGGAGCACGCTTACCTTGAAGATACCTATTCAATTGTGACTTGAAGGCTTCAAGATTGTATTTGTCAGGAAAAACAGACTCCGGCAAATTATTCCACTCTTCGGTAGGCGCACCAGAAAAGATGAAGTGAAACGCTTGGTTCTGACTGGTGGTGTTTCCACCATGTAACGGTGGCGCAATACACATATTTTGTAAATTTATATCAAGAAATTATTAAATTAAAACAGCAGTTCCGTAATCAGTGTTTAAATTATTAAAAAATAATTTAAATGGAAATAAAACTATTATTTCCATTTAAATTATTTTTTAATAATTTAAACACTTTTCATACAGATAGAGTTGGAAATATTTTGAAGTTTTTTCTTAATAGTTCAAGTTGTCTTAAAGCTTAAATATTGTTACAACTTAGGCTCCGACAAAGACAAATTCCACGTACAGATCTGTAAAAGCACATTTTATTACCTGTCGACATTTCAACTAATTGTAATCCTTTTATGATCGTCTTCTTGTGTTCACTCATTTATTGGCATACGTTTCTAATTATTGTGGAGAACAGCCTATTGTCCTATTGGACAGGAGCATCATTAGCAACGTGTTGCGGTTCATAGGTACAAGCTAATTCTAGGAAATTATGTCGACGTTGCCGAGCGGGCACATTTGCATTTGTGAAGTATAAAACGATGGCCTGATGGAGAGAGGAGTTCAGTTGAACTACAACTACGATCTAGGTGTGACGTGTGTACATTCGGGAATCTAATATTGACGGACTTTGCGCGTTTTATTGAATTACGACCTTCTACATTACGTTTGGATTCGTTGTGTTCGGTTATATTTGTACCTGTGTTATACGTGTTTGTATAGTTCTAATAAACTCAATAATAATTCTAACGGCATTTTAATCAGAGTCCCGCAAACTAGTAACAATATATTAGATTTTGGAATGTGACGTCACGAAATTTAGGGCCCCTCCCACCCCTTGTCACACAATGTCACACTTCGTCAACCAAACCTTAACTTAAACCTTAACCTGTGACGTAATTTATGGATGGCCCCAAATTATAACTTGCATAAATGAAAAAGGTCAGTTTCGTGTGTCAAACATTTGAATGGTTTCACTTATGAATTCACTCTGTGTATAATGTATTCCACTGGTAACTTTTATTTAAAGTTTGAAAAATTGGCCCTAAGTTTCGATCAGAGTCCTGGTGTTCGTCTTGGACATTGGATCAGTATGGCGATACAGAGAGATGACGTAGTCAGCCTTCTGGACACCTCATGCATATTACGATGACCTAGGCTCAGATTCTACTTATACTTGAAGATTATATGTAGAATACAATAATGCTAAGACTGAAGACGTCAAACGGCGCAAATATGGGGCCTTAGGAAAAGGTTACATATTTGTGCCGTTTGGGGTTGAAACGTTAAGCCCGTGGGGTCCGTCGGCAAAGAGTTTCTTTAAAGACATATGTAAGCAACTCTTTGATACTACCCGTGATCAGAAGGCTGGCTCATGTTTCGCACTACAAATAAGTATTGCCATACAGCGCGGCAATGCAGCCAGCCTTCTGGTCACGCTCCCCGTTGGCAGTGATCTCCTGCATAGTGTATTTTAGTTTTGATGTCTTTGTTATTTAATTTTAATTACTATATAGCTAAAATTAAGTTTTCATATTTCTATTGTAATAATACAAAGATCTTTATAGAAGTCTAGTTTGTCTATATACTATTGTAAATAGCACATTGAATATTTATAGGTTATGAAGTAAAATATCATTTGTTGCCTCATGTCAGTGACTTGGCACACAGAATGTGGTTAATACTCGGAAATCACTCAATCGAATTGCGAGTATTTATTATAATGTTGAAGTAACAAAGTATTTTATTGTTGGTTTTATCAAAATTTATTTATTTGCTTTACTAATTAAATATTACACAAGTAGAATTGGTTTTATTAATTATTATTTAACAAAATTGGTCTGACGCCAAAGGTTTGCACTGCAAATCAACGTTGTGTCGGATATAATTCCGGCACAGCAATATGCTGAGTGCAAACCATGTTTGCTGAAAATGCGGCGTACAAATTCTCAAAATATCCTCTGTGTATAATAATTTATAAAGAATGTAATTACACGATATTTCTTAAAATAAAGTTTTTCTTTCTTTTCTTTTCTTTAATCTATTAAAGTCAAATTTAAAAGTTTTTATTCAAAATAAGTTCCGCTGGAGAACAGTTTGTTAAAATTTAAATTTACTTCCTATTCTATGTAACACCGCTTCGTAACGCCATAACGTGTTGTTGCTGTTAAGAAGAAGCAAGCGGTCGTGGTAGCCCAAACTCAAAGCCAACTCAAAGCAAACTGACCCTAACGCATGCACCACCTAGGCAGTTTTCTGACCTAATGTGCATATTTTTATAAAAAGCACGTGCTAATAACAGTGAAGGAAAAACATCGTGATGAAACCTACATATCGAGATAACCGATGTGTCAAATTATAGGCTATTATTATTTATTTGTATAGGTACACGAGGTAATTATATAGATGGAATAGTGACTAAGGATTTTAAAAATGATTCTCTCTGGTTCTATATATTTTCTTTAATTAAATAAACTATAAAAGGCCCCTCTACAAAAGTAGAGATTAGGCAAGGCCACACAGCAATCTGCAAACTGACAATACGGTGACCACTGTGCACAACAAAGAAGTAATTTTCTGCAAATTTTGGCAGCCCGAGCTCTCTGTGTGAATTAATTCGGTGGTCCCTATGAATTGGGGCCACGAAACAGGCGTTTATTATATTTTACACCATTATCAGTTATCTTTAGTTGACTGTAATAAGAAATAATTAGGAACATCATCATGATTTTTTATGAATATAATAATTATGCTTACATTCATACTACGTATGTATATGCCGTGTAATATACAAAAACTACGGTACCCGGCAGACGTTGTCGTGCCCTGAAAAAAATGTAGAATTCGGATATTTAAATTAAATATAGCCTATGTGACTCATGGCTAATGCAACATTCTAATGGTGAAAGAGTTTTTGAAATCGATCCAGTAGTTTTTGAGCTTATTCTTTACAAACATTAAAAAACCAAACCTTTCCTCTTTATGATATTAGTATAGATAGTATAAATTAGTATAGATTATTATCTGATCCGGCAAACGTTGTTTTGCCATAAAAAAAGAAACACCATAAGAGGGTGAAAAATACTTTACGACCTATTCTCATACCTGCCAAATATAAAAAAAAACCAATTAAAATCTGTTAAGCCGTTTCGGAGGAGTTCGACCTGTGTGTGTGTGACACTGTGACACGAGATTTTTATATTGATGCAAGCTGGCCCTTGCAGGTGTTTTATTACCCCTTTGATTTTGAGTGATCTATTGTTCGCGCTTATCTCTTTGTTCACGCCGCCGTAAGAAGTCATAAAATCTTCTTTCTTCTGTTGGTATTTCATGCGAATTGTTGGAAGCCATTAAGCTGACCATTTCACGATTTCAAGAACCAGTGGGCGGCATGGACCATGAACCAGTGCTAGGAGGCCATGGATGGGCGTCGGTCAGACGGAAAATACGCCAGTTGTGTTCTGACTGCGAATGAAGCGTTACCTTGTGCACTTTCGGAGCGAGTATCTTATAACGACAAACTTTGCACGATTTATGTGATAACGACTTTTGCCCTACAGTTTGGTTTTGTTGTATTCGGCTATCCTTATAAGAACTCTGAATTACGTGTGTGTACTTTTAGTAAACTTTGTGATAATTCCAGCGGCATTTTCGAATTTTCATCCTATAGATTCCCTACAAATTTGTAACATATTTATTACATACCTATATAGTATAAATTACATATATAGAAGATTATTACATAGTGACATTTAAAAAAGGAGTTAAACAATTATTATTTTTGTTTAAAAAATAGGAGAAACGGTGAAGAATTGTTATCATCATTCAAGTGTCTATATTACGGTTAATGTATACATCTACTTTTAATTAAATTTTCAACCCCCGGTTACAACTTACAAGTACGGCTGCCAACTATATGCTGCAAAACTATTATTAACAAATCAACCGTAATTAGTCTTAACTTTTTTATTCTTTCTTTTAGTCTAAAAGCATTTTCTGTTACTAATATAATTGTATTGGTGCTGGTGGTACCAAGGGTAAATTGTTGCATAAAATTGCCCTACCTCCTGGACTGGTACGGCTTTTGATAAAATAGCTCAAGAGCAGTGGACGGTAGGACAATCAGACCAATCGTTGCATCCGATCGATCATATGGGAAGGAAAATCAAGCCACTAACCTTAACCTTCGGAAACTGTACTTCTCCCAATTTGGCAAGCCTGGAGATGAGCAGCGGTCGTCGAAGATCAGATGGTTGCACACACTGGTATTGACGAGTCTTTTTTTGTCACACACAATAAGCGGTTAAATGATTAAAAATTAGCACTCTCACGGCTGTGGAACGGGTCGGTCGTCCGCTCTGCGATCGGTTAGGTTATGTTCGACTTAATATCCGTGGTGGGGCAGCGGCGCGGCATTGTCCTTAATGTAGTCGCGTGACGACACAACGTTGTTGGCCAATGAGCCTCCTTAGGAGGGCACAGATCGTAAGATGTCGGTGTGACTGATTTCATTCCGATCATATAACCAAACGAATGAACCAATCAAAATAATTGGCCTAAACAGGTGCCTAATAAACTATTTCATTTTTATTATTGTAAACCTTTATCCATAGTTTGATATTCGACATACCATGACAGAAATTGATCCTTATTAGCTACAATATAATATGATATAAATAGTACAGCATGTGGTTTTTTTTTCAAAATCTGCCGATTCGATTCCTGACCTGGTATTTAATTTTTCAAAAATCTAATGATACCGTTTTATTCTTCATCGGCTCGACACCCCTTTGAGAATTTTTCGATATATCTTATACTTTCAGATTTGGCCATGGAGGCCTATTTGAAAATTTATCCTGTATAGAGATACTGTTTTTCCTTAAATCATTTTCGTAGATTAGAAATAGGATTTTTGCAATGAATTAATTACACTACTTAGGGCCGATTTTTCAATCATCAGATAAAAGTTATCAGTTGAATCAATTAGAACCGGACTAAATTCAAAAGAGCAACAGTCATTTTTAATTTCCCCATGTTGTATTTTATTCTGTAAAATAACTTTTATCTGGTGATTGAAAAATCGGCCCTTAATGATATTTAAATGTCTCAGACTACTGAAGCCACGTCTAAAGTTAGATATGACGGTAGAAAATCTTTTAAATTAATCATCTAAAGACGCAATGTAACTAAAATTTTATCACAAATAATCTTGGAAAAAATGGAAATTATACATAAAGAGGTTAACAAAGGCCAAAGGTTAATTAATTCTAAACAAGCCCTAACTCAGCAAATTCTGGCTGATAACAAAAACAAAGTATATATACCGCTGGTTTAGTGGGCCGACTTAAGGTAGGTAGGTCCACGGTTAATTACTGCCTGCTAATGACTCACACCGGGCCGAGTCGGCGAAATGCGCCGCTCTTGGCGCAATTTGTGTCCTGGCTGCCCGTTAACCCGCATGCTTTAACTCTAAATCAACGCACAAAATGTGTTTGGCAGTATTAAAATTAATATTAAATAGCTCATTTACTTACAAAAATATTGTTTTTTCAAGCAAGAACTGAGAAATAATACTAATTCAGGTGATGGAGTGGGCTGCCCTAAAAGGCGACAAAAAGGCATTTGGTCTAGAGCAGCTGTACTCAACCCGCGGTCCGCATATGGCCCGCCGAGTTTTTGTAAGTGGCCCGTCTGACATAATGTCTTCGTGCAGGAACGGAACAAGAATACTAAGGCCCATCGTAAGTGACGACAAAACAACCCACAGCCAGGTGGTTGGGCATTTCCCTGACTGGATGGCTAGAGTATCCCGCTATAACAACTTTGAGTTGTGTTCCGGCATCAGTGGCGAGATTCCAGTTTCTCCTTCAAGGCCGGCAGCACGTTGGCAGAACCTCTGGTATTGCTAATGTCCATAGGCAACGGTGACCACTTTCTATCATAGTTGGGCCGTCAGCCTGTCTGCTGTGCTTCAGCAATAAAAAATAAAAAAAATTCTAATAGTTGCACAGTGAGATTGGTAACGCCTCTAGTGTTGCAAAAGTTCATAGATGACGGTAACAACTTTCCATCAGGTCGGTTGCAAACCACTTTGCTGTACTCTAACAATAAAAATACCGAAATAAATTAATGTTGTAGCCCGCAGCACTTTATCTAATACGTCAATGTGGCCCTTATAAAAAAAAGGTTGAGTATGGCTGGTCTAGAGTGTATCACCATAACAATCTTTCTTGTATAATGATGATACGGGAATACCTTTGCGCATCCTCTCGGGCTTGGGGAGGTGGGGCTCACAGAACCCCGCTATGTCTTCGTGAGGTGCCATGGGATATACCGCAGGCAAGACTCCTCGATCCATGCCCTCAATAGGGGTTTCCGTGATAACATGTCACCCGGCGTCCTGGGTGTGGGTCCCATGCCACCATAACAACCTTAAATTATATTCCGGCCACCAACACATTGGTAGATTCTTTGGTGTTGTAAATATTCATAGGCGACTGTAACCACTTTCCATCAATGTGGCCGTTAGCCTGGCTGCTGTACTCCAGCAATGAAAAAACAGAGGAATTAAATAAAAAAATTGTTTCTAAATCAAAGATAAATAGTTAATTAACATTCGACAGATTAAAAAACGTGGACAGCACTAACGTCCGGTTCCAATCTTACGGGCCGTTCATTTGCCTTAGCATTGGTTAAAATTAGACATAAGAAAGAAAAAAATTATTTGAAGAAATAGCGACACACTTACATTGCTGACATGTATCTTAAAAATAAAAACACATGTTGAGGATTTGTACGCCGCATTTTCAGCGAACAAGGTTTGCACTCAGCATATTGCTGTGCCGGAATTATATCCGACACAACGCTGATTTTCAGTGCACACGTTCCATTTGGCGTAATACTAAAACGACCCGAATATTTTATGAATTTAATTTAAAAACTATTTAATTTGTAAACAATAATATATACCCACATAGAATAAACAGTATAAATATTTTGTTAACTTTATGACTGAAATAAAAAATATAACTCATTCTTGTCTATATTGTAACATACTTGTATATATAGGTATATTGCGCATAACAACGTGTATCGATTCTTCTAATCGCATATGATCGGATACAGCGATTGTCTACTATTGCCACGTCACTAACATGAGGCAACAATTCTCTTTGGTATAACCTATAAATATTTCATATGACATTAAGAAATAAGCTCCATACAAGCATACGACTAATGTCAAAACTTAACCGATGGTCAGCCTAGCGACACATCGGAACATACCCCGCGGAAAGTTCGGCGACGGAAGTATCGGCGCTGATATGTCATAGGTAACTTAAAAATCATTTTAGCCGAACTTCTTCGTTACGTTCCACAGGTGTGTATCTATACTCTGTGGTTGAGCGGGCTAAGCCTTTGCACTGCAACGCAGAGGCTCCGGGTTCGATCTCCGTTATTTACTATGGTCTGGGTGTCTGGGCTCGGCCCCAGAGTAATCCGTTGTATATTACCCATAACACAAGCGTAACTTTCTTAATTTGGGGATATACAGTGTGTGTGTTTGTCTGCCGATTTATTATTATTGTCTGCAGACCACGGGCCATAAAATGACCCGGACTTTTGGAGGGCTTGCGTGGGGCCATGGGAAGGCCAACATGTAGAGGCCCCTTGACAAATTTAATCTAAATGTAGCGTGACACTGACCGGCGATTGTCCCTGTCTACACCATATAAAAATGCACCCAAGGACAAGCCCCGGCCAGTGTAGGACTATTGTGAGATATGAGAACAAAAAGTACCGGGCTATTGGAGTGAAGTGCTAGTGGTACTAGGGGTCGGGGAATATAGGGACTATGGCGTCTGCCCGTCGCAATGTTCGGGGAACATGGAAAAATGGGCAGACGGTGACTCGCCACTCCCTGCATGGGCCCCAAAAAATGCCATAGAAGACAGGGGCAACATGGGTGTGAGTGGCTAAGGGGTGTCGAGAGGTGGGCTGCAGGTTCACCGAAGCTACTTCCGACGTTATGCCATTTATCACTTCCACCCCTGGAGCTTGAGTCTTAGCTCTAGCGATCTCCATTATTTATTATTATTATTATTATACTAAGGCAAGAAATTCAAAATAAATTCCACTGGAGAACACTTTTTGAAAGTCATACATATAAGTCAAAATTTAAATGTACTTCCTATTCTATGTACACCGCTTCGCAACGTGTTATTGCTTTTAAGGAGAAGAAGCGGCTAGAAACTCCCCAGCAACATGTCTAGCTAAACAAAATTCTTCATAATTATATATTTATCTCAGGCTCTTTAAAAAACAAATATAGGCGTTGTTATTACAAGCTTTTATCTAACTGACAATGAATGTATGTAAGTTCGGGTGGAATCTTACAAGTTAAATTTGACCAACTTCCCGGTTTCCGATTGAACTGAAATTTTGCACGTACGTGTATATCGCGTGACAATGCAATAATATGGTACCATATAGCTGATCTGATGATGGAGTCGGAAGGTGGCCATAGGAACTCCTCTACTAAACAAGATAGACCCGTCGTTTTTGGGCTCGTTTTACTTGTCTTGGCTAGCACTCTGCTGCTACATGATATCCAGGATCTCAAAAGCTTGTATTTAAAAACCTTTTTGAAAAAGCCATACAATTAGTGTTCATCATCATCATCATCATATTGTTACCGTGGTAATAATGGTTGTTTTCTTAGTTCCTTCATATACAACAAAATAAGTTTAAAGCTAACTATAACGATGTATACAAATTAAAACACTTAGCCACATTCATCTATCCAACCTTCGTAACCTCTTACCATCAGGTGGAGATCCAGCCTGCTTACGATTTAAGGCACAGATAAATAATCTGCGTCTTATAAGTTATAATCCACATTCAATTAATTTATTTGAATCGTACAATATCAGTCTTATGCTTAGGTACTAAGCGATTTTATTAAAACGGTTTTTATTTTAATATTAATAAGTCGTCAAGAGAGAAGAAGAACAGAAGGAGCAAAACACTTTTATATTTATTACTAGCGGTCTGGCAGACGTTGTCTTGCACTGAAAAGATAAAAATCTATAACCCGATTCCAGCGCCACCTACCTGGTCTAATTGTAAATCTAAACCACCCCGGGACCCACTCAAACACACATAAAATTTCATCAAAATCCTAGAACCCAATTCCAGTGGCAAGTATTTTGTTTAGATTGATATTATTCAATTCCTAATATCTTTTGAATGGAATGTTCAATTTGAATAATTCAAAAAGTACTCTACAGGTATTGAAACAGTTTTGAGTAAGAAATGATTTATTTGAATAAGGATTAATACTCGTCTGAATTAATATCAACTTTTAAAATGTATTAGAGTAGTCATAGTAACATAACTACAATAGTTGGACATATGATACTGCAAAGATTTTTGTAGATATTGATATGTTCTTTAATATTGTAGAACGTTTTTCGTTCTATCATCAATAGTTTCCGCAGCGCATGCGATGAAAGACATTTTATTTTTTCTACACCTCAGGTTACATTTTTGAAGTTTTAGTAGGGTTTTTTTTAAAGTAATAAATATAGCTTATGTTACTCAGGGCTAATGTAGTATTCTAATGGCTTGCGCTAGGATCGGCGTGGGCGTAACTACGTTCTAAGTCTCACGCCTTTCCTACCATAAGCGCGGGGCACATGGGAGGAGGATGGTTTTAGTGCTCATGGGATTTGTCCATGGGTTCGAGTCTCCACACAAGCCGGTCGGTTATTGTTTGGATTGCCTCAGTGGAAAGCCTCCATGATCGACAACGGTCTAATCCCTAGCAAAGGACCCGGTATGTGCGAAATGCATTTCCTCCGCCTGAAAAAAAGAAAAACGCATTCTGATGGCAAAAGAATTTTTGAAATCGGTTGAGTAGTTTTTGAGTTAATTCGTTACAAACATACAAAAATACAAATCTTTCCTCTTTATTTTATTATTAGTATAGATAGAATATAAAATTTTTACAATACGAAAATTCAAAGTGCTATCTATACATTTGTCCCATAAGTAATATTAGTGACGGGATCGATGTAATGTTATAACTTTTTATGTTTGCTGTAAACTTTAACATTTTGTATAAAAAAAAAAAATTTGAGGTTTTACGACAACTAAAGACGCTTTGTATTTTGGAAAATCTATATCATAGAATACTAAAAATTCCGAGTCTGTACATTGAAGCTATTTAAAAAAATACAACTGGAATACACTACTTACTTATAAACGATGAAGAACACGATGCATTTTTGTTAGATTTCTTGTCTATATGTTCAGGATTCACGTAAAAAAAATAATGGGCCGCTTTCTGTGCGGTTTTCGCTGATCGATAGCAAATTCTTGGACTTAATATCTGCACTAATTTTTATCCTGAAAATCCCGCGGGAATTTTTCTGGGAATTGTTTAAAATGGCCAGATAAAAAAAATCGAATTCCAACGTGATTTTTTGACTGATCGATAGCAAATTTTGTGAATGTGAATAGAATCCATAACATTGTTACAACCTAGGCCCCGACAAAGACAAATTCCACGTACAAATCTGTAAAAGCACATTTTATTACCTGTCGGCATTTGAACTGATTGTAATCCTTTTATGATCGTCTTCTTTTGTTCACTTAATTATTGGATTGCGTTTCTAAGTTATTGTAGAGAACAGTCTATTGTTTTATTGTACTCGCTCATTAGCATCATTAGCCAGGTGTTACGGATTACGATTACAAGCGAATTCTAGGAAATTATGTCGAAGTTGCTGGGCGGACACATTTCCATTTGTGCAGTATAAATCAATCAATTGAGAGAGGGAGCCAGTTGAGCGACAACTACGATCTAGGCATGTCGTGTGTACATTCGGGAATCTAATATGAACGGTCTTTGCCCGTTTTATTGAATTACGACCTTCTGCATTACGTTTGGATTTGTTGTGTTCAGTTATATTTGTGCCTGTGTATGTATAGTTCTAATAAAATCTATAATAATTCCAACGGCATTTTAATTCGAGTCTTGCAACTCGTAACAATATTTTATTTTAGACTGTAAGCGCGTTTGATGAGTGGTTGGTAAGAATGATGGGCCGGTCCCCTCAACCCTCGTCATGGCGGAGATCAAACGGGAAGCCAAATATGGCGTGACAATAAAACTCAACTTCGCGACAATGGTCCAATTAAAACTTGTCTCGCTCCGGGTGTAGCCCGCTTATCCCGGCCACAGTATTAAGAGATGTGCAGTGCACTAAGTGTGCACGATCTGTTGTATAAAGTATTATTAATCTTGTTTTAGCGGTATGGTCATACTGGTTACGCCGGTCACTATATGTGATGATAATGTGGCAAAAGATTTAACAAAATCTCTTGCAGAACGATGAAGATGTAGAAGCAGAATCACGCATCACTATTACAACAAATTCAAGTTTTTATCTTCACTAAGTTCTACTAGAAAGTATCTATTGAAATTTGTGTGATCTCTAAGTTTTTTTTTTAATTCTTCTTGATACTGACAAACACGATATGTCAGGGTATTTGCTCTTTTTGTTATTTTTTATTCTTTTTTATTTTCTTTATTCTTTTCATTTTTTTTTATTATTATATTCTATGGTTCCATATTCTTATTTATTACTAATTATGTTTACAATATTTTACTACTAATTTCTTCTACACTTTTCGACATTGTTATCGACCCTTCTTGTTACTACTTTTACACTACTATTTTTATTTTTACTATGTATTTACATATAGTGTGATCTAAGTTGAAAACCAATGGGCGGTTCCTATAATTTATTAACAGTTCATTTGCCTTAATACTGGTTAAAGACAAGCTAAATACATGTAGGTCATGTCAAATTTCTACCGACGGTGATGAGAATAGTAGACGGATTCTGCATCTTTCAACCAAATTGAATCAATTTGGTCGAAAGATACAAAACTGGAAGGATACAACGGTATTGATAAAATTTAATGATTCATGTTTTTGTTTATATGTCACACTGGTCACTGATTGATTCATCCACATTAAAAGACGGAACTGAATTATCTAATATCGGCGTAAGGCTAGTGATTGAATAGTAAGATAAAAAACCCATCCACAAGACTTCTTGTTCTATTTACACCAGCTTGGTGACACATAATGACTGTTTAAGGAGAAGAAGAGGCAAGACACAAACCCGCAACACTTATAGCTAAAATTCTTTTATTTTATTGTTCTCTATCTTATCCTTGTTATGTACATAACTTCTTTAATAGCAGTTGACTGCAATTAGCTTTCGACTGCAATGCTACAGCTAGACTTGTTATATCACTTGCACTACACTGTGTCTACTATTACTGGATATAAAGTGGATTTATAGGAATAATTCATGCATATTTCAATTAAGCCTTAATTTATTCCCGTCTCCAGATCTACGACGTCGAGGGAGAATTTTGCTTTATATTCCAAATATTCACATGGTCATAGCTTAGGCAATAATGTATACCTTACTTTGAAACATAAAACAAGCAGATAGTTTGACTGCCCATCTGATAGAAAGCGTTTACAGTCGTCCATGGGTATGGACGTTCACAACATCAGAGATGTCACCAACGCGCTGCTGGTCTCGAAGAAATTTTAAGAAACCCTTTTTGAGAAAAAATCCATATTTTTTTTTTAACGTATTTTTATATCTATTTTATACAAATGTAAAGAAAATTTGTTAACAAGTATGTATGTGAATAATTATAATAACCCTCCCTATTAACGCGAGTTAGTACAATAATATTGAAAGTGGTTAAGTATGGAGCAAAAGTTATTTTGTACATCGATAGATGGCGCTAGCCAAACAATAGATCGCGGTATGGTTTGCGTTTTGGTAATATAAGTATATAAGCAAATGTTACTAAATTTTACACCGATTTAGCATCGTTTTTGTTTCATTCACTGAAGTGACCCTCCTTAGTCTGAACCTGGTCATTCCCTATACGGAAATGATCCGCCACGCTTATCCAAGGCGACTTGGCAGGTTTGACACATCGGTTACCTCGATGTGCAGGTTTCATCATGATGTTTTTCTTCATCAATGTTAGCATGTGGTATTGGTAACAATATACACATTAGGTCAGAAAACTGCATAAGTGGTGCATGCGTTCCGGCCAGGACTCGAATCCGCGCCCTTTGAGTCTGGGATGCGTGCGCTAGCCATTACGCTACCACGACTTATCCTCAGCTGGGAGCTCGTTCTAAATGACCACGGTGCGTAAGAGAAACTATCTAGAGAAACGTTGCGTACGTTTGTTGGGAACTGCATTCGACCGCGATCTATAAAACTGGAAAGATCAAAATGAAGTGATTATAATTGTATTTAGTAGTCATCTTCAGATAATCGCAGTCCACTGCTAGATGTAGATCTCCCCAAGTCGGTGGCACTCATCCCGGTCCTCCGCCTTCCTCATACATCTCCTACCGGCACCCATACGCTAGTCGTCAGTCCATCGGGCTGGAGGATGTCTAACATTACTCCAGGAGTTGTACACTGTTACAGTCTCTACTCCAGGACTCACCTGCTCTATCGGTTACGGATCCTGCGACATACATGACCAGCCCATTGTCACTTCAACTTTCGTTGCTTTGGTTCTCTTCGGATATCCTCTAGTAAAATCTCTTCTTGATTACACCTGTACATACTTCTTCCTTCGTTGATAAGTTCTTCACTGCACAGGCTGTCCGTTTATGGAACTCACTGCCACTGAACATCATACAAGCTAAATCAGTACCGTCTACTACTAATTCTACTAATTACTAATTATTTTTCGTCCTCTATCTCCAATAGTGCTGCTTATTTTGAAGAACATATACTATATTATGTTTGTATTATTACGAGTTAGCAGGACGCGGATTAAAGTGCCGTTAGAATTATTATAGAGTTTATTAAAACTATACAAATACGTATAACACAGGCATAAATATAACCGAACACAACAAATCCAAATGTAATGCAGAAGGTAGTAATTCAATAAAACGCGCAAAGTCCGTCAATATTAGATTCCCGAATGTACAAATGTCACACCTATCGTATCATAGCTGTCGCTCAACTAACTCCTCTCTCAATCAGGCCGTCGTTTTATACTTCATAAATGCAGATGTGCCCGCCCGGCAATGTCGACACAATTTCCTAGAATTAGCTTGTAATCGCAATCCGCAACACCTGGTTAATGATGCAGCCTGCAAGCGGCCGTAAACGAGTGCAATGGAGCAATAGGCTGTTCTCCGCAAAACTAGCAACGTAAATAATTAAGTGAACAAAAAGAATTAGGCCCGTGGGGTCCGTCGGCAAAGAGTTTCTTTAAAGACATATGTAAGAAACTCTTGGATACTACCCGTAATCAGAAGGCTGGCTCATATTTCGCACAACAAATAAGTATTGCCATACAGCGCGGCAATGCAGCCAGCCTTCTGGGCACGCTCCCCGTTGGCAGTGATCTCCTGCATAGTGTATTTTAGTTTATATGTCTTTGTTATTTAATATTAATTTTAACAAAAAGAAGACGATCATAAAAGGATTACGATTAGTTCAAATGCCGACAGGTAATAAAATGTGCTTTTACCGACTAGGAGTGGAATTTGTTTTGTCGGAGCCTAAGTTGTAACAGTATATTATATAAAGGTTATTATTTATTTATTTGTTTGTTTGTTTGTTTGAATGTTTCATATTATTTATTTTGTCTTCACCTCCACTGTCATGTTAAATATTTTCTTTAGTTTGGGGGATTGCCTCGAAGAGATAGCTTTAAGCGATAACGCCGCCCTTTGTTCAACATTTATTGTACCTAGTTTTTAAGAACGTAGTTTTAATTTTTGGTGAACAATAAAGTGTTTCATTCATTCATACTCGTTTCTAATTCTATCCATAAGAGAAACACCCAACATAGCTCGTTCCATAGTTCGTCGAGTGGCTTGAAATTTGTGAACCAATGCTCCCCTCAGTGTCCACGCCTCGGCCTCATAGTTCAGGACGGGGCGGATTGTGTGATGGTTGACGATAATAAACGATCGGGATGGTATGTAATGGTAAAAAGCTGAAATAAATAGTTAATACCGAGCGTTATATTTTTCTGAAACTAGGTGTCCCACAATAAGGCGCCATCCATAAATTACGTCGACGAAGTGTGACATTGTGTGATAAGGGGTGGAGGGGTCCTAAATTTCGTGACGTCACATTTCGAAGTCTAATATATTTAAACTAATTACGGAACTGCTCTTTTAATTAATTAATTTCTTGATGTAAAATTGCAAAATATGTGATGTCACACTAGGGAGGGAGGAGTCTCGCGAATGTGCCCAGCTGTGACAAGGTCGGAGGAGGGCGTCCTAAATTTCATGACGTCACTTTTTGAAATCTAATATATTTAAGCTAATTACGGAACTGCTGTTTTTAATTTATTAATTTCTTGATGCAAAATTGCAAAATATTTGATGTCACACTAGTGAGGGAGGAGTCTCACGAATGTGACCAGATGTGGCAAGGAAGGGGGATGGGTCAAAAAATCATGAAATTCATGTGACGTAATTTGTGGATGGCTACCAAGCACCACACGAAAGCAATAAAATCATAATTAAAATATCGTCAGAAAGTAAGCGTAAGAAGTATCTCCAGCAAACTAACTAGTGACAAGTATTGGGTTGCAAAAAAACCGTAGACAAAACGTGATCATTTTGCTAAAACCGCTAATTGGTAACAAAGCTAAAATCGATAAGCGCTAATTTGTCATTTAAACGAGTTGAATGACATCGAGTTAGCTGCTAATGACAGCGTTAGTTTACAGTTTGAGAATTATTAACGGCTAAGCATCAAAATATTTTGTAATAAGTGGCATATTACTTGGACTTAGATAGCCGTCAGAAAAATAAGTACAGATATTATAGAATTTTAATCTGTGCAGGAACGGAGAAAGAATACTGTACGGTGCAGGTGATGTACACAATGAAACACCCCTTAGCAGTGGACTGTATCTATTTATAGGTGGTACAACAGCAACAGGTATGATCAGCACTACTGTTCTCAACGGCACATTCAAGGTCAATCAACACAACTCAGCACTAGAACCTGGATGTTCCACTGAACACAGATAGCACTAATTGTATCGATTTAACAGATCAACACTAATCAAACACACTAGTATTCACAAGATCCACGAAAGTCACGCTGAGAGTCCAAATGGCTGTAGAGTCTTCCGAAAGCTTCCTGGTAGTCCTGGTCGTCCTTTCTTCTTTTATGTGTATTACTTGATTTAACTTGAAACTGTTTGTATACTTGACTATTAACTATGCCGGTAGCTGCTGAGTAGGTCATCGTCTCTGCCTTGATGTGGCAGAACCGATATGGGGCCTCAAGCTCTTTGCTCCGGACCGATTATCGCGGGAGGCAACTACCCCCCGGTGACGGGGTACGGGAGCCGCCTGACACATAGGGGTATGTCTGCGGAACACGTCGGCCAATCCGCGGCATTCGGTGGCCATCACGGGCTTCGCGTTGGCTCCGTCTGCGGCATAGGAGATATTCGCGACCACTCAAACATCCAGTCTTGATTCCGGCGGATGAGGTCACGAGAGGTCGGTAGCCAGCGTGGGACTTCGTTGTCTGGTGGTCGCGAGTGGAGGGGAGCAAACCCGCAGAGGTGTATGTGGCGGCCGTTGTCGGCGCGGTCATCACCACAAATTCCTCAACACTGGGAATGCTCAAGTCGCGGGCGATCACGTCGTTCCTTACGAACCGACCCGCACCCGTGCACATCCGCAAGGCGATGTTCTGCTGCATCTGCAGCAGCTTCTTCCTGGTAGCCGAACACAGCGCATACCACGCTGGCGCTGCGTAGGTCAGCCCCGAGCGGAGATAGGTCTTGTGCCGGTGGAACGCACCACACTCACTAAGGTACTAATTTTAAGCAGACGCTTAGCTGCTAAGCGGGGCATGGGGAATGGGAGTTCCGGGGGAGAGGTCAGGGGGTGATTTTGTCCGCAACAAATACAATTTCCTGCGGCTGGGAAGCCTGTTGTAAGAGGCGACAAAACAACCCACAGCTAGGTGGTAGGGTACTTGGCCGTCCGGATGGCTGAATAGAGTATGCCGTCATAACAACCTTGGGTTATGTTGCGGCATTAGTGGCCAGCTTCCAGTCGCCTTTTAGAGAGCAGCAGCACATTGGTAGCACCCTTGATGTTACAAATCTCCATAGGCGATGGTAACCGCTTTCCATCAGTTGGGCCGTCTGCCTGTCTGCTGAACTCGTGTAATAAATAAAATAGATACATCCGTACTATTTTCACTTATGCCGTTATAAGGGTGTTGGAAAGAAACATGTCTACAGTCGTACACACTCGTCTTTTAAAAGTTTGTCAGTAGTTTAAAGCAGATGGATATTACTGTCTTGCTTTATGGCTGGCTCCTATATCTTACTATATATTCACTTGCCTTATCATCGGTTAAATTTTGAAATTTGTTGTATAGAACTTATGACAAATTTTAACCGATATAGTAGGGGAGGCCAAGCGGGGATTTTTCAATTTACTTGAGCGTGGCAGAATAACATAAGGGGAGAAACCTTGCACCCCATTATGTACTCCACCATATATTCTTCATATAGGGTGGGGGTACTTTTTGTTCTTCAATTTTTTTTCAACCCGTCTGATTAAGGAAATTCCTCTACATAATTGTCAGATTATGGGTCAGCACGCCTAGGACATCAAGCTGAACAGTCTGTATATTAATTTGACGATCTCGAGTATTTCAATGTTACGTTTTTTTTTTGCATTTTCAAAAATCGGCCATGACTTTTGCTCGCTTCCAAATCGTCAGTCTTTTGAATAGGAGTTCCTTTAGGGGTTACTTAACATCCCTTTTGAATATCTGACGCGCTTGAGTATTTCTCAGCGACACTTTTTTTTGAAAACCTGTACACACTCCCCCCACCAGTGAGCCCTTTCACATACATACATCATATAACCTTTTTTTCTTTATAGCATCTAATCTTCACAATCCAAAAGGTCCCCGCGACGCTCGAGTATCTCCACATTTAGCATATTGGGAGTTACCATATAGCATGTAATAATATAATATAATAGCATAGCTCCCCTATTAATAGTAGGGCAAATGAACGGTTGGTAAGATATAGGACCAGCCACTAGACGCAAATCATGTGTAGGTGTGTCATCATACTACATACTTAACGCACACGTGTTTATGTGCGTTTACACTTCACTTCATTTGACGCGTTTGTTTACATAGGCACATTTATTCGTCTGAGTGAACTATTATGTTAATTTCAATTTGTGACTTATTAGAAACGTGACGTTCAAGACCACCACGATTTAAAAACGAGAATGTTGAAGGAAAAATTATTTAACATCCCATTACCATAGTGAGTATAATATTATAATAAAATAAACAGCCTGGCCGTTGTCCACGAGAGCGATTTGTATACAAAAACATTTTTGTTCTACCCACGTACTCTTGAATTAATGATTTCGCGTGACTACCCTCCGGCGAATAATTGAGCGAGAAAATATGTACACATTTATCGTGGTTAGGCTTTGGTCAGAATTCTAGCGATTTGGTTTTGTGCTTGCGACCCCATGACTTGCACTAATATTATAAAAAGTTAGTTAAAGCAAAAGTAATTATTTTTTGTTACCTTTTCACGAATGTTTAGTTGTGCTCGAAAGTGCAAGTTCGATATTTGATGCAACGATGCAACGAGTCACAAATATAACAGGTTTTAATTAAAATCCTGATTAATTTATAAATACAACCAGAAATTGAGGTGTGAAACTGTAATAACTTATACGTGAAGAGACGTGATTATCTTATTACCTAGACGCCGACAAAAGCAAATTCACACCTGCATACCTGTAAAAACACATTTTATTACCTTTCGGCATTTGGATTTCTTTTGTTTACTTTGTGTTTAAAATTTGTGATTAGTAAACAGCCCATTGTGTATTATAATATTTTATGGCAGTCATTAGCCAGGTGTGTCGGATTTAAAGTACAAACTGATTCTAGGATATTCGTCCAAGCAGCCGGGCAGACATATAGCATCTGTGCAGTATAAAGCAATGCCCCGATTGAGGGACGCGGCAGTCGAGCGAAGCAAGACTTGTGTACATTCGGTAATCTATTTAGTGACGGACTTTGCGCGTGCTATTGAATTACGACCTTCTGCATTACGTTTGGACTTGTGTTAGGTTACATTTGTATCTGTGTTATACGTGTTTGTATAGTTCTAATAGACTCTATAGTAATTCTAACGGCATTTTAATTCAAGTCTCGTGACTCGTAACAATATTAATAAAATCGTTTATTTGGTACAACAAAATTGACTTTATAGTGTTGTATATATATATATATATATATATATATATATATATATATATATATATATATATATATATATAATCTAATTCTAAGCTATTTTTGTGTATTGTTTCATTAATTTGATTGTACAATAAAGTATATTCAGTTCTATTCTATTAGTTGGGGAAAAAGTTTCTTCGCATTTTATATATAAATTCAAAAGGTTTTTTTATAAAGTTTATTTACATTTGACTAAAGTGTGTAGGTGCCATTTTGTTGGATAACTTTTGGCCATCTTGTAGGTAGGGACCTGATCCCATTGCTATAAAAATTTTGAGGCCTCTGATCAAAAAAATGCGACAAGTGGTTTTGGCAGTCCTCTCGTGATGTTAACCTGACACTGCCTAAGGAATTCTGCAGAGACCGAAACAGGTGAAAATCTGAAGGTGCAAGGTCAGGACTATACGGCGGATGCATTAACACCTCCCAGCCTAAGTCTTGTAATTTTTGCTCAGTGGCTAAACATGTGTGAGGTCTAGCGTTATCATGGTGAAAAACCACACCCCTTCTGTTGATTAATTCCGGCCGCTTTCTCTCAATTTTTTGCTTTAATCTCATCAGTTGTTCGCAGTACAGTTCAGAATCGATGGTCCTGCCTGGCGGTAACAGCTCATAATGAATAATGTCCTTCCAATCCCACCATATACACACAGCAACACCTTGTTGCGAGTTAACCCGGGTTTCGCCATAGTCTGTGAAGTCTGACCGCCCTTTGACCACGATCTTTTTCGCACGTTCTTGTCGTACGTGATCCACTTTTCATCACCAGTTATCAGCTTCTTCAAAAATGGTTCGATTTCATTACGTCATAATAAAGAATCACAAATGAGTTCACGGTTCATTAGGTTTCTTTCAGTAAGCTCATGAGGCACCCAAATATCGAGCTTTTTTGTGTACCCAGCTTTTTTCAAATGTGCCAAAACCATTTTGTGGTTAATTCCCAGTTCTCCAGCTACATCGTAACTACTAACATGCCGATCTTGCTCCATTTTTTCAAAAATGGCAACAATTTTGTCCGTAACAGGGCGACCAGAGCGACGTGCATCTTTGATATCAAAATTTCCGGATCGAAAACGCTTAAACCAAATTTGCGCTACTCTCACAGATACTGCATTAGGTCCATAAACATCACAAATTTTTTCGCAGCTTTTGTTGCATTTTTACCTTTTTTGTAGTAAAATTTTAAAATGTATCGAATTTCTTCATTAGATTCACTCATTTTAACAATAAGAAAAACAAATGACAATCACACATTTACTTAATTTGAATTTGGAATTGTCTTCTTTAAAATTAAAACTTTTTAATGATACCAAAACCAGCCAGATACAAATGGTAAAGCCAAAGAGATCTTATTACAAGTTGATACATACTATATGCGAAAAGACTTTTTCCCCAACCTATTATTATATTTTCTTATATTACTAAAATATTGCAATCTTAGTCATGTAATGACTGCCAATCCTGATAATCTCGAATCTCCATATAAGTGAAGTCAGAATAATCGAGTATCCACTATATATAATTATAATACATTGGTCCCCAACACACCCACGGACCACGCAGCGGTCG
The DNA here is from genome assembly GCA_039645545.1 of Dendrolimus houi. NCBI lineage: Eukaryota > Metazoa > Arthropoda > Insecta > Lepidoptera > Lasiocampidae > Dendrolimus > Dendrolimus houi. The sequence continues at coordinate 2,055,319 of CM077136.1, read as the reverse complement.
AGCCGAGGTCGAACCTCACAGAAGGTGGCTCCACGAGCGCGCTGCTTCCGGGCTGAACGCCTCCGCTCTCACGTAGTCGGGAAGCCCCCAAAGTCCGGTGTCGCTGAAACAGCCATCTGCGGTTATTCAGCTACATCTTGCACAAAAAAATCCCCAATACCAATTATATCTTGGGAATCTTCGTCTTGATTGGTACAATTCTGTTCGTGGAATTATTATTTATATTATTTATTATTTATAAATAATACTACACACATGTGTATATGTATTTGTGTATATGTGTGTGCTTGTGTTTATGTGTATGTATGTGAGTTTTTTAAATAATAATAATAATAATAATCGACAGACAAACACACATATTGTATATCCCCAAATTAAGCAAGTTACGCTTGTGTTATGGGTAATATACAACGTACTACTCTGGGGCCGATCCCAGACACACAGACCATAGTAAATAATGGAGAAAATACGTTTCCGAAATTTACTATACCAGGAATCGAACCCGGAGCCTCTGCGTTGCAGTGAGGTAGGCCGGCAACGGCTTAGCCCGCTCAATCACAGAGGCCGTCAATAAAAATAGTAGTATCAATAAAATATTTAAACTCTGGCGTTATGTAAATATATAATACTAGCTGCACTCGGCGTGCGTTACAATGCCACGTAAAGTAAAAAAAATAATTGGTTGTATATTCTGCTTTTTGGGCCAGAAGCTCTCGCGGGCTTCCATGAGCACTCTTTAAAACGGCTGGACCGATTTTGACTGGCAGATAGCTGATCTTGTAATGAGAAACTTAGGATACTTTTAAAATTACGTTTACGTTTAATAAACGACACGCGGGCGAAGTCGCAGGCACAGCTAGTTACCAATAAATCTTTCCCAAACTTCTTCCAAATCTTGTCCAAAATGTGTGTTAACTAGTATAAAGTAGTAGTAGTATATTTTTAAGTTTTGTGCAATTATATAAAGTCAGTGTTAGTGTTGTTCCAGTCCCAAGTGTGTTGTTTTCTCAAGTCGTTCGCTTGGTTGATTAATAAAAGAAAACAAAACATATGTGTGTGTGCAACACATATGTGTGTGTGCAACACATATGCGTGTCTACAATACAAATGTGTGTGTGCAAGACATATGTACACATATGTGTATATAAACTGACTGTAGGTAGATATGTCGGTGACATACTTTCATTTGTATACATTTTAGGAGGCCGCTTTACGACCACCGAGCTCACTGATCCTTGATTCAATAAGGTTCCATACACCCCATCCTCTAGGGCTATAACCCTTAAATTGCATCCTTGACCGACTTGTAACAGGTTAATAGTATTTCTTTGTCGTATCTTCTAGACGAAACAAGGGAAAACATTGACCAAGTGCGAGTCGAGTTTTACCATTTTGTATATTTCACCATAAATATATATTTCATAAAAAGTAAACATTAAATAAATTATTATTAACATTAAATTTACATGGGTCCTCTAATCTATAATAAAATCCCCACCTATATAAAGGAAATAAGTATTTCAAGTATTCAAAAGATTTCTTAAACGAAAAATTTTAAATGTTGCCTGTTTTAAAACAATTTTATATTATTACTAGCGGTCTCGGCAGACGTTGTCGGGCCCTAAAAAAATAAAAATCTAGAACCCGATTCCAGCGCCATCTACCGGGTCTAATTGTGAATCCATACCACCCCGGGACCCAACCAAACACACATAATTCATCAAAATCGTAGAACTCGATTTCTGCACCAAGTATTTTGTTTACATTGATGGATTACATTATTGAAGTTTTAGTAGGGATCCCTAATTTTTTTATAGCCTATATTAATCTGGGATAATATAGCATTCGAATGGTGAAAGATTTTTTTGAAATTGGTCCAGTAGTTTTTGAGTTTATTCGATACAAACATACAAAAATACAAATCTTTCCTCTTTATAATATTAGTACAGACTACCTACTTGTACGACGACTATAAATCCATGTTAGTTGTTTCGATGCATACATATATTAAACTAGTTGTATCCGCGACGTCGTCCGCATCTAATTTGTTTTCAAAACCCCCTGATTTTGAAACATTCTTCATTGGTGCTCCGCTCCTATTGGTCTTAGCGTGGTGATATATAGCCTATAGCCTTCCTTCGATAAATGGGCTATCTAACACTGAAAGAATTTTTCAAATCGGACGAGTAGTTCCTGAGATAAGCGCGTTCAATCAAACAAACAAACCAACAAACTCTTCAGCTTTATATATATTAGTATAAGATAAATAGCATACCATCTGGTTTTGTAAGTTTTGCATGCCAAAAATGGCAAAGCACTGTCTTCTTTCTTTTTTATCTCTTTTTTTCAAATGTACTTAAATCTAATACAAAGTTTTCTTATACATATTTTTTTACTATCTATTACATTTTCTTACTTATATTTTGGGCGTTATGGATATTTAGCATTAAGTACTTTGAAGTAAAGATCAAGTTCGACATTTCTAAGAATTCATGTCACATATCCTTTTACAACGCGAGTAAAGCCTCAGGAAAAGCTAATTTAACGCGTTCACAGCGGCACTAATATATCTGTACTTTTCGTTCCTGCGGTACGGTACGGGCGTCTTAGACCTTGTACTAAAACTACCATTATGGCGGTACGAGGCTTATTGAGACTCGTAACGTTTTTAAAACTTTTTGTAGATTTTTATATTGTGTTGTGCGGTACTAGGTTAAGAATACCGTATTAAGATAGGTACTGTAACGAGTAATCTTCTTAGTAGTTATAATAAATTAAGAAATATAACAATTTTGAATTTAAGGGGGTATTCTGGTTTAGAAGCTCGAATTTTAGGGGTTTATTTCGATCGCGATAAAAAAAACAACAAATATTTCTACTATCCATTTTTTTATAAGTTTTTTTTATTGATATTTAGATAGTACAAAACATTATAACAAAAATACGTTTTGTTTTTAGTCCAACAAAACGTATTTTTGAAACCACCGCCATTTTATGAAAAAAATATTTTCTTTTAAAACTACATCCTTCCTCTTTAAGAAATAATAATTGTTTTCTATTTCAGGCCACTGGAAGGATTGATATCCTGCACACCAGTATGTGCCATTTTTTTAATCAGTTGCCGGTCTGCAGTTTTTGAATAAAAATTTTTTTAATTAATAATGATTTGTACTATTTAAATATCAATAAAAAACTTATATGAAAATGAATAATAGAAATATTTGTTTTTTTTTATGGCGACCGAATATAACACCTAAAATTCGGGCTTTTAAACTTCTGGTTTAAAAGCCCGAATTTATCCCCTTAAAATCGAGGAACACCTCTCAAAACAACAAAATACATTATTGTGTCGGTCCGCGAGCAGAACACATCTCATGTAAAAGTGTCTCGATTGCGAATATTTTATATCCTAAACCAGTCTGTAATTGAAGATAAAGATCCCGGTTAGATCTGAAACCGCTGGCCGACACAGTACAGCATGGAACTCTGATTTGATAGCACATCTTAGATACCTATATATTTATAATTTTCTGCATTTAACCAAATTGACGTTACGCCCTTCGCACCACAGCTTAGCTTAGCTTCACCGCAAATGAGAGAGTTTCGGGGTCACTTATACCTCTTTTTGCAGTGAACGTGTTGAAATAAGCCTCTTCTACGCCCAAAAAGTCTAAGAGTCTATCTCGAATGATAAGCATGAATTTGCAATATCGGAACACAAAGCCAATAAACACATCAAAGCTCATTAGATCCAGCAAAATTGAATCCCGCCGAATAGACACCAAAGATTTATCGTAAAACCAATATTGCTTCAATACGTCTATAAACTTTATTGCCTCGGAATAAGGTCCAGTTTTGCAAGTTGCCAGATCTAATAATCTTGGTTAGTCGTAGGGCTATCTATCAAATCGTGAGCAAGATAAATCTCGACCGCCAGATGTCGCTAATCGAAGTTCTGCTGTGAAGGAATAGTTTTGATTATTTACTTTTGATACGATATCGAAATTTCTAAAAGTTTATGTCAAGGCACAGTTACTAAAGTTCAAAGAATTTACTTGATTTATACGTGATTGAACGAATATTCTTTATTGCATACTAGATGTACCCGGCAAACGTTGTCTTGTCCTTAAAAGACAAAAATCTAGAAACCGATTGCAGCGCCATCAACCAGCAACAACTCTTAATCTAAACCAATCTCGAATCTACTTAAAAAACACAAACAATTTCATCAAAGTCAGTTCTACTGTTTAAGAGGTGTTCAGCGGCGCCACCTACCGGGTCCAATCGTGAATCTAAACCATTCGGGATCCACTTGAACATTCCCAAAAATAATGTCACCTAAATTCTGTAACCCGATTGCAGCGCCATCTACCTGGTTCAATTCACCTAAATCAGACAAATGAGTTTAAATGCAGCCACCATTGCCGAAATCGGCCTCAAAAGATCATAACAAATGAATGGCTAGACTGATGTTGTTTTAATTATATTTTTTTATTGATTAATATCATATTTTAATACTTATTATCCTTTGCCGGACGAAGATTCCAAAACCCCAAAAATCATAAGAAGTGGTTCAGCCGTTCTTGAGTTATAAATGGTGTAACTAACACGGCTTTGTTTTATATATATAGATACATATCAAATCATATCATATATACTGTTACATGCCGTCAAAGATAAGCGCACAGCTGTCTATTGTAAGCACAGCTTATTGTCTTCCCGGATTTAGTTATTCTTTTGTGTTTTGAATTTGTAATTAAGAAAAACATGCTATTGTCTTTCTACTTGTTTTATAACCATCATTAGCGTCGAACTAATCCCTATTGTTATTGTTTTCGACTTTGTAGCCGTTCGTAGGTGTGCAAATTACTATTTCTCGGAAGCTCAGTGCGCGGTCAATCTTTTTTGTAATGTGTAGTTAGTATAAGACGATGCCCGAATGGAGGGGCGGGCAGTCTAGCGACAACTACGACACGAGTAAGGCGTTTTCTAGTACTCTCGATTAGCGACGAACTTAAACTATAGACGACGGACTTTGCGCGGTCGAATTATATTGAATCGTGCAGTGTGAACTGGTTGCATCCAGTTTTATTTGTATTTGTTTTATACGTGTTTGTACAGTTCTAATAAATTCGATAGTAGTTCCAACGGCATTTTTAATTCGAGTCCTGTAGCTCGTAACAATACTATAAGAGGCCTTGTCGCCGCTGGTGATATCTTCCACACCATCTTCACAATTATTAAAATTAACATAAATAAAAAAAAAATATTATACGCATCTTGTTGTTATTATTCTTACATATTTTATATTAATGTATTTATACATCTTTCATTATTAAATAACATTTCTCAACTATAATATTTTAGTAATTTAATTATCTAGTAGTATTGTCCAAAAATTCCGCTATCGAATAGAATGTCCTAAATCTTATCTTATACTAATATATTGTTACGAGCTGCGAGACTCGAATTAAAATGCGGTTGGAATTATTATAGAGTTTATTAGAACTATACAAACACGTATATAAGACAGGTACAAATATAACCGAACACAACAAGTCCAAACGTAATGCAGAAGGTCGTAATTCAATAAATCGCGCGAAGTCCGCGACTATTACATTCCCGATTGTAGTTCACACTTCTCGCTTTCATCGTGGTTCTCGCTCGACTGCCTTCCTTCCTCAATCAGGTCATCGTTTTATCCTGCACAGGTGCAATTCAAATTCAAATTCAAAGTTTTTTATTCAAAATAAGTTCCACTGGAGAACACTTTTTGAAGGTCATATATATATAAATTAAAATTTAATTTTTCTTCCTATTCTATGTACACCGCTTCGCAACGTGTTATTGCTGTTAAGCAGAAGAAGTGGCAAGAAACTCCCCAGCAACACGTCTAGCTAAACATTGTTTTTCTTTAAGTTTCTTATTCTATTTATATCTCAAGTTGTCTTTTTTTAACAAGTTTTATACAGAAGTATGTTACAGAATTATTTTTTGAAGAATTAATGGAGTTGTAGTAAACAGCTTATACTCAATAAGACCAAGACACAATAAAAGGAAAGAAAAATGTGCCCGCTCGGCCACGTGGACCGAATTTCCTAGAATTAGCTTGTACTTTAAAATCCGTAACGTGATAATCCGCTTGAACGTGCTAATCTCAGGAACTACTGGTCTGATTTAAAAAATTCTTTCAGTGTTAGATAGCCCATTTATCGAGGAAGGCTATAGAGTTTATATCATCACGCTAAGACTAATAGGAGCGGAGCTCCATTGAAGAATGTTTCAAAATCGGGGTTTTATTCTTCTATTCCACGCGGACGAAGTCGCGGGCAGAAGCTAGTCTTATATATATATATATATATATATATATAAATTCCCAATCACTGTGTTTGACCACGATGAACTCCGAAACTACTCAACCGATTTTGATGATTTTTTCATTTTGCTTGATTTGTTCCAACTTAGGACATAGGATAGGTTTCTTTTTGTTATATAATAAAAATAATTGCATTTCTTTTTAAACCGTTTAAGAGGTCGGTAATTATGAGTTCTGCTGTCCACTTAGTTACATAAGTATCAAATAGATCGCGCCATACTTTAAGTCCCACCCTTTCTTTGATTATGTATGTGAACCTTAATCAATATAAATCTAATATATATAAAAAAAATTAATCGTAGAAATATATAAACGCGCAAAACTTGAGAACGATTTTACCTATTTTGATGATATCTTTTGTGTGTATTTGAGTGGGTCCCCGGATAGTTTAGTTTCACAATTGGAACCGGTATGTGGCACTGGGATTGGGTTCTAGGATCCTCCTAATCTGCTGGACCTATTTTGATAACTTTTTGTGTGTGTTTGAGTACCACAGAGGCCGTCGACCGCCGAATATGTACCAATTTAGAACTACACTTGCTTTGTTTTTTCTATTTACTGTGTTTTACATTGTGCATTTATTTATTTATGCTAGTGTAATGTGTTCTCATTTGTGTTGCAGTTCTAAATATATTTCTTTCTTTCTTACTGTTTTTAATTTCGACGTTTTGGCCACTTTTCAGTAACCGTCTTCCGTGATCGCCACTACTGAAAAGTGGACAAAATGTCCAAATGAAAGTCAAATAAAATGTTGCAGTTTCATTTGTGATCGGGATAAGGTGAAAAGGAAGAAGTTATATTAAACTAACTCCGTTGGCTCAGAGATCCAAAGTGAGTCTTGGCCGAAACGAGAGCACGCCTCTTTCCTCTGTCTTGCGCCAGTTGTGGGGTTGTAGCGCGGTCAGGTCAGCTTCCACTCTGTCCTTCCAGCGATACTTGGTACGACCAACCGGTGGCCGACCGACTGGTGGCCATGGGGCACTGATAATTAAAGACTTGTTCGGTACTAAATTGATTAGTTTATTGATTGATAATCTGACATTATATTTATTAATAGATTCGCTTCCACACACTAAAGCAACAAAACAAATATATCATTATTAACGCCTGGCGCGCAGGCCAACGCGTGTTTTCTATATATTGTTATGAGCTACAGGACTCCAATTAAAAAAATGCCGTTGGAACTACTATAGAATTGATTAGAACTGTACAAACACGTGTAAAACAAATACAAATAAAACTGGATGCAACCAGTTCACACTGCACGATTCATTACAATTCGAACGCGCAAAGTCCGTCGTCTATATCGCTTATCAAGAGTACTCGAGAACGTCTTACTCGTCTCGTAAGACGAGTCGCGTCGCTTGACTGCCCCCGCCCCTCCATTCGGGCATCGTCTTATACTAACTACACAAGACAAAGAAATTGGCCGCGCACACTTAGTTTCTAAGAAATATTAATTTACACACCTGCGAATGTCCGCAAAGTCGAAAACAATAACAATAGGGATTAGTTCGACGCTAATGATGGTTATAAAACAAGTAGAAAAACAATAGCATATTACAAATTCAAAACACAAAGGATTCACTAATCTGGGAGGACAATAAGCTGCGCTTACAATAGGCTGTGCGGCTTATCTTTGACGGCATGTAACACTATGAACCTTAATTATGAGGTCTCATAGTCTAGAGTAGGTGTAGGAGAGCCGCATTCGGAACACGGAGACTCTTAAGGCTTGTACTTCCCGCACGGGCTGAAGGGACAGGGGAAACGCGAGGTCCTGCGCACGTATGCTTTTGCCGCGCTATAACACTTATATAATTATTCGTCTGTCTGTATTTTACTATAATGCGAAAAGACAAATGTTTTCATCTTTCGGGTTCCGTAGTTGTTTTAGCAAAAAATTAAAGCACATAAGACTTAAATATTCTGTGTACATGGCTTACACAAGATGAACTACCAAGTAATTCAATAATGCACCCGAAAATAGTTAGTTAGTTGTAGTTGTCCCTTCAGAATGTATCCCCAAAAGATTCATTCCCACTATCGTATCTTCTAGCCACTCTGCAATTTAAGGGGATTATAGCATACATTTACGATGCAATAAATTCTTGCACTGAGGGGTAGATTGCATTACCTGCATTTCCCAAACGTACCTTACCGCTTGTAGAACACGTAAAGAAATAATTTCTGGATTAAGATCTAAATGAGATAGGTAACATCTTTACGGCCTCTGTGGTTGAGTGAACTTAAGGGGTCTAAGCCTTTGCTTTGTGTGTGCAGAGCCGGCCTCCAGGAGCCCCATATTCCTTTGGTTGATCATCCCCGGGGTCCGAGGGAATACGTAAATGCTTTCCCCCAGAGATTCATTCAGTATTTGACAAATTAAATTTAAATAAACAAATAAGGAATTTTAAGTGCATAGTTATATATATATATACGAGTATAGTATTTAAGTTATTTTATGATTACATATATGATTAATAAACAGCATAGTCAAACGTCACGTCACTTGTCAAACGTCAAATGTCAAATGCCAAAATCAAATGCTAACCGACCAAATTTCAGTGTCTAAAATTGCATTTAAAATAGCACCAGTCCATTCTAACTTTGAAATTGCCAAAATCAATGCCGAAGGCGTTGAAGCCATATTAAAAAAAAAAGATTGACCTTGAATTTGGTCTGCTTTTGTTTATAAGAGAATTACATAAATTAAGTAGTTCTATTGCAAAAGCTTCTAATAAACATGTATAAGCGAGTAATTGAGTTAAGACCCATAACGCGTGGTAACCAGGATCGTGATATATTAAGCAAAGGAAAGATTACATAAAATATACAACTATGAACGTGGTAAGTGTATCCACTACAATCCTACTAATATTACTAACGTGAAAGTTTGTTATGATGTATGAATGCATGTTTGTCACTCACTCTTCCAAGGAAAAATTACTAAGCGGATTTTGATGAAACTGCACGGTAATATATACTTATAGATCTATACTAATATTATAAAGACGAAAGATTTGTGTTTGTAAAGAATAAACTCAAAAACTACTGGACCGATTTCAAAAGTTCTTTCACCATTCGAATGCGACTTTATCCCTGAATAAATTAGGCTATATAAACATTAGCGGTCATTAAAAAATAAGCAAAATACTTGGCGCTGAAATCGGATTCTATTATTTGATGAAATTTTATATGTGTTTGAGTGGGTCTTGGGGTGGTTTAGATTCATAATTAGACTCGGTAGGTGGCGCTGGAATTGAATTCTAGATTTTATTTTTTCACGGCAGGACTACGTCTGCCGAGGCTGCTAGTCAGAAGGATAGTTAGCGCACGCGGCGCCCTGTAGGTCCCGGCAGATACAAAAGCCTTGAAGAGCTGAAGAAGGCTTAGGGCTTGAAGTGTAGCCTAACAGTTCCTATGACTGCCTTATAGCACTTGAGGACACTTCAAATAGGGCTTAGTGCGGTTGGGAACGGAATTTAGGTACATTCTGAGATCTCTCATCTCTCGTGAAGTCGTCATTGTAGACTTGAGATACCCACCTGCCTTATTGTGTACCCTTTGCTAATATCATAGAATAGAATACTATCTTTTGCCATGTTTCAGATATAGGTTATTTTTAATGAAATCTTGTTACGTATTTGAGGGATATGAATTAAAAATGCTGTTGGAATTATCACAATCTTTATTAGAAGTACACACACACAATTCACATTTCTTGCAAACACAACCGAAAACAACAAGTCCAAGCCGTGAAACAGAAAATCGCAATAACACAAATCGCGCAAAGTCCAAGGTTCTAAGATACTCGCTCCGAAAGTACACTAGATAACGCCTCTATCGCAGTTGAAGCTCAAGTAACTCTTTTTCAATCAGGCCGTCCTTATATATTTGTAAAATAGACATGGCTCACCCAGCAACATGCCCAATATTCCTTAGAATTCTAGAAGCTGCTAGCTTAATGACTTCTAAGAATCTGTAAAGTATATAGATCAACATTTAAATTCGAAGGGGTAATAAAACACATGTGAAGGATTAGAATCGGTCCGCAACAATATTTTATTATGGTAAATAGTATCTGAGAGCAAGGAAGGAAAATCACTTACTCGGCCTTTGATCCCAGCGCCTAGACCCTGGACAGTTTATAAGTCTTTGAATTTTGTCGTTTGACGTTTCGGCGGTCGACCGCGTATGCAGATGGCACCATCTCTTGACGTTGGATCTTTTGCCGAGTGTTACGGAATGGTTTAAAAGGATAAACGAAAAAAGGAAATAAAGTTTTGGTCTAAGATCCCAGAGTCCCCAGACATTCTATCTATCTATCTATCTATGCCTATCCCTATTAATATTATAAATGCGAAAGTAACTCTGTCTGTCTGTTCCGTTTTCACGAAAAAACTACTGCACCGATTTGGCTGAAACTCAGTATATATATATATTTTTGTGGCCGAGGATGAACATAGGATACTTTTATCCCAAAAAAATGGGATAGTTTCCGGGATAAAAGTATATTTGTCTCTCTGTTTGTTATCCTGTTATGGAAAGACTATTGGACCTAGTTATGGTTGTTTTGGTAGTTGTGGTAGTTTTAGTAGTTGTGGTAGTTTTGGTAGTTGTGGTAGTTTTGATAGTTGTTGTAGTTTGGTAGTTGTGGTAGTTTTGGCAGTTGTGTTAGTTTTGGTAGTTGTGGTAGTTTTGTTAATTGTGGTAGTTTTGGTAGTTGTGGTTGTTTTGGCAGTAGTTTTTGTTTTAGTAGTTGTGGTAGTTTTGGCAGTTGTGGTAGTTGTTGTAGTTTTGGTAGTTGTAGTAGTTTTAGCGGTTGTGGTAGTTTTGGTAGTTGTGGAAGTTTTGGTAGTTGTGGTAGTTTTGGTAGTTGTGGTAGTTTTGGTAAGGTTGTGGTAGTTTTGATAGTTGTGGTAGTTTTAGCAGTTGTGGTAGTTTTGGTAGTTTTGGTAGTTTTGGTAGTTTCGGTAGTTTTGGTTATTTTGGTAATTTTGGTAGTTTTGGTAATTTCGATCTGTCTGTCTGAATACCGAAAATGGACATAGATACTTTTCATCCCGGGAGATGGGATAGATTGCGATATAAAATAAAGTAAATCTTCCGATGGCAAATAGCACCGACATAAAAATATAATACAATGGAACCTGTATTAACGCCTGCTCTTTAAACAAGGGATACGCATTAGAGTTTGACCCGCGGCCGAGCCGCGGGGTATACTCTAGTACTATAATAAATCTGTAAATGGTTGTTCGAGTTTGCACATTGCGTTTCAGAATGTAAAAAAAATCAGGGCGGATAATTCGGACGTATATGAATAAAATTCGACACAAAGCTGGCTTATATCCGGAATCAACCTTTAGGACACTTTTTATCCCGATAAAGGATGCCATTTCCATAGAATACGGATTAGCTAAATAGATGGCGCTACAATAACGTTTTTTCAATTCACTAACAAGTGCTTACGTTGTAATAAACAACATCTCATTCGTTATATTACTTTCAATCAGGTTGGCTTCGACTCATCTCTATGTTTTTCTGGGCAGTTGTCTAGACTATATGGACTTAGTTTCTTTGTTATTATTATATGCAAAAAACCGACTTCAGTTTTTATGTAAGTAAAATAAAGCTGATGCCTGGAGTTTTTAAGATATACGTATCTGTGTTTGTCAGACCAAAGGCGGGTATGAGATTGGAAGGCGCCCTCGTAACTGTTCATTCCGCCAGAAACGCCCACTTGTACACCGCCATGTACTTTAGTGTTGGGCAGTACATGATTTTAAAATGAGTTTGTAAGAGTAACTTAACATTTTGTACTGAAACTCCCAATATGGTCTCTAAGTCAACAGCGTTGCCCCAAAGTAAAATACCATGGGACATAACACTATGAAAATAACTAAAATAAACTAGTTTAGCAGTCTCTTCGTCAGTGAACTGCCTAACTCTTCTGACCGCATATGCAGCAGAACTAAGTTTTCCTGAGAGACTAGATACATGAGCGCCCCAGTGGAGCTTCTGATCTAGGTTAATGCCTAAGAATACAGTTGAATCTACTAGATTAAGTCTAGTGTCGTTAAGAGAGATATTAATATCGTATTCTTTTACATTAGGCATAACAAACTTAACACATTTAGTTTTGCTCGGATTGAGCAATAAGTTATTTACAGTAAACCACTTAGATATTTGGGATAAGGCGTTGTTTACGTCGTCAAAGTTCAGTTTATTTCTATCAACTTTAAATATAAGTGATGTGTCATCAGCAAACAACACTACCTCACACATATCATTAATAAAATATGGCAAATCATTAATATATATCAAAAATAAGAAGGGACCTAGAATAGAGCCCTGGGGCACACCCATAGATATGCCAGTCTCACAAGATTTGACATTGTTAATTTCAACGCTTTGGGATCTGTTATTTAAGTAAGACGATAATAGGTTGAGAGAATCGCCATGAATACCGTAATAATTGAGCTTTTTTAGGAGGGTCACGTGTTCAACGCAATCGAATGCCTTGGACAGGTCACAGAATACACCAATGGCATTCTGTGATCCTTCCCAAGCATCATAAATGTGTTCTAGGAGCTCAACACCTGCATCGGTAGTGGATCGACCTTTGTTGAACCCGAACTGTTTAGTATGAAATAATTTATTAATATTAAAATGTGAGAGCAGTTGATTTAAAATTATTTTTTCAAAGATCTTGCTTAAGGTTGGTAAAATAGAAATTGGCCTAAAGTTGGAGGGGTCGTTTTTGTTTCCACTTTTAAATATAGGGATAACTTTGCTAACTTTCATTAAGTCGGGAAATACCCCTTTATCTACACATCGATTAAATATTTCTACTAGTGATAGTGCAATAGTGTCTATTATGTCATTTAATACTTTTAAACCAGTAAAATGTACCACTTTAAATGAGGCGAGGATATTTGTACGGTTTGTACCGTGGCAGCACATTTAAAGTGATGAGGCCGGTGGGGCGGTGAGCGGCATTCCCTCATTTGTCTCGTTCCAAACTAGTTCGGAAATGTACGTTAAGAATCGGATGTACTCGACCTCGGTCACCTTATTTTACTAACAGTCGTACTATTCATTGTCATCCGTGCAGGAACGGAGAAAGAATACAATTTTCTGCGGCCGGGCGGCCTGTCGTAAGAGGTGACTAAACAACCCACAGCCAGGTGGTAGGGTATTTGCTCGACAGATTGGCGGCCACCCCTGGTCTAGAGTATGCCGCCATAACAACATTGTGTTGTGTTCCGGCATCAGTGATCAGGTTCCAGTCTCCTTTAAGAGAGCAGCAGCGCATTTGTGGCACCTTTGGTGTTGCTAATGTCCATAGGCGACGGTAACCACTTTCCATCAAGAGGGCCGTCTGCCTGTCTGCTGAACACCTGCAATAAAAAAATATAAAAATTTGGGGGTCTTTGTCATGTCAATATTCGTAGTGGCGTTATTGTATTATTGTGGCATAAGCGTCGTTCCTCGCGTAGCCGTGGTAGCGTAATAGCTAGCGCACGCGTCCCAAACTCAAAGGGCGCGGGTTCGATCCAGGCCAGAACGCATGCACCACTTAGGCAGTTTTCTAACTTAATGTGCATATTGTTACAATTATCAAGTACTAATACCGGTGAAGGAAAACATCGTGATGCAACCTGCACATCGAGATAACCGATGTGTCAAACCAGCCAAGCCGCCGTGGACAAGCGTGGCGGGTATACTGTCCGTTCCCCTGTAGTGGGAGGCCCGAGCCCAGCAGTGGGATATTTATGGGCTGTTATTATAAGCGTCGTTCCCTCTTTCCTCTTACTTTTGAGTAGTAGCGCGAAAAAATTTTGAAGTGATTCATTACAAATTTTGAGCCGTAACAGTACAAATGTATTTTGTACGGGACAAATGTACTGGCTCACACGTGTACTGCTCATCGCTAATGTACTTACGCATTCAAACACGAGTAAAGACCTCTCGCCTTCATGGATAGCGAGAATTATAGTCAAATGACGAAAACAGCGTAACGTTTTTCACCTTTGCTAACTTTTATAGTGAGCGTACTGCGAAACACTTACCCGATGAAATAAACAGTACGTTATTTGAAAAAAAAACTTCCCAAAAGAAAATAATACTTTAAGGCTTGTAACAACGCGAACGTCCATAAGAATATTTCGAAATTGATTTTCTCGCGATAACGGTTTTTTTTTATTGCTTGAGTTCAGCAGACAGGCAGACGGCCCACTTGATGGAAAGCGGTTACCATCGCCTATGGACATTTGTAACGCCAAAGGTGCTACCAATGTGCTGCTACTCTCTACACGGAGACTGGAACCCGGTCACTAATGCCGGAACATAGCTCAAGGTTGTTATGGCGGCATACTCTAAACCAGGACTGGCAACCATACAGACCAGCAAATACCCTACCACCTAGCTGTGGGTTGTTTTGTCACCTCTTACGACAGGCCGCCCGGCCGCAGGAAATTGTATTCTTTCTCCGTTCCTGCACGGATGTTCCATAGACACAGTCGTTTTATATGCATTATTATTTTATTATGAATAAAATAAACTAGTATTTAAAATAACAATAACACCAAACTCGTCTTTTTTTTTATAAAGATGTAGATATTTTGTATCTTGTTTTGATAATAGTTGAAGAAGTAAAATAGTTTCATGTAAATAATTTCGAGGTAATTTGGTGAAATATTTTTTTTATTTAAAAAATAATGAAACAATTAGGAAAAAACCACGTTAAGTCTCGTATCGTAAAGATCTATGATAATTTTTTTAGTTAATTATTAATCACTAAATACCAACGAAAAGTTGTTTCTCTTGCACTTCACTGCCGATTTTTTGCGGCAACAGGAGCCTTAAGTTTCCGATTAAAAAAAAACTCTCACCTTTTTATAGTCGAATTAGCGGTTTGTACTTTGAAAGGTCTTTAGTATGTACGTAGTCGTTTACCACAGAGCCGTAGATGTACTAAATGTGTCATTTTCCAGGCTATAAACGTACACAATAAAGGGCTTCAGGTCATTGTGTAGGCAGCGGCACCCACCGCGTTATTAAGCGGCTCGTTTATCACATTCTTGTAAAGAAAAATTGTTACACGCAACAATACACACCATTTTGTATGTGCCATTTTTATTGCTATTTATGCTTATTCAAAGTATAGGATTTTAGGGTTTCGTAGTCATTTTAGCAGAGAACCTTTTATAGCGCATATCTATATCTTGAGTGTATGTAATATTTCTCAAAAACAACTGCATTCATGAATCTCACAGCTAACTGAGTTACAGCTGGTTTTATTTATAATAGTATCTTAGCACGCGTCTGCGCAACAACGCCACCGAGCCATCAAACTGTATAGACCAGGCGCGACTGTGCTACATCTGTAGCGACACACCTGCGGAACGTACCGTGCGGAAAGTTCGGCGACGGAAGGATCGGCGCTAAACTGTAGGGTTATTCACAAACGTCGGAAGGGTTTCCGTATAAGAACGGAAAGCTCCCGAACGAATCAATTTGCAATCTGACGGAACGTGAAGCGACCACATTCGATTTTTTAATTTTTTTTATTGCAGGAGATCAGCAGACAGACAGACAGGCCCACTTGATGGAAAGCGGTTACCATCGCCTATGGACATTTGCAACACCAAAGGTTCTGCAAATACGCTGCTGCTCTCTCAAGGGAGACTGGAACCTGGTCACTAATGCAAGAACACTAGACAAGGTTGCTATGGAGAAATATTATACTTTAGACCAGGGGTGGTAGCCATCCATTCGGGCAAATGCCCTACCACCTGGCTGTGGGTTGTTTTGTCGCCTCTTACAACAGGCCGCCCGGCCGCAGGAAATTGTATTCTTTCTCCGTTCCTGCACGGATACAAATTGATTAGAAAGTAATATCAACTTTGAAATTTCAACCAAATTGATTTACTTTGTTTGTTCTATTCTATTCTTGTTCGGTGATGGCTCTGACGCTTATTGCGTTGATTTTGCCAATGTCAGTTCAAGTCTCAAGTCAAGTCAAGATTCAAGTTTATGTTTATATGGGTCACTTTGGTTGGTTCATCCAAATTGAAAGATAGACATGAATCGTCTAATATCGATCGATTTAAGGTAAAAAAAGTACTTTTTTTACCTTATCTTACTGTACAGTAAGAGATAGAGATGGACTTATGAGAGTTGCACACGTCTAGTCATCGCAGTGGACAACGAACTACTGGCTAGCGTAACGCAAGAGCGCACATATTAATAGTTGCTCTATCTCACTCGCACACCATCCGTCCCGCTCACATATTGTGCTATACATCGTACTAGCTGTACGACTTGTTAATATTTGTACTTCAGGTTACGGTTTCCAAAATAAATTACTCCCCCTAGGCGGACTCTCCGCTCCAGAGGAGGTCGAGCGAGCCACTAGGCTCATAATGGAGCGGATCGAGGCCGCCAGGGCCGCGACAACTACGATGTCCACACCGCGGAGCAGACGTCCAGAGCTCCCAGCCCGGCTTAGCCAGGACATCAGCCACAAGCGCGCACTCCGGCGCTTGTGGGCCAGAACCAGATGTCCGGTGCTTAAGACTAGGCTGAACGCCTTAACAGCTCGGGTCTCAGAGGCCGTGAAGACATGGCGAGGGGAGACCTGGGAGAGTGTGATCGACCGGGCGTCCGAACACGCCACGGACTTGCACTCACTCAACCGAGCTCTACAAAGGACGCCAACACCGACGTACCCGCTGCTGGATGCCCAGGGCCAGAGGCGTTTTGCCCCAATGGATCGTGCTGAAATATTCGCCGACCATCTGGAAGAGCAATTCCAGCCACACCCAGTCCCAGCGGCGGCGTCGGAAGATATAAGGGAATACCACCAGTGCGTCGTAACGACAGCCACCGAGTTCCTGTCGCGGCTACACGAGCCGCTCGGCGGGGAGGCGTATATCTCCCCGGCCGAAGTCCGAAAGGCGGCGCTACGTCTCCCCAGACGGAAAGCGCCGGGTTGCGACGGGATACCTACGGACGCCCTGAGGTTCCTGCCGAGAAGAGGCTTCGCGGCGCTCGCGCGCCTTTTCAACGGAATCCTCAGGACCAGCCATTTTCCCGACGCCTGGAAGACAGGGAAAGTCGTTATGCTCCCGAAACAGGGCAAGGATCGGCGCCTGCCCGCAAGTTACCGGCCGGTAACACTACTGCCACACATCGCCAAGCTGTTTGAGCGATTGCTGCTGCGGCGCCTGGCTCCACATATAGAGCCACGCGCGGAGCAATTCGGATTCCGCAGCAGCCACTCGACCACGCTCCAGCTTGTGCGCATAATACACCACCTCACCACGGCCACGAACGAAGGCAAAATCTCCGTCGCGGTGTTCCTCGACGTCGAGAAGGCCTTCGACAGAGTGTGGCACGACGGTCTAATCTACAAATTACTTAACACCACTACACCGCCCGCTATAGTTAAGCTAGTAGCGTCGTTTTTACACGGCCGGGACTTTTACGTTTCGGTTGAGCAAACGACTTTATCGCAAAAGCGTACAATCTCTGCCGGTGTTCCCCAAGGCAGCTGTCTATCGCCAGCGTTATATGGTCTGTATACAGACGACATCCCGACCCTAGAGGGCTCGTTACGACCCGGGGATTCGCATATAACGCTGGCGTTGTACGCGGACGACAGCGCCTTCATCGCGACCTCGATGAATACCGAACAAGCGGCCCGCCGAATGCAGCGCATGCTCGACATCGTGCCGGCGTGGTTAGACAGGTGGCGCATGGCGGTCAACGTGGGGAAGACTGCCGCGCTACTAATCCCACGCCGGAATATCATGCCGAAGCAGCTCCAGCTTCGAGGTCAGGAGATCGAGTGGCAGACCTCGGTCAAATACCTCGGGGTACATATAGACAGGTCGTTGAGCATGAGGCTCCAAGTGGAGAAGGCTGTGAACGACTCACGCGCCGCCAGTGCCCAGCTCCGACCTGTCCTCGCCTCCAGATTGCCCCTGAGGACGAAGATCGGTGTCTACAAGACCTATCTCCGCTCGAGGCTCACATATGCAGCTCCGGCATGGTACGCGCTGTGTTCGGCATATAGTAAAAAGCAGCTGCAGACGCAGCAAAACTTCGCCTTGCGAATGTGCACGGATGCGGGTCGATACGTCAGGAATGACGTCATCACCCGCGACTTGGGCGTCCCGACGGTGGAGGAGTTCGTGGCGATGTCGGCGCGTCGTTTGTTCGACCGCGCTGACAATTGCCGCCACACCCACCTGAACGGGATCGCCCCGCTACATGCGCGGCCTCCAGACGGAGGTCGGAAACGTGCCTGGCTATCGACCCCTCGTGACCTCATTCGCCGGGAGTAGGGCGAAGTTTTCGAGGTCGCGATTCAAGCCCCTAACGCCGCAGATAGGCCATCAGATGCCACAGACGGCCAACCGAAGCCCGGGATGGCCATCGAAAGCCACGATCGGCCAACCAAGCCGCCGACGTAGCCAACGCAAAGCCCGCGAAGGCCAACGAAAGCCGCTGATTGGCCAAAGCGAGCCGCCGACACTACGGCGGCTCCCACACCACGATACCGGAGGGTAGTCGCCCTCCGAGCTTCAGCCGGGGTAAAGAGCTCAGGCTCGACACCCCCTCACCAACACGTCGTTGTCGCTATAAGCAACGGCGTCGTTGAAGATTAACGATGAATAAATTACTCATTATTACGTTGAATACGTCATAAATCAAACTCGCACTGCAAGAGCCCTGCTCCGAGGTGTCCTGTCGTCTAAACTGCCTCTGAGGACGAAGATCGGGGTCTACAAGACCTATCTCCGCTCGAGTCTGACCTACGCTGCTCCAGCATGGTATGCGCTGTGCTCGGCCACTTGTAAGAAACAGTTATAAACCCAGCAAAGCATCGCCTTGCGTATATGCACGGACGCGGGTCGGTATGTCCGTAACGACGTCATCGCCCGCGACCTGGGAGTCACCAGTGTGGAGGACTTTATGGTGATATCGGCGCCTCGAAAGTTTGACCGCGTCGACAACGGCAGCCACACTCATCTATACGACATCGCCCCACTGCACGCGAGACCACCGGACCATGAAATACGAGGCCCTGGAGACCAACCCCCCTTGAACTTATACGCCCGGATTAGGGTAATGTTGTGAGGTCGCGAACAACCACAAAGCCCGCGATGGCCATCGGACGCCAAGACTGGCCCACCGTGCCGCAGAAGGAGCCAACGCGAGGCTCGCGAAGGCCACCGTAAGCCGCTGATAGGCAATGTGAGCCGACCTGTACGGCGGCTCCAAAAACCCAATTATCGGAGGATAATTATCATCTGAGCGAATGCCGGGGTAAACAGCCTAGGCTCGACACCCCTCACCACTTTGCCACCCCCATCCTCATAGGGGTCGGCGAAGTCGAGGAACTCGATTAATACATTGGTTCAGTTCAGTTCTTATCAGCACTCGACAGTGGCTACTCTCTGTCATCTGAATTATCATTTAACCTCTACTTCTCGCTGTTACAGACTCATTTAGTAAGTTGCGTTACACAATTTTTAAAACATATTTGCGGTTTTATTATGTCTTCTGTTGCTTTTTGTGTGGCGTATTATATTGTTTCTTTCTAAGACATTTATTTTCTTTCTTTATTTATAAGCTCTGGCTTAGTTATTAAAATAATGTTTGTACTACGTTAGCATAATAACATACTGATGCAAATGACATTTGCACATTGTTATGTGTTTAAGCATACAACGATGCGCCTGTACCCAATGGCCCTCTTGTGGCCACTTAGCATACCAGCAATGGTCATTGCACACAATTAACATACGAAATGTTCAGAAGTGGCATTGGGAAATGAGTTATTAGAGCACTATTATGTAAAAAACAGATTTTTTTAATGGTTATATAGATTGGCGTTTGATTATAGACTATCTCGTTTGAGTTGAGTGATGACGCGGCCTAGAGTGGATCACGCTTACCTAGAAGATACCTATTCACATGTGACTTTATGACTCCTAAATTACATTTATCAGAAAACATAGACTAGGACCAATTAGATACATAGGTAACGCTTTATTGCTCAACAAAATAAAAACAATAGTATTTATAATATTGTTACGACTTAGTCAAAATTCCACGAAGCAAGCCGACAAATGTGAATGCACATCTGCCGGTCATAAAGCCCAAGTTATTACCTGCCTGCATTTGCACTTCTTTTGTTTTGTTTGTGTTTAATATTTGTAATTAGAAAAGCCGCCTATTGTGTATTGTAAACCTCTCTGGTAGGCAGTGGCCAGGTGTGGTTTTTTTTATTTTATTGCATGAGTTCAGCAGACAGGCAGAAGGCCCACTTGATGGAAAGTGGTTACCGTCGCCTATGGACATTTGCAACACCAAAGGTGCTACAAATGCGCTGCTGTTCTCTTCTCTTAAATGAGACTGGAACCGGGTCACTAATGCCGGAACACAACACAAGGTTGTTATGGCGGTATACTCTAGACCAGGGGTGGTCGCCGTCCAGTCGAGCAAATACCCTACCACCTGGCTGTGGGCTGTTTAGTCGCCTCTTACGACAGGCCGCCCGGCCGCAGGAAATTGTATTCTTTCTCCGTTCCGGCACGGATAAAGTGTTTCTAAGAATCCATTGTTTACACGGTCGTGACATATTGTAAGCTGAGTATAAAGGGATGCCCGAACGGAGAAATCGGCAGTCAAGCGACGATTACGATCAAAGCAAGACGTGTACATTCGATAAGCGATATAGTGACGGACTTTGCGCGTGTTATTTATTTGTGCATTACATTTGGACTTATTGCGTCCAGTTATATGTGTTTTTACAGTTCTAATAAATTCTATAGTAATTCTAAACAGCATTTTAATTCGAGTCCCACACTCGTAATAATATTTTATTTATATATATCGTATTAATATAATTTTTATTAATGTATATATATTATATCATTTATGTATATATTTTTAAGATGCTGATTAGATAGTGAGAATAATGCAACATACCTCTGTTGTCCATCCAAAGGTTGTAAAATTTTATTTCTGTTAACTGTACTTTTAAAATACAATAAAGCATATTCATTCATTCATTCATTCAAAATGAAAACAATTACAAAAACAATGCATAATTGTAATATTTTTTGGCAAAACAACAGGCGGTCTTATCGCTAAAAGCAATCTCTTCCAGGCAACCTAGCAAAATAAATTCTTAACTAATTTGGCAATGTAGGTGGAGTCGAAAATAAGATAGGATTATACAATTTAAATATGTATCCTTACACTAATTTTTAAATTAGTTTTAAATTATTCGTATTTTCCTGTGTTTATTTACATATATTTCTATTATGTTGCGTCCCGTTTCATCCACCAATTTATTGATTTATAATTTAGCGCAATTAAAGACTATGGTTAATACATGAACGTGATGCTATGTAAATACAGATTGGGTATTTATCTAAAATCTAAATCATCAAAAATGTCCAATCTCATAAATATATTTACATATAATATTTAAAGTTGATTGGAATACTGGTGTGCACATCACGTAAACGATAAGGTTTCTGTATATATAGTCTAAGTTAAATTAGGATCAAGGAAGAAATGTATATACTGCAAGAGTACATCAACTCGTCTTATTCTGTACTAGTACATACAACGGGGTAACCAACATAGACGCATACAACATTGAATTCAATGAAATTATGAATTAGGCTACCTTAAATATTGTTACGAGTCGCGAGACTCGAATTAAAATGCCGTTAGAATTACTATAGAGTTTATAAGAACTACACAAACACGTATAACACAGGTACACATTTAACCGAACACAACAAGTCCAAACGTAATGCAGAAGGTCGTAATTCAATAAAACGCGCAAAGTCCGTCACTTATTAGATTCCCCATTGTAGTACACACATCTCGCTTTACTCGTGCTTCTCGCTCGACTGTTTCCCCCTCCATCAGGTCATCGTTTTATACTGCACAAATGCAATGTCCCCGTATCTAAGTCGGCTTAATCCGCCACACCTGGCTAATGACTCTGCCGCAAACTGCCATAAAAGAGTACAATAAAATAATGGGCTGTTCTCCACAAACTTTAAACACAATGTAAACAAAAAAGAGATAATAAAAGAGTTACACTTAGTTTAAATGCCGGCAGGTAATAAAATGTGTTTTGTGTCAGATATGCAGGTGGGTTTTGTTTTTGTCGGGACCTGACTTGTAACAATATTAAACTACACTATATAATAAAATATAAAACTTAAATAATAAAAAGTATTATAAACATATTTATAGATAAAAAATGTAGTCCAGCTTGCTGCCGGTGGAGAGCGTTCCCAAAATGCTGGCCGCCTTTCCCTGTTGGCAACGCTAATCCGTTGATATACGCCAGCCCTCTGGTCACTCGAGACTTCATTCAATCGCCTCGAAAGGTCTCGATTAAGTGGATAAGCCTCACGTCCTTATGGCACCAGAGTATCAACTTCAACATTTATATATTGAATACATACATAAATCCAATTACGTATTTCATTCTTCGGCAGTGCTCACCAGAATAGATAAAGCGAAGCCCGTCGTTCTGACTGGTGGGGTTTGCACCATGTGATGGTTTTCAATGATAAAATGGGGATGGGAGCCTCCAGGTGGCAGAGTGGGCGGACCACCTACTTAACCCCAGTGCCGGCCTCGCCGTCATTCAAGCGGTGAGGCCGATCATGCCAGAATGGCTGGTACCTGTGTCAAATAAGGCGTGAACAGACGTCATGGTGCCACCACTGCGTCGGCGGCGACAAAGACACGGCGCTGCACACCCTCCAGGTGTGTCCAGCATGGAACGAGCGGCGCCGCGATCTCGTTGCGTCTATCGGGGCGGATTTGTCCCTCCCGGCCGTGGTGAAGGCCATGTAGATAGCGTCGACGCTTGGGGTGCAGCCGCCTCCTTCTGCGAGACCGTCATGTCCGCGAAGGAGGCGGCGGAGCGAGAGAGGGAGCAGACCGCCATGCTCCCCTCCCGCCAGAGCCGGCTACGGTAGGCTACGGCCGTGAGGGCGACCGGCGGGGAATTCGGATCCGCCCGCACACAAAGGCCGGAGAGGAGGGACGCGCCCGATCCGCGCGCCCCCTCTCACCTCGCGGTGAGGTCGAGGAGCCGGGGAGACCCAGATCTCCGGCTATTAAATGGTGAGGCCAGCCCGCAAAGGGGCCGGCCGTCGTCCGTCCGGGCTGGTGGTGAATGCGTGAGCGAGCCCACAGCCCGGACAAAGGACGCTCGGGATCCGACAGAGGTTTTAGTGGGTATCCCTAACCGCGGCGTGGCAATAGCATCTCGACACAAGTGGGGTGCTAGTGCCACCCCGACCTGGAGAATCCTACACACGGGCCGCGCGACCGTTCCCCCTCGCGCGGCTCACGGTCCTCAAATGGATTTCCGCTGTATAAAAAAAAGGGGATGGAAGCCCAGCTCTTGCAGTTCTGAGGAACATACATACATATTATCACGCCTGTTTCCCATGGCGGTAGGCAGAGTCTATAGATCTCCACTTGCGACGTGTAATACTTCTATTATTTGATCATGATGTGTACGTCGTGGTCTATCGGTACCAACTCTACCATTCACAATACTATCATACACTTGTCTTGTAGTTCTATTTTCAACCATCCTTTCTACATGCCCAAACCACCTTAACATTCCTTTTTCAACTCTTGTTATTACATCTGAGGAACAGTCTTCAAAATATATCCGAGAAAAGACCGACAGCTTAACAACCTTGCGTGTATGTTCAACACTTTGATTTTATATAATAACTAGGATACTCCCACGACTTCGTCCACGCTTGATTTGAAATTCTCTCGGAATTGTCAAGACACAAAATACCACAATATTTAATAAAGAATGTAAGCTTTCTTTTTAGTGAAAAGTGTGTTGGAATAAGTTAATTTTATGCACCTGAACAACTTCAAACTGCTCCCGGGACAATTCCCGCGGGATTCCCGGGATAAAAAATATCACACATTTTATTACATAAAATTTGCTATCGATTAGTGAAAAAATGGAATTGGAATTCGATTTTTTCATTCTGGATAAAAAGTAGGGTAGATTTTAAAATTAGTGCAGTAGTTTTTACGTAGATCGCGAACAAACAGTCAAGAAATCCTTTAAAAAAATGCAGTTGTTTTTTTTAAATAGCTTAAATGTCAGACACAGCATGTTTACAATTTTATAACATTATAGATAAAGATACTATCTATAATGTATACCAACACAACTTTGTGCGCGTTGCCATAAAGAGGTATGTTAATGAACTACAACGGCATCACCAAAAACACGCGACCTTAGCGCCTTTTTCGCCATATTCCTTTATCTTACGGTGATGACGTCATTTATCAGGATATAAAGTATCCTAAGTTCTGATCCGGGATATAAGCGAGCTCTGTGTCGAGTTTCATTTAAATCCATTCAGTAGTCTTCATGTGGTACTCCAACAGACAGACAAACAGATAAACTATTGAAGTGGTGCATGCTTTCTCATTTGAAATGAGAGTTTGAGACAACTGTTGGGCAGTACATGATTTTAAAATGATTTTGTAAGAGTAACGTGACATTTTGTACTGAACCAGTATAATGTACTACTTCAAATGAGGCGAGGACATTTGTACGGTTTGTACCGCGGCAATACATTTGAAGCGATGAGGCCGTGACGGCGGTGAGCGTCATTCCCTCATTGGTCCCGTTCAAAACTAGGTTCGGAAATGTTCGTTAAGAATCGGAAGTGCTCGGCCTCGGTCACCTCATTTTACTAACAGTCGTACTATGAATTTGTCATGTGGTCCCTCTTTGTCATGTCAATATCCGTAGAGGCGTCATTGTACTGTTGTAGTATAAGCCTCGTTCCGTTCTTCCTCCTACTTTTGAGAAGTAGCGCGACAAAAATTTTGAGGTGGTACATTTCAAATTTTGAGCCCTATCAGTACAAATGTATTTTGTACGGGACAAATGTACTGGCTTACACGTGTATTGGTTATCGCTATTTGAGACACAAGTCCATTAGCCACCAAGCCACTACGGCTTATACGTCTGTATTTGCAGCCAAGCCATAAATAATAAAAAATAAATAAAGTTCTGAAAGACGCTCATTTGTATAGCGTATGTGTAATGAAAAGGTGTGAAACCCTTGAGCTGCTGCCCTTAGGCTGCACATACTAAACCGGAACACGCTTTTGCAGTGAATAAAAAGAAAATTCCTCAAAAGGCTTCGCATCCCGACGAGATTTATTTTTCCTTCAAAATATATGTAGATCCAAATGCTATCAAGTTTTGGACGCGGTAGAGCCATGTTGGAGTTATTATCTTGATTAAGCGCCATTTATAAATTACGTCACACGTCGAGGGGATGACGAAGTGTGACATTGTGTGACCAGGAGTGAGAAAGGTCCTAAATTTGGTGACGTCACATTTCAATATCTAATATAGTTATATTTAAGCTTTAAAACACGACATTTGAACAATTAACGAATAACTTCAAAATATTTCCAACTCTATCTTTATGAGCACAGTGTTTAAATTATTAAGAAATAATTTAAATGGAAATAAAACTAATTATGGAACTGCTGTTTTAATTTAATAATTTCTTGATGCTAAATTGCAAAATATGTGATGTCACACTAGCTAGGGAGGGAGGAGTCTCACGGATGTGATCAGTTGTGACAAGGACGCGAGAGGGGTCAAAAAATCATTAAACTTCGTGTAACGTAATTTGCGGATGGCCCCTTACAGCTCTTATGCCCGGGCTACACGAGGCCAGTTTTTCTAGTAGTACGAAGCTAGTAACTCTTGCTTCGTGTTACACAGAACTAACTTCATTTCTAGGCTAATAGACTAGGGTCTCAAGTTAGGATAGTTTAAGAGGATGGGATTTTAGTATTTAAAAAAGTATTTAGTAGTTTTAGTATTTTTAGTAGAATATTATAAATTATTCTTAAAGTACACTACAAAATAAAAATCACTAAATTAACGTCACACACAATAACAAAATAAACAATAAGCGTGTATGAACCTAAAAACTTTTATAGAAATTAAGTTGTAAAAAAGAGTACGGAACTCGAGTCCGTAGAGTAGTTAAAAAAAAATAATAGGATGGGATTCTATTTTTCTATTTTTTGAGTTGGCAGCGCGCTGCTGATTTTAGTATCCTGGCTTCTGTACTATAACGACGAACCTCCTTAGTCCTTATAATATATTAAGAAATATAATTTATTTCAATTTAAATCGGACCTACCAAAACAATAGAACACATTACTGTATTGACCAGTGAGCAAATACAGCTCATGTAAGTGTCTAAATAGAGAATATAAAGTTATTTCCTAAACCAGTCTATCATTTGAAGAATAAATCCCATAGTCCTATGCTCTCTCGGAGTATCGGCATGGAAAGGTTTGCCTATGACCTACTTCCCACTCTCATTCCTCCTTCCATCCCCGATTCCAATCCCATATCCCATCTCTGCTATCCCATTCCTCTTGTCTAATCGCTTTATCTCGTGACCATATTATCCACTTTATCCCATTCGAAAAGGCTGGCAAAGCATTGGCGCCCCTGGTGTTGCAAACGTCTCTAGGCGCTGGTAACCATCCTCTATTAGATTGGCCGTATGCTTATTTGCCAGCTTCTTAATAAAAAATAAAAAAATGTGTACAATAAAGAGTATTGTATCTTATCGTTTCGTATGGTAGCGTATCGTAGCGTATCGTATCGTATCGTACCGTATCGTACTTTGTTGTAAAGTCATTACGAGGGATTATTTTTATGATTTTTTCAAACTTTTCAAGAGCATTAAATCACTGATAAGGTAATGTTTGAGGATTTTTTCAGTTTCAAACATTTTATCAGTGCGTTGTTATATTCCGATATAGATTTTTACTGTTGAAATTGGTTTACGATTGATACAAATTGCTTCACGAGCCGTTTAAGCCATTATAATACTTGATTTATGGTGTAAACGCCGGCAATCAAAGATTTAATTATTTTATTTATTCCAAAAGTACTTGAGTTCATAATATTATTATTATTTATTTAGGTTTATGGCTTGGCAGCTCGACCTTTAAGCCAGATCTTAGATTACAATATAGACTCTTCATTTTCTTAAGTCTATATATAGCCCAGCTGAATTAAAGCCTTTCAACGGAGTTCTTGTGACAACTCGAAAGGCCACATTTGACTATACCGTTCACATTTCTCACAAAACACACAATTACTACTCAAAAACTATTAATATTCTACAACTATTCTTCATTTTAGAGTAATTTTTAGAAAACAAAACTGCACAGCACAACATCTCCTTTCAGTTCCCGCCAAAAACTTCGAGTTCTGTCATAATAGCCTATACCATATATGTAGAGATGGGTAGCTGATGCAAATATCAGCTAATTGGTGGTCGTTTACAAAAAGGCTACGACTAAGTCGGATAAAACCGAAAGCCGACAATAGATAAGTTTACGGTTTTACGCAGCCGTCAGCCGTCCGCTGTCGATTGGAGAGTTAACCCATTAAGTAAATAGGTATCAACTGGTTTTTTAGCCTGCCTATGACAGTTTTTAATTTTCATTAGAAAACATCTACACGTCGTAAACGGATGGGACGTGTATAACAAACCAAGGAACAGAGGCTTATTGGCTGAATAAATATTATACAACGCACCAAAAACATGTTCTAAATTCCATCGAATTTTTTGACAAGAATTTGGCATTATGTTAGCAAATATTGAAATTGCAGAAAAATACTCTTGAAAATTCATAGAGTTATGTATTTATCTATGTTTGCACGGATATGTAAGTTAATGTCATCTAGTGACTATTTTAAACAACTTACCATAATAATTTTGAATGATGGCGGTGTTAATTTACTATCAGCTGTATTATTATCGATAGATGTCGCATTATAAAATAATACAATTTGTAGTTGTAAAACTATTGATTAAAACTGCAATTTATTGCAGCTTATATAACTGAACTTTGTTATTTTTATGTAAATATAATAGGAAACCAAATTTTGTTTTTCACACACGAGTAAGCAGGATGTTTACTTCTACATCTTATTGCCTGAACAAAAAACGCTATACACAAACAACATGGTGGATCAGCTGTTTTCATTTCCCATACATCGCTGATTGTTTTATTAATAAAAACGACGCGCTGTTATGGTTCATTAGCCATGAGTGAGTTAAAATGGGTTCCATCGCATCTGTGCTACAATGGCATTGTCAAACGTGCGGCCAAATCAATCCAACAGAGAGTGTGAGGTGTTTAAAATGTGGTACAAAAAGAGTATCGTATCATGACAGTGGATTATCCAGGGATAATTGCAGGGATTCTTCGCCGGAATACACGTCGCGTACAGGAAAAAGTGAAGGAACCACACCTGGGTCGGAGGCAATTGTTATACCCACGGAAAATTCATTCAATAAGTAGGTAGCCGATTCTATTGTTAGCCCTCCATGTATCGATTTTTCCGATCAAATATTTTAGGTTATTTTCCTTTTATAGAGCTATAGATGCCTGTTTTATAGTAGTCCATCAACAAAATTACATTCTGACACGATTTCCTTTAGATGTTTGTGTCAGTAATTGTTTGAAAATGTAATTTTGTCGTAACGATACCTATCGATAATTATTATATTTACCTATGAAGTATAGATAGATATTGTTGGGCTTTGTTGTTTCGCAGTTGTGTTTGGGTGTAGGAGTTCTTGTGTGGTTTTAATTACTTGCTCAAAATCTGATAAGAAGCATTAAAATGGTTAATGCCATACAGCTATCAAAAAGCTTTTAGTACAATGTATTTTAAACTTCTTTTATTAGTCCATGAAATGTTTTTTTTACAATTATTACATTCTGTAACATAATACTGCTGCTTACAATATCACATAATAATATAGTAAGTGCTCAAAACAACATTTGTTTTTGCAATCCTGTATGTTCTAAATATGATTCATCATAGTTACTAACTACCTGTGTTTCAAAAATTTTAAAGTATAAATTTATATTGAGTTCTGCTAAACAACATTTTTGTGAGTTATTCATAATGTAGTAAACATTTCTATTGTTGTGATAAGGTGAAGAAGCTACAGGAAATGCCAGAAATATACTTGGATAAGATTTTTTAATTACATGATTGTTCCTGTCTTTTTTTTAAAATTAAAATATTACACATTTATCTGGATATATGCTAAACAAAACCACCCAATTAGATTTTATTTTTAATTTGAATTTGTTCTGTTTTTTATTTATATTAAAAAATATATTAATATTTTTTTTTAATTATCTGGACTATAATGACAGCTGTGGTTGACCTTCTTTTACTCTTAAGTGGATTGTATGAATTGAATCAACAACTCACCACTGTGAGTTGAATCACACAAAATTTCTATAGAAATTCTATCCAAATCATAGAGAATTTCTATAGAAATTCTATAGGATTGAACTCACAGTGGTGAGATGCTCCAAGCTTTCAACGTAATTCTATTTCTATTTTGTTTGGCAATCGCTCCAACACTTTAATGTGTGTTGATTTTGCCAATGTTGGAGTGGCTATGTAAAAATGACAGATGTAGGTGTAAGGTGATCAGAAATTAATTTATAATTACAACCTTGACTTGCAATATAAAAAAAAGTTGATTGCAGCTGTCATTTTAGTCCAGGTAAAAAATCCGAGTATACCTATATCTGCCACTTTGATTATGAGGCAGTTGGACTTAATCTTCTGAACACAAATATATATACAAAAATTGTAAGTAAAATTACTGTTAAGGATTACTTAAAGTATTTAATCATATTGATTCAGTCCTTACAAGTATTCAAGAAAAAGCATCACACAGACCGAAAGAGAAAAATATCAATAATAGTTTTTACTGAAATTTGAGCACTTATTTTGAAATTACATATAGACACTTTAGTTTTGTTGGTGGTATTTACAATGATTTGGGTATCTGGAAACAGCCCCATAGTGGCAGTTCTATATTGCCACAATAGTCTTGCAATGGTACTAAATAGGTGCAGTTCAGCATGTGCCAGGCAACAGGTGCCTGATGCTGGTTTACAACTGCACCCTAGGGCAGTCCAATGTTTAAAATGTGTTTATAATGGGTCTGCAAATTATTGGTGTTTAAGATTGAAAAATGAATGCATTTTATCAAGCATAAGTTTTTAAGGGTACTTAATAAACATATATAATGTACTAGCTGGCCTGGCAGACATTGTCCTGCCCTGAAGAAATAAAATTTAGAACCCCATTGAAGCACCACCTACCAGGTCCAATTGTGAATCTAAACCATTCATGAATCCACCTGAACACCCATAAAAAATTTCATTGAAATTGGTCCAGTCATTTAGAAAGAGTTCGGTCAGAAGTCAGAAGAATTTTATATATAAAGATTACTGAGACTATTTATTCGATGTAGATATATATTATTATTTACAAATTAAATAGTTTTTAGTATTACACCAAAAGGAAGGTTTGGACTGAAAATCAGTGTTCTGTCAGATGTTATGCGGCGGCACAGCAATAAGCTGTGTGCAAACCTTGTTTGCTGAAAATGCTGTGCTCAAATTCTCAAAATATATTTTTGTTTTTAAGATGTATTTCTTCAATTAAATTTTTTCTTTCTTTCTAGACAGCAGTTACTATAACAATTTTTATATACTCCATATTCAGTCATAATTTCCAAAAGTAGCTCTGTATATAAATCTGAAGCCTTACTCTCAAATGTCCTTGTCAATTATTTTCGTCTGATTAGACAGATAGAGTCAAGTCAATGAAATTTTATATACAAAATAAAATTTAAAGATTTCTTTAAAACTATATTAGTAAAGCCACATAATACATAAAACATAAAAATAAATGCAACATACTGGGAAATGCTCTTCAAATATAAAATAAAAAGAAGCAAAGGAAGTTCAAAAATGACAAATGAATGATGAAAGATGTTTGAGAGTAAGCCCTCTATACCATTTATTTCAAAAGCAAATCAAATCATTTTTATTGCTAAAGCATAAAACAGCATTGCACAAGTTGGCAAGTTATCTGCAGAACCTGAAAGTTGATTATTTTATTTTCCTTTATTTAAAACAAAATTAAAAAATATCAGACATTTCTGATCAGTTTTCATACTTTTTATTTTTTTATTGCATGAGTTCAGCAGACAGGCAGATGGCCCAGTTGATGGAAAGCGGTTACCATCGCCTATGGATATTTGCAATACCAAAGGCTACAAATGCGCTGCTGCTCTCTTAAGGGAGACTGGAACCTGGTCACTAATGCCGGAGCACAACTCAAGGTTGTTATGGCGGCATACTCTAGACCAGGGGTGGTAGCCATCCAGTCGGGCAAATACCCTATCACCTGGCTGTGGGTTGTTTTGTCGCATCTTACGATAGGCCACCCGGCTGCAGGAAATTGTATTCTTTTTCTGTTCCTGCATGGATAAAAATTAAATGAAATTTTGTGGTTTAAGAAGGAGTGAACTATGGATCTGTTATATTTTTACTGATGCTATATAATAATTTAGAGTAATCAGATTTTTTACATTCATCTTTATCTATTTAATAATAAATATAATATCAGCCCATAAATGTCCCATTGCTGGGCTCGGGCCTGCCATTATAGGGGGAACGGACAGTATACCCGCCACACTTGTCCAAGGCGGCTTGGCAGGTTTGACACATCGGTTATCTCAATGTGCAGGTTGCATCACGATGTTTTCCTTCACCGTTGTTAGCACGTGGTAATTGTAACAATATGCACATTAGATCAGAAAACTGACTAAGTGGTGCATGTGTTCCGGCCAGGATCGAACCCGCGCCCTCTGTCTGAGTTTGGGACGCGTGCACTAGCCATTATGCTACCACAACTTATCTATTTAGTTTTTATTTATTTATCGAAATGCAGGTCGACTACATGTAATATCCTATCCTTATAATAGGTTGGGGAAAAAGTCTTTTTGCATATAGTATGTATGAACTTGTAATAAGATCTCTTTGGCTATACCATTTGTATCTGGCTGTATTTGATATCATTAAAAAGTTTTAATTTTAAAGAAGACAATTTCAAATTCAAATTTGAAAAATGTGTGATTTTCATTTGTTTTTCTTATTGTTAAAATGAGTGAATCTAATGAAGAAATTCGATACATTTTAAAATTTTACTACAAAAAAGGTAAAAATACTTACAATAGCGATAT
Source organism: Dendrolimus houi (assembly GCA_039645545.1). Classification (NCBI taxonomy): domain Eukaryota; kingdom Metazoa; phylum Arthropoda; class Insecta; order Lepidoptera; family Lasiocampidae; genus Dendrolimus; species Dendrolimus houi. The sequence continues at coordinate 2,022,709 of CM077136.1, read as the reverse complement.
TAGATAGATAAATACTACTATAGGTATACTATACTATATACCTATAGTAGTAAAGTCTTCCAGGTTTTGTAATGTATATGAAAATAGTACTAACCTTGTAATGCAATACTAGGTGTTGTATATCAGACTTATACTGTGCTGATGCAATATAATATAAAGCTAAGGATTTCCCTTGGTTATAGACTACTTGCTACTACCATTAGCTTCATTTGTGTTTATCATAATTCATTTTTTCTGTTCATTTATTGTGACTCTTGCCACATAGGCAATTCATCCCCATCATCTACTAAACTAAACATACAATAGATAATTTTCTTAAGTTCAAATTATAAACTAGTTAAAAAGCTAGCCTATTTTGAGGCCAGCTCTGCTAAAATTCCTTCGCAAACACCTATTATCAAAAAACTCAGTCCCAACTTCTCCATCAGTAACTGTCTATGTTATTTCACATTCAATAAGAACACGTAGAAAATCTTCAACAGTTCTGCATAGGAAATCTTATGATTAAACTGTTACTAGTTTGTACAAATGTACTGACTTTGATGGTAATTAATTAATCTCTATAGCTATGAAATAGGAACAGATTACAGGGAGTTTTTGGTGGGAACTGAAAAGGGACGTTGTGCTGTGCAGTTTTATTTTCTTAAAATGTGTAAAATTACTCTAAACTTAACAATAGTTGTAGGATTTTGAGTAGTAATTATGTGTTTTTGTGAGAAATGTGAACTGTATAGCCAAATGTGGCCTTTCAACTTTTCACAAGAACTCTGTTGGATGGCATCAATTGTAGCCTACAATACAACTGCGCCTGACTTAAAGGCCTAGTTGCCAAGCCATAAACATAAAAATAAGAACAGATTACACAACTACTCAAAGTATGTAAGTTGTACTTACATACATACATATATACATATTATCACGCCTGTTTTCCATGGGGGTAGGCAGAGACTATAGATCTCCACTTGCGACGATCTTGATAAACAACTCGCCTCATCTACTTTCATTAACCTCTTCATAAATGCACATTTATTTGATATGCTTTTTACCTGACCTCGTTTTAACACTTCTGTTATTTGATCATATTGTGTTGTACGTCGTGGTCTACTGGTACCAACTCTACCATTCACAATACTGTCATACACTTGTTTTGTGATTCTATTTTCAACCATCCTTTCTACATGCCCAAACCACCTTAACATTCCTTTTTCAACTATTGTTATTACATGCAACAAATGCGAATGAACACCGGTGGTCATAAACCCCAAGTTTTATTACCGCCCGCATTTGCACTTCTTTTGTTTTTTTTGTATTTAATATTTGTAATTAGAAAAGCCGCCTATTGTGTATTGTAATCTGTTCCGGTAGGCAGTGGCCAGGTGTGATTCCGGGAAATCGGGTGCACGCGATGAGGTAGACATATTGCACCGTGTAGTATAAAACAATGCCCGAATGGATGGGTGGGGGAGTCAAGCGAGGATTACGATACGAGCAAGACGTACATTCGATAAGCGATATAGTGACGGACTTTGCGCGTGTTATTTAATCGTGCAGTTTGTACTGGTAGTGTCCAATTATATTTGTACCTGTTTTATACGTGCTTGCACAGTTCTAATAAATTCTATAGTAATTGCAACGGCGTTTTAATTCGAGTCCCGCACGCGTATCAATATTATGCACAAATACACATAAAACTATAGAGGCGTTTCAAAGGCGTGCAGTTTGATGCTTATGGTGCTTAATAAACATTTAAAATGTCATCCTAATTTCTCTAGTACCTTTGATTATTAATTAGTTTTGTTATGTCGCAGTAAGACTAGCGAGTACTTCATTTAAAACTTAAACTTTAAACTTTATTTTCAGTAACAAAAAACAGCTAGGTAGGTAGCATAACAAAAATTTTATATGTAGTACAGCATAAATATGTTTGTGCCTGAGACCGAAACTAAGAATAATCTTGTATCTTCGGCCTCAGCAACTTCCCATTGAATTTGACCATATTGTAAACATAAATGAATAGCTGCTGAATAGTTCTAATACAAAGACAAACAAAGTTAATACATATATAATCTAAATTAAAAAGAAAAAGAAATAAACAAATGGAAAGATCTAGAAAATCAAAAAACTAAGTAACTAAGAGAAGAAAAACTAAATAAGAAAAAGTGTTTTAAGTGTCCTCTCTGTGTGTATTGGCAAGAGTGTATGTGAGTGAGTGTGAGAGGGTGTGTATGGAAGAACAAGGAAATTATAAATTAAGTGAATGAAAATTTTTAAATATTCATACATTAGGTATATAAACGATATATATTCACCAATTAAAGTTAAGGTAATGAAGTAGGCACCAAATAAATCTTCTATTTGCTCGTGGGATAAGTCTTGCAAAAACAACAATTTAAGCCATAATTAGTTCTGCTGCAGAGCACTTGAAACAATTTGTTATGGCTAGGGCGTGTTTAAAGTGTATTTTACCTGAACTTTGTTTAAAATATTATTTAACTGATATTTATTTGTCTGTCTGTATTGTGGTCATGGTAAGTACAGTAGAATCCGTTTATAACGACATTGAAGGGTCGTCGTCTAACACGTCTACTAAGCGGACGTCTTAGCAATGCACAAAACATATAAATACTTAGAAAATTATTATTATATAGTTAATTGTACGTATCAGTTTTGGTATAAGAGTTTTTGGTTAGAGTCAAGACAATTGTTTTTTTTTAAATTATGGCTGCAACGCCTTTGTTATTGATTTTGCCAATTTCAAAGTTAGGTGCTAAGCTAAGTGCAATTTTAGCCACTGAATTTTGGAAGAAAATTAATCATTTTAAGCACAATATTGTTTCTAAAATTGCTATCATTGTCACTACACCTGACATCCCTATTGATATTATAAATGGGAAAGTAACTCTGTCTGTCTGTTCCGCTTTCCAAAAAACTACGGGAACGATTTGACTGATCAGTATATGTAATTATAATATATTCGTATATTATCTATATATATAAGTCAATTGCTGTTCGTTAGTCTCGCTAAAACTCGAGAACGGTTGGACTGATTTGGCTAACTTTGGTTTTTAATTATTTGTGGAAGTCCAGGGAAGGTTTAAAAGGCGAGTAAATATGAAAAAAAATATTCTGAGGCGGTACGAAGTTTGCCGGGTCAGCTAGTCTATATATATATTCGATGCCGAGGATGAACATAGAGATACTTTTGATCCCGAAAAATGGGATAGATTTATGTAACGGTTATTATTTTCGTCAGTTTCGTCATATTGATGTAAGTTTATATGGGATCTGTTTGGCTGTAATTTAATTTAAATCTAATTTTAATACTGGACATTGTTACAACTTGGTTCCGACAAAAACAATTTCCACTCCTAATTTGTAAAAGCACATTTTATCTATATATATATATACCTATCGGCATTTGGACTAATTGTAATCCTTTTATGATCGTATTCTTTTGTTCACTTATTTATTGGCATACGTTCCTAATTATTGTGGAGAACAGCCTATTGTTCTATTGTACTCGTTTACGCCCGCTTGCAGGCAGCATCAATTGCCAGGTGTTGCGGATTACAAATTACAAGCAAATTCTAGGAAATTGTGTTCACGTTGTCGGACGGGCACAGTTGCATTGGTGAAGTATAAAACGACGGCCTGAATGAGAGAGGTGCAGTTGAGCTACGACTACGATACGGGCGTGACGTGTGTACATTCGGGAATCTAATAGTGATGGACTTTGCACGTTTTATTAAATTACGAGCTTCTGCATTACGTTTGGATTTGTTGTCTTCGGTTATGTTTGTACCTGTGTTATACGTGTTTATATAGTTCTAATAAACTCTATAATAATTCTAACGGCATTTTAATTCGAGTCCCGCTAACAAAGGCAGAGTCATAATAAGCCTATTCTAGTGCACATCGCGTTGCATCGATACCGACTCTAGTGTAGACTACCATCACACACGTTTTGTCAGTCTTTTGTCATCTATTCTCTCTACGTGTTCAAACCATCTTAGCATGCCTTTATCAATGCCTGTAAATACATCCTCTTTCAATCCATTTTGTTCTCTTATTACACCAAATTGAAAATTTTAACTTATTTAAAAATATGTTATAGCCTATGGTCGTGCGTTGGTTCAGCCCCAGAGGCGTCTCGAGCGTGGCGCTGCAGCTGCGGCCTGCGGAACGTATCAGCCGCCTGGCGCTGCGCGGCCTGTGAGGCGCTCGCACCCCATGCACCAGTGTATAGGTACATCTTATACTAATATATAAAGCTGAAGAGTTTTTTTTTGTTTGTTTGCTTGAACGCGCTAATCTCAGGAACTACTGGTCTGATTTGAAAAATTCTTTCAGTATTCGATGGCCCATTTATCGAGGAAGACTATAGGCTAAATATCATCACGCTAAGACCAATAGGAGCGGAGCACCAATGAAGAATGTTTCAAAATCGGCGGTTGTTTTTTAACTGACTTTTTTTAAACTATTCCACGGGGACGAAGTCGCGGGCAGAAGCTAGTGACACTATAAAGCTATAGCATCAAGTTTGGAAGTTTTTATTCATACAAAGTTGCATTGGAAAACCATTTTGAGAAGTCATACTTATAAGTTAAAAATTAAATTCATTTCCAATTCTAATACATATGTTTGTAGAATATGATAAGATTGGCTCTGAATAAGTTTTACCAGATCTTTTTCCTTAGTGTCTCTTTGCAATTGTTTAAAAATTAAGTAAATATCCTATTACACCTGTTTGTAGAATATGATAAGTTTTACTCGTAATACATGTTACCAGGTTGTACTTTTTTCCTTAGCTTCTCTTTGCAGTTGTTTGCTATTATTAGACATGAGTTCAGCAGGCAGGCTGACGACCCATCTAGTCGAAAGTGATTATCGTCGCCTATGGACATTTGTAACACAAAATATGTTACCAATGTGCTGCCGCTCTAAATGCAACTCTGACTGGAACCTGGCTACTAATGCCGGAACACAAGTCAAGGTTGTTATGGCGGCATATTTTAGCCCAGGTGTGGTAGCCATGCAGTCGGGCAAATGTCCTACCGCCTGGTTATGGGTTGTTTTCTCGCCTCTTACGACAGGCCGCCCCAACGCAGGAAATTATATTCTTCCTCCGTTCCTGCACGGATAAGCCTGCATGGGTAATTCAGCAAAACTCCATGTGTCAACTGACAACTCAGTTCATTGTGCTAATGTTTTGATTGAGACGCGAACAGCACGTCATCGACACCCTGCGCTCACTGGCTTTAGTATAGTAGCACAAGCAGCACAAATTGGTACAACATTGACCGATAACATTTTGAGTTAAGCCCTGCTGAAGTGAGTTATGCGCCATTAACTTTAAAATAAGGGAGTTGACGCATCCAGCAGAGTGAAATGAGCTTGAGTATAATTGTGCTGCATAGTGCAGTGTTACCATATATGTAAGTGGGGAATATACACTATATTTACTTCTGTTGCTAAAGTTAAAAATATGAATCATTCTCCCTGACAGCAAGTAATCAAGCACTAGACCCACCTGGTGGATAGTGATTACCGGCGCTTACCGGTGGTTGCAGAAGGAAGGGCTTTGGATAGGCATTGAAGGCTTGAAGAAATTTTATGACACCTTTCTTAAATGACCCCATATTATTGGAAACCTCGAACCATACAGTAAAACTGGGCGATAAGTTCCCACCGATGTGTTATTGCATGTTATTTTTTAATAGTAGCTCAAAGATATAAAGAACAACATCCCGTCCATGTTGAATATAGCCTATGGCATGTTTTTTTTTATTTCTACCATACCATGTTGGCAATAATCTAAACTTCACGTTTGTTTAATGTATTATCATGACTTTTATTCATAAATCTATTTTACAGACTCTCCGATGATGAAGATCAAACATCAGGGATGACGGACAAAGAAAAGTCTGCGCAAGGTAATTATAATTGTGACAGCTAGACATGGTTCATTTATAAACTAATGACAATTTGATAAGGCATTTAACACCTAATGGTATGTGATTAACGTTGCCCATGAACATCTGCAACGTCATGGGAGCTCAGTTGGGCAATTTCAAAACCTAGCAACTGCTTCCCAAGAAAATTTACAACACAGTACATAGAAATGTCAAAAATATCAACATCATACCATTTTAAAACTTTTTAGCTTATTGGAAGCAATAACGTATTGTGATATAGTTTTCACGTGTTTCGCCAAACACACTACATCGGCAAATCTAGCAAAACGATGAATGTAGAAAACTTGATTTAAAAACAATGTCAGTTGCTAGGTTTTACAATTGCATAGCTGAGCTGATGTAGTGCTTACCTACTCCTCAGGAGTTACTTCATTATACAGTTTGAAAACCTTAACATATCAACAAAAATTATAAAACTCACTCAGAAGTTTCTTATTTCAATTTCAGACAACACCATGATAAGGTCAACACATTGGCGGTACCATCGTACAAGCCCCGAACTAGTTACAATGATGGCCGCCGTTTAAACTTGGACCTACAATCATTGCGGTTGTCGCCAACGCAGCTTTCAGATCAGGCTCATGGTGTGACCAGATCCTTATCTCATGGTTCTGTAATAAACAGCCACCGGAAATGGTGGAATATCGAAGAAACCAAAGGAACGATAAACAGGCCTACTAGTCTAATGGTTTCAGAAAGATATAACTCAACCCAGTACAATACTAGAGAATCGTTTTTGAGGAGTTTACATACAGTCACACGCAGGCCGAAAAAGTGCAACGAAAGCCGGTCGAATTGGGAGTTAAATTATGTGAAAGAATATCAAAGGGAGCAAAGTAAAGCTTTACATTTGAAGAAATGGGCTTGCAGTAAGTGCACGCTGGAAAATTCAGGAATCAGGACTCATTGTGAAGCTTGTCTTTCTCCTAGAGTGTCACCTTTGTCAAGAATTCCGAACTCTCGTGGATTAAGTGTGACTACTTTGAGTCGTCATGAAACATCAATGGGAAGAGATGGAGCGACGTCTTTGCCTACATCTGGCGGTGTTATGATAACAGTTCCAGATTGGCCTCAAACTGCGAACACTTTAGCATCTTTTAGAAGATCGATCAGTGCCCAAAATTCTCCAGAAATTCGACCAACTTACCGCAGATCGTTTTCCGAGCAAACTAATTCTGAAAGACCGATTGGAAAAGTCATATCTAGCCGGCGAAGTTTAAATGACTATAAAAACTCACTGGCAAGTTATTGTGGAAGTTTGGGTAAAGGGGATAGCGCCAGAAAAGAAACAGATAAGAAAATAGTTGAAAATAGTATTGAAATTGACAAAGAATGTAGTTGGGATACAAATGCTGAAGGAGTGATATATGCACTGCCAAATAAAGGAAAGTACAAAGATCTGAACCTGCAGTTACAAGTCAATAATAATGGTACAAGATACTCTTACGTTTCAGTTCAAGATACAAAAACTGTCATGAGCAATTCACAGAATGAAGTATTATATTCAAACGATATAAGTGATGGTGATTATGCGAGGATAGATGAACTTTTAGGTGCTGAAAACTGTATATCGCCAGTGGTTGAGACGGCAAGTAATATAAGGACTTCTCATATAGGTGCTGCAAAGGAAACTAAAGTGTTCAATATGTTGCCATCTATTGGAAAAGTTGCGCATAATCCGAGGGATCCGGCCAAAGTGCCTTCGTCACAGCTATCTGCGTAAGTTGTCTTTGTTTCTTATAGAGTAAGCAAAGCAGTTACTATAATCATTACAGTCGGACTTGTTAACTTTGGTGATTTAGGAGGTGGGCACTGGAAATCTGTGCTGTGTCGGACTTCGTTTCGGCACAGCAAAATACTGAGTGCTAACCTCATTTCGCGAATTGCGGCACACAATATCGTTTTTAAATATGTTTCTAATGATTGTCTTTTGCAGTTATTTTCTTTGTTTCTTTCAATAATCTTGTTAAAAGAATGATAAAGAGATAGAGAGATGTCTAACTCTCATGAATCTATACATATATACATACTTAAGAAAATCATTAGCTGAGTATATGATTTTTGCCAGTAACCATATATTTTGTACATTGTTTCAACGACAGTTCTTTGATCGATGGAGGCAATTTATTAAATATCCGTATGAACATCGCGTAATAGTTTTATGAATAGGGTTGTTCTTGGGACGAACTGTGTTAAGACCACTCGCCGAGCGAGTAGAGATGATGTTTATATCTCACTCGCTTCGTTAGTCGACTCAAGCCGACTTTACCCGAACGAGCGTTACATAGTCGAGCGCGATCCGTGACGGTTGAGTTTCATACGATGCCGACAAAATGAAGTTTTCACTTGAAGAGCATTGCTAAGTTTGCGTCGGTCGTCGTGTACAGACGCGAGAACCGCATGTGGCAGTGCAACGAGTGCTGGTTCGCGTACAACGCGTGGTGGGCGCGCTGGTGCGACGTCTGCCGCAGCGGCCGCCCGCCGCACGCCTCCGTCACCCTCGCCGCGAGGGACACGGTCGACGCGCCGCACAACAGGTGCGTGAAACCTGTCACAAATTTTTTTTTAAATTATTTATACAACCAAAACATACATAGTTTTTACATATCTTAAAACCCAAAAGGGTTTGGACGAAGATGTTAAAAGTCTGCGCTTTATGTACAATCAACAAATATGAGGTAGTTTGAATTATTACATCTACCCTTTCTCCATTTCTAGTACCAAGTGAGATGTATAGTATAGGTTCACGTTTGACCATGATCTCGCCCGATGTGGTCTAAAATGGTACACGCTTACCTAAAAGGTAGCTATTCACTCGGGTCTTGAAGACACCCAGGTTGTAAGAAAGAAGAAAGACAGGACCCCGGAGATGAGTTCCACTTCTGGAGTCTTCGTTGCTTCAATAAAACTCCTAAATTCGATGATGAATAGAGAGTGTGTCAAACTTGTGAAGCTTTAATCCAAAACAACATGGCCTCTAAGAACTTGCAACGAGAATCTATAATTCTATACTAATATATACTTATAAAGCCGAAGAGTTTGTTTGTTTTTTTGCTTAAAGACGCTAATCCCAGGAACTACTGGTCTGATTTGAAAAATTCTTTCAGTGTTAGATAGCCTATTTATCGAGTAAGGTTATAGGCTATATATCATCACGCTAAAATCAATAGGAGCGGAGCACCAATGAAGAACGTTTTAAAATCGGAGGGCTTTTTTTTCCTTTTGAGAGCTCCACTGCGTAAACGGTTAAATTTTCGCAAAAATCATGTGTGACAGAATTGTTCCCCTTTAAAAGTTCTAAAAAAAGTCCGCGACAGCATATGTCTATCTTTTAAGGTTGGCTCACTATAACTTTTTTTATGCTAACCAAATTTGTTCTAAAATAATGCATTATTTGCGAAGGTGTTTTTATAAACATGATATTAATCCTTATCCAAATAAATACGTTATTCATCACAAGTATTTAATTTAAAACAAAATGGCCATTTTCATCATTCGATTTCAATCAATATCTTAGAAGATATCGCAGATTTAAAATAACATCGCAGCAAAATAATGATGAAGTACTGCGCGCGCATTTATGATGTGCAAGGCCGGGCGGCAGTCATTAAGATTTAAAAATATTTTCACCTTCTACGTAAACAAAGTCGCGGGTTAAAGTTAGCGTTAGCCCAAAGTAACTATTCCACGTGGACAAAGTCGCGGGCAGAAGCAAGTAAATTATAACAAGCGATTAGTGATTAACAATAGTTGATTACATAATTATTATTATCAATAGATTAGAAAATTAACGCAAACAAATGACAGTGAACAATTAAGGCAACCTTTTAAAAGAGTTATAGATAATTTAAACATTCACGGCCTTATTCATATTGAAATAGAGTATGTTTGAAAGCTCACTTTAACATAATACGAATAAAACCGTAAAGGTATAAAATAATAAAACACAAATTTTAACGCCGACCTATTTGGTCACCGCCTCTTTGTTTCCTTTCTTTCATTTGCCACATCTGTCACTGTGTAATGTGACATAGTCTACGTCCGACTGCTGAACGCACGAACGCTTATATCAACCCGCACGCTGGAAAGGCGCACCCCCTGTATCTAGGGTTGCCAACCATTACTTTATAATAACGTATCCTAATTTATTTTTGGTAAATATACTTTTGCTTATAAATAAAGTATGTGAAAATACTATATTTCCAATCTTTACTCTGATACGGAAAAGAAACACTTATATGCATAATGATTGAATTATTATCGATCCAGCTTTCACTGAAAGAGTTTATTCAGTAATGAATCTAAATTGGCGAGAAGAAAGGAGTAGGGCATCTATAAATTTCATAAAAAATGAATTGTTTGTTTATTTAGATTTAAATTTGGGAATCTAAAAATAGCTTCCAAAAATTTTAGGATAATTAAAAGTTGTTAGCTTGTGCTAGAAGCACACAAAAATAGTGTCTGCAAGAGAATAAATAAATAAAATTTATGAAAAATACTTTATTCCAATAACTTTATTATTTCCATACTTAAATATGTAATACGTTATTTGTCTGAAAAACAGTTGGCAACCCTGTATCGTTCCAGCTGGTCCACTAGTCGATGGAACCGCAAGACAAGTACATTGCCGCTGCGCAGCCCGCATCTTTCGTAGCGTGTCTGGTGCGGTGACCTATCCTGTAGGTCCTTTCCCTCTCTTTTATCCCCGCTCCGCCCGCGCTCACAACGTCTTAGAAGCATTATAGGCTCTTCAAATATGTATGTAATATAGAGAACATGATTAATTACAAATACCTTAATTTTAAACCCATCCCTGTGTTTGATTGGTGTGTTTTTCTTTTATGGTTATCGTTGAGTTTGTTTCGAGATGTCAAGTAATTTTTCTCGGCAGTTCCAGGCCAACTAACTCGTCATCGGAAGCGAGTAGTAGCAGTAAGTCTATTGAATCAACCCGCAGTGACGTTCCGAAGAAGTTGACGGTGCCCATTGCGTCGCTGGACCACGATCTGAACAGCGATGAGCTTCTGTTTGCTGTTGGTGAGTATATTATAAGAAGAAGAAGAAGTGTAAAATTAATATTGATAGCATTTTTCGTCAAATTAAGTTTATTATACTTTTTCATACTATAAAATATCAAATTGCATGTAGTGTTTGCCCATAAGCAATTACTACTACATTTGTCATGTTTCTTTTTAGAAAGCTATCTACATATTTAGTACTAGCTGTTGCCCGCGTGGTGCGGTTTATTAACTATCCCACGGGAACTCTTTAATTTTTCGGGATCAAAAGTACCCTATATGTTGACCAGGGATATAAGCTACCACCATACAAAATTTCATTTAAATCGGTCCAGTCATTTCGGAGATTAGCCGGTATAAACAAACAGAGAAACAAAAAATTTGAAAATATCTAAATTATTTCTATTTTACTTCTTACATCCCCCGACTCGGTTATTAGCATTTTTTTTTCATTGTATTAGAGCAAGTAATTGTTGCTAAACCAAATCTATACATATAATAAAACTGTAGAGGTCGAATTTCTGTACAATGAAAAAAATGCTAAAAACCGAGTCAGGGGGAAGTAAGAAGTGAAATAGAACTAATTAAGATTTTTTCAATTTTATGGTTCTCTGTTTGTCTGTATGTACCGGCTAATCTCCGAAACGACTGGACCGATTTAAATGAAATTTTATATGGTGGAAGCTTATATCCCCGGTCAGCATATAGGATACTTTTGATCCCGAAAAATGAAAGAGCTCCCGTGGGATAGTTAATAAACCGCACCACGCGGACCAAGTTGCTGGCATCAGCTATTAAATAAATAAAATGATAACATTGGCCCACAAAAAATAAAATGCGGTCTGTACTATTGACCAGACCTATCCACCTCATCCACGAATCCCAATCTGGGGTCAGTTTGGTTCGTACACATAGCACATTTAAATTCCCGCCTTTAAAGCATTGGATTTCCTACCATTCGTTCGTCGGATGTATGCCTCGTACACAACGTTCAATCATTAGTTAATGAGATCCTTACGTCAATTTATTATTTATTATTTTTTATTCCGACGCCTAGCTGCTAATTGTGCGAGTTATGGGCGTCGGCGGTATGCGGGGCGCGGAGAGTAGGTGTGCTCCGGCGGGCGGCTCAGGGGGGTGCTCTCTGTCCGCAACATAACGTTTCCCTAGACACCTTGACGTGTGTATTTTATGGTCATTGTTTTAAATGTCAGTAGCGATTTTGCTTGTCTGATAGCAACAGGTAGCACGTTCCAAAGCTGTATAGCCTCTAATAAATATATTTTAATAGCAATTGACGGCCTCTGTGGTTGAGCGGGCTAAGCCGTTGCCGGCCTACCTCACTGCAACGCAGAGGCTCCGGGTTCGATTCCTGGTATAGTAAATTTCAGAAACGTATTTTTTCCGTTATTTACTATGGTCTGGGTGTCTGGGATCGGCCCCAAAGTAGTACGTTGTATATATTACCCATAACACAAGCGTAACTTGCCTAATTTGGAGATATACAATATGTGTGTTTGTCTGCCGATTATTATAATAATTATTATTATTGTTAATTAGAGGATTTGTTGCAAAGGAGCATAGAATCATCCCCGTCTGACACAAGTGATCGACAAGTTTTTATGTAAATACTTAATATGTTAGATAAATACCGAATAGGGCGACGATAATATAAAAAATTCGTTTTTCCCCCCTTCAGAATCAACCCCAACACCCAGCCCGGCTGCCGCGACTTGGTCGTGCGCGCGTTGCACGCTAGTGAACGAGGCGACGGCCGCTGTGTGTGCTGCTTGCGCTGGCTCAAAACCTCAACCCCATCACTACTGGTCAGTGATATAACGCCCCTGGACGCCTTCCTCTTGTAGCTCACCACGCTCAAAATGCTCCTTCAGCCGCTTACTATTCATTCACTTATATGTTGCTGGTACCATCGGTTATATTTTGACATTACTTGTATGGACCTTATGTCAAATTTTTATCCGATAGTAAGGCAAATGAACCGTTGGTAAATTCAAATTCATTTTTATTCGCTTAAAACATGGTACATAAATTTGAGGTGACATAAGAATACGACTCACATGTTTTGTCTATGAGGCGTGCAAATTTTCGTTAAGATTATCAAAAATAAATGCACAATTATTATATTTTAAAAAATGTGACAATATGTAGCTGGGGAACCTTACAAGCTACACTAATGATTGGTGTAATAATACATGATATGCTATTTCTTTTCCAAAATCAGTGGGTTAGATTCCTGAAAAGGATAATTGATTTTTCAAAAATGTAATGACTGGTTTTCGTCAAAATCGACCACGAGATTTCTTTTGTGTAGTTTGTGATTTGACCCTGAAGGTCCGCTTGAAAAATTCACTGTATATAAACATAGATAAAACATGTTCTTAAAAAAAAACCACAAGATTGTTACACGAGTAAAACTTAAATACGTCCCTGAAGTTGGTGCACGTCGTTGCGCAGGACAGGCATAAGTATAAAATCACATGGTAGCATGCATAGAGCTGAGAGTGAAGAGTATTGCGTTCTCGCTCGGACGATATATGGACTGGTCATGCTATCTCTTTCGCACAACACTCAGTCAGGTGTAATGAACTTTAACATCGAGATTCTACTATATAACAAAACTGACAACATGTGTCTTCCTTTTAGGTCGTGCAGTTCGTGTACTCTTCAGAACCCTTTGTCTGCAAACCTATGCTTGGCTTGCAAGACCCCCCCGGTGCCCAAACACGGACTCACTGTAGACAACAATCATGGTGGGGCGAGTATGTATTTTTTTAAATACCTATCTTTTCGAGTATATAATATATAATCATTCAAAATCAAGCAAAATCGCTAGCGACATTTAAAACTATGATAAAAAATACTAGTTGTCGTTGGAATATGATGTTTAAATTCATCTATAAACATTTATATATTTTGTAGATATGTATTTGTATAGTATGTATATTAAGTATATATCTATGTAATATATACAATTTCTGCATATATATCATTTATGTATATATTATTAAAAAGTAAGTAGCTCGTACTATATGTTACGTATACCACCATCGCCATTATCATCTCAATTCGTTCCCGGGGTTGCCTGGAAGAGATCGCTTTCTAGCGATAAGACCGCCCTTTGTACACGGCACAACTAGATATAATTTTAGTCTTTAAGTTCATTTTTGTATTGGTGTATAATAAAGTGTTATCTATCTGTCTATCCATCATTAGACTAAGAAACTACGTATGACGTAAATAAGCGAAGTTTGTAGTAGAAGTAAGATCCCAATATAATTTTCTTTGAAAAGGTTAAAGATAAAAAAGGAAAGAGAGAAAAGAGAAATAAAAAAGACAAAAAAGTAATAATGGACAAAACAGGTACATTCGTAAATAGGTATTAAAAAAAACCTATCTTTTTCTTTTACCGTTGCCTATGGAGACATACAACCGGTTCTGGGAAAATTCCCGCGAGATTTCCAGGATAAAAAGTAGCGCAGATTAGAATACTGGTGAGCACATCACTTAAACGATAAGGTTTCTGTATATATAGTCTTTAAGTTATATTAGGAATAATGAATAAATTAATATATTGCAAGAGTACAACAACTCGTCGTCCTATTTTATTTATTTAAGTTTATGACTTGGCAGCTAGGCCTTTAAGCCAGATTTTAGATTACAATATGTATAACTCAGTTGAACTGTAGGTTATCAACAGACGCCATTCAACGGAATTCTTGTGACAACTCTAAAGGTCACATTTGACTACACAGTTCACATTTCACACAAAAACACATAATTACTACTCAATAACTATCAACATTCTACAACTACTGTTCATTTTAGAGTAATTTTACACGTTTTTAGAAACATCTTTCAGTTTCCGCCAAAAACTCTCTTTAATCCTATTTTGTACTCCCCTCTCGGGAGATTGAGGCGTGGCCATGGACTCTCGCTAGTGGTGCGTCACGCTACCCAACGGGGTAACCATCATCGACCCACCCACCACACAACATAAATCTACCAATCTCCATTCTTCCACATAATGGAGGAGCAGGCGAAAAAAAAACATAAATCTACCCTCACAATGACCATCAGCCTCTGTGCTGTATTCCTATAGAAAATGTAGGAGCCTGGCTGCAATTGTGTTTGTCACGTGACCAGGTGGCCGTAGTCCGTCTCCACGCCGAAGCAGCAGACACACGCCGGCGTTGCCGAGGAGAGGGTCCAGACATAAAACACCGCCTCCTGAACCTAAGTAAGTGCATCTAATTGTTTTTCCCTTTTGGTTTCCGTAACCAATGAATGAATGGATGATAGTCACGTGACAAAAATAATGTTCAACTACAAGATGGATGGGTAGAAATGTAAAGGTGGACCCAAAAGAGGATGGTTGGATTCTGTGAACGATGATAGGATGGTATGTGGTGTGACGGTAGATTTATGTCAGAATAGAGGAGTGTGGAAGGAAAAGACATATTGTGCCGACCCCGATTAATTGGGATATGGTGAAAGAAAAGAGAAAGAGGGAGTGGTTTCCGTAACCAATTTGTTGAAAATGGAACCCTTGTTATGTTATTATGTATTATATGTACGGAAATATGTCATGTCTGTTCTTGTATATCAGTCTTTTATCTCTGATAGTAGTTTGTTTGTCTGTTTGAAACTTAAAGGTCAGACATGTTGGGTCACGAAAGTGATAGTCACCAACGTCTGCACTCAGCCGAGATGAGAATGTTGAGATGGATATGTGGTGTTACAAGAACGGATGAGTGCATAAGGGGATCGTTCAAAGTTGCATCCGTGATTGAAAAAATGAGAGCAAGAGGAGAGGAAGACTAAGGTAATATGGGCATGTAATGAGGAGGGATGGAAGTCACATGGCAAAAAGAATTGTAAGCTGAAAGATTGACGGGTACAAAAGTAAGGTGAGGTAGACCAAAAAAGAGATGGCTAGGTTGTGTGAAGGATGATGTGATGATTTGTGGTGTGACAGAGTAATGTGTCAAAATGGAGGACAAAATATCAGTATGGACGGAAAAGATATACGCTACCTTACACAAGAGGCTCACAACGACCACGTTCAAGACTGCGATTTTTCTCGTTTGCTTGCGGACGTTACAATCATAAACGACGAAATACACAAATGTCATTGGTTGATTTGAATGTCGGCGCCTTTTTCAATGTCAACCAATAAAGAGGATTAATGCTCTGTGGTTAACGCCCATTTGAACCCATCTCTTGACATAGGTCGTTGTGAGCGCTGTGTGATCGAAAATGATGACGTCATTATTGACGTTTTCGCCACGACCATAACCACCGTGGTTGCCATGTGAAACGGCTGACGGAGCATTTTGGGCGTTGTAAGCTACTAACGGAACGCATCCATAATGTGCCAAAGCACAAGTAATTGGAAGAAGGTGAAAGAAAACAAAGAGTGAGTACTGGGTTTGTATCAATGAAGTTTGATTATATATGTGACATGGCGTATTACCGATACGAATATGAAGTGCCTTTATAACCGATCGTCCATCTGTTAGTCTCTTAGGACGCGTTCCGTTAGTAGCTGACAAGGCCCAAAACGCCCCGGCAACCGTTCCACATGGCGACCACGGTCGTTACGGTTGTGTCGAAAACGTCACTTTTTCGTCACGTCATCATTTTCGATCACACAGCGCTTACAACGACCCAAGTCAAGAGGTGGGTCGAAGTGAGCGTTGACAACAGAGCATTAATTCTCTCTATCTCCTGACATTAAAAAAGGCGCGCTTTTCAAATCAACTAATGACATTTGTGTATTTCGTCCTTTATGAGATCATCGCCCCATAATCCGTTCCACTAGAGTTTATGAATGTAATGTTCGTAAGCAAGTGTAATGGGAAGAATCGCGGTCGTGAGAGTGGTCGTTGTGAGCCTCTTGTGGAACGTAGCCTTAATGTCATAAAATGTATGTAATCTATAAAAATCTAAAACTTCTCTCTTCCGTTTTAAACAATTAATGGCACGGTTTCATTTTCAAAGGTAACGGATACGCTTTCATATGTAATTTAGTTATTTTGAATGAATTAATAATGTTGTGGTGTGTTTTTATATTATGAATGGTTGAAAATTCACATAAATCGATTATGGCAATTGATAACTTATTTTGCTTCTGACCGCATTTTTGTGATTTCTCCTCTTCTAGATGGGATGAGGTTTTCCATTTTGTAATAGAAAAATGTAACGCCTTTGTGCTAAGCCATATCTCAAGTCATTACATTACTTTATAGTCCAATAATCCCCGAGCTCCTTGGTTCATTTATTAAAAAAAAATTACGAAAAGTGCGCAAGAAGTAAAGTCTAATCCAGCAATATGGTAGAAAATTCTTTTAAGACTCACCGAAGTCACCGGTCCTCTTCAGTGAAACACTGGACTTAGAGGAGGGAGATATTTACAGGGTTGGCAGCTCGGAGTGGGCTTGCAGGGAGTGCACGTACATGAATAGCAGTGCGGCGCTGTGCTGCGAGATGTGCCACTCCCCCAAGACTAGGCTGCTCCCGGCGGCTCCCGACCAGCCCAGGCTCGACGACGACGAATCACGTGAGTGGGGTTTCTCCTAGATGGTTTCTCATCTCTTCGATGAGAAGCCATCCATGAAGTGTATTGCATAGAGGGGGGAGACGGTGCTGGGCATAAGTGACAAAATTGTAGTGGAGCACTTACAGGCCAATAGATGGCGCTGTGCAATAATTTAGGTCGCAAGCGTTTCCCGAAACATGCAAGGAATATATACAAATTTCAAACATAATGGATGGGCCTAGGCCTGCAAGGAACAACACTAGCCTCACTGGAAGATCTTCCTCTGAGACGGAGGAGCATTCCATCTTGCTCCTATAAATGCAATGCAATAAAATGGGAGAGACAGGACCCCCAACTATGTAAACCCTGTATGATGATACTGATCACACTGAGATGATGAGCACTCCAAAGAAAAATAGAGAGATGTGTGTGTAGGTGTGTGCGTGCGTGTGTGTGTGGGTGAGTGTGTAATTATGGTTACAAGTGTGAGTGTAATCAAAAATTAATTGTCATTCAGTAACTGTTATCAATTTCTCAGTTTCTGAGTAGTTTTGAGACTTAAGGAATTTACAAATTATATGTTTTGTCCCTTTTTTGGGTAAGTCATATACATGACATAACTTGTTCTATTGTATATAAACGACTTCCTTGGAAACCAAAAAATCTTCGGAACAAACTAATCTTTCTAAGAAACATGATGATCTTAGTTCGGCGAAAAAAACGTAAAACGTTTATATATAAGGTTGGGGAAAAAGTTTCTTCGCATTTTATATAAAAATTCAAAAGTTTTTTTTATAAAGTTTATTTACATTTGACTAAAGTATGTAGGTGCCATTTTTTTGGATAACTTTTTGCCATGTTGTTGGTAGGGACGTGATCCCATTGCCTTAAAAATTTTGGGGCTTCTGATCAAAAAACTACCACACGTGGTTTTGGCAGTCCTCTCGTGATGTTAACCTGACTCTGCCTAAGGAATTCTGCAGAGACCGAAACTGGTGAAAATCTGAAGGTGCAAGGTCAGGACTATACGGCAGATGCATTAACACCTCCCAGCCAAACTCTCTTAATTTTTGCTGAGTGGCTAAAGATGTGTGAGGTCTAGCGTTATCACGGTGAAAAACCACACCCCTTCTGTTGATTAATTCCGGCCGCTTTCTATCAATGTTCTGCTTTAATCTCATCAGTTGTTCGCAGTACAGTTCAGAATCGATGGTCCTGCCTGGCGGTAACAACTCATAATGAATAATGCCCTTCCAATCCCACCATACACACAGCAACACCTTGTTGCGAGTTAACCCGGGTTTCGCCACAGTCTGTGAAGCCTGACCGGCCTTTGAGCACGATCTTTTTGCACGTTCTTGTCATACGTGATCCACTTTTCATCGCCAGTTAAGTTCGCCAGCTTCTTCAAAAATGGTTCGGTTTCATTACGTCGTAATAAAGAATCACAAATGAGTACACGGTTCATTAGGTTTCTTTCAGTGAGCTCATGGGGCACCCAAATATCGAGCTTTTTTGTGTACCCACCTTTTTTCAAATGCGCCAAAACCGTTTTGTGGTCAATTCCCAGTTCTCCAGCTATATCGTAAATACTAATATGCCGATCTTAATAAGGCGCCGATGACACAGGCCTTGCGAACATTGAACAAGATATGTCAACAAATTGACATTTTTATCTGCACTGTGACTGAATTCACAAGAACTGTGTATCATACATATTATATGTTATGACAACTGAATATGTATATATATTTATCTATAATGTATTATGTGTACCACGCTATCGTATTGGTGACAACGGTAATGATAGTGATGTTTGTAAGTTAATAAATAAATAAATAAATAAATCTTGCTCCACTTTTTCAAAAATGGCACCAATTTTGTCCGTAACAGGGCGACCAGAGCGACGTGCATCTTTGATATCAAAATTTCCGGATTGAAAACGCTTAAACCAAATTTGCGCTACTCCCACAGATACTACATTAGGTCCATAAACATCACAATTTTTTTTCGCGGCTTGTGTTGCATTTTTACCTTTTTTGTAGTAAAATTTTAAAATGTATCGAATTTCTTCATTAGATTCACTCATTTTAACAATAAAAAAAAACAAATGAAAATCACACATTTTCCTAATTTGAATTTGGAATTGTCTTCTTTAAAATTAAAACTTTTTAATGATACCAAAACCAGCCACATACAAATGGTATAGCCAAAGAGATCTTATTACAAGTTCATACATACTATATGCGAAAAGACTTTTCCCCAACCTATTATATATATGTGTGAGTGTGTGTGTGCATGCGTGCGTGCGTGTGTGTGTGTGTGTTTAAGTAAGCATCTTCTAAATCCATAGATCCATAGTTCCCTCTTTCATGAACCAAGAAAGAGGTTAAATTGTTAAAAAAAATTACACTATCATATAAATCTGATTTCATATCTGGGTCAAACACAAAAACGGAAGATAAAGTGTTCAAGTTACATAAATTCCATATATGTATACATTATTTATTTATGTATTTTTTTATTATATATGATTCTGTTGTGGGTATGTTAGATTTGACAGTCTTTTGTATTTTAACAAATAAATTATTTTTATTGCTGTCATTTAAACCAATATGTCCCCTACTGCAGTCTGTTTGGATACTGAATACCTCATTTTGATAGACGTTGAAAAATAACCCAAGAACAATTAATATTTTTTTTAATTATAGAAATGTGTAAAAATTAAAAAAAAAATCATATTGCAATCCATGTTGGCGAATCGAAGCATATAAACATATTATTCTAACAATTGTAGTCTTCTCTTGTAGACATGTAAAACTATTTTGCGTTTGACCTATCTGTCAAATTCTATGATCACATATAAATGACGATTTAGCCGTGTTTTTCGTTGTTACGAGTGCGATTTTATTAATTGCATTAGAAAGTAGATAAAACGCTCTAGAAAACAACAAAAAATTAAAGACGTGTTTGGATTAGATCATGTATAGCAAGGCGATCAGAGAGAGGGGTGCAATATCATGGAGGATAAAACGTCTTACAAAATATTCTACTGGAAATTCTTACATTTTAACCCCAATTTTGAGGCGAGACTGATGATATGATCATATTTGTACTATAATATAATAATATTGGCCCATAAATGTTCCACTGCTGGGCTCGGGCCTCCTGTAGGGGTTGCCCAGTATGGGCTGGAGCAGCGAGATGGAATGCTCCTCCGTCTCAAAGGAAGATCTTCCAGCGAGGCTAGTGTTGTTCCTCGCCAGCCTAGGCTCTTTCTTTTTGTTGTATATTGTAAATAATCTTTCTAAGTTTCGAGAAACGTTTGCGACTTCAATTATTGCACAGCGCCATCTGCTGGCTTGTAAGTGTTCCATTACGCTCCCATTATAGGGGGAACGGACAATATCCCCACCACGTTTGTCCAAGGCGGCCTGGCAAGTTTGTCACATCGGTCATCTCAATGTGCAGGTTTCATCGTGATGTTTTCCTTCACCGTTGTTAGCGCATGGTGATTGTAACTATATGCATGCACATTAGGTTATTCTGATGTGTAAGCTATATTATTGTAAAGTTTCATCAAAATCCTTTCAGTAGTTTTTGCGTGAAAGGGTAACAAACATACATCCATACATTCTTACAAACTTTCGCGTTTATAATATTAGTAGGATTTGTGCTATTTGATACTCGCTTCGTGCTATCGTTTTGGCAATGACACATTTAGCAATTTGTGCTTGAATTCAAAACGAAAGGATTTATTGTTGTTATCGCACTCTGTTTATATAGGATCTGTATGAGAGAAAATTTCTCTTGTTTCGATATATGATAAACGTTACGATGCAGTCATTTGAGGTTTGCACCTGAAGCTGATACCAGGTCTTCATTATGAGACAGGAGCATTCGACCGCTAAGTTAAATCACAGCTTGCAGCTTAATTTATTCACTGTTATTTAATTAAACTCTAATAATGAAAATAACAAAAATGTGTAAGGTAATGGAATTAGTCTGTCCGTTAGCCTATGTCTAATTATAGTTCGTTCGCGTTAAGAATGCAGCGAGTCATCATTGTTCGCCGGCCTAGCCCCGCCCCCTAACCAATCAAATCTTTTCAAATTACAAGGTCAAGTTCACAGTGACCAGTTGAAGGTATAGCTTCGAACGCGACTGTTTTGTCCTGTAATTGTGTAACCACCAATTCGTAAAAATAAAAGTGATTCGGTCATTCATAGTGGAGAGAGAAAAGTAATTACAATGTTTTTAAGTATCTTAAATAGTCTGATTTCAATGTAACTGTGTGTGAACCCCGAAATCGCCCCAAAATATGATAAATATTTAATCGATGAAATGGCTAGGAGTAACAGCATTGAAATTATCCGTTTACCTCCGTACCACTGCAAACTGAACCCCATTGAGTTGGTGTGGGCCCAAATAAAAAATATATTACTGCCAACAATACAACTTTTAAGAAGACTGATGTGAAAAAAATCTTTTATAACGCAATTCGGTTAGTAGACGCTGATCGATGGAAGAAATGCTGCGACCACGTCTTACAAGAAGAAAATACCATGTGGGATTTAGATGACGTCATGGAATTCGCTGCAGAAAATTATTTTATTATAAATACTAACGAGGGTACTAGTGATAGTGATTAAAATATTAATGACTTAATTATGATTTTTAACTTTTAAGTGTATTTTTTAAATTCATTAAACTTAATCTTTAAAAATATAATTTGTTTGAATTCTAACACCACTGTGAATACACCTTTACCCTGCAGTTGCTCTGATGGTTCACTGCATTATTAACGCGAACGAACTATAGTGTCTTTTTGGGCTAAACGTATCGTATTATAAAATTAATTTTTGTAGTCAAAGTAAATGTCAGTAACATCACTGCTACTGTTGAGAATTCTACACATTCTAGAGATAGGGGAGTTAATAAAATAATTTTGGTTTACACGACCCTGCCTTTTTCCTTCTCCCCTTCTCGTTAGACTCCTAGGCTTGCTGGTAGAGAACTCTTTTGGGCTAAGCTCGCCTTTGTACATCACCACTATTGTATAATTTTGTATGTAACTTTTTGTGTACAATAAAGAATAAAGGACATGTATGGAAATTTTCTTGATGATCAGTTGAGTGATGAACGCGAGAAAGCGTGACAAACATACTCTCGTTCGCGTTTGTTATATTGGTATTTTTTAGCTCCTTTTGGCCCGGGTGAACAAGATATGCTCGAGTCTAGTTACAATAGTACTTATATCTATATTTATTTCTAACTTACTAACTAGGTTAATACTCATGTGTGTTTGTACGTGTGTGTGTGTGTTTTATACGTATCAGGATGTGTTAGTTCTGTAATGTTGGCTATGTTTGGGAATAGTTGGTTTGGGTTGGGAAGGGTTGGGTTGTATTGGGAGTTGTTATTATATATTGGTATTAGAATTTATGTGTATAATTACAGCGGACGGTTCTGACGGGGAGCGACAAGAGAGCGCCCCCATGGAGATCCTCAGACTTGGCGAAGAGAGCCACGCCTGGACACAGTGGCAGGAAGTATTGGCACAATGCTCGGCGGTGGGTTGTATTCCATATTTTTTTTTTAACAATTTTACGGTCTCGAGTTCCGTATGAACACGTTTCTTTATAATTTTTGTTTTTGTGTGTGACATTTGTTCAATCATATGTGTGTTGTGGTGTACCTTACGAATAACTTATGATATTAATTAATTCTAATTTTAATACTAAACTTATACTAATGTAGAGTGCATGTGCAGTGTGTGCCTTATGCCTATACCTATATGTATATATTATCTTAACTAGTGCCATGTGTGTTGTTTTTTCCTTTCTGTGTCTGGGTTACTAATTTTTAGGCTCTTTGTGTGTCTTGGTTTGTTTGTTAAGTGTGCATGTAATACAATGCGGTGTTATGCAATGGTGATGTATTCCATATTAAAAATGACCTAATGTAATACTTGCAACAGCACAGAAGGATTTATGGTAATAAAAGAACAGCAGCTGGTCACTATATTTATAATCAGAGAACCCTACGGTTTTAACATATTTTGTAGACTGACTCCACACAAACATTTTTAGAACACCTCGCCATCCCTCCAACAGTTTTTACAATATCAGAAACTTATCAAATTGGCACAACTGAAAGCGGATTAAGTCTGATCTGGCCGATTGTCAGACTTCGAGGGTGAAAGGAAATAGTTCGGGCTGGAAGTAAATGGACTTACTTAATATGATTTTGAGCTGATGATATGACAAGAGCAACCGAAGTAGCAATGTGAATTTTCTTGTGACAACGCTAGATTCACTCGTCACTTATCACTGAGATCTTGGAACTTGGCTTGTAGCGTAATAGGGTAAGTACCTTAATGCGCGCGCGACTTAGTGTCTTTACGAGCGATCGATCTACACTGGCGCTGCTGAGGCGTGGAAGCGTGGATGAATTACTCGCTCGGCGGATACCTGAGTCACTTCATAGATCGTCACGCTTGGGTGTGAACAAAGTCATTTTGATAAACTATTTTAATTAAATGGATTATGAGTGACAAGAATTTAATACATTCTTGTTTGGAAATTTTAGATAATATTTTCAATTAGATATTATATTTAAAGTTTTACATGTAATAAAATAAAACGAACAGTATAAATCTATCGCGTCTGCCAACATGAAAATAAAATGTAGTGAATACCATCTATATACAAAAGAGAGATTTTGAATTATAATCTACACGTTTACCACATCATGTTAGAGATATATATTGTTACATAAAATTATGGAGAACTACTCTATACAAAACAGGCGCTAATCACAGAATAAATAAAAATATAACATTATTATTCAATTACGGAAATGGCCGATCGTATCGTTTAGAAATAAGAGGGTACATAACAAAATTAACTATTAACTTAACTTTAAAGAGAAAACACGACAAGAAAAACTATGCAACTAAATAAATGTAACACTAGTATATTTTGTGACCAACCATTCGCACAGGTTAATTGCGTTTATTTTTTATAAAAGAGCTAATAGCCCCCGTGAAAATTTAATTATCTTTATTCCGGTATATGGGATAGCTTCCGGGATAAAAAGTATCCTAAGTTCATTCTCGGAATTGAGATTACGTATATGTGTTGATGAATTATCCATATATGATTTTTATCCGTGCAGGAACGGAGAAAGAATACAATTTCCTGCGGCCGGGCGGCCTGTCGTAAGAGGCGAACTAAACAGCCCACAGCCAGGTGGTAGGGTATTTGCTCGACTGGATGTCGACCAGCCCTGGTCTACAGTATGCCGCCATAACAACCTTGTGTTGTGTTCCGGCATCAGTGACCAGGTTCCAGTCTCCTTTAAGAGAGTAACAGCGCATTTGTAGCGCCTTTGGTGTTGCAAATGTCCATAGGCGATGGTAACCACTTTCAATCAAGTAGGCCGTCCGCCTGTCTGCTGAATTCATGCAAAAAAAAATTTTTTTAAAAAATCGAGTGGTTAATTATGAATAATAATAAATTTTTATTTTAGATCTGGGTCTATATTTTGTTGTTCTTCAAAAATAATTTTTCGCTAAGAATGTGATTAAGAATTGTATATTTTCAACACTCAATATGCCCCTTCAGCCGCTTCACATACAGCGCGTTCTATTAGTAGCTCACACCCCCAAAATGCTGCCTTAGCCGTTCGACAAGGCGACCGCGGTCGTTGTGGTCGTGGCGAAAACGTCACTAATGACGTCATCATTTTCGCTCACACGACCCATGTCAAGAGGTGGGTCGAATAACCGTTCCACTTGGGTTTACGATTGTAACGCCGGCAAATAAGTGCAACGGGAAAATCGCGGTCGTGAACATGGTCGATGTGAGCCTTTAATGGAACGTAGCCTTAGCGACCACGGTCGTTTAGGTCGCCGCGAAAACGTCACTAAAGACGTCATGATTTTCGCTCACGCAGCGCTCACAACGACCATATCAAGAGGGTGGTTCGAATAATCCGTTTCACTTGAGTTTACGCTTGTAACGCCCGCAAGCAAGTGGAACACGGAAAATCGCGGTCGTGTGCGTAGTTGTTGTGAGCTTCATGTGGAACGTAGCCAGAATGTACTCGTGTTATCATCCAATTTTTTTTAATTTTTTTACGACCTGTACACTCAACTTTGATACCAGACCGTAAACTCCTTTAAAAAAGTATAGTATTCTTAATATACAGGTCTTAGATTTGACTCTAAAAATATTAAACCTCACTATTAATGCTTAATTTAAATTTGAAACGTCTAGCTAACAGTTAATTTATAAGAAAGTCTAGTTAATGTTGAATTTTAATTTGGAATGTAGCTAAAATCGAGTTTAAATTTGGAAGGTCTAGTTGACGTTGTATTTAAATTTGGAATGTCTAGCTAACATCGAGTTTAAATTTGGAAGGTCTAGTTGACGTTGTATTGAAATTTGGAATGTCTAGCTAACATCGAGTTTAAATTTGGAAGGTCTAGTTGACGTTGTATTTAAATTTGGAATGTCTAGCTAACATCGAGTTTAAATTTGGAAGGTCTAGTTGACGTTGTATTTAAATTTGGAATGTTTAGCTAACGTCGAATTTAAATTTGGAACGTCTAGCTAACGTCGAATTTAAATTTAGAAAATTCCATTCAGACTGGAGAGCCGTACATAGACGCGTCGTTTCCGGCGTCCCCCCGCTCGTTGTATTACAACGGAAGTGGCGACAGTGGCGCCGCGACGCGGTGGTTGCGGCCCCATCAGATACACGTGGACCCGGAACACCGGATGCCCTGGGTAGTCTTCCGGGATCCAAGACCTTCGGATATATCGCAGGGTGAGTAGGACTTATAAATGGTATATGAAGTTTGAAAATGGGACTTATTTTTTATAAATAACTCTCTGGGCTCAGCGGTCCAAAGTGGGTCATGGCCTCCGAGACGAGAGCACGCCACTTCTGTCCTGCATAGTGTCTTGCCAAATGTAGACTTCGAGCTCCGTCAGGTCAGCTTCTATTCTATTTTTCCAGCGAAACCAGACAACCAGACGCACCGGTTTGCGCCCCATACGAATGAAGTTTGCAGTTTCTTGCGGTGTGACAGTTAGAAAAACAAAACCAAGGACCTCATGATACTTTTATAAATTGTTTAATATTGTATTAGGTTGGGGAAAAAGTTTCTTCGCATTTTATATAAAAATTCAAAAGGTTTTTTGATAAAGTTTATTTACATTTGACTAAAGTATGTGGGTGCCATTTTGTTGGATAACTTTTTGTTATCTTGTAGGTAGGGACGTGATCCCATTGCTACAAAATTTTTGGGGCTTATGATCAAAAAATTGCGACAAGTGGTTTTGGCAGTCCTCTCGTGATGTTAACCTGACAGTGCCTAAGTAATTCTGCAGAGACCGAAACTGGTGAAAATCTGAAGGTGCAAGGTCAGGACTATACGGCGGATGCATTAACACCTCCCAGCCAAACTCTCGTAATTTTTGCTGAGTGGCTAAAGATGTGTGAGGTCTAGCGTTATCATGGTGAAAAACCACACCCCTTCTGTTGATTAATTCCGGCCGCTTTCTCTCAACTTTTTGCTTTAATCTCATCAGTTGTTCGCAGTACAGTTCAGCATCGATGCTCATGCCTGGCGGTAACAGCTCATAATGAATAATGCCCTTCCAATCCCACCATACACACAGCAACACCTTGTTGCGAGTTAACCCAGGTTTCGCCACAGTCTGTGAAGCCTGACCGGCCTTTGACCACGATCTTTTTCGCACGTTCTTATCGTACGTGATCCACTTTTCATCACCAGTTATCAGCTTCTTCAAAAATAGTTCGGTTTCATTACGTCGTAATAAAGAATCACAAACGAGTACACGGTACATTAGGTTTCTTTCAGTGAGCTCAGGAGGTACCCAAATATCGAGTTTTTTTTGTGTACCCAGCTTTTTTCAAATGCGCCAAAACTATTTTGTGGCCAATTCCCAGTTCTTCAGCTACATCGTAACTACTAATATGCCGATCTTACTCCACTTTTTCAAAAATGGCACCAATTTTGTCCGTAACAGGGCGACCAGAGCGACGTGCATCTTTGATATCAAAATTTCCGGATTGAAAACGCTTAAACAAAATTTGCACTACTCTCACAGATACTGCATTAGGTCCATAAACATCATAAATTTATTTCGCGGCTTGTGTTGTATTTTTACTGTTTTTGTAGTAAAATTTTAAAATGTATCGAATTTCTTCATTAGATTCACACATTTTATCAATAAGAAAAACAAATGAAAATCACACATTTTCCTAATTTGAATTTGGAGTTGTCTTCTTTAAAATTAAAACTTTTTAATAATACCAAAACCAGCCGAATACAAATGGTATAACCAAAGAGATCTTATTACAAGTTCATACATACTATATGCGAAAAGACTTTTTCCCCAACCTAATAATTAAGTGCAATATAGGAGTGATTATGAACTGTTTGTTTCTTTTGGCTGCGCACCAAATTAGACGGTGCATAAGTAAATGTGTGGTGGGTACATACTACATCTACAACCCCCACATTTCTGGTGACTCCGACATGATTTGAGCACGCACACAACCCCCAAAATTTTATTTAATAATCTTTTCAGGTGTCTTGGGCAACTGTTGGTTGTTGTCCGCCCTAGCTGTACTGGCGGAAAGGTCCGCCCTAGTACGAGGCGTTGTCGTCAGGGCGGAGCCCGCCCTTGGCGCTTACCAGTTGAGGCTATGCAAGGATGGAAGATGGTTAACTTTGACTGTGGACGACATGCTACCTGCTAACAAGAAAGGGAATCTTGTCTATTCACAGGTAAAACTTTCTTTCACCAGGCCTGTTACGATTGTTTGCGATTAACACAACCTCTTTATTCATTACCACCTCATTTCATTTCTACATAATATTATTATGAATCATACATGTCACTCCTCTTACATACGTCTAACATAAACAACATCTAATATTTCTCTATAACTAATGCAAAAAGCCAGTGACATCACGAAACACATAAATACTTATCGAAAGCAATAATAGCAATAGAATAAATACCAAATCAACGGTGTACACTTATTTTACATTATAAATTATCCACTTTATTCATAAAATACGGGGTTTATGAGGTTGTTAGAGAAGTCTAATGTATCTGCGTCACTTTACAAATGCCTACAAAAAATATTTTAGATTGATTACTTTAAAACAAATAAACAATTACAAAAATGCACGATTACTTGAAAAGAAACAAACAATTATAAAAAAGCACGATTAACTTAAAACAAATAACAAAAAAAATCCACTCTAAGTACTCTAAAACAAATTCACAATAACAATGTTGCACTACTACTTTCAAACAAATAAACAGCTTTAAAAATGCACGCATACTTTAAAATTAACAATTACAAAATATATGATTGCTTTAAAAGAAATAAAAAATTACTCTAAACATGATTACTCTAAAACAAATGCATAATTACAATGATGCACTATTACTTTCAAACAAACAAACAGCTTCAAAAATGCACGATTACTTTAAAACTAACAATTACAAAATACATCATTACTTTGAAATTACTCTTAAATAAATAAATAATTGCAAAAATGTACGATTACTCTAAAACAAATAAAACCCAGAATTTTAAACATGTATAAGTGAAAACATGGACAGTAAACATTTCTTTGTACTTCAGGCGAAAAGAAAACAACTGTGGGTGCCTTTGATCGAGAAGGCCGTCGCGAAACTCCATGGATGCTACGAGGCTCTCGTCTCTGGAAGGGCTATAGAAGGTGAAACATACATATCATCACCCCTATTTACCATAGGGGCAGACAGAATATATCTAAAATATTTTAAAATTCTATACTAGCCGTGTCTTTAAATTGAAGCTATTAAAAAAATACTGGTATCCTTATTGATATTGTTAAAATGCCGTTGAAATTATTATAGAATTTATTAGAACTATACAAACACGTATAACACAGGTACAAATATAACTGAATACAACCAGTCCAAACGTAATGCACGATTCAATAACACGCACAAAGTCCGTCACTAAATAAATTATCGAATGTACACAAGTCTTGCTTCGCTTGTGGTTATCGCTCGACTAACCCTCTCTCCATTGGGGCATTGCTTTATACGGCACAGATGGAATATGTCTGCCTGGCAAGCTTCGACGCAATTTCTTAGAAATCGTAACCCGCACACCTGGCAAATGACTGCCATAAAGGATTACAGTACACAATGGGCTGTTTTTCTAATCACGAATATTAAACACAAAGTAAACAAAAGAAGTCCAAATGCGGAAAGGTAATAAAGTGTGCTTTTATGATATGCAGGTGTGAATCTACTTTTGTTGGTCGTAACAATATTATAATTGCGAAAGTAACTGCCAGTAACTTAGCCAGGTGTTAGGGTATTTACCCGACTGTATGGCTACCACCCCTGGTCTAGAATATGCTGCCATAACAACCTTGAGTTGTGTTCCGGCATTAGTGACCAGGTTCCAGTCCCTCTTAAGAGAGCAGCAGCGTATTCGTAGCACCTTTGGTGTTGCAAATGTCCATAGGCGATGGTAACCGCTTGCTATCAATTAGGCCGTCTGCCTGTCTGCTGAACTCGTGCAATAAAAAAAAAACATAACTCCGATTTGGCTGAAACTCAGTGTATATAATTTCTTTTTCGATGCCAAGGATGAATGTAGGATACTTTTTATTCCGAAAAATGGGATAGTTTCTGGGGATATTTGTCGCTCTGTTTGTTATGCTTTTACTGAAAAACTACTGGACCGATTTGGCTGAAATTCGGTATACTTTCCATCCCGGATAATGGGATAGATTTTTGTAAACGTTATCCCAGAAAGTAGGATAGGTTTTTTTTTGTGATTTGCCATTGCCGTTGTGTTAATTTTAGAGTAATTTTACACATTTTTAGAAAATAAAACTGCATAGCACAACATCTTTCAGTTCCCGCCAAGAACTCCCTCTTTAAACAAGAGGCACGCACTAGTGGTTGGGTAAACTCTAGTAGGCTATATAAACCACGAGGAACACGATGCAATTTGTTTTAGATTTGTCGTCTCTTAGGGCCGGTTCCTATATCCTACCGACCGTTCATTTGCCTTACTATCGGTTAAAATTTGACAGTGGTTCCGTACAAGTGATGTCAAAATTCAACCGTCGTCAGGGCAAGTGAATGAATAGTAAGTTAAAGCAACCGGCCATTAATCTGTTTGTTCGGGATTCACGTAGAAACTACTGGGCCGAATACTACACAATATTCGGCCGAATACCAAATAGAGAAGCTGAATACTCGTGACATCTCCAGTGTTTTTTTTTTTTTTTTTATTGACATCTCTACGGTCTCTAGTTCCGTCCCCTTTTTTTACAATTAAATGTACGAAGAAGTTAAGAAGTTGTACACGCTTATTTGTTACTTTGTTATTGTGTGTGACATTTAATGAATGTATGTTTGTGTCGTGGTGTACCTTAAGAATAACTTATTATAAGTTATTCTAATTTTAATACTAAACTTATACTAATTTAGAGTGTATCTGTTACATGCTGGTGTTGTGAGGAAGTGCATGTGCAGTGTGTGCCTTGGCATATCTAATTATTTTCTTTTTATTGTTAATATTTTATCATCGATTAGGTCTCTGTACGTTGACGGGCGCACCGTGCGAGTCGGTCTCGCTGCAGGCGGGCGGCGCGGGCGGCGGGGCGGGCGGTGGCGCTCCCCTCGAGCAGTTGGACCGCGACCTGGTCTGGGCGCAGCTGCTCTCCTCCAGGCAGGCCTGCTTCCTCATGGGCGCCAGCTGCGGAGGGGGCAATATGAAGGTATGGTGACTATGCTTCTTCAGCTATTCGTAGTCCACTGCTGGGTATAAGTCAGGCTAGTTTTCTCATGGACACCAGCTGCGGAAGGGACGATATGAAAGTATAGTATGCGCAAAAGTTATATACGTTTGAAGTGAAGTTAGCTCCGTTGGTTTGCGTTGATCCAGTCAAGTGTTAAAGTACAACCTTTATTTACCTGACAGTGTAGTGAAAAAGAGATAACATTCTAGTCCCAATAGCGCAACACTCTTCCACTTTTAGTTATGTACAATAGATATCACCTCATGAACCTCACAATGGACACATACTACAATAAATTGTGACATTATTCACATAAAAAAGTCTAACAAAAAAGAAACCGACTTCAAAGGGTAACTAACTATTTATATCTATAAACTTAAGAAATGATTCGTCTCATCCAAACTTTCATCTTCTATTTCAAACCGTTCTAGTTTCATTTATCTAGCCCCCGTCTATGAAAACTACATAGATAACAAAAAGGACAAATAGGACAAAGATGACTAAAATTACAGAAATGACCAAAATAACGAAAATGACAAATCACAAAAAACCTATCCTACTTTTTCACTATACCAAAATCTATCCCTTTATCCGAGACAAAAAGTATCCCTTGTTCACCCTCGGTATTAAAATTACATATATACCGAATTTCAACCAAATCGGTTTTAATCGGTCGGTCAAATAGTTTTCCGTGAAAACGGAACAGATAGACAGACAGACAGACAGACTTACTTTCGCATTTATAATATTAATAGGGATTTACTTACTTTTATCCCAAACACTATCCCATTGTCCAGAATTAAAAGTATTAAATGTCCATTATATGTGTTGATACTAGATATATGCCAAATTCCAGCGTAACAGACAGAGTTATTTTTGCTTTTGTAATATTAGTATGGATGTATGAAGAGAAGACCTATCCTTTCAGGTAGACGAAGAGGAGTACCAGCGTCTGGGTCTGCGTCCTCGGCACGCGTACTCCGTTCTGGATGTCGTCGAGATCAGCGTCTCGGCTGGGTCGGCTGCGTCCCCCACCAGGCTACTCCGTCTGAGGAACCCCTGGGGCCATTATACGTGGCGCGGTGCTTGGGCGCACGCTTGTCCAAGGTCAGTTGAAGGTCGTTTCATTAGGGTAAGGCGTTGCATTTTTGTCAAAATGTCTCTCCTCTTATTTTACGCAGGAAAGAGGGTCTTCTTATCTTCCTTATGTTTTTGTCTTTTTCTTTCTTTTCTTTCAGTATAAAAAATTGGGATAATTTTTTATTTATTTTTTGTTTTTTCTTTTTGATTCTCTTCGAAAGAGCCAGAACGTCCGTACGTTCGTTTTCCTCCACCTCCTGGTGGTCCTTCACCCAGAACAACTGTAGCCCCACGGCGAGTGGATGCGTGGTACTCAGACTACCACCACCACAGTTTGGGAGTACCGATATCAAGTTGCTATATATGTCGTGGCTGACTACAGGGCTCGCCAGGATCACCTCCGGTGCCTTGCATATGGCTAGCAGTTCGGCTTGGTAGATCGTGCAGTAAGACTTAAATAATAATAATAATAACAGCCCATAACTGTCCCACTGCTGGGCTCGGGCTTCCCATTGTAGGGGAACGGACAGTATACCCGCCACGCTTGTCCATGGCGGCTTGGCAGGTTTGCTACACCAGTTATCTCGATGTGCAGGTTGCATCACGATGTTTTCCTTCACCGTTAGCACGTGGTAATTGTATCAGTAAGACTTACTTCCCTTCAATTTTACTGCATGGTGGTGGTGGTTATCAACCTCTGTCTGGTCTAAACGCGCCTCTTATTAAATCATGTCTGTCTGTTTGTCCATCATTCAAGTTCTAAGAAACTATTGAATGTGTATGGAAGTCGTAATATGATATGGAGTTGTAATCTATATAAGGTTATATTTTAAAAACACGAAAATAAAGCTTAGTACTGGCCGCCACATTTATAGCTAAGAGTTTTTATTTCTATGATTATAGTTGGTAGGTCCTAAAAACGTGACTATTTTTCTATGACATAGTCGTTGGCTGTCACGTTTATAGCTAAGAATTTTTATTTCTATGATTATAGTGGGTAGGTCCTAAAAAACGTGACTATTTTTTCTATGACATAGTCGTTGGCTGTCACGTTTATAGCTAAGAATTTTTATTTCTATGATTATAGTGGGTAGGTCCTTAAAAACGTAACTATTTTTTCTATGACATAGTCGTTGGCGATCACGTTTATAGCTAAGAATTTTTATTTCTATGATTATGGTGGGTAGGTCCTAAAAAACGTGACTATTTTTTCTATGACATAGTCGTTGGCTGTCACGTTTATAGCTAAGAATTTTTATTTCTATGATTATGGTGGGTAGGTCCTAAAAAACGTGACTATTTTTTCTATGACATAGTCGTTGGCTGTCACGTTTATAGCTAAGAATTTTTATTTCTATGATTATGGTGGGTAGGTCTAAAAAACGTGACTATTTTTCTATGACATAGTCGTTGGCTGTCACGTTTATAGCTAAGAATTTTTATTTCTATGATTATGGTGGGTAGGTCTAAAAAACGTGATTATTTTTTCTATGACATAGTCGTTGGCTGTCACGTTTATAGCTAAAATTTTTATTTCTATGATTATGGTGGGTAGGTCCTAAAAACGTGACTATTTTTTCTATGACATAGTCGTTGGCTGTCACGTTTATAGCTAAAATTTTTATTTCTATGATTATGGTGGGTAGGTCCTAAAAACGTGACTATTTTTCTATGACATAGTCGTTGGCTGTCACGTTTATAGCTAAGAATTTTATTTCTATGATTATGGTGGGTAGGTCCTAAAAAACGTGACTATTTTTTCTATGACATAGTCGTTGGCTGTCACGTTTATAGCTAAGAATTTTTATTTCTATGATTATGGTGGGTAGGTCCTAAAAAACGTGACTATTTTTTCTATGACATAGTCGTTGGCTGTCACGTTTATAGCTAAGAATTTTTATTTCTATGATTATGGTGGGTAGGTCTAAAAAACGTGACTATTTTTTCTATGACATAGTCGTTGGCTGTCACGTTTATAGCTAAGAATTTTTATTTCTATGATTATGGTGGGTAGGTCTAAAAACGTGACTATTTTTCTATGACATAGTCGTTGGCTGTCACGTTTATAGCTAAATTTTTATTTCTATGATTATGGTGGGTAGGTCTAAAAAACGTGACTATTTTTTCTATGACATAGTCGTTGGCTGTCACGTTTATAGCTAAGAATTTTTATTTCTATGATTATGGTGGGTAGGTCCTAAAAAACGTGACTATTTTTTCTATGACATAGTCGTTGGCTGTCACGTTTATAGCTAAGAATTTTTATTTCTATGATTATGGTGGGTAGGTCCTAAAAAACGTGACTATTTTTTCTATGACATAGTCGTTGGCTGTCACGTTTATAGCTAAGAATTTTTATTTCTATGATTATAGTCTGTAGGTCCTAATAAAGTGACTATTTTTTTTATATGACAGTCGTTAGGTTATATAAAAACGTGACTACTTTCCTTAATGGTGTCAATAGGTCGAGAGATTTAGTTCTCAAAGTAAAATTGTATCTTCCCCCTTATATCTTTTAAACTACGTAGTGGATTCTGAAAACTCTGAATAATATTTTAAATAAATTCAGTAGTTTTCGATTGAATTATTTTTTTGGTGTCATTATACTCAAAATGCCAATAGTAATAACAATCAATCCTCCATATATTTAGGGTAACGGACACTTGGACAGTATACCCACCACGCTTGCCCAGGACGGTTTGGTGGGTTTCACACATCGGTTATCTTGGCGTTTTCCTTTACTGTCAGCACCAACCAGGTCAGAACACCGCCGGGGTGGTCGATTCGAACCCATGTCATTTGTGACATGTATTTAGGATCCGCGAGCACTATAGCCGCTAACTAACGAAACGCAGGCCTAGTGCCTAGCTCGGGAATTAGGGACTTCCACATTACTTTCTGTATCTGATTTTTTGTAATAATAGTAGATTGTGACACGAGTGGAGAAAGTGACTTGTTTTGGTTCAAGAGCGTAGCGAGGGCGTTAATAGTGTGAATGCCTAAATAGGCCTTTCATCCAAAGTTAACATTCTGATTTTCATTTTGAATATAAGGAAAGTAAATAAAAACTGGTTAGTTAAACAAGCAATTACTTCTCTAATGACAACGGGCGTTAAATCCATATCTAAATCTCATGAACTCGTTTAATATGTCATATGAAACGTCAAGTAAATGTCTTTTTCTGTGGCATTCTACCAGCCAGTATTTTTTGTCACTGACAGTAAATATTTAGCTCAAATAATTTATAAGTATAAAATGATGTTACAAAATTGTTGATATTTTTTTATTACAGTTTATGTCGCGATTTACCAGTAGCTGTAAAAAAAGTTGGGACATTAGTCGCATTATTTTTACATTTTTTTATAGCAGAAAAATCGTTGCCTAGGGACGAAAGTACTGTTTTCATCCCTGTGATCAGGCAACTTCAAGCGTACTTTCAGAACATGAGAAATGAAAAGATTAATATTCATTGTATGTCTCTGTAGACAACGAGCCATAAAAATGGCTCAAATTGTTAGATGGCTTGCGTGGGGCCATGAGAAAGCCAACATGTAGAGCCCCCTTGGACAATTTGAGGTTAAGGTGGCGTGACACTGACCGGCGATTGTCTCTGTCTGCACTATATAAAAATGTACCCAAAGACAAGACTCGGCCAGTGTAGGACTATTGTATGGAACGAGAACAAAAGATACCGGGCTATTGGGATGAATTGGTAGTGGAACTGGGGATCTGGGACTATGGCGTCTGCCCGTTGCAATGATCAAGGAACATGGAAAAAATGGGCACACGGTGACTCGCCACTCGCTGCATTTTTTTTTATTGCATGAGTTCAGCAGACAGGCAGAGGGCCCACTTGATGGAA
The DNA here is from genome assembly GCA_039645545.1 of Dendrolimus houi. Taxonomy (NCBI): domain Eukaryota; kingdom Metazoa; phylum Arthropoda; class Insecta; order Lepidoptera; family Lasiocampidae; genus Dendrolimus; species Dendrolimus houi. The sequence continues at coordinate 1,986,348 of CM077136.1, read as the reverse complement.
AGCGATTACCATCGCCCGTGGACATTTGCAACATCAAAGGTGCTACAAATGCTCCGTTGCTCTTTTAAGGGAGACTAGGACCTGGTAACTAATGCCGGAACACAACTCAAGGTTGTTATGGCGGTATACTCTAGACGAGGAGTGGTAGCCATCCAGTCGGGTATGGGCCCCTAAAAATGCCGTACAACAGTGGCGAGGGGCAAAGTGAGTGTAAGAGGCTAAGGGGTGTCGAAAGGTGGGCTGCAGGCCCACTGAAGCTACTTCCGACGTTATGCCATCTTTCACTTCCACTCCTGGAGCACGAGTCTTAGCTCTAGCGATCTCCACTCTGTGCCGGCTTGTTAAGGCAAGCATGGGGCGGGTCCGAGGGGTCGCTACTCACCTAAGGCTTCGCCATGAAGTCCCCTGCGGGTCTTATTATTAACCACTGAGTTATAACCGTTTTTAGTCACTTCCAAGCATACCTAACCAACTTATTTGTCCAAAGGTGGACTGAGGATACTAGGAGAGCGGTACACGCTCAAGTCGGTAGCAGTGACGCCGACAGGGATCAGGGTGTCTTCTGGATCAGTTTTGACGACGTGCTCAAGTAAGTGGCAATATTTCAGCTCTGCAGTTTGAGAACCAAGCGATTGACATTGTTTTTAAAATACATATTTGTGCATTTATTGTTTTACTGGGCATTTGCTATGTATTGAGCTCACCAAAACAAGTAAAGACTGATAATTATAATTAAGGTTCATAATTAATGATTTTAAGCGTGGAATTTTATTTCGACGTTTGGGCCACTTTTTAGTAGCAGTGATCGCGAATATATCAGATATTTCCATAGACACTTTATTGCTATTCCAGATATTTCCATAAACACTGGTGATATTCCAGAAATTTCCATAGACACTTTATTGATATACCAGAAATTTCCATAGACACTTTATTGCTATCCCAGATATTTCCATAAACACTTTGTTGATATACCAGATATTTTCATAGACACTTTATTGATATACCAGAAATTTCCATAGACACTTTCTTGATATACCAGATATGTCCATAGACACTTTATTGATATCCCAGATATTTCCATAAACACTTTGTTGATATACCAGAAATTTCCATAGACACTTTATTGATATACCAGATATGTCCATAGACACTTTATTGATATACCAGATATTTCCATAGACACTTTATTGCTATCCCAGATATTTCCATAAACACTTTGTTGATATTCCAGATATTTCCAGAGACACTTTTTTGATATTCCAGATATTTCCATAAACACTTTATTGCTATTCCAGATATTTCCATAAACACTGGTGATATTCCAGATATTTCCAGAGACACTTTTTTGGTATTCCAGATATTTCCATAAACACTTTATTGCTATTCCAGATATTTCCATAAACACTTTGTTGATATACCAGAAATTTCCATAGACACTTTATTGATATACCAGATATGTCTATAGACACTTTATTGATATACCAGATATTTCCATAGACACTTTATTGCTATCCCAGATATTTCCATAAACACTTTGTTGATATACCAGAAATTTCCATAGACACTTTATTGATATACCAGATATGTCCATAGACACTTTATTGATATACCAGATATTTCCATAGACACTTTATTGCTATCCCAGATATTTCCATAAACACTTTGTTGATATTCCAGATATTTCCAGAGACACTTTTTTGATATTCCAGATATTTCCATAAACACTTTATTGCTATTCCAGATATTTCCATAAACACTTTGTTGATATACCAGAAATTTCCATAGACACTTTATTGATATACCAGATATGTCCATAGACACTTTATTGATATACCAGATATTTCCATAGACACTTTATTGCTATCCCAGATATTTCCATAAACACTTTGTTGATATTCCAGATATTTCCAGAGACACTTTTTTGATATTCCAGATATTTCCATAAACACTTTATTGCTATTCCAGATATTTCCATAAACACTGGTGATATTCCAGATATTTCCAGACACTTTTTTGGTATTCCAGATATTTCCATAAACACTTTATTGCTATTCCAGATATTTCCATAAACACTTTGTTGATATACCAGAAATTTCCATAGACACTTTATTGATATACCAGATATGTCCATAGACACTTTATTGATATACCAGATATTTCCATAGACACTTTATTGCTATCCAAGTTATTTCCATAAACACTTTGTTGATATTCCAGATATTTCCAGATACACTTTTTTGATATTCCAGATATTTCCATAAACACTTTATTGCTGTTCCAGATATTTCCATAAACACTTTGTTGATATACCAGAAATTTCCATAGACACTTTATTGATATTCCAGATATTTCCAGAGACACTTTTTTGATATTCCAGATATTTCCATAAACACTTTATTGCTATTCCAGATATTTCCATAAACACTTTGTTGATATACCAGAAACTTCCATAGACACTTTATTGATATACCAGATATGTCCATAGACACTTTATTGATATACCAGATATTTCCATAGACACTTTATTGCTATCCCAGTTATTTCCATAAACACTTTGTTGATATTCCAGATATTTCCAGATACACTTTTTTGATATTCCAGATATTTCCATAAACACTTTATTGCTGTTCCAGATATTTCCATAAACACTTTGTTGATATACCAGAAATTTCCATAGACACTTTATTGATATTCCAGATATTTCCAGAGACACTTTTTTGATATTCCAGATATTTCCATAAACACTTTATTGCTATTCCAGATATTTCCATAAACACTTTGTTGATATACCAGAAATTTCCATAGACACTTTATTGATATTACAGATATTTCCAGAGACACTTTTTTGATATTCCAGATATTTCCATAAACACTTTATTGCTATTCCAGATATTTCCATAAACACTTTGTTGATATACCAGAAATTTCCATAGACACTTTATTGATATTACAGATATTTCCATAGACACTTTATTGATATACCAGATATTTCCATAGACACTTTATTGCTATCCCAGATATTTCCATAAACACTTTGTTGATATTCCAGATATTTCCAGAGACACTTTTTTGATATACCAGAAATTTCCATAGACACTATTGATATTCCAGATATTTCCATAAACACTTTAATGATATTCCAGATATTTTCTTAGACACTTTATTGATATACCAGAAACTTCCATAGACACTTTATTGATATACCAGATATGTCCATAGACACTTTATTGATATACCAGATATTTCCATAAACACTTTATTGCTATCCCAGATATTTCCATAAACACTTTGTTGATATTCCAGATATTTCCAGAGACACTTTTTTGATATTCCAGATATTTCCATAAACACTTTATTGCTATTCCAGATATTTCCATAAACACTTTGTTGATATACCAGAAATTTCCATAGACACTTTATTGATATACCAGATATGTCCATAGACACTTTATTGATATACCAGATATGTCCATATACACTTTATTGATATACCAGATATTTCCATAGACACTCTATTGCTATCCCAGATATTTCCAGAGACACTTTTTTGATATTCCAGATATTTCCATAAACACTTTAATGATATTCCAGATATTTTCTTAGACACTTTATTGATATACCAAAAATTTCCATAGACACTTTATTGCTATCCCAGATATTTCCATAAACACTGTTGATATACCAGATATTTTCATAGACACTTTATTGATATACCAGAAATTTCCATAGACACTTTCTTGATATACCAGATATGTCCATATACACTTTATTGATATACCAGATATTTCCATAGACACTTTATTGCTATCCCAGATATTTCCAGAGACACTTTTTTGATATTCCAGATATTTCTATAAACACTTTGTTGATATTCCAGATATTTCCAGAGACACTTTTTTAATATACCAGAAATTTCCATAGATACTTTATTGATATTACAGATATTTCCATAGACACTTTATTGATATTACAGATATTTCCATAAACACTTTAATGATATTCCAGATATTTCCATAGACACTTTATTGCTGTCCCAGATATTTCCAGAGACACTTTTTTGATATTCCAGATATTTCCATAAACACTTTAATGATATTCCAGATATTTTCATAGACACTTTATTGATATACCAGAAATTTCCATAGACACTTTATTGCTATCCCAGATATTTCCATAAACACTTTCTTGATACACCAGATATGTCCATATACGCTTTATTGATATACCAGATATTTCCATAGACACTTTATTGCTATCCCAGATATTTCCAGAGACACTTTTTTGATATTCCAGATATTTCCATAAACACTTTAATGATATTCCAGATAATTCCATAGACACTTTATTGCTATCCCAGATATTTACAGAGACACTTTTTTGATATTCCAGATATTTCCATAAACACTTTAATGATATTCCAGATATTTCTATAAACACTTTGTTGATATACCAGATATTTTCATAGACACTTTATTGATATACCAGAAATTTCCATAGACACTTTATTGATATACCAGAAATTTCCATAGACACTTTATTGCTATCCCAGATATTTCCATAGACACTTTATTGCTATCCCAGATATTTCCATAAACACTTTGTTGATATTCCAGATATTTCCAGAGACACTTTTTTGATATTCCAGATATTTCCATAAACACTAATGATATTCCAGATATTTTCATAGACACTTTATTGATATACCAGGAATTTCCATAGACACTTTATTCATATACCAGAAATTTCCATAGACACTTTATTGCTATCCCAGATATTTCCATAAACACTTTGTTGATATACCAGATATTTTCATAGACACTTTATTGATATACCAGAAATTTCCATAGACACTTTATTGATATACCAGAAATTTCCATAGACACTTTCTTGATATACCAGATATTTCCATAAACACTTTGTTGATATTCCAGATATTTCCAGAGACACTGTTTTGATATTCCAGATAAACACTTTTTCACTTTATTGATATACCAGATATTCCATAGACACTTGATTGATATACCAGAAATTTCCATAGACACTTTCTTGATATACCAGATATGTCCATAGACACTTTATTGATATACCAGATATTTCCATAGATATATCCAGATATTTCCATAAACACTTTATTGATATACCAGATATTTCCATAGACACTTTTTATTGATATACCAGATATTTTCATAGACACTTTATTGATATACCAGATACCAGAAATTTCCATAGACACTTTCTTGATATACCAGAAATTTCCATAGACAGACATTGATATACCAGATATTTCCATAGACACTTTATTGCTATCCCAGATATTTCCATAAACACTTTGTTGATATTCCAGATATTTCCATAAACACTTTAATTATATTCCAGATTTTTCCATAAACACTTTATTGGTATTCCAGATATTTCGATTGCATAGACATATGCAAAGTGCGTGTGGGATGGCACGAGGTGCGGCTCGCCGGCATCCTGCCGCCGATGTCGTCCACGCGGCACTTGACGTGCCTGCTGCTTACGGCGACGCAACCGACCGAAGTTGACTTCACTCTGTTTCAGGAGGGACAAAGGTGGGTCACGTAAACTTAATTGCCGCGAAACCTTGTTATAACGAACTTCGATATAAAGATTTTATCGATTTAACGAATTCTTAGAAATCTCCTAGAACCAGCCGTAACAATTAATATACATTCAAACACTTGATCACTGACCATTATTTGTCCAATAAATAACATTTGTTGCAGTAAATAGAATTATATTATTGTTCGCATATAGATATATGTAATTTATATTATTAAAATCTATTTAATTATGTACATCTATAGTAGTATATCATTATTATTTTGGTTTTTTTTTTTAATTATATTTTATTACGATTGAATTAGTTTTAATTTAGTAATACCATCAAATATTATTTAATTTTTCTTGTAATGTCTCCTTGGACACCGCGTTGCCTGGAAGAGATCGCTTTAAGCGATAAGGCCGCCCATTATTCTAATGGAAATGTATTCATACTAAATTGTCTAGGTTTAAGTTATGGTGAACAATAAAGAGTTTTCATTTCATACATACATACATATTATCACGCCTGTTTCCCATTGGGGTATTACTAATCGAGAGTACTACAAACTTCTTACTCGTCTCGTAGTCGTCGCTTGACTGCCCACCCCTCCATTCGGGCATTGTCTTCTATCAACTACACAGTACAAAAAAATTGGCCGCGTGCACTGAGTTTCCGAGAAATAGTGAATTGCACACCTGTGAACGGCTAACAAAGTCGAAAACAATAACAATAAGGATTAGTTCGACGCTAATGATGGCTATGAAACAAGTAGAAAAACAATAGCATGTTTTTCTTCATTACAAATTCAAACACAAAAGAATTCCTAAATCCGGGAAGACAATAAACTGCGCTTATCTTTGACGGCATGTAACAATATCTTCAATTTGATCATGGTGAGTACATCCCGGCCGACCGACACCGTCTCTACCACTCACATTACTGTCGTATACTTGTTTTGTGATTCTGCTTTCAATTCATTCAGAATTAATATAATACAAAATATACCTTTTCATTTCTCGTATTCTGAGTGTAAGCTTCCTGATCACAGGGAGGGAAATAGTACTTTTCGTCCCCGGGGAAACTATTTTCCCTGCAGTCAAAAAAATTGAACCATAGATACATGCGACTCATGTCCCAAAGTAATATTAAAAACTTTTCATTGTATGAAAGTTTTGACAATGGAAGAAGGAAAGGGAAATCAATAAAAACCACCAGGACTCATACTTTATTTGCTAATTACCAATATAAAGTGCATTCCACACATATATTTAGTCAATTTAATAAAGTATTACAATTTGGTAATATGAAATATTATGGCTGTAAGAATATTGATACAAAGTGGCTATTATTTAAAACATACAAAGAATGTGAAGATTTTTTTGTGTATATTACATATTAATCATAGTTTGTAAACATAAAAACAAACACTTAGTCTCATACATCTACGCACACACATGCACACAGATATACAAATAATTTTCATGTGTTTTGTATGTATAAGTATTATTCTAACTAGCTGCGCCCCGCGGTTTTATCCGCGTGGTGATGGAAAATCGTTATATTTTGGATAATTCACACTCTATCTTTATAAATTATAGCCTATGTGTTGTTCTGATGTGTAAGCTATATTATTGTAAAATTTCATCAAAATCCATTCAGTAGTTTTTGCGTGAAAGAGTAACAAATATACATCCATATACTCTTACAAACTTTCGCGTTTATAATATTAGTAGGATAAAAGTTATCTTTTGATGTTTGAGTTGATTGAGAGCGGGTCCTTCTGACACAAGTATATATTAATATTTAATAGAAGAACCCAACCCCAAAACTTCTGTGTGTACTTTTGGAACAAAAATAAATTTATTTATTAATATTGTTACGAGTGAGCGGGACTCGAATTAAAATGTCGTTGGAATTATTATAGAGTTTATTAGAACTATACAAACATTTATAGCACAGGCATACATATAACCGAACACAACAAATCTAAACATAATGCAGAAGGTCGTAAGTCAATAAAACACGCAAAGTCCGTCAATATTAGATTCCCGAATGTACACACGTCACGCTTGGATCGTGGTTCTCGCTCAACTGCCTCCTATCTGCATCAGGCCATCGTTTTATATTGCACAAATGTAAATATGCCCGCCCGGCAAGCGTCGACATAACTTCCTAGAATCCGCTTGTACCCATAATCCGTAACACCTGGCTAATGACAATAGGTTGTGCTCCATAATAAGTAAACAAAAGAAGACGATCATAAAAGGATTACAATCAGTTCAAATGCCGGTAGGTAATAAAATGTGCTTTTACAGATTTGTACGTGGAATTTGTCTTTGTCGGGGCCTAGGTTGTAACAATATTATGTCCTAACTTTTTATACAACCACTTGTTAAATCGCGGCGTAAATTTTAATAGAAAAATATCAACAAATTTGTAACATCGTTTTATACTTTCAAATTACTTTTCATATCTATATATTAATACGTGAAGCAAAAACTTTGTACCCCTTTTTACGAGAATTGCGCGGACGGAGGAGTATGAAATTTCGCACACTTATAGTTTATATAGAGAAGAAGCGACGAAGGCTAATAATTTTTTTTAATTACGCATAAACAATACATTAAATCAATAAAAAAAAACATTACACACACGCATATATACTCTATTCTTTATTGCTGCCTTGGCGAAATCTGTGATTATAGAAGTATAGTCTTTGACTTTAATTATTGTGGTCGAATTTCGACCACGGGCGACAACCAGTTTACTTATATATTAAACTTTGATATTTTATGCTTTATATTGTACATTTTTCAGGAATTCAGCCAAAAGCCAGCGGTCTCAGTTGGATTTGTGCGTTGTGGTATTCCGAACTAAGTCCGGTCCGAATGCCCAAGTTGGGAAATTGGTCGCGCACAGTAAAAGACAGGTTAGTATTTAGTTTCTCGTTACCAAAAGCACACACACACATACACGCACGTACACACATACGTTTGCGCTTATGGGTGTGTGTGTGTGTTTGTGTATGTGGCTGTGTGTCTGCCTGTGTCTGTGTGTCTGTGTGTGTGTGTGTGTGTGCGCGCGTGTGTGTGTGTGTGTGTGTGCGTGCGTGTGTGTGTGCGTGCGCGTGCGTGCGTGGGCGTAGAAACCAACATAAATGTTTCACTAAGCCCTGACTATATTATATAGCTTGATGATTAATTCACTCGCGTCCCAAATTCAAATGACGTAGGTTCGAATCCGGGCCGGAAAAGCATGCACCACTTGGATAGTTTTTAGATCTAATATGCATATTGTAACAATTACCACGTGTTGACGGTAAAGGAGACCATCGTGATGAAATTTGCACATCGTGATGCCTGATGTGTTAAGGGAGGTTCAAGCCCAGCAGTGGGACGTTTGTTGGGGTGATGAAATTAAGTTATGGATTCATTTCAAGGTTCGGGGATTTGTCGGTTGCCACAAGATGTTGGAGAAGGGCTTCTATCTGGTGGTCTGCCTGGCGTTCAACCATTGGCATACGGGCTTGGAGCTAGCGGACAGTTCTGGTTGGCCTCGCCACGTGCTGGCTGCGCACTCCTCGAAGCCGCTGGCCGTGGAGAGGCCGTCCCTCCATCCCCACATCTTGGCGGACGCGATAATAGGTTTGACCTTGGCCAGGGGCCAAAGGCATGAAGGCAGGCAGGGCATGACCGCTTATTATTTGACTAAGGTATGTGCTATTTTGGTTTATTTTTGGGAAAAATATCTTAATTAAATTGAGGGGCTAGTATCTCAAAACCTAGTAACTGACAGTTCGAATATTTTTCAAAGGCATATGTACACGAAAAAATAATAAAAACAAAATTAAAAAATCTAAAACCCGACTTCAAAAATGACTGATGATGATTTAAAAGTAATGCACTAAGAAAAACGAAACAAGATTAAGAATTAGAAAATAAAATTAAAATACTATATTTAAATAGTACATTAATTTATAAAATCTTAAATAAGAAGATTCATTCCGAAATAAAATCTATCAAAAGGCACAAAGTATAAAAAAATCTTCTAAGTAATAAAGATAACTTAATACTCCCGGCACCCAGAACGAATTACGGTAAAAGCAGTATATTATTTGAAGGAGCCCAAACACATAATCAACTCCCAGAAACCATGAAAGAAGCAAAATCCATAAGTATTTAAAAATGTCTAAAATATTATTATTAAAGACATTACTCATATAAAAATAAATACATTATAAAGAAAACACTAACAAGTTACACAGTGACACTTCCACGAAATCTATATCCTTGTTTCTTTTGGTTCGAAGGAACTTGTAACTTGCATGTACAAAAAATAAATCAAAACTACCTGCAACTTTAGTATTTGTGCTTTCTATGTTCTTCTCATAGTTTAAGCGAATTGTAAAAAATATTTTATGAGAAATAAAGTTCTTTAACCCGAAATAAACTATATACTGTAGTGGAACACTTAAAAGCCAATTGTAATACTTGCAACAACTCAGAAGGGCTTATGGCTTTTACTAAAAGAACAGCAACTGGTCACAATAATTTATATTCACAGAACCTTACGGTTTTAACATATTTCATACACCGACTATTCAAACTCGACAAGCTCCAATTTTACAGTATATGAAACTTAGCATATTGGCACAACCGATAGCGGATTTAAGTCATTTATAAACTATTTTAATTAAAGGATTATGCATGACAAGAATTTAATACATTATTGTTGTTTGGATATTTCAGATAATATTTTGTATAAGATATTGTATTAAATATTATACTTAAAGTGCAATAATAAGTGTATTATGCAATAAAATAAGTCGAACACAGTATAAATCTATCACGTCTGCCAACATGAAAATAAAATGTAGCGAATACCGTCTATGTACAATTGTGAGGTTTGTATTATAATCTGTACACAATTATCACATTATACGAAGGATAATTATTGTAACAAATTTATTGTAAATTATAGACAAGTACTCTATACAAAACAGGCGCTAATTACCGAATAAATAAAATATAACATTATGATTCAATTAAGGAAATGGCCGATTGTATCGTTCAGAAATAAGAAGGTACATAACAAAATCAATTATTAACTTTAAAAAGAAACACGACAAGAACAACTATGCTACTTAATAACTGTAACACAATAGATGGCGCTGTGCAATAATTGATGTCACAAACGTTTTCCGAAACATACAAAGAATATATACCAATTTTCAACTATAACAGATGGGCCTGGGCCTGCGAGGAACAACACGAGCCTCGCTGGAAGATCTTCCTTTGAGACGGAAGAGCATTCCATCTCGCTCCTCCACCCGAGTCCACCCTATACGGGGCACCCACTTCAAAACAAAGTAAACTCCACTTCGGTGTAACAGACTATACTATGAGCTGAAAACCTAAGTAAAATACCCGCAATAAATTTGTTTCTCCTGTCTAAGCATACTTGGGTTTTTAAGACGTATATAACGATACCTGACGTTATAACTGACAGAGACGTATATATATATATGACTGTCGAAATTCATCAAGCTTTTTGAAAAATACGAGGTAATAAAGAAATTTACAAACATGGCGGTCGGGTAAACAGTGCACAATCATTTATTTTATAACTACTACTAGGATACGCCTGCAACTTCGTTCATACTTGATTTGAAATTTCCGCGGGATTCCCGGGACACAAAGTACCGCAGCTATGGTTTTAGTGAAAACCGTCTCGGGATAAGCTAATTTTTATGCACCCGAACAACTAGAAACCGCTTCCAGAAAATTTCCGGAATGATAAATATTACACATTTTATTGCATAAAATTTGCTTTCGATCAGTGAATAAATCACATTGGAATTCGATTTTCCTTAATCTGACTTTTTTTGAAAATTTCCCCCGGCTTTCCTGGGATAAGAAGTAGTGCAGATTTTATGTCTAAGAATTTGTTGTCAACCAGCGAAAACGCATCGAAATCGGCCGCGTAGTTTTTACGTGAACCCCAAACAAACAGACAAGAAATAAATAAAAAAATACACCGTGTTCTCCGTCGTTTATATAGTCTATTCCAGTTGGTTATTTTTTAAATAGCTTCAATGTACAGACACGACATGTTTAGAATTATATAGTATTGTAGTACATATTTAAAAAAAATTAAACTGCATGGTTGAGCGTAATCCTTGGAATTAGCTAGCCGAAAACCCAAAATGTAATATGTTGGCAACTTTTTGTATTTCTTTTTGTCACACTAATAACAAACGTGACCCTTTGTGTAGGGCTGGGCCGGTCTTGTGGTCATGGTGGAGAACAGACATACAGACAAATGGATTCACGTGAAATGCGACTGCCAGGAGAGTTACAATGTCGTATCCACCAGGGGCGAGTTGAAAACCATCGATTCAGTACCACCGTTGCACAGGTAAGTTCATATGATAAGTCTGTTTGACGGTTTGAAAGAAGGAAAATAATGTTTATTTAGAGTTATTTAAAATAGAGCTTATACATAAACAGTTTAACAAAAGCTAAAGGTTAACTAACAGGCCCTAACTCAGCAAATGCTGGTTGATAACAACCAACGCTGGTCTTCCGTTAGTGTCAGGCAATAACGTCGCCTTCACAGAAGAAAAGAAAACTAATGAACATTTAACATAAATACATAATATGTTATGAAATGATTATTGAAATGTGAAAATAATGATTTTGAAAAATAATAATAGGTACATCACGTATAAAAAGAAATGAATTAAATAGAGCTATGAGAAAGACACAACCAGGCTTACTAAAAGGATTGGAAGCAGTTCGCGATCAGCTTCCTTGCGTAGCGGTCACGAATGCGCTCCTCACATCTATCTAATACAATTTTTCGCGCTTTTCTACCTGGAAAAGCGATAAATTGTTAGTTCTGTGTACAGGTGATAGTGTACTAGTGTTTGTTCGTTTGGATTGCGGTGCGGAAAGCAGTTTTGGCCGGTGAGTCCCATTTCTCTCTCCGCTTGCTAGTGTCGTGCGCAAAATCAGTTGCGCGCTTTTGTAACGGTTTTTGTGTGTGTAGTGTTTTCGCGCGCCTTTCTGGTCTCCTCTCGGGTCAGGGCCTCCAGTAATGGACGGCCCAAGTACCCGAAGGCCCCAGGGAGCCGAGTGTCCCGCGCAAGCGGGATCACAGCGGCTCCAACAATGGATGGGCCATGAAGGAGATAGGGAGACGCGGAAAAGAAGTCTTCCTGGTTCGTCGCAGCCGCAGCGCCGCGGAACCTCGTCTCGGGCGCCCGGGTCAGCCGTTGTCACGGCTACCGGGCTGCCCGCTTCGATAGGGGGTGCATCGGCGGTGGTCGACCTCACCGCCGCCGGGCCCCGCGATAAGGAGAGCGCGACGATGGGGCCGCCTTCGGCTCCCGCCGCGCCTAGGTTCCCGCCATGCGTGCCGCGCGCAAGAGCGCGGCACACACGGCCGTAGGTAGGAGGTGGTGCTCGCCGCGAACTCGGCCGTTCTCATGGCCGTGAGCGCGGCGAACGCCATCGTAGAGAATGTCTACAGGGCGCAAACGCCACCTGCACGGGCTTCACCTGTGCAGGGGCCAAGCGCCTTCGTGGACCACGTAGACATCGCGCCGTCGGGCAGCGTCCCAGATTCGCTGGAGTACGCACTCGACGACGCGATTCGCGTCTTCTGCGGCCCGCACGCCGAGGCGACTGCATGTGCGCCGACACCGGTCAGGTCGGTGTACACAGCGGCCGGCTCGGCGACAGCGGGGGGCGATGGCCCCACGACGGTGTCGACTAGCGCGCGGGCTTCACCCGTGCCCTCGGCATCGGCTTGCGCACCGGCTTCACCCGTGCGCAGCGTGGGGGACGACCGCCCCGCGACACCGGTTGCCGCGCGGACTTCACCCGCGCCAACGACCGGGGTCGTTGTTAGGGATGGTGATATAGGTGCGGTGGCGGCGATGATGTTGTCTTCTTTCCCTACTGGGACTGTCGCCGCCACCGCTTCGTCCAGCTTCGTCCCCGAATCGAGGCAGCGGTTCTGGGACCGCAGCGCCGACTCGGAAAGCACATCGGGTGCTTCCACGCCGGCGCGGGCGCGATCGCCGCTGCGTCGCACGGGCGACGCGACGGCGAGCGTGCTCGCGCGGGTGCGGAGGCCTACCTCCGCACCGAAGAAGGGGGGAAAAGGGCCGTAGGGCCAGGAAGGCCACTGCTGCCAAACTGGCCGCGGCTAGCCAGTGCGCCGCGCTCATAGGGGACGTGCGTGTGCTCGGCCCTGGGGAGCTCCGCCTCAGCGGCGAGCGCCCAGGTCGCCGACATCCTCCAGGTCGCCCAGACGTCGGGCAACCTGAAGGGCGCATACGTGCGCCGACTGAAGGAGGCTGCGACCCGGCTGTCGGACATAGTCGACACGCTGGTGACGCGGAATCAGAGTCGGAAGCCTGGAGACTCGGCAACGAGAACTCCAGGCTGCGCGCCGAGCTCGGCGCCTTGCGGGAGGAGAACCTCTCCTACCGCAAGGAGTTCGAGCAGATGCGGAAGGCCATGAAGGCCCCCGCTGCGGATGCGGCCCCGGTTCCCGCTGTAACGGCGGAGCCGGGTCCCGTGCCCGCTAAGCGGAAGGCCAAGGCCGCCGCGGCGGAAAAAGTCCCGGCCCCCGAGCCGGTTCATATATCCGCCGCGGTCCCCAGAACGGTTCCGGCTACCGCCGCTGTGGCGGAGCCGGTTCCTACACCAACCGCTGCGCACACCGGTGTGGATTATGATATGCTCACGCATATCATCGCCCGCACGGTGGGCGCGATGTTGGACGCTCGGCTTGCCGGGATTGAGGAGCGGCTGCCGCCCGCGCCAACTCTTCGCCCGCCGCTTGCGGCGGACAGGAAAAAGGCCGCGGAGACACAACCGCTGCCTAAAACGGCGGGAGCTGCCGCCGCCGCCCGCCGGGCCCCGGGGTAAGTAATTCCCCCGGTACCGATGGAGGTGGTGGTAGCCCCCGTCGTCGGGGTGGCGGACTCCCCACCGCCACCCCCTCCCCCCAAGAAGAAGGTGAAGAGGGGGGGAGTAAAGCAGAGGGCGAAGAAGCTGCGCCGAGCCGCAGCTCTCGCCGCCGCCTCTGCTCCGGCGCCTAAGCCCGGGCCACCGGCCCCCAAGCCGGCCCCCAGACTCATGGCTAAACCCGCGGCCGCGACACCGGCCGTCGCGGCACCCGCCGTCGCGGCACGCGCCGTCGCGGCCGAAGTCATCCGCCCCGTAAAGCGTGGGGAGCTTTACGTCTCAGGGCTGGATGAGTCGGCCACAGTAGATGGGCTTCGCAGTGCCATCGCCAGCGTGGGCAACTGCCTGCGCGACGATGTTAAGGCGAGGCACATCGGCATAGGACCTGGGGGGATGGGCGCATCATACGTGATGTGCCCCGTCTCTGCAGCCAAAGCCATCGCCGAGCGGGGCCACCTTTTGGTGGGCTTCACATCGGCGAAGGTGGAGGCTCTGGAAGCCCGGCCCATACGTTGTTACCGTTGTTTCAACGTCGGCCACGGCACCCAGACTTGCCCGGACTCGTGCCCGGACCGGACCGGCTTGTGTCTCCGCTGCGGTAGAGCGGACACAAGCAGCCGGACTGCACAGCCCGCGACCCCACTGCGCCGTCTGCGCGGCGGGGGCAAACGCGCTACCCACCCGACGTTGGCGAGGCACTGCCAGCCCCCATATGTCAAGGGTAAATTCGTCCACCCGAGGGCGAATAAACGACCGACGAGTGGAAAGGGGGTACCTATGGACACCTAAATGCCCAGTACACCCCTAACACTCTTCCAAGCTAATGTTAACCACTCCCCGACGCCCAGGACCTGTGCCTGCAGGCGATGGCGGAGTGGCAAGCAAACTTGGCCGTAATAAGCGAACCTTATTACGTACCCCCAGCCAGGAACTGGGTGGGGGATCTCGACGATGTGGTATCCGTGGTCGCCAGAGCCGGATCTGGCACACCGCTCACCAGTCTCGAAAGAGGAAAGGGCTACGCGGTGGCGGAAAGCGGAGGTTACGTCATCATAGGCGTGTACCTCACGCGTAGCCGCCCCCTGGCGGAGTACGAGCTCGCCTTGGACTCCATTAGGGCAGCCGTCGGCAGACTAGCGCCGAAGACGATATTCGTCCAAGGCGACTTCAATGCCAAGCACCAATCCTGGGGGAACGCGATTACCGATGTTAGGGGACGGGCGGTTGAAGACTGGGCGCTTCAATCCAACCTGTCCATCCTGAACCAGGGGTCGGTCCAGACCTGCGTACGTGCGCGGGGTGGATCGATCATCGACTTGTCATTCGCCACACATGCGGCCGCCCGCAGAGTGGTAGGATGGAGAGTGCTGGAGGAGGTGGAGACTCTGTCTGATCACTTGTACATCAGATTCGAGCTCTCCCCCTCGCCTAGCGCTAACCCTGTTCAGGGCCCCTCCCGGCTCCCACGCTGGGCTCTTACCAAGCTCGACGCGAAGCAGGCCGAGGAGAGGGCTATCATCGAATGCTGGACCTATCCAGCCGACCTGGGGAATCTGGAGGCGCAGGCTGAGCACATGCGCAAATCCCTCAAAAGAATTTGTGACGCTGCTATGCCTCGAGCCAAACGACCGCCGCCGCGTACATCGGTCCACTGGTGGACTGAGGAGCTGGCTGAACTGCGGAGGGCAGTCCGCAGAATCAGCCACAGGCTCAAACGCAGCAGAGCGCGTCGTCCTCCAGACTATGTTGAGGAGAATGGACTCGTGGGGGAGTTCAGAGAGGCCAGAAAGGCCCTTTCGATCGCAATTCTGCGAGCGAAAGCCCGGGCTCGGGAGGAGCTCCTCGAGACACTGGACCGGGACCCTTGGGGGCGTCCGTACCGTGCGGCCCGCAACATGTTGCGGCCCTGCACCTCCCCGGCTACGGAAACGCTCGAACCCGAGGTCCTCCGGTCGGTTATCGATGGGCTCTTCCCGGATCCGGGGATCTTCACTCCCCCCGATATGGGTCCAATCATTCCCGACACCTCGGAGGTGGAGCCTCACTCCATCACCGAGGAAGAGTTAGACGTCGCCCTGGACCGGCTCCGGGGCAGGAAGACGGCTCCGGGACCCGACGGGGTTCCGGGTCGGCTCCTCTTCCTGGCCGCCAAACACCTACGCGGCCAGCTTCGGGAACTGTTCGATGCCTGTATTCGCGCAGGTCAGTTCCCGTCGCAATGGAAGGAGGGCCGATTATGCCTGATTCCCAAGGGAGGCCGTCCTCCCAACGATCCGTCCGCCTACAGGCCCATAGTGTTGCTTAACGAGGTCGCCAAGGTTTTCGAGAAGATCTTAGCGGAACGCCTCGTTAAGCATCTCGATACTGTGGAGCCGGGGCTAGCACAGACGCAGTTCGGGTTTCGGCGGAGGCGCTCCACGTTGGACGCCTTCGAGACACTGCGATCTGTAACGGACGACGCAGTCCAAGCAAAGGATACTGTCCTGGCGGTTTCGCTAGACATAGCGAACGCCTTTTACACAGCCTCCCTCACGAGACGATTAGGAGGGGCTTCGTGCACACGGAGTCCCCCCGTACCTCACGAGGCTGTTGGGCGCGTACCTCCAGGATAGATACATCCTTTGGGAGGGCGGCGAGTCCGAGAATCGCGCGATAGGTCGGCGACGCGTCGCGTGCGGCGTACCACAGGGATCGGTCCTCGGGCCGGTTCTTTGGAACGTCGGTTATGACTGGATCCTTCGGGTTCCGGTCCTGCCCGGAATAGGGCTAATCTGCTTTGCGGATGACACCTACTCACGGCACGCGCTGCGTCATTCGCGGAATCCGTGGACCTCGCCAACGCCGGGCTGGCGATCGTGGTCCGAAGAATAGGTAGGCTGGGCTTGAAGGTCTCCCCGCGAAAACGGAGGCCATCATGTTCCATAGGCGGTTTCGCAATCCCCCGCGGACTTGTCCGTTACAGTCCAAGGGGTGGACATTCGTGTAGGCCCCAGATGAAATATCTGGGGCTAATTCTTGATGGGAAATGGCTGTTCAAAGCGCACTTTGAGCAGCTAGTTCCCAAGCTCGTGAGGTCCGCAGGCGCCCTCTCTCGGCTTCTTCCCAACGTGGGGGGACCGGGGGGACGACTAGGAAACTCTACATGGGCATCCTTAGGAGTATGGCCCTGTACGGTGCACCCGTATGGTCCACTGCACTTCACCGCCACAATAGGACTTTGTTGTGCCGCGCACAACGGGTCCTGGCGGTGAGGACCATCCGAGGATACCGTACAGTGTCGTGGACGGCGTCGACACTCTTGGCAGGCGATCCGCCCTGGCCTCTCCAGGCGGACGTGATAGCCAAAGTTCGGCGCTCCCGACAGGATGCCCTCGCCCGTGGCCTGGTCTATGGCCAGGCCGAACTCCAGGTGATCAGGACGCGGGAAACCGCGGCCATGATCCAATCTTGGTCAGTAGAGTTGGAAAACCCTGTTGCTGGCATTGACACGGTGGAGGCGGTTCGACCGCAGCTGTTGCGATGGCTCTCGCGGAAACGCGGGACCCTGACCTTCAGAATGACACAGATACTTACCGGGCACGGTTGCTTCGATAAGTATCTGTGTCAGATTGCGGGCTGCTTGCCTTCACCCCAATGCCGCCAGTGTGGCGCGCTGGACACGGCGTTACACACGCTAGTCGAGTGCGCAGCATGGGCACCTCAGAGGTTTGAACTCGAGACACTTGTAGGACCGATCGAATCGCTGGGCGACCTGGTGCAAGCCAAGCTGCACAGCGACGATTGGTGGGTGGGTGCGGCCAATTTCTGCGAGACGGTAGTGTCTCATAAGGAGGCCGCGGAACGAGATAGGAGAGAGATGGTAGTGCGCATGCGTCTCGCGGGCGCCGACGTCAGTTGGGAGCCCGGAGGCGCAGGTATGCGCATGACCTCCCTCCCTGAAATACCGCTGCAGGGCCCTCTAGCATCTAGGGAGCAGAGAGAGTCTTCACCCCTGTTGACGAAGTGAGTTTGCCTCTCCCGGGGCATTCTCAAGCACTTGTGCGCTAGGATCGGTGTGGGCGTAACTACGTTCTGTATCTCACGCCTTTCCTGCCATAAGCGCGGGTCACATGGGAGGAGGGTGGTTTTAGTGGGGTATTGATTAGTCGAGTCTCCACACAAGCCGGTTGATTATTGTTTGGATTGCCTCAGTGGAAAGCCTCCATGATCAACAACGGTCTAATCCCTAGCAAAGGACCCGGTATGTGCGAAATGCATTTCCCCCGCCTTAAAAAAAAAAAAAAAAAAAAAGGATTGGAAGGATTTGTTGCACTAATTTTGTTTATGCGGCTTACAGAGTGCTTGGTGTGGTTTTTTTTGCTACTAGATCATGTTCAAGTTAACGTAATTTTGTCTGGCACGATTTGTGTCTCCCTTCACGCTCACCAGATGGCGCAAGTCAAATTCATACAAAATTGTGTTAACCTGACTCTGAGCGAGTAGTAAAACTCACATTAAGCACACAGTAGTATGAACTGGCAGAAATCATCGCGTAAAGAAAATCTTTACGCCCAGGCGACCCTTTTTTTTATAAAATTTCAACTTTAATACAAGCAAATAGGCTCTGATATAATGTTAATAAGTGTAATAATATATAATGTATTCAAGATTAGAAGGTACTGTAACTGCCCTTATGCGGCCGCATTCGGGCGCTGTCGCCGCGCAAGTGCCCTCTCAGAGAGGCCAAAACGTACCTACTTTTCGGAACTCTCTTAGAAATTCTTATGTGTCTTTAAATAAATGTGTCTAATATAATAAAAATAGAGGCATTAAAGCACAACAGTTTGTATTAGTACAAAATAGTAAGATTTAAGCTCTGACTTGAAATAAGTATAAATATGTAAATAATATAATATAATAAATACTCGATTTAGAACTAAGAACATCTAGTTATAAAAGATCTACTGACCAATGTCTCTGACTATATTAGGAGTGACGCCAGAATATTATAAAAAAAGAAAAAATATATAATAAACATTTACTTATTTATCTATTGTAATATACGTTATATATTAATATATAATTTAAATAATTTCATATATACGTACATATTGGTATACTATAAATATACATGGATTTATGTATGTATTAAATTTATAAATTAGTGTAAGTATGTATACTTAAATTATACAGTCCTATCTATTTTCTGCTCCGTTTGCATCGCCAGATTACTAAATATTCAATAATGTAAGCCAAAATGATTAAAAAATAAATGTCCACCCGTGCGAAGCCGGGACGGACCGCTAGTCTATTCTAATCTATATATTAATCGTGAAGCAAAAACTTTGTACCCATTGATATGAAAAGAAAATTGCGCGGACGGAGGAGTGTGAAATTTTGCACTTTTATAGTTTGTATAGAGAAGAAGCGACGAGTGGTAATATTTTTTTTTTAATTATGCATAAAAAATACATTAAATCAATAAAAAAAAATTACAAACGCGCATATATACTCTTGTTTATTGTTAAAAGTCTCTTTTGTTTATTGTTAAAAAATGCCTTGGTGAAATCTGAGATTATAGAAGTATATATAGTCTTTGACAACAGAACCTCAATGATGTTCAAACTTATAATTGAAATTAATTATGGTCGAATTTCGACTTCTGGGCGACCACTAGTCTAATTTAATCTGTATGGTTTTTCAGACAGGTAATAATAGTCCTAACACAATTAGAAGGCAGTGGTGGGTTTTCCATCGCCCACCGGTTAACCCACCGGTTGGCTGCCGGCGCCCGTCTGCAAGACTGGGCCCCCCATTCCGAGGACGAGCCACGCCACAGGCCGCCGCTAGCTAGGAGGTTGTACGGCCTACATGCACCCAGACTCATTACATAGGGTTGCCGTACGAAATATCTACAGTGTTGCCCTGTTTTTTTTAATTGAATGTAAGCTACGTCTTAACAGATTTAACTGCGTGGTTTGGTCTGAATTTTGAAATAATTTTCATTCGTGAAAATATAGAAATGTGGACTGTACATTTAGAATTAATGACAATACAGTGAAATGCAATTTATTTTTTATTAAATAAATAAACAATTTTATTCAATGTAAATTTACAATAACTAAAATAGTAATCTGGTATGAGCAAAAATCAAAACAAACGCAACATTTTATATACAGTGTAAACTCTATATAACGACACTGAAGGGACTGTGCATTTTATGACGTTATAGAGTTGTTTTTAAATGGAGACAAGTTTATTATTTTTGTCTGACGTCTTGTGCTGCGCCAGTAATTTTGTTGAATTGTTTTACTTATTTTATTCATATCATACGATATTAAGGCGTCGTGGTGGTAAAGGAAGTACTTGGAAATTTCGGTATGCATGATGCCGAAAGTCGAGTTTATTACGGGCTAGTATAATAAAGCGATAAAAGAACGTACACAGCTTCGCAGCTTTTACTAGTTGTGGCAACTTAAAAGGTACTTTTTATTATTTAATTGTTGTCGTTATTGAGAGTGGGTGTAATGCTATATAGAGTGTATCGTTGTATGGAAGACAAGCTAAACCAACCAAAGCAAATTGATTTCAACGCTTACGGGAGTTTGTCGTTAAATCGAGTGAGGTTACATGGAGTTTACACTGTACATCAAAATTAGACAATTAAAGATAGGATGGATAATTGGATCATTTTTTAAAAATAAAACCTATAAACCAGACTAGAACTATTAGGATTTTTCATTTCTGCCTTCTGTTACAGTCCACTTTGTATAGAACATAGCTATGTTTTGTGACTAATTGTACTGCCGAAGATATCATAATAAAAGTGGATAATAAAACACGCGCCTGAATTCGTTACAACGTAGTTTTAATTATGCCTGTAATAATCAAAGAGTATTGTGATTTTATACATGACTATAAAGTTGGACATAATTACCGACGTTTTACAAGACACTGAATCTGTATATTGAATGAACGAACGATGTAAAACTTAATAAGATTGCACGATCAGTTTGCTAAGTTTCATTAGCGACCGAATGAATGAAATGACCGAGTTCACCATCTGTCATATTGATAGACGTATACGTCATACTTCATAGACTATAAAAACAATGATCAAATAAATATATAATTAATTTATATTAAAAAAGTTTAATTGACTACTTAAAAGGCTTTTATATGATACTTATTATGTGGAACTTTTCATCTGGAAATAATAAAAAGATATTTTCTTTAGTTTTCACGACTTGTAATAAAACTACGTTCTAACGGTTTTAAACGCGATAATTTTTTTGATTTATTATGCCGACGTTTCGGCCACTATTCAGTAGCCGTTATCACGGAAGACAAGGATGTCAAGTGGCAATGAGTATTGTTAAACTTTTATTTAGTCTACCGTCGACTTGTTCATTTTAATTTTGTTTTTTATTATTTACTCTATGGGAGCCCTAAAAAAGTGGCCGAAACGTCGGATAATAAAAATCAAATAAATCACCTCGCTTAAAACTGTTAAAACGTAATTTTATTAATAATAAAAAAGTAAGACTCAATTCTATGCTGAAGTAGTTTTCAATGTTATTTATTTTGCTATCTGTGGTATACTAACCGGACTTACTACTGTCATAGAACATGCAATATAAAATAACCCCCCTCTTCCAAAAAGACAATGATTTTAAGGGCACTTAAATGTAAAAAAATATTTATTTACATGCTCATTCAAGCACAAAATAATAACCAAAGTTAAAATTAAGAATACCGCTGATGGTGATGACAGTGTTTAAAGAATGAGTGAATGTTCTCAATCTAAAAATTTCCATTCAATCCGACGCGAATGAAAGATTGAAATGATGAATGAATTTAAAAAAGACGTAATATATGGTTAAAGGGCGAAGTGAAACCTGTAAAAGACAGTAAATGCTTGACAATTGGATTATAATTGTATAATATAATAGTGTTTAGGAACGTAGGACACGTGTCGGCTTTGAGGCATATTGTTGTGGTGCGGTCTCTTGGTTCATGGCCGGTTCCTATCTATCCATTCATGCGTCTTACTTATGGTAGAAAATTGACATTATTTGCATAGTGTTTTATGTGAAACTCTAAACAGAAGTAACACGAATGTATGTTAAGATATGGAAACTCGGCTTCAATATTTTCGCGTATGAATGAATGATGAACGAATGAACGAACGAACTATATTTTTAAATATTATTTAAATCTGTATTATTTTGCTTTACTGTTGGTTTAAAACTTGACGTAATCTTCCCTCTTTTCTACCAATGATAACAGTAGGGGAGCCCAAGATGCTAAACGTGGAGTTACTCGAGCGTCGCGGCGATCTTTTGGATTGTGAAGATTACATGCTAAAAAGAAAAAAGGTTATATGATGTATGCCCTTTCACTGGTGGGGGGAGCGTGTACAGGGTTTTAAAAAAAAAAGAGTCGGACAGAAATACTCAAGCGCGTCAGATATTCAAAAGGGATGTTAAGTAAACCCTAAAGGAACTCCTATTCAAAAGACTAACTATTTGGAGGCGACCAAAAGTCATGACGGATTTTTGAAAATGCAAAAAAAACATAACATTGAAATACTCGAGCGCGTCAGATGAATATACAGACGGTTCAGCTTGATGTCCTTGTCGTGCTAACCCATAAATCTGACAATTATGTGGAGGAATTTCTTTAATCTGCCGGTTTGAAATAAAATTTGAAGAATAAAATATACACTACCCTATCTATATGTAGGGTTAATATATGGTGGAGGTACATAATAGGGTGCAAGGTTTCTCCCCTTATGTTATTCAGCCACGATCGAGTAAATCCCAAAATCCCCGCTTGGCCTCCCCTACTATAAGGTATAATATAATACATAGTAACTAGGAATTTGTATTGCATTTGTCAAAACATTTTCAAACTTTGTGGAAACATGGTATTACTTCCAGTGAACTAACTATTAACATAGTTGTTTTGACATGATTATTAACAACACATAGAAATCATTAGTAGTATACAAGATTTTCAAAAAGCAAAATTCCCGATTCGCTAGCGGTGGGCAGTGACACTGCCAAACGAATCAGGAAACCTTCATAGAAATATAGGCAGGCGCTCAGTAACCGCACCGCTGTTGCGCCGACAAATTAGAAAGCGGCCTTACAATTGCAATTGCTTTGATTTATATTTGATTACTAGGATATGTCTGCGACTTCGTCCACGCTTGAATTGAAATTCCCGTGGGATTCCCGAGATAAAAAGTAGCGCAGATTTTAAGTCTAAAAATTAGCTGTCGATCAGCGAAAACGCATCGAAATCGGCCCGATAGTTTTTATGTGAATTCCGTGCAAACAGACAAGAGATATCTAAAAGAGATATCTAAGCAAAATGCATCGTGTTCTCCGTCGTTTATATAGTCTATTCCAGTTGTTTTTTTTAAATAGCTTCCATGTACAGATGCGGCTTGTTTAGCATTTTACAATATTATAGATTGATGTGCAATGGAAATAATCGTCAACATAATCTTGTTATAATTTATATCTTAATATTTGTATGTTTGTATTTTGATCGCTTATTGAAATCACGATACCACACCAAAACAGTTGTTAGTTTTAGATTTTTTTGATGAAAAATAATGCGTATTTACAATTAGGGTCTAGTCGAGAGTTGGTTAGCGATGTTGCCACATTTATCGATGAATTTTATCGATTTTACTTCAAATTTGTATTTATACTGAAACCATATGAAACTATTCGATATATTTTTTGAAACTTAAAGTAATAAGGGATATTGAACAAAAGCTAGTTTTATATCTTCTTTTTTAAAGTTTTTAATCTAAAAGAAACCTACGTTATAATATTATTGGTTTAGAAAGTTCATGTTTCTGACGTTGACAATCTCAGATAATAATATTTTTGAATTGTGACTTAACGTGCATAGTGTATTTTACTCAGATAATTGACATCTTAACAAGTGCTCGGCCAACGAGTTTATAACATATAAAATATGGTATTTTTCTTATCGAACATGTATTAACGTCGTGTGAGTATGAATCAATTTACACATTTTGATTATTTTGGAATATAAAATAGAATGATAATCGATAAAAATGTGGCAATACCAAATTTAATATATAAGTACTTATTAATATTTTTTCTACAACACATACAAAATCTATAAGAAGTATCTCTTACATAAATTAGTTTGTAATACACTAACTTGGCGAAAGAATCGAAATAAATTTTTTTTGTTTTCATTTTCTAATTTTTTTTTATATCGATTCTTTGGCTTATGTATTTTTTCCCGCGCGAAGTACCACCGAATCTTATTTTTGACAAAAAAGTAGTTCTAAGGCACGGTTAATAATTTCAATTAATGTTTAATCGATAAATGTCACGTAGGTTTTTAAAATTTAAGCATCACTACGGTATAAACCCGATATTCGGGGCAATTATTCCTAAAACGGTTGCCGAGTAAATTAATAATTCAATTGAAAATTGTTGAATCAATTTGATCGATTAATTTAATTGCTTATTTATTCAATTAAATTGGTTATTAATTAAATTTAATTGATAGTCGATCAGGTTAATTGATTATTTATTAAATAAAATTAGATATTAATTAAATAGATATTTTCTTTGATGAGCATTAATTACATTTTTAACTTACTGGTTGCGGTCGTTTATCTATAAATATTTTTTTTGTATTAAGCTTTTTGAAGTACTTCACTACAATGTTTCAATTGATTGTCCTTTCTTAATTGAATTAATTTATTTATCAATTAAATTGGATTATGATACGTTGATTAAAATAATATTACTATGATGATGATGATATGACGATTACTATGATTTATTTTTAAAAATTCAACAGTGATTAAGTTTTAAGTTTTTGATAATGTAAATAGATGCAGAACTGTTTACTTGTTTTTAAAGTTATGGATTGTTTCTGTTGTAGTTTTTTTTATTTGAAAAGTGTTATGTATGTTTGTATGAATACTTTTTTGAATAGTTGTGTGTTGTTCGTGATTTATAATGATCGGTTGGAGATTATTGCGTATTATTAGGACTCTAGCAGTGAATAAGTTTGATATTTTAATTTAAGACATAGACGCGGTAGAATCTCGTTAATCGATTAAATTCAATGTTAATTTATTTCATTCCATTAATACTCATTAATTAATGAATATACGTTGTGATTTAAATTCTTGCCATGAAATTGCTTTATGTTGATATTAAAATTTATTATTTTTCTATATTATAAAAGAAATATGAAGAGTATATAAATGATACTCTGTTCGCGAGACGCAGTTTCTTACAATGATCGATCACAGTCTGTCACTTTCGCTCGTGTATAAAAATATATTGCTGTCTCGCTCGCACAGAACATGCCCGCGAGACAGCGATATACAGTAAAAGCGATAAGTGTATATGGGTTATTGTATGAGATTCTTTCTGTTTCCAGACCGGGCTAATAAGATCGTATCAAACTTTTCTGAAGTTGCAACAAATGTTAAACTTGAAAACGGCTCAAGACACTCAATGAACCTTTTTGACGTTGTTTAATAGCATATGTTTTAACTTCAGGAGAGGGAATAAGTTTTTTTTATTTAGAGATAATATAAGTTAACAATCTTTTAAAGATTTTGTGCAATATCAAAAGCGCTTTTATCAAGTTAGAGACACAAAACTTTTATAATCGAAATATTGGCACCCTGGCAACATTGAAGGTGTTAAGAGTATTTTTTCTATTTTTGTAGCCATACAATTTTATTATTATCTTTGGAAATGAAACTCAATATAAAATTGGACTGTATGATTATTATTAAACTATTTATATAACTTAGAATATACATAAAGAAATACGTAATGACGAATTGTTCGAGAGAGTCGAGAGAGAGAATGGTAAGTTGTCAATGAGAATTGTAATGAAGAATTTATTATTTTTGCTTCCAAGGCCGGTCCTATATACCGCGCACCGTCCGACGCCTAGCTGCTAATTGTGCGAGCTATAGGCGTCGGCGGTATGCCGAGCGTGGAGAGTAGGTGTGCTCCGGTGGGCGGGTCAGGGGTTGCTCTCTGTCCGCAACAATTGTTGTATAGCTGCAACCTTGAACAAATTCACAGGGTGCCAATAAATCAGCGAGGGTGCCAAGAATGGTATATTTTGCCCTAAAGTTTTTTTAGTGTATGTACTGGTTT
This sequence comes from Dendrolimus houi, assembly GCA_039645545.1. Lineage (NCBI taxonomy): Eukaryota > Metazoa > Arthropoda > Insecta > Lepidoptera > Lasiocampidae > Dendrolimus > Dendrolimus houi. The sequence goes on along the minus strand of CM077136.1, from coordinate 1,959,628 downwards.
GATTGTTATAAGACCACTGCTGTAATATTCTTTGATATTTATTATAAGTTTTGGCAATATTTATTCTGGATTAGTTAAAAAGTTATATACGAAATTTGGCACTATTATTATTTATATGTAAATAGTTATATGTAGATGATGCAATTTTATATATATTTTTTTAAATAAGGTGTCCAGAATATTAATACTCTGAACCATTAGACAAAGTGAAAATTTCAAGTGGTGTTAAAATACTTATAACTCTTGATTTTTAATTTGATAATTTGACTGCCGCTGTGGTTGAGCGGGTTAAGCCTTTGCTGGCCAAGCTCATTGGAACGCCGGCGGCATGGTAAATTTCGTCCGTTATTTACTATGGTCTGGGTGTCTGGGATCGGCCCCAGCGTGGTCCGTTGTATACATTACCAAAAACCCCAGCGTAACTTGTTTAGATTGGGAATATACAACGTGAGTGTCTCCTGATTATCTTGTTTTGTTTGCTGATTATTTTGTTTTGTTTGCTGATTATTACTTTTTTGTTTGCTGATTATTTAGTTTCGTTTGCTGATTGTTTTGTTTTGTTTGCCGATTTTCACTATACTCCTATCAAACACTCGCTGCTCGCGGTGGCATAAATCATCGGCGCACTAGGTAGAGACACTTTTCATTCATTCCATGATTTTCATAGTATTAATGTCGACACTATACTGGTGCGTCACTACGTCTCCCATTAGGCCTATAAGTGTGACAGAGAAAGATGTAAGCGCTGTCCTATTCCCACATTGTATTGCCTCACGGGCAGCGAGTGTTTGGCACGAGTATAGTCGTGATCGCAGAATGGCACAGTTGTCAAAATTTTATTACTCTACCCACAATTTGTAGTATGTTAAATTATTTTTGTTTATGGTTACTTTTATTACTCTATAGGAGCATAATTAAATAAAGTTGTATAAATTGTCGGTTCAAAAAATAATAGAGAACTTGGGAAGGTTTTCTTTATTTAAAGTCTTAGCAGGGTGTGCCTTATTTTTGAAGAGAAGGCAATTCAAAAATGAAAAAGTTGCAAGTTCCTACAACGTCCATAGTGTGTATGCGCGTACAAAACCCGGATATTCCGTAATAAACCGCTGAAGATAATAGTATAATTTTATTACCTCCAATGTTGTGTATTGTTTGTCTAATAACCAAAATAAATACAATAGACTATTGTATAGATTCACTCAAAACCCCGTCGACTAAGAACATGCACCTTGGCTTCATAAGTATATATCTTGTACATATCTTGAAACTAGCTCAATCAATCACTCAATCAATAAAAATCGCTTTTTAGGGCGGCCGCCATTTAGTTTGTTTCAACAACTCACTGCACTTGCCAAGAAACTTATTGTTTATTACATGTCTGTGTAATTAACACCGCAAACGAACCCGACGACAAAATGGCGGCATCTTCATCAAGGCATCGGGGCAGAGAGATATATATATATATATATATACCAGTATACAAAAGGAGAAGGAAATATGTATGTATCAAGAATGCGTACTGAAGTTTGAACAAGAGATGGAGTTACCATGACTCCACGGTAACTCCATCTCTTGTTTGTTCAGTGTTAAATAATAAACACTTAGATACTTTACAATTTCGACGGATTATCATCGTCGGAATCGTATCGGGCAGTATATTCGCTACGTTTATCTAAGGTGGATTGGCAGGTTTGACACATCGCTTACTAGATCGTATCCACAATAACATGTCTTAAGCGTCCCACTCTTGGGTTCAGATCCCCCACTTTTCAAGGAGGGAGGGACAGTATGATTTCTATGCTGATTTTAGGCTAACTGATGGGTTTGACACATCGGTTATCTCGATGTATAAGTTTCATCTTGAGACTTTCCTTCATAGCACGTGCTAATTGTAACAATATGCACTTCTTGGCCAGGATTTGAAACCATTTTTGGAATATGGGTTTTAGATTCGAGATAGTTAACCAATAAGCTATCACGGCTTGAAATTTTAACTTTGTCTAATTAAGACTTGTGAAATGGTTTTTTAATTTATTTGTATGACTGTTTAATTTGTAGTTAAAAGACGCTTATTTTCCGTGTTAGCGATACGTGGATGCATGTTAAACTATTTATCATAATGATAAGAAAATAAAAAAATATTTAAATTTGAAGTTTGCTGTTTTTTTCTTTATCCTGAATTTGAAATTCTCTTTATTTTTCTAACTAAAGTATTCAAATGTTACGATGGTGGCTCATGAGCGACCTTTGCAAGTGAAACTAACCTTTTGTAGCTAAAAGGTTTGATACGAACTGTTAGTCCCGAACACTTGTTTAAAAAAAAAAACACTTTTGGCTATTAGGACTCTTTTTATTTCACTATTACGAATAATAGGTAACTTGGAGTCCCAATATATGGGATCTCAAAGGTCTACCGGACCGATATGGTATTAGTGTAGGCAATCCAGCTGGCAGGCATAAACCAGGTCCGTAGCTGTAAAGCTGTGGCTAATAACCAAGAGAACTCTGTGAATTTGGAAAAAGATTTGGTATTTATAGGCAATTACTGCTGATCGACATTTTGGAAATCGATGTTAATGAATTGTTAGACTGCAATAAGTTCTTACCGAATAGGGTTGTAACAGAACGTGTTGCCAGTGGCCAAATCGACTCTCGCCGATAATTTGAATTGAACAGTATAAATCAAACTAAATTAATGCATGAATAAAAACCGTTTATTGTTCACCTAGATTATAGATACATTTGCTGTAGAACAATGGGCGGCCTTATCGCTTATAGCGATCTCTTCCAAAGAATTATAAAAATTTTGATGGTGTACTAAACTAATATACTAATCATTAAGTATTATTAAAAATAAAATATGAATAAATCAATAAATTACTATATATTTGTATTTAGACATAAAATAAATATATAATTAGATATATGATGATATTATAAATTAAATATATACTTACCTACTACATAGGAACAATAAATAAGTAAATCCATTTACTGCAACAATTTTTATTTAATAGACCAATAATGGTCAGTGATTATATGTTTAAAAATACACATTGATTTGAGTAAAATTGCTGAATATACTTTTTAATATCGGTAAGATTTGATTAATTATTTTTTAAAGGTAAGTTGACGAAGTAGGTATCGTACAACGTAGTCTAGGAAGCTTTCAAGCTCGATGGACTTTATGGTTACACATATTTAGTACGTAATGTTAGGATGGTGGCTCCGTGAGGTCCTTTATAAGAGAAACATAACGTGGCTAGTTTATTACCGAACATACCTACATGTGGTCCTGGCTTTTTTTTATTGCAGGAGTTCAGCAGACAGGCAGACGGCCCACTTGATGGAAAGTAGTTACCGTCGCCTATGGACATTTGCAACACCAAAGGTGCTACAAATGCGCTGCTGCTCTCTTAAAGGAGACTGGAACCTGGTCACTGATGCCGGAACACAACACAAGGTTGTTATGGCGGCATACTCTAGACCAGAGGTGGTCGCCATCCAGTCGAGCAAATACTCTACCACCTAACTGTGGGTTGTTTAGTCGCCTCTTACGACATGCCGCCCGGCCGCAGGAAATTGTATTCATTCTCCGTTCCTGCACGGTTGGCTTAAGGCGAATTGACTCTCCGATAATCAAATAACAGTTATATACACAAAAGAAAGACCCTGGATTCGACACAGGGAAGCGATGGCAACTGGCGGATCCGTAACAATGCCGAAATCGAAGAGCTGCTGGATGACCCGAATATCATAGGCGAGAGCGAGGTACATCACTTGCGTGGGTTTGACCACCTACGAAGAATGGAGGAGGATCGTGGACTGAAAATAGCCTATCTGGGTTGATGAACCGGACGGCGACCAAAGTCGGCCGTGCCAGAATCGCTGGAGTGACTTAGTTTTTTTTTTTCATAAATGTTGTTCCCATATTCATAAATGTATTTCCATAACTATCCGCTTTTCCTAACCGCGTTGTCCAATCATCTTTGCTGGTGCTGATGACACTGCTTGTTTTTACGAGTCAGTCTGCTGTCGACCCTTGTACTACAACCCGCACATCTTTTCCGCTACCAATTGCCTTTGAGTGCAGTTATATCGCGCCACGTGAGTTCATAATCGAAGGCTGCAAGAAGGAGACAAGCCAGAAGAATCGCTGCAAGGCTCACGACTTGGTGATCAGCACGCATAGTTAGTGCACGCAGGTTAGTCTTCCTTCTATCCACATCAACAATCCTACCACCGCCATTTTGGATACGCGTTCTGTACTTAATACTGGTTGACAAATGTTATATTTAAAAATAGAACATTAATATTACCATCTAATCTAAAACTAATAAATAATTTAAATGTATCCTAAATCAACTAAAAGTGTTTGTACTAAGAAAGTATCGTAACGGACACTTTCTTAGTTCGTACTAAGAAAGTGTCCATTACGACACTTTCTTAGTACAAACACTTTTAGTTATTAGCACTATTTTATTGTCTTTATTAAGGCGAAGACACTTTGTTCATGTGTTCTTTAATAAGCTAGCATATTATACTACACTTAAGTTCTGTTTATAGCACTAGTTCAAACGGTTTTGTCCTTTCGAGCCTTCTCATTATATCCGTGTTGTCTAGGAGCTGGATCGTCTCGATATTCACATGATGATGAAGCCGATGCTTGTGGGGTGCCGCGTACTTTCTAATAATGTTGGTGAAGAACTCCACTTTCAGGTCCTGATGGAGGTCGCTCAATCTAACTTACCATGGCGCGGAGTGAGTGAAGACTGATCTGCGTGATCTTTTTTTTATAGCTGAAGTACAGCAGATAGGTAGACGGCTCACCTGGTGGAAAGCGGTCACCGTCGCTTATGGACGTCTGTAATCTGTAACACTACGGGTGTATCCAACGCGCTTCCGGATCTTCAAGCCTTTGATAGGCAAGAGAGAGCGCTGAACAGAAGAGAGTGGAGTATTCTTTTTCGAAGTACAGGACTCATTTAGGACCGCTGAGCCACAACAGTTGCCTGCGGCTAGGCGGCCTGTCGTAAGAGGCGCAAAACAACCCACAGGTGTGTGGTAGGGCATTTGCCTGTGTGGATTGCTACCATCCCTGGCCTAGATTATGCCGCCATAACAATCTTGAATTGTGTTCCGGCATTAGTAGCTAGGTTCCAGTCTCCCTTTAGAGAGCGGCAATACATTGGTAGCGCCTCTGGTGTTTCCATCAGATTGGCCGTCTGCCTGTCTGCTGAACTCATGCAATTAAAATAAAAACAAGTTTATACAAGATGAAAACGCTTTACATACAATTTCCAATATATATATTTTGTATTAATTTTATTTTATATAAATGAAGCTTTATGGAGACATAGCTAAACGTTTGGTATTTGGTGGACGTCTCACGTGACCAAAAGACTGGTCTATACCTCGGACAAGGCATTAGCGCTGCGAGGTAATGTGGCTCTAGCCTTTTGGGCACGTTTCCAACTGACAGCGGTCTGGTATTAGATTTTTTAGCTTAATTTTTGTTCGTATATATAGTTTAGTTTATAGTATAATTTAATTTATTTACAATACACAGTTTTTTTGTACTAATCAAATATAGGAGTTTACAATGTAAACGAACAATTTTTCGATTCTGGGTGCGGTGTTAGAAACGCAAACTAAACATGCAAAACGGCTTAGATTTTGCGTAAGGAACTGGATGTAGGCATCCAGAACACTCAGCCATCAACTCGTCATTTCCTGTGACCGTGCCCTACGAGACCTTTCACTACAATAATTCGAACGAACACCTAAAGACTACAGAAGTGACAAGAGCGCACGTAGAAAGAAAGAAAGAAGTCTTCGTTTATACATAACATTATATATATATATATATATATATATGTATATTTATTTATTTATTTATAAATATACTATATACATAGTGTTACGAGTTGCAGGACTCGAATTAAAATGCCGTTGGAATTATTATAGAGTTTATTAGGACCATACAAACACGTATAACACAGGTACAAATATAACCGAACGCAACAAGTCCAAACATAATGTCGAAGATCGTAATTTAATAACAACGCGCAAAGTCCGTCACTAAATAGATTACCGAATGTACACAAGTCTTGCTTCGCTCGTGGTTATCGCTCGACTGGCCTTCCTCAATCGGGCCATTGCTTTATATCGCACAAAATGCAACATGTCCGCCCGGCAGCGTGGACTGAATTTCCTAGAATCGTAATCCGCACACCTGGGTAATTATGCCTGCAAACGGCCATAAACAAGTACAATAGGCTGTTCTCCACAAAAACCAATAAATAAGTAACAAAGAAGACAATCATAAAAGAATTACAACCAGTTCAAATGCCGACAGGTAATAAATATGTTTTTTTTAAGATATGCAGGTGGGTTTTGTTTTTGTCGAACTTAAGTTGTAACAAGTCTTAAAAAATATCAAGTCTTGTGAATTTGTCAGCCGCATTTTCAGCAAACAAGGTTTCCACACATCTTGTTGCTATGCCAGAATTATTACCGACGTAAAAATTTCATTTTGTCAAATATTTGGTGGTTATGGTTTCCCTCACTCCTACCCAGGGGATCTTACCCTCTCTTTCTTATCCTTACTTTCTCATCCTCCTATCTCATCCACCATATATCATCCGATTTATCACGCGCACAATTTCATCATCACCAGGCGTAGTAATAGACTAATATTGCCATCTTTTAGATTGCAAAAAGTAGATATAAGGTTCCGAATGAAATGTTAGATTTAAAACCAAATTAAAAAGTGGCTTGCTAAAAAATGGATACTACACTATTAAAGAACTTAAATGACAAAACTTCATTGAAATAACAGCTCGCTCAAGCCTCTTATACTATATTTTGTATAACGTTTTTTTCTTGCTAAGCATGTAAAGAATTTATGTATAAAAATTTAGTATGTCATGTCATTATTATAACTTTGATAATATTTTTCTTTCCTTTTATTGTGTCTTGGTCTTATTGAGTATGCACTGTTTGCTACAACTCCATTAATTCTTCAAAAAGTAATTGTGTAACATATTTCTGTATAAAATTTATTAAAAAAAAAGTTTGAGTTAATCAATTTTTAGCTAGACGTGTTGCTCGGGAGTTTCTTGCCGTTTCTTCCCCTTAGCAGCAATAACACGATGCGAAGTGGTGTACATAGACTATATAGGAAGTAAAATTTAATTTTAACTTATATGTATAATAACCTTTAAAAAGTGTTTTCCAGTGGAACTTATTTTGAATAAAAACTTTTGAATTTGAATATCCCATACGAGAGTGTGGGATATCCCATACTGGTGTTACAAATAACCACCTGGTGTTGTGACCACTTTCCATCAGGTGGGCTGCCCGCCTGTCTGCTGAACCCGTGCAATAAATAAAAAAAACATTTAAAGAGGCGCAACTATTTAGTCCTTTCTAGTGTGTTATATCCTTAATTTAGTCACATAAGAAGCCTGTCTTATTAAGAACGAAGGATTCCCATCCGAGATGGGGAAATTGTGGCGGGCCCACTAATTTGCACGAGGCATTTCTCCCGTCCTCCATTAAAGTCTCGTAAAATGACTTTATTGTTAGAGAAAAATCCTTACGGCTTTATTTCAATCTCGTTTGAAGTTTAGAATAACAGACCAACAACAAACTGTTGCTGTCTTGGGGTCTTTCTATTCTAGATATACAGATTGACAAGTTTCACTCATAGGTAGTTTCTATGCACGGATTTCTGCTCGGCAGTTGTAACGCTCGGGCTCCATCTGAGACAAATTATTGGCTAAGGCCAAATGCGTCTCGCTTATAGCGTTATCTAGCAGTGGTTAACGTCATTAACCGTTAAGAACAAAATCGCATCACAAATAACGCATTAAGCCCATCGTTACATCAGCGTCAAACGGTCATTGACTATAAATATTATCCCAGAGGGAGCAATAAGTTTACAAAATAAGTACATTAGACTTGAAAAATTTGTTAAATGACGTAGGAGCTACGATGCGCACGTAGAGGGTGACACGCTGAGCTACGAGCGACCCGGGCACAGTGCTACGACGCTACGAAACTACGGCGAGTAATCCCGCTATTATAATTTATTTATGGCCGGCTGCTACATCTTACTATTAATTCCAGGCCTGCCATCGGTTGAATTTTGATATCAGTTGTATGGAGCTTATGTCAAATTTTAACCGATAGTAAGGCAAATGCGGCAAATGTCGGTATGATATAGGAACCGGCTATTAAATAAACTTGCCTTATCCTCTGTATCAGTTTACGTCGATATTTAAGCAGAAAACTAGGCACATTATCCTACTTATAGTCTTAAGGGACTATGATGTATACACTATACTATATAGACTATGTCTATATACATAAATACAATTGAAGTGTCTGTTTGTAATGTCAAAATAAAAGCTTTTTACTAAATGCATATGAAAGTACATATAGCATTGCTTTATCCTGTACAAATACAATATGTCTGCTCGAACGCGTGGACAGAATTTTCCAAGAATCACACCTGGCTAATCACTACCATAAAGATTACAATACACAATAGGCTCTTTTTCCAGTCACAAATTTTAAACACAAAGTAAACAAAAGAAGACAGTCATAAAAAAGCTTCAATGTTATTAGCTCCAACGCCGGCGGGTAATAAATGTGCTTTGTTTACAAATATGCAGGTGGACCAAATTGTAACAATATTTTTGTCTCTCTGGTTGTTCTGGCTAATCTCTGAAACGGCTGAACTGATTTTGACGGGACTTTTACGGGCAGATAGGTGATGTTATAAGAAGTAACTTTGGCTACTTTTGTAAGCCACTCAGACGAAGTCGCGGGCACAGCAAGTAAGTAATAAAACTACGTTTTAACGATTTCAAGCGAGGTACTTGGGATGAGGAAAAAACAGTGAACTCGCGTGAGCGTCACGCTCAGATACAAACTTTTCACTTCTGACGTGCAGTCCTAGTACTGACAGTTTTTTATTTTATTTGAAATCTTTGTCTTCCGTGATCACGGCTACTGAAACGTGGCCGAAACGTCAGATAACATACCGCGCTCAAAACCGTTAAAACGTACTTTGGTTACGTGTGCTAGTCGCGAAAATGTTAAAAAATACTAAAATAAGTAATAAATAAAACTTAAACTAAGAAAACTTAACCTAATTAGGTTAAGTTTTCTTAACGTCAACGACATACCTACTAGTGTATGATTAAAGAAAGAAGAGATTAAAGCAAGCAAATGATGCGCAAGATATACTATAATTCGGCATATATCAGAATTATGTGTACCTATACAATATAAAATAATGAATTTGCACCGAACAGACTAGGTAAAGTAATAAAGTTTTATTTTTGTTGCACAAGTTCACCAGACAGGCAGACGGCCCGCCTGATGGAAAGCGGTTACCATCGCCTATATTTGCAACACCAAAGGTGCTACAATTGCACTGCTGCTCTCTTAAGGAAGACTGGAACCTGGCCACTAATTCCGGAACACAACCCAAGGTTGTTATAGCGACATACTTTAGACCAGGGGTGGTAGCCATCCAGTCGGGCAATTGCCCTACTACATGGCTGTGGGTTGTTTTGTCGCCTCTTACGACAGGCCGCCCCAACGCAGCAAACTTTTATTCTTTCTCCGTTTCTACACGGATAAAACTAGGATAAACCTTAAATTCATATCAAATTTTAAGTAGTAAGGCAAATAAACAGTTAGTAAAGTCGATATTAGACTGTTGATTTACAAATGAACCAAAGTGGTCCATATAAACTTAAATTTGAATTATTCAATCATTGAAATTCTTTCTCCGTCCCTGCTCGAATATATAGTTTGCCATTTTAACGAGAGCAGAAGTGTGATTTATACTGAAGGTCCTTGATTAAGTGTACAAAATATACTGCTCTATTCAACACCGCAAAGAAAATGAGAGTGAGTCTTACATTATTAATGCTAATAATCCAATCTTCGTCACTGTAACACAGTGCCATTTTCTTAACATGTCGAAATAAACTAAAATTATCAAAACTGTCTCCTTCTAGTAAGACACATAAAACATTAGACAAGGTATGCTCATCACGTAGGTACTGCTAAAAGTTAGATTGACTTGTTACGAATTTAAATTCTTCGTCATCTTAACTGAACGAATAAATTAATAAATCTTTCAGAAGAATAGTGGTAATTATGTTAACAATGCCAAAATATGTAGTTTGTAGATAGTTTCTAGAAACTTGTTTCCCAAGAAGGCAATGCAGATGCTGGGATATGGAATAATTTATGACGTTCCCGATGTAATTTCCTCCATTGTTTTATATTTTCGAGAATTTCGGTAATAGTTTATGTAATGGAACGTTGCAAATATTTAAAATTTCATAAAGTTTCTTGGGACGCCTCTTGTATGTTGTATAATGTTCTTTGTATTTTAGTAATATTAGTATTACATGTCTGTGGGGCGATTTCCCCCTTAAGAAAGTAAGTGATTTGATCAAATCCTTTATTTAGTAAACCAAGTATTATCAAATGTAGTGTAGGTAACGCAGCGACGTGTTAGTCCGCAGTGGTACTGCTGAACGGCAGCGACCGGTGAGTGTCACAATCAACTTGTAACCATCGTTTAAATAGTTATTGAAGATTGAGTTTGACGGTCTCTGTGGTTGAGCGAGCTAAGCCTTTGCCTGCCAACGTCACTGCAATTCAGGCCTCCAGGTTCGATTCCTGGTATGGCAAATTTCAGAAAACGAATTTACTGCTTTATTTACTATGATCTGGGTGTCTGGGATCGGTCCCAGAGCAGTCAATTGTATATCACCCATAACACAAGCGTAACTTGCTGAATTTGGGTATATACAATATGTGTGTATGTCTCACGATTATTTTGTATTGCAGGAGAAGAGCAGACAGCCCACTTGATGGAAAGCAGTTACCATTACTAATGGACATTTGCAACACCAAAGGTGTTAAAAATGCGCTGCTAGTCTCTTAAGGGAGACTGGAACTTAGTCACTAATGCCGGAACAAAACTCAAGGTTGTTATGGCGGCATAATCTAGACCAGCGGTGGTAGTTATCCAGTCGGGTAAATACCCTATGGCTGTGGGTTGTTTTGTCGCCTATTACGACAGGCCGCCCGGCCGCAGGAAATTGTATTCTTTCTCCATTCCTACACAATATTAATTGGCCAACAATGAATAAATGATGACTAATCTGTTCTGGCACTCGATAGTTTACATAAATAAAGGCCAGTTTGTCTGGAATAAAATTTAGACAATGATATGTTGATATGTTCGTCTTAAGTCAGTCGCGAAATAACACTTAACGCGTCATGGTTGCTTTACCCGAGATGTCAAGACACACGTAACAAATAAATCTTGAGTGCTTAAAAGAAATCTCAAAAATCATATTTACTTGCGGTTTTATTAGAAAGAAGGAATTGCTAATGTATCAGACGCACCCAAATTGAAGCCACGTAAGTGAACTTTCATACTGGAAGAACTTGTACAAGTTGACTTTGTTTTATTTACTGCGTGAGTTCAGCAAACAGCAGATGGCCTGATGAAAAGTGGACATTTATAACACCAAAGGTGTTACAATTGCGAAGCCATTCTCTAAAGGGAGACTGGAATCCACACTAATGCACACAACTCAAGTTTGCTATGGCGGCATACTCTAAACTAGGGGTGATAGCTATCTAGATTCAGGCTGAAGCCGATTGAGTCTTATTTAAAGCGTTAAAAAGTAAAATCGTTAAGACATATTTACATAGGTACGTATCTATCAATATTTAACGTCATTAAGAATGTCACATCTTAAACTGCGCATTACGCTCATCGCCACATCTGCGTGAAACGGTCTATGCCTTTAACTTAATCCCAGACTAGCGGTCCGCCCCGGCTTCGCACGGGTATCTAAAAAGGACTTTTTATTGAGTTTAATTACCTACTAAGCGAATTCAAAATATTTTCCCTCCTGTACGGTCCATACCCCAGTGACGCCTACATCGCATAAGGTGCTGCCTAGCTAGCCGAGCAGGGTGAGCGGTGACCACGCAACTTTTTTCTAATACTTATATTTTTAAACTAGTGATATCTTTCGAATGGAATGTCCGAATTGAATAATTCAAAAATTTATATAAAGGTCTTGAATATGAAGTAATTTATTTTCATAAGGATTAATACCAAGATACAAATAAAGAGCTTTTTCTAGCGGCGGCATTTCAATTACATTTTTAAAATAAAAGAATGCTTATTCTAGCATAACTATAATAGTTAGATATATGCTGTCGCAACATTTGTTGTTCTGAAAAGTCGTAGTACATTATTTTATTCTATCATCAATAGTTTTCGCAGCGCACGCGATTTTAGGTAATTTTTTTACACCTTGGGTTACATACATTATTGGAGTTTTAGTAAAGATCCCTAATTTTTTTTAAATATATAATATAGCCTATATCACCCGGGGTTAGTGTAGCTTGCCAACAGTGAAAGAATTTTTCAAATCGGTTCATGTAGTTTCGTAGCCTATTCAATGCAAATAAACAAACAAGTAATCAAATCATTCCTCTTTATAATATTAGTATATATGAAGCCGCATCATTAAAATAAAAACCCGAATCTAATTTGTAAGGTATTGTTACGAGTTATGGGACTCGAATTAAAAAGCCGTTTGTAATTACTATAGAATTTATTAGAACTATAGAAACACGTATAACATAGGTACAAATATAACCGGACGCAATAAGTCCAAATGTAATTATGGATTACATTTGGACTTATTGCGTCCACACACACACAATTAAATAACACGTGCAAAGTCCGTCTCTATATCGCTTATCGAATGTACAAGTCTTGCTTTGATCGTGGTTCTCGCTAGACTGCCTCACCCCTCCGTTCGGGCATTGTTTTATACTAACTATACGACACAACAATCGCCCGCGTGGACTGGAGCTTCCAAGAACTACACTTGGCTAAGGACCATCATAAAGGATTACAATACACAATAGGCGGCTTTTCTAATTACAAATTTTAAACACAAAGTAAACAAAAGAAGCTCAAATGCGGGCAGGTAATAAACCGTGCTTTTTGGCCGGCAGGTGTGCATGTTTCGTGGAATTTTGGCTAAGTTGTAACAGTATAATAAAATTAAAAATAATATTTTAATAAAAATTCTACTCTTGCCGTGTTTGTATATTTGTATACCTACCCTTAAGATACGATGTATTATGTTATCTGTTGATGTTTTGAGAACCCATTATAATGTTATGTAAATAACAAAATGAATATAATAAAGAGAAAAGAATTGTAAACAAAACAAATAACCGGCACAATGTGTTTTTTTTGTACTGTTTTTCGATTTTATGTTATTCAGCCTGTCGGAAAGTTTTTCTCGAAATGACTTCGCAAGAATTGAACAGACGGCAGACAAACATGCATCATATTATATATACCCAAATTAAGCAAGTTACTCTCTGGGGCCGATCACAGACACCCAGACTATAGAAAATGATGAAGAGAATTTGTTTCCGAAATTTAACAAGCTAGGAATCTCTGGGTTGCAACGAGGTAGGCTGGCAAATATATTTTTTATGATGTTAGTGCTATCCTTGTTAATGCTGGAAAGTGGTTACCGTCGTCTATGGACATTAGCAAGACCAGAGATGCTAGCAACGTGTTGCCAGCTTCAAACGTTATTTCCAAAAAATCTCTCAGGGAAAACTGCTGGGAGTTTATTGAAAATCTTTAAGGTGCGCGAGAAAAACATTATTCATAACAACAACAACAATACTGTTTATTATATACCAACATAATAACAGTAACACATTTTCATATCTTAAAATTAGAAGGTAATAGTACAATGGGCGGCTTTATTGCTTAAAGCAATCTCTTCTAGGCAACCTTTGGATGGACAAGGATCTTATTCACAATAATTTGTTGGCGTGCAGCTTAAGACTATACTAATGATAATATATGTAATATAATATACTAGTAATAATGTAATAGATAAGTATATAACCATATCTATACTAATATATAAAGCTGAAGTCTGTTTGTTTGTTTGCTTGAACGCGCTAATCTCAGGAACTACAGGTCTGATTTGAAAAATTCTTTCAGTGTTAGATAGCCCATTTATCGAGGAAGGCTACAGGCTATATATCACCACGCTAAGACCAATAGGAGCGGGGCACCAAAGAAGAAAGTTTCAAAATCGGGGGGTTCTTTTTCCTTTTGAGAGCTTCCGCTGCGTAAACGCACACATGATTTTCGCGAAACTTTAACAGTTTCGCGAAAATCATGTGTGACAGAATTGTTCCCCTTTAAAAGTTCTAAAAATAAGTCCGCGACAACATATGTCTATCTTTTAAGGTTGAGTCACTATAACCTTTTTTATGCTAACCAAATTTGTTCTAAAATAATGCATTATTTGCGAAGGCGTCAGGCACCTGTTGCCTGGCACATGCTGAACTGCACCTATTTGGTACCATCGCGACACTTTTTTTTGGTATATACCTACATAGTACAATTCGTCGCCATGTGTCTCGCCTCGTTATGTGAAGACCAAATAAACGTTTTTTTCTTTATATATGACCGGGAGGAGCCTCCGTGGTGTTATTAAAGAGTGTGACGTCAGCAATGCCGTCGTCACGAATTGTTGGTTTCTTGGTGAAAACCCATAATTGAGTCCTCGAAATAGAATTTCAAGAGTACTCGGTGTCGTATATTTCCAGAGCGTTACGACGTCCCAGAGAGATCTGTCCCGTTCGGCGGCTCGTAGCTCGAACCGCCACTGACACTGAAACTCATTCATTATTATGAATAAGTGTCAGTGCGGCCGTATTTATAGGGCTCAGTGCACATGTCGGCGCACGTGCACGTGACCACAAATTTTTAGGTTAAGTATTGAAATTACAATAAAATCTTATTGTTTTACGTTAATTTCACATTACAATAAACTCATAGCAATTAAAGAAATGATCATTGTTTTTGTAATATGTTAATTGTTGTATTTGCGCCGACATATATATATATATATATATATATATATATGTATACAACAATATATATATATATATATATATATATATATATATATATATATATATATATATATATATATATATATAGATGTGCAGATTAGACTAGGGATCTTTGGTAAGATGAAATATTGAATCGGCATTTTTCAATTAATATCTTGACGTTTCGTGAATTTTGACAAAGGTACCAAAATGTCTTAGTTGAAATATAAAATCGTTTTCACTTGACGAGGGTTGTAACTTGCTGTGCATAAATAATATCCACTACCTTATGAACTATTTCGGTTAACTTGATTTTGGTTTAATCAATTAACATAACTATACCCTTTCCAAGCGTTTATTTTACTTTTGACAGCTCAATTACGGATCAATTAGTAATGTCCTAATTCCTAATGTGTTAGCGACTCGATTTGTTATAAAAATCAATCTCATTTATAAATAAGATTTAATCAATTATCCTTCTTTGAAGGGGAACATTTCTTATTTTCAAATCGATTACTTTCGATTTATTTGTATATACTGTCGATGGTAATAGTCTGTGTATATTTTTGCACATCATAACCGTTTTTGAAGAGCAAATACATATACTAACTACTCTATGCTGATCCGGTCTATTCCGAACAAATACATCGGAGAGCTGGGAAAATATGTTTGGGTTACTCTTGACGAATACCGAGGCTTCAAAAATATATAAAGACGGTAAAGTTAAGTTTTATATTTTTTAAAGAAAGGTTTGCACGAGTCTGTTGGTTTAAGATTAAACATAGTCTTTACGCATCGTTTTTGCTGTTTGAATACTTTGCCTACGTCTGTAGAGCTGCTCCAAAATATTGTTACGAGCTACAGGACTCGAATTAAAAATGCCGTTGGAACTACTATAGAATTTATTACAACTGTACAAACACGTATAAAACAAATACAAATAAAACTGGATGCAACCAGTTCACACTGCACGATTCGATACAGTTCCATACGCGCAGAGTCAGTCGTCTATATCGCTAATCGAGAGTCTAGAAAACGTCTTACTCGTTTCGTAGCCGTCGCTTGACTGCCCCCGCCGCTCCATTCGGGCATCGTCTTATACTAACTACACAGTATAAAGGAATTGGAGGCGCACACTGAGTTTCCGAGAAATAGTAATTTGTACACCTGCGAACGGCCACAAAGTCGAAAACAATAACAATAAGGATTAGTTCGACGCTAATGATGGTTATAAAACAAGTAAAAAGACAATAGCATGTTTTTCTTAATTACAAATTCAAAACACAAAAGAATTTCTAAATCGTTGGAAAACAATGAACTGCGCTTACGATAGGCAGCTTTGCGCTTATCTTTGACGGCCTGTAACAATATAATTCCGTCATTTCATCCGAAACGTCATTTATTTGGACTTTGACTAAGACTTTATGTCAGACCTGAGGTTTGACTAGTCAAACCTAAGAGGCCAGAGCTTCGAAGTTTGACCATAACATATAGATAACCTTATTTTGTTTGTGGGAAGTTATGTGCACGCCGGGTGGTAGAGCAGCCACGTGTTAGAGCAGTATGCCGCCATAATATCCTTGAGTTGTGTTCAGGCATCAGTGGCCATGTTCCAGTTCGAAATTCACAGCACATTGGTAGCCCTTTGGTGTTGCAAATGTCCATAGGCGACGATAACCACTTTCCATCAGGTGGGTCGTTAGCTGTTTTAAAGTTAAGGTCATTGGGCGTTTTTGACCCACTTTTTTTTAAACGTACAGAGAGAGACATTACTAATTTTACTTTGAAGAATAAAATCCCACTTTTCTAAATATATATTTTTTTTTATGTGACGACCGGCAGAAATAGTTATTTAACAGTATGTGTTTAAAGTATCAGCATGTGAAAATATAAGTTACAAGCATAATAAGCGCTTGTATAGCATAAAGGATTGTCATTCTCTCTCGCTCGCACATTCGACAGGTAGAATAACGGAATGTCTATCTCTCTTGCTCGCACATTCGCAGGTAAGTACATAAGAGCAAGCTATTGCAAGCGTAGTCTACTTTTTATCATGGGCCACAGGCATCAAGAAGTGATAGACGCGCCTGCAGCCTTTTTAGATGAATTAACCATTGATTTTGATCAAGCAAAATAAAAATATTATTTATGTAAAACTGTATTTTATTTGTGTGCTTTGAACAGAAATTGTCTAAAACAATTGCGGTTCAAAATACATTCGAAATCGATCCAATAGTTTTTACATAATTAATTACAAAAATGGTTTAAAAATACTATAACGATTTTTAAAAAAATCTCAATTTTCCCAGGGCCTGCAAGAATGCGACCCATACCACTGAGTAGCAGGTACATTTATCTACATACCTAGCCCTATTTCGTTTGTGTACGCCGTGGGTCATATGTCCGAACAAAATGCCCAATGACCTTTAGTGTGATTAAGATACTTGGAGTTGTTTTGGCATTGTAGCCGGATAGATGTCTTCTCTGACCTGTATATTTCCCTAAGGAAACTATGTCGTATTCAAACGTAAGGCGAATCATATCGGAATATTACGTTGTTAGAAAATCAAGTGACGTTTCATGTTGAGTCAGAAGTTTTGAAAGATATTCTAAATTCGGAAAAGCTTTTAAATAAAAAGCCGTACTGTCCATCCATCAAACCGAAGCTATTATAATATTACACCAATAACTTTGTCCCTAAAACAGGATGTTATACAGGTAAATTAGCTTCGAGACGTTTTTGCGTTTGTAGTGTACGGTCGGCACATAAATAAATAAAGAAATACTTTTTATATATTTTTAATAGGCAGGTATCATAATTTTTATAATATTTTAATTATTATATCTATTTTTTACTTATAGATTGTTATTTTGTATGTATAGTTATATTTATGGAATAATTTAATTTTAGAGATAGATAAAAACACTTATCTATATATTTTTTCTAAAAATACTATATCGTGTAATAAATATTTCAATTATAATTTTTAATATTAAATTTCTGTCTAAGTTCCTGTTCTGAAGAATGACTTTTGCTTTCTGATAGCACCTTTCCGACGAAAGTCAATGATATTCCGGTTGATTCAGCAACTAATTGAGCGCAAGTCATAATACTGCTCGTATTGCTATTGCACTAATTTTCGAAATATTTGTACAAATTATACAAAACTTCTTAATTTTGGGTAGTCAGAAGCTTACATCGACCACGTTTCAACATCAAAACCATTTTTATTAACAAATTCAATATCAAATAATAAAAATTAGTAACAAATAATAACACTGAATAATAAATAAGAAGAATGAACCACAAATAAAATCAATTAATTAATTAATTATCAAACTAAAATTAAATAGTCAGACCTCGCAACAATTAGCAATGTAAATAATTATTATTGATTTGACTTTGATAGTAAATATATTTTCTTCATTAAAATGTAACGAATCTCTTTTTGCTGATTGTACAAGGAATTTGAAATTTCAAGTTTAGAATTCCTGTAAATATATAAGTACTGCACTACACTACAAACGCAAAAACTTCTCGAAGCTGATTTACCTGTACATATTATTGTTACGTTTTGTAGGATTCGAAATTAAATGTCGAATGAATGTACACAAACTTTATTTGAAGCACACACACGTAATTTACAAGTCTTACAAACAATAAAAAATAACAAATCCAAACCGTAAGGCAGATGATCGTAATACATAAAAGGCGCAAAGTACGTCGATATGAGATTTTCATTCCAAAAGTACATTTATAACGTCCCGATCGCAATTGAAACTCAACTACCTCTGTCTTAACGGGCCGACCATATATTTAGAAAATAGACGTGAAACCCCGAGCAACATGCACACCATTCATTGGAATTCTCCAATTTGTAAGCTTAATCCGAAACACAAGGCTTTTAAGAATTTGCAATGGAATTTTAGAAACAAAACGATTTTGTGACATTTTACTCGTGGACTGGACATAACACAAAGAGTGATTAGCTATTAACAATAGACGGTTGCTTTTCAAAATTTGGAACATTGGCGCGAACAATTATCCGTGAATAATAAAGGCAACCATAAAAAGATTACAGATAATTTAAACACCAAGGGTAATAAAACACTTGGTTGGTTTTCGGCTTCTCGGAACACTCAATTGTAACTGCATTAATGAATGAAGAGATTAGTGGATGATATATGGCGATAATAACATACATGATAATCACACAAAACTTTGTTACTCACTTTCTAAATGTTCAGAATTTGTATCACGTACCATTGGTATACTCATATGAAGAAAGGAGAAATCATAAAGTATTTATAATATTTATTAATTTAACACACAATTTATTACTACAACCCGTGCATAAACGGAGAAAGAATTCAATCTCTTACGTTGGAGCGGCCTGTCGTAAAAGGCGACAAAACAACCCACAGCCAGGTGGTATTTATAGGATAGGTATTGCGGCGGCGCTGGGTTTAGCTATAAGAGAACTGTGTCAAAGTAAGAAAATAGGAGATTTGGACAATTTTGAAGGGTATTGGGAAGAAGGACACGCACTTACCTGGTTAATAGGCATAAAATGCGGTTGCTCCTCTTCTCTGCAATGCACTTCACTGATCACTATTGTATTTGTTTATTTTTATAATGTATTTAATTGTTAATAAATGCGGCGATGTAATAGGGTTTATATAATTTAAAGTATCTATGTTAATTTATGAAATATATTTAGATTGTATTTGTTATTTAAATGGTGCGGGCGCGGAACAATGTTAATTATTTTATTATATAATATATTTTAATTATGCCGGGCGATTTAATTTAATTTATGATATGACAATGAATGAATAAACGTGACGTGCGAAAGGGGAACGCGCCGTCAAATTTAAAGGAAGAATTTAGATTAATAAAAGAAAAGTTTGAATATGACGAAAGAAGGTTACTTGGCGACACCAGTAGCGTATTTGCCCGCCTGGATGCTTACCACCACAGGTCTAGAGTATGTATTAACAACCTTGAGTTGTGTTCCGGCATTAGTGGAAATTCCGGATTTTGGACCCCAGAACCCGGACATGTCAACGGGTTTTTTTTTTAAACTTAGTATAAAATAAAAAACGGTTCGAAATGTCATAAATCTACTTTTTATTTTGCGTCTCACTGCTATTGTCACTGCTTCGAAGCCGAAGTGCGCACCGTGACAACTTTGATTTACGGTAAATCTAGCGAGACGGTTCGTCGGTTGATCGTGGCGCGGCGCGAAATTTTTAAACCCGGACGCTCCCTCCCTCCAAACTTTTATTTTATTTTATTGCATGATTTCAGCAGACAGGCAGACGGCCCACTTGATGGAAAGCGGTTATCATCGCCTATGGACATTTGAAACACCAAAGGTGCTACAAATGCGCTGCTGCTCTCTTAAGGGAGACTGGAACCTGGTCACTAATGCCGGAACACAACTCAAGGTTGTTATGGTGACATACTTTCGACCACGGGTGGTAGCCATCCAGTCGGGCAAATGCCCTACCACCTGGCTGTGGGTTGGTTTTTCACCTTTTATGACAGGCCGCCCGGCCGCAAGAAATTGTATTCTTTCTCCGTTCCTAAACGAATAAAACTAGGACAAATCCAGGAAAACCCGTACAGATGGCAACCTTAGTTTTATATCAAATTTTAAGTAGTAAGGCAAATAAACAGTTAGTAAAGTCGATATTAGACTATTGATTTCCAAATGAACCAAAGTGTTCCATATAAACTTAAATTTGTCGTGTCCTTTCAGTTCTAAGCTTTTTGCAACCAAATTCAATGGATGTGGTTGATCTAACTTATTATTTACTTTAGGCTAATAATAAAAAACATTATGTTTAAAAAAATTTTTTAATAAATATTGTCATGATTTTACATTTGTTACAAGTATAACATATTTTTTATAACTTTGTTGTTTTGATAGAATACTTGGTTTTATAGAAGTTTTTCACTGCCATGGATATTGTTGCGGACAGAGAGCACCCCCTGACCCGCCCGCCGGAGCCCACCTACTCTCCGCGCCCCGCATACCGCCGACGCCCATAGCTAGCACAATTAGCAACTAGGTGTCGGACGGGATGCGGAATATAGGGCCAGCCTTGGAGGCAAAATATCTCTCAACTAACAAGTCAACAATCTCTCTTGCTTTAACGACGACTCTCTTGCATAATTTGTACTTATTCTATTCATGTAAAAAGTTAAATAATAATAATAATCATACAGTCTATTACTCCGAGTTTTAATTTCCAAACGAGAAGCAACTGCCACCAATAGATATAATAAACAGATTTTCAAGAAAATGGCGCTGGTTTTATATCGAGATTAAAGCGTCAGATGCTTTTTCAAAACTATAAAACTTAGGAGGAAAGCTTTCATGTATGTTAGCATTTTATAACATTCTTTGACTACAAATGACTGTTTTTATGTAGAATAACATTTCTTTGAAAAATGTATTGAAGTAAACGCAGAAGTTTTGGGATTATAATCCTGTTGGTTCTGGGATAATGTTAGTGTTAGTGACTGTGGTAAACTACGTCTTGTTTAAATCGTTAAAAATAACGCCGATAATTATTAGTTACATTAGTGGATACACATACGTTGTCTGTCAATGTTTAACGTTATTTACAATTAATAACAATATCGCGTCGCAAATAACGCACTAAACCCTTTGCTACATCTACGTAAAACGATCACTTGATTATTTCCAAGTGCTTATTTTACTTTTGACGTCTATTAAGTTACATAATTCTTGACATTAAAGCCCGCATGAAACAAAGGACATATATGTCGTACTTTATTGAGTGGTGTTCTGTGAGTCATGTAACATACCGACTATTAAACCACCGACACTATACGTAAATAAATCGAAGGTAATCGATTTCAAAATAAAAAATGTTTTACTTTAAAGAAAAATAATATTACAATTATTATAAGTGCCATTTATAAATATATAGATAAGTCAAACTGATTAAAACTTATTTATAAATGAATTCGATTTTTAGATTAATCAAGTCTAAAATGAGCCTCTACCAAATTTTATCGAAACGACTCATTGACTCTTCAGGTGATCAGAGGGCTGGTGCTTACCTCGGCCAACGGATCAGTATGGCGATCCAGCGAGGAAACGTAGCCAGCCTTCTGGGCACCTTCGGTGATCTGGGCTCAGTATTCTACTTATAGTCTTGAAGGACTATGGGTAGAATACAATACAAATAAGTCAAGTTATCTTGCATTGTATTCGATTGTATATGTAAGTAACTATTGTCTTTTGATCAAGTGTACTTTTTAAATGTAGCAAAGTCAAGTCGTAACGCATTGGGATATTATTAATTGATCCGCCATCTAGCTGTCAAAGGTAAAATAAATGCTTGGGAGACATTATGGATGGAGCAGGGACTTAAGATCATATTGAATAACTAAGTTAATTAATGGTAGTCGTATCGATGGTCATGTCATCAGTGAAACCACAGTCAGACCTCCATGTGTCCACGTCCATGGCATTGCCAGAGGTGATTTCCTTGAATGTATCATAGCTGCAGAGCAGGTCATCGCAGCCCTCAACTTGGAGGTATTTCACTTCGCCAGTCTTCGGGTCTTTCAGATATACAGGCTATAACAAGTGAATTTTATCAATACACGTACAAATTATTTATTTTGTTTGGGAAACATACAATAATTAATATTCATAAATATAAAACACAAAATTAATACATATATCAATCAAGTTTCCACTAAAAAATAATTTATATAAAAAAATTTGGCTCAAATAGAATTATACGAAATATTATATATTATATTAATATTATATTATTAATTACAAAGAAGAAAAAAATACAATTATACGAAAATTACATAAAATGTCTATTTAATGTACATTAGGTTAGGTTAGGTCAATATTGAATGAATAAAATCGAAAAAAATAAGTCACAATAATTACTAATAAAATAGAGATAAAAAAAGGAAAGTATGAAAAAACAAATTGTCATTATTCAAAAAATTGTAAGTTATTGATTGGATCATTCTAAATTACAACATTTTTTAATTTGGGTTTTAAATTGATATAAGTTACCTATGAAAGGATCAATACTAGTAAATAGTGCATTGTATTGCTGACAAGTGCGGTATAAAAACGTGTTTTTTGTATAGTTAGTTTTTATAAGTGGTACTGAAAATAGGGATTTATCACGTGAGCTCAAACGGGGACACTTTAGGAGTAAATTTTTGATGAGAAAAGGGGAATCAACGCAATTATTTACAATTTTGTAGAGATAAACTTGGTCTCTTTCAGTTCGACGAATCGATAGTGGAGTAATGTCAGGTGGTGATTGCTTTAAAATTTTAATTACAAATGCACACGGCATTTGTAATTTAAGTGTTTTAAAAACTTATTTTGTATTGACTTGATACTTTTAATGTAAATGTGATACTGTGGATTCCAAATTGTGGACGCGTATTCCAATACAGATCTAACATACGAAATATAAAGTAAAATTAGAGTAGAAGCTAACCCAAACTCTCTTCCAACCCTTAGGATAAACCCGAGCATTTGATACGCCTTGGTCGTTGTGTGATTAATGTGGGACGAAATACTGGGTTTCGTATATTAGCGAGTGCTTTTAGATCTTCTGTACAACATATTACATATACAAACCAAAAAGTCTTGAAATAGTTTATAATTTAGTAAATAATAAAATATGCACAACGATCACATAAGCGTCGATATATAAATATAATATTTGATCCTAATGTCTCTAGGTCGTAAGTCTTGCTCCAATTTTATTTCTTACATCTTTCAATAATTCTCTAACAACAACAACAACAAGAAATGATTTGTTGCAACACCCAGGGACAGAACTCATTTGTCATTTAGGGATCAGATTCTTCAAGAGTAACTAGAGTTATAGAGCTATCCATAGCCCTGTCTATCACGATTTCGAAATTATCTTGAGAGAAAATTGATTTTACAAAGAACATAACTCTTACCAGTACAACATAATCGCCGGTTTCGGTGACCTTCCTAAGCTCCAGGGCAAAAGCGGAGCCGTATTTTGGCACCCCTTGTCTGGGGAAGATCTCAGTGATGGCCATGAAGGCATACACATTGACATCGTGGGCAGAGTAAATTTGGACTCTCTGAGTGTCTTCACCATTCAGTAATGTGTCTGTTACGTTGAAGAATTCGTTGAGAAGTACGCCTGGAAATTATGGAGGTGTAACATGAAATTTGTGATATTATGTACCATTAGCTTATGCTAAGGCATGGCTCAATGAGGCTGATATAACGTTATCTATAGTATCTATGGTTCTGACTACTATTATATGTACTTGAGTATGACGTAAAATATTATGATGAGTAATGACATTTGTGATATTTTGTACCTTTAACGTTGACTGTACAAACTCTAATGTTGAACATACAATTATAATATTGTTACATGCCAACAAAAGTGAATGCACACCTGCCTGCCATAAAGCACAGTTTATTATCTACCCGCATTTGGACTTCTTTTGTTTACTTTGTGTTTAAAATTTGTAATTATAAAAGCCGCCTATTGTGTATTGTAATCCTTTATGGTAGGTAGTGGCCAGGTGTGATTCTTGGAAATCATTGTTTACACGACACTGTTTGACTTAAAGCTGTTTTAACTTCATCTATAGTATCCATGGTTTTAACTACTACACTATTACCAGCAACTCGAATATTCTTAGCCCCTCAACGCCAGGGTGCAGAATATTAAAATTAATAAATCTACTATATATGCATTTGCTTTTGTCGTAAGTTATGCCACGCTTTCTCACACTGCTTTTCTGCTTGCTGCCTTGGAGATAGGCGTAATGTAAATGGCGGTGAAAGAGCTAATATAATAAATGTAATGATTTCATCAACGTTTAGAACTATACTTAGAAAATGGCGAGAGAAGTAGAATAGTAATGTTTTTGCAATTCGCGAAGGTGAGCGATCTTTATTTGTACATGTATCAGGGGCGTGGACTTTATGCAACTCGATTCTCCATAGCCTACCTTTAAGAAACCAGCGGTCGAAAGCGCCATGCATTCATTGGCGTTTACGCGTCATGTACTAGTGTCTTTATAAATTAACTATCTCTTACACGAAGCAACTTTCCACACGTTTTGGACAAAATAGCAACTCATAACCCGACCGAGCATCGGCTTTTGTTTAATTGCAAAATTTAAAATACAAATTATAATTAAGAAAATACATCGCGAGTTAGACTTTTTTAACGGCGGTGTAGTCGGCGCTTGCATCATACGGTTTGTTTTTTCAAGCGGCTCACCCTATCCGAATTTCCAGCCCGCGCCACTGATATGTATCTATGTGTATGTGGGACCAAAAGCGCGTTTGATTAGAAGGCATGCTCGCATGTGATTGTTCCGTCAGACGCTCACACAACAAGTAAATCTCGTTCGCCTGCAATTAAAAAGCTAACCTGCTTGGTATTTTTTGTAGTCATCGTCTCCAAAAGCGACGTCAATAGCACCGCCAGCAGTATTCTCTAAATCAGACCACATCGACTCAAGTTCCTCACCCAAAGGTAGACCGAGATTTATCTGGAAATTGTACCAATCAATATATTACAATAGCTTATAATTTCTTAAACTAGAACTATAAAACATAAGCAAGTCTCATGTCGTATGAAGATTACTTGATATATAAAATTATTCTCATACAATAAATATTTTAAATTTTTTGCACCGAGGTATGCATTCTTTCCGAAACTTATGTAAGGAGCTTTATAGGCACTTGTACATCAGAATTTTTAAGTGTCATAAAGCTCCTTACATGTGTGTTAACTGATAAACATTCACTGAAATTAATCTTCGCTATGCCTTTCAATTTTGATTTCACAAATAATTCTCTTAACTTTTTCTGTCTCGCTAATTATTTTCTCTAATCCTTTCATTGGTTGTCGTATCTAACAACAATATTAGGAAGACGATCTCCCAATGCTTTATACCATGGCTAATGGGAAGGTTCTAAGGCCGATACAAAAAAATCTTAGTCACCGTTTTAGTTACTAATTTATTTGCCTTCTGTTAAATCTAAAACAACTGTGATGTTTAACTAGTTCTTCTTACTGGAAATAATTTTTATTAATGTGGGATTGTGATCATTTTTGAGAGTTGGGTTGTTTTGCATAGAGTTGTAGTTCCAAAACAAGCCAATAGATGGCGCTGTACAACAATTGAGGTCTCAAACGTTTCCCGAAACGTACAAAGAATATATACAAATTTTCAACAATAATAGACGGACTAGGTCTGCGAGGGACAACACTAGTCTCGCTGGAAGATTTTCCTTTGAGACTGAGGAGCATTCCATTTCCATCTCGCTCCTCCACCCCTTATACGAGGCACCCCCTTCAGAGTAGGGATGTGAGATTAGTGGAAAAGAATCAATTAAATAAATATCCATTTTTATTTAATCAAAATTAATCGATCTGTCAAAAATCGATTTTAATAAAAGTTTTTTGTATTATTTAAAAGTACATGCTTTTCATATTCCAATAATATACCTAAGAGATTCATATTAACAATTTATCAGATTAAAAATCAAATAAAATTATATGAATAAAAAAATAACCAATTCAAAACTAAAAATCAAAGGCAATGTTCCTTTAAAATTTCAAGGTAAGGAATTAGGAAACCAAATAGCATTATTCATACAAATTTTAGTACTATTAAACGTTTTATTTATTATAATAAAAATGAAATGATGAGCATCCCAACAGAATGACAAACTTATTGTCTCAAAAACTAAAATATAAATCAAATTTAAAAAAATGCCATAAATAAAATACTTAAAATGAGAATTAAAAAAACTAAACGACTACTCTATAGTCTCAAAAACTAAACTAAAATACAAAATTTTCGTTAATCTTCAAGTTTAAACAATAAAATAATAATTATTGTCAATAATGTCGCATAGACACGAGCTGTTTCTGAAAATCGATATAAACATGTAATTTATATAATCGATTTACTAAATATCGATTAATATTACTATAATTACTATAAAAATCGATTATAAGAAAATAATAATCGATTATTTTTTAACATCCCTACTTCAGAGTAGTTGAGAGCGTTTCCGAACCATGTGTGAGCGAGAAAGATAGATGACGAATGAAAGAAGAGATTTTAAAACATAAACAAAACAATAGACGATCGAATGGTAGCGTGGTGTGTGAGCGTTTGCAGGACGAAGGACGATGGTATTATATAAATAGTCAGATGTGTTAATCGAAGATGTTGATAAGATTTTTTTAAAATAAGATGTCATTGAGATGTTAAATTTAAGATTCGTTTAAGAAATTGAATAGCTATGGTACTTTCACAGCCACATTACTGTTATTATGTAAAAGATATCGGTGAATGAAACAGGCGCTTACATTGGTAATATTCATGTTATCACTTATTGAAGGGATAACTCTTTATATTCCCTCACATTGTAAAAATATACAAAAAATATTCAAAGACCCCCCCTCCCCTAATATCTCCCTCCCCCACCCCTCTCAAGTAGTAGTTATTCAAAGAATAGGGGGTATATTATATATACAATGTAAACTCCATGTAACGTCACTCGATTTAACGACAAACTCCCTTAAGCGTCGAAATCACTTGGCTTTGGTTGGTTTAGCTTGTCTTCCATACAATGAATGATACACTATATAGCTTTACACCTACTCTCAATAAAGACAACAATTAAGTAATAAAAAGTACCTTTTAAGTTACCAAAATTAGTAAAAACTGCCTGCTGTGTACGTTTTTTTATCGCTTTATTATCCTAGCCCGTAATATTACCCTATTCGACTGTAGGCATCAGGCATACCGAAATTTTTAAGTACCTACTTCCTTTATAACCAAGATGCCTCAATATCGCAAGACATGAATAAAATAAGTAAAAAAATTACTGGTGCAGCAAAAGACGTCGGACAAAAATAACAGACTTATCTCCATTTAACGACAACTCTTTAGAACGCCATAAAATGCATAGTCCCTTTAGTGTCGTTATACAGAGGTTTCACTGTAAATTAATCTACGCTAAGATTTATTAAAATAAACACAAAATTACCTGTGCAGTATAAACATCGAACACTGAATATGACATCACGGGGTAATCAGTCAAATTAATGCTGAGGTAGTTCGACCAGGTGGCCAGGGTACCAGAAAATCTGTCCATAGACGAAGGACTGCTCATGAAAGAAGTATAGTAGAAACTGATGAAGGTTGGGCAATTAAACATTGCCATGTTCTGTAAAACAATAAAATCTATAATATTATAAAATGCTAAACATTTTAAATAGTTTTAATGTACAGACACGGCGTCTGTACATTAAAACTATTAAAAAAAAACTAATCTAAGATGAACTATTTAATCTTCTGTCCGAAATACGGCTAGCGCTGTGGGTTAGAGTGAGAGACGAGGAGCCTGCCTATTGCTGCCGTATGCGTGAGAGAAAGGGAAGCCAGACAGACTGGCGCCGTAACGCGTTACGCAACGAAGCGGTTTACCCTCCCATAAGAAGTTGTCACTTCAAAAACAACTGGAATAGACTACACAAGCGATGGAGAACAGGATGCATTTTAAAATTCTTGTCTCTTTGTCGGTTTGTCTGTATGTTCGGGATTCACGTAAAAACTACTGCGCCGATTTCAATGTGGTTTTCGCGGGTCGATAGAAAATTCTTAGACTTAAACTCTGCGCTACTTTTTATCCCGTTAATCCCGTGTGAATGTTTCTGGGAATTACTTAAAATGGCCAGATTAATAAAAATCGCATTCCAGTGAGATTTTTTTACTGATCGATAACAAATTCAATGTGTGATATTTTTTATCCCGGGAACGTATGTATATAAACTCTTAATAAATAAATTTAAAATAAAACAAGAAGAAAGGTTATTTTATAATCTAAAACAGTTGCAATTGATTGAGAAATAAGAATTTTTAGTTTGAGTATCTAAATGTACTAGAGGTCGCCACGTGGTCCAAATTCGACCATAATAAACTTAAAATTATATTATAACATTTTTAAGGTTTTGTGGTCAAAGACTTCTATAATTACAGAATTCGCCAAGACTACAATGTTAAATTGACTTGAAGAATAAACAAAAGAATAGTCGTATATATGCGTGTGTGTGCCATATACATGGTAGTGTGTGTAATGTTTTTTTTTTATTGATTTAATGTATTTTTTATGCATAATTAAAAAAGTATTAGCATTCGTCGCTTCTTCTCTATATGTACTATAAGTGTGCGAAATTTCATACTCCGCCCTCGCAATTTTCGTAAAAAGGGGTACATACAAAGGTTTTGCTTCACGTATCATATAATGATGAAGATTTTAAATATTAGTATTAATAGATCTAGAAATACATACAAAATCGTATTTGACAGGAATGACAGTGTAAGGTGTAGGCGTCCAGTTGATTTCATCACTCCAGTTGTCTTCACCAGCGGGGTAGACAGCTGACATAGCCGTCAATGCTGTCATTTTAGCACGCGTTGAATCAGTGGACCTGATGTAGATTTCGGATTTGTTGTATTTTTCAGAAAGAAGTTCATCGTAGCGACCTCTGATGAATTTACCAAGTTTGTAAGCTGTTCTTTTTCCTTCCTGAAACATTAATGTTAAAATTTTATGTTGTGGGCGGCACCTTACCCATAGAAAACGGTCACCGAGATTCTGTATTCTATTCTAGTCTTAAAACATTAAATGTAGAAAACAATGTAACTAAGTTAAGTTTTCTTTATTGTATTAGGCTACTTCTACTATACTTGTTGCGGACAGAGAGCAACCCCTGACCCGCCAGCCGGAGCACACCTCTCCACACCCCGCATATCGCCGACGCCCATAGCTCGCACCGTTAGCAGCTAGGCGTCAGATGGAACGGGGCACATAAGAAGCGGCCTTGGAGGCCGAAAATTGCTCATTTGTTCTCATACATATGACACCAATACGCACTACTTTACTCTCTGCCATTCATCATTCTCTCTGTACTTCGTCTATGTATAGTTTTAATTTAATTGTAAATAACGCCAATAATAAGTCATACGTTACACACGAGTTTTACTTGGAAGAAGCAACTGTCACCAATAATACTATAATATTACTATTATAAAGAGGTAAACTTTGTGAGTTTGTATGTTCGAAGTAATCTTCGGTACTACTGATCCGATTATGAAAATTCTTTCACCAGTAGAAAGCCACATTATTCCCAAGTGGCATAGGCTATATTTCATTGTGATTAATGATTAATAAATAAAAAAAGTAAAAATGTTTTTCGCCCAGCGAATTGGGCACGGGAACGCCTGCTAAATATGTTACAGCAACAACGTTCCACGCAAGAGTTGCGCACATCCTCGTACGAGGCAGTGCAAGTGCTTTCTGCGTTTATGAATTATTTAAAGGTTAGAAAGCTTAATTAAACCTTGATATGCCTGCGTGGGTGTATGTATATTTTTTGATGACAGCGAAGTGCGAACGGGCATAATTTGAAATTAAATAAAATGAAACTACATTATAAACTAAACTATCTTAAAAGTTAACCTGTACTATAAAAAAAACTTAAAATTTAAACCCTATAAAACATATTTACAAGTAAAAAATTTAGTCCAGATCGGTGTAGGTGGGGAGCGTTCCCAAAATGCTGGCCTCAGTCTATTGGTCAGTACAAGTGTTTTGAAAAAGATTGGTTCCTATCAAACTTGTCAAACATCAGTAGTTTCTAGTTAGAAGAGCATGGAGTTAAGTATGCTTTGATTTATCCAGTGGTCTAAAGTCAAATGCGAATTTATTGAAATAGTAGCGGTCTGGGCAGACGTTGGTCTGCCCTGAAAAAATAAAAATGTAGAACCCGATCCCAGCGCCACCTACCCATTCCAATCATGAATCTAAACCTGTAAAGTCGGTCTCAAGTTATGCGCGTACATACATTTCTACGACTCATTTCTAATCGCACGTTACACTTTAGACTTAGACACTCGAGGGTAGGAGCTAGAGGGAAAATGTAACAGCAACGATAAATGCTGACTGTATAGCGTATTCCTCTTAATCTCTATGTGTCTCTCTCCCCATTTTTACGCCATCTGTGGATTCTGCGCGACACCACTTATGACTAACATGAATAAAGAGATTGATTCGTTCCTACATTATAAAGATAATATTTCTCATACTTGAAGTTGGATTATAAGTATAGTGAATATTTTTTATTTTTATTCAATCCAAACTCTACTTACGTCAGTAAGTTGTCCGTATCCATAGGGAGCACTTAATGCTTCCAAGGCATCACTATCAGTGCTGTAAGTCAAGGAGCTTTCCACAGGTGTTCTATCTCCATGCCTATGAATCTGAAAATAGATGTTTTATTTTTATTAAATTATAGAATAAGTAAACAATTATCTCTGCAGGATTACACAATTTCCTTGGACGGGGCGGACTCTCGTAAGAGGTGACAAAACAAGTCTTAGCCAGGTGGTGATGTATTTGCCCGTCTGGATGACTACCACCCCTGGTCTATAGTAAGCCCCCATAACAGCTCGTGTTCCGGCGTTAGTGGCCAGTATCCAGTCTCCCTTTAGAGAACGGCAGCACATTGGTAGCACTTTTGGTGTTTCTAATGTCCATAGGCGATTGTAACCGCTTTCCATCAGGTAGGCCGTCTGTCTGTCTGCTAAACTCATGCCATAAAAAATATATATAATACTGGTCAGACGCCATAAAGATGAAATTCTAAAGCCAACTGTTCCATTAGACTTGTTTTTGTATGAAAAAACAGCCATGACGCCAGTGATCGACTATTCTGACTATATTTTAATAGCAAATTTGGGGCCAGGAGAACTGGCGAAATTAATGAACATTTTTTTTTATATTACATTTCATCTGAATGTTTTTTATATAGATGATGTTGCGGATAGAGAGTACCCTCCTGATCGCCCTGCTAGAGCACGATTAGCAGCTAAACGTTGTTGTTGTGTCATTGGAGGTTAAATAAATATATTCTACTTTACTCTCTCACGATTGCTATGCCGTGCTCTCTCTCTCTCTGTCGCTACCACATGTATATTTTTAAACGTATAATAATATGTGTAAATAATTGTAATGTAATTAATTTAAAATGCATTTTATAAGAAAATATCGTGTTTTAATTCCAAGAAGGCAATTGCCACCAATAGGTATAATACCAATGCTCAAACTATTGCAAATTGGGCTACATATACTGCATTCAAGACAATTTTATTGAACGACTAGAGATTTCCCCGCGGCTCAAACCCTTGTGCGTGCTTCTAGTTTAAAAAGCAACCATTAACACAGGTTACTTTATATAAAAAAATCGGTTAGTGCCTCTTGCTCCCAGAAGATTCACTTCATTTTATATTGCAAATTATCCCATTTCCCGGTATGAAAAGTATCTATATCCATTTTCGGTATTAAAACTAGAAAATAAAGAAAATTACCAATATGAACAAATTAACCAAAATGACGAAAATGGCAAATCAGAAAAAAAATACCAATCCTACTTTCTGGAATAATATAATAATATATATTTATATATATATATATATATATATATATATATATATATGTATATATATATACATATATATTATAAATGCGAAATTAACTCTGTCTGTCCCGTTTTCACGGAAAAGCTACTAAACCGATTTGGCTGAAACTTAGTATATATATATATATATATATATATATATATACTAAGTTTCTTATTAATATTAGTTAATTAAAAGAGATATTAAACTTCACTTACCATGAAGGTCATCTTGAGCTCAGTCCCAGCGGTAGGGTCTTCAGCCCTTAAAGCTGGAACTCCAATCGTCAACAGTAACAAACCTAAGAACTTTAACATATTTGTCTTGTCTTTTGCTGGCAAGTACCAGTTGTACTAGTTGTAGTGCTGTTGACGAATTTGGCGAATGACAATGTCTTCATTCTAGACGCCTATATTTAAAGGCGGATCATTATCTAGTAAATCTATTGTCATTATCCATTTTGTCAATTTATAGTGTTCCTTAGATAATTATTAAATCGTTATAATTCAATATATTAGACACTTTTTTTAATACTTTATGAAGGCAAACAGACACACAGCCTGGCTGCTGTGCTCCAGATGTATAATAATAATAATAATAATAAAACCGCAGGGGCTTTGTGGCGAGCCTTAGGTAAGTAATTACTAAAAGTAATTATATGATTAAAAAAAAAATAGGCAGACAAACACACATATTGTATATCCCCAAATTAAGCAACTAATGCTTGTGTTATGATCCCAGACACTCAGACCATAGTAAATAATGCAGAAAATACATTTCCGAAATTTACCATACCAGGAATCGAACCCGGAGCCTCTGCATTGCAGTGAAGTAGCGACACCTCGGACGTGACTCCGGGGGCCAAGGCAAGGCCCCCACCTCCTTGCTTGCCTTAACCAGCCGGCACGGAGTAAAACTCGCTAGAGCTAAGTCTCAAACTCCAGGGGTGGAAGCGATAAATGGCATCACGTCAGAAGTAGCTTCGGTGAACCTGCAGCCCACCTCTCTACACCCCTTAGCCACTCACACTCATGTTGTCTCTGTCTTTTATGGCATTTTTTGGGGCCCGTGCAGGGAGTAGCGAGTCACCGTCTGCCCATTTTTCCATGTTCCCCGAATATTGCGACGGGCAGACGCCATAGTCCCCATATTCCCAGACCCCTAGTCCTACACTGGACGGGGCTTGTCCTTGGGTGCATTATTATATGGTGTAGACGGGGATAATCGCCAGTCGGTGTCACGCCACATTTACATCAAATTTGTCAAAGGGCCTCTACGTGTTGGCCTTCCTATGGCCCCACGCAAGCCCTCTAAATGTCCGGGCCATTTTAATGGCCCGTGGTCTTCAAAGACATACATGAATCTTTATTTGCCAGAATGTAGTACAAAAGTTGTTACAATGATAAGTTGATGTCAAAGCAGTGTGCAAAAAATAATAATAATTGTAAATTAATTTAATATTTATTATGTACAATTATTTGAAAATTCTGTCTTCTTTAACATGCCTATATCTACATTTGTATTTATTTATATGTATATTTTACAATCGCTTAACTAAATTATTTATTGATATTTAATTATATTTATATTATTATTCTAAAAAAAAAGATCCCCATAGCCTTGAAACATGGTTCCGTTACTGTACGGGCTAGCAACAGCCGTACATTGCCATATCAGCGGTTTACGTCGACACGTGCATTTCAGCATACAAAATTAATCAGTACTCGGAAACCCTACATAATTTGGTCCTTCGAGCCGGACCTGATTATGTAGGAGGTTTTCTTACATAAGATCTTAATGGCAGAGTTGCTAGATGTAAAGTGTTTATTGCTTGTGATTGTGCTAAGATCAAAGGCTGTTTTGCCGATTGACCAAGTACGGTGCTAAACGAGTACTTTGGAATGTTGTATGCTGAAATGCACGTGTCAACGTAAACCGCTGACATGGCAATGTACGGCTGTTGCTAGCTCGTATAGTAGCCAATAGACGTATGAAACACCACAGGTGATACCAACATGTTGCCAGCCACTAAGATGGGATAGGTAAAATTTAGGAAAGACACTTAAGTTTTAAATTTTTTTGTGTACCTTGATATACACTTGCTTGAGTTAAGTAGTAACTTAGCTCATAAAATTTACGAGTTAAGTCATTAACGGCCATCCACAAATCGCGTCACACAATTTTTTTTGATTTTTTGACCCATCCCCCCTCCTTGTCACAGCTGGTCACATTCGTGAGACTCCTTCCTCCCTAATATGACGTCACATATTTTGCAATTTTAAATCATGAAATTATAAAAATAAATAGGGGTTATATATTTGTGCCGTTTGGAGTTGAAACTTTGGGTCCGTGGGGTCCATCGGCAAAGGGCTTCTTCAAAGAAATTTGTAAGAGACTCTTTGATACCACCCGTGATCAGATGGCTGGTTCGTATTTCGCGCAACGAATCAGCATTGCCATACAGCGTGGCAATGCGGCCAGCCCTCTGGGCACGCTTCCCTCTGGCACTTTATAAATTAATATAAAGTATGGATTTGTTACATACTTTATATTAATTTATTTATAATTTAGTTTATTTTTAAGTATTCTGTTATTAATTGTTGTGTTGTTGAAATTATTAAATTAAAACAGAAGTTCCGTAATTAGATTTAAATTCATTTAAATTAATTTATACACTACTCTCATACAGATAAGAGTTAGAAATATTATGAAAGTTTTCCTTAAAAGTTCAAATTTCGTATATTAAAAATTACATCGATTTTGAAATGTGACGTCACGAAATTTAGGAACCCCTCCCCCACCTCTTGTCACACAATATCACACAGCGTCAAGCTCTTCCCTATCGCTAAACGTGTGACGTAATTTTTGGATGGCCCCTTATAATGTTTGGACTTCAGACGAATGAAAGTATAAACGGAGCCTACATAAACAAAAGCATCAAATGAAGTGAAGCAATTTTAGCAAACTTGTGTGCGTAAACTTATGTAGTTTACACGTGTTGTGCGTGGTTACTAGCAATAATTCTACTGGAGTCTACCTTTATCCGTTCTAATTCGGTTATTTAATACTAAGCTCTCGTAATGCACTGCTGCGCGATCAGCTTCCTATTACAAAATCGGCTTCCTTTAGCCGTCTTTCTCTGAGAGCTCAGAGCTTGATCAACCTATTTTGCCGTCTGAGGTTTAGACATAAATCTAGTTAAGTAATAAATCGATGACTAATTAAAAGTCTGTCCAAACAATGATGATCTTAAGTAATAGAAATTAAGGCTTCATGCTAAATTTTGTTGTTTACTTGCAGCCAAAGTGTACAAACCAGTTGTTACCTTGGTCACGCTAGTCTGGCGCATAAATTAAAATTAAAATACCTTGAAATATTTTACTATATTGAGACAGTCGTGAGCACTTGAAGTCATTTACAAAAAGTACTCTTCTAGTGACTATTTAATATATCACTCGATACCTTGTTTCTTTTTAGAAGGCTTACAATTTTTGAATTGTAAATTGTGTGTTTAGACAATTTAAAATTTTCTATTTTAATATCAAACTTTAGTTGTTGTGTAAGCTACAATATTTTTAAACATCATGAAATAGTGTAATTGATTGCAAATATCGTATGTGTTGTATCAAAATGATCTAATGAAAAACAATGTACATTAATTAGTAAATACTTTCCATATTTATAACGATCGTAGTGTTTAGTGTGAAATTTCAAATAACTTAAACTAGTTCTAGTTTGCTTGACAGACAGCATGGACAGTGAACGAAAATATGAATATGCAGTGCTTCGATGCGATTTATGTTATGTTTCCAAGTAAGCAATTTGACAGAAGATGCAGATGATGTTAAATGGTTGGTTGGTTGTTAATGGTGGTCTGTGATATCAAAGGCGCCGCTGCGGTAAATACCTTGTTGGTTGGATGTAAGAATCTGAAGGCTTAATTACAAACGCTAATCGTCGTTCTATTCTATTGAAGTGTATTTGCCCACCTGGGTGTTGTTTGCCACCCCTGGGCTAGGTTATGACGCCATAACAAGCTTGAGTTGTGTGCTGGCATTAGTGGCCAAGTTCCAATCTCCTGTTAGAAAGCGGCAGCAAAATGGTAGCATCTTTAGCGTTGCAAGTGTCCCTGGGCGATGGTAACCGCTTTACATCAGGTGGGCCGTCTGCCTGTCTGCTGAACTAATGCAATTAAAAAAATCAATCCACTTGAAAAAGTCGAGGAGAGACGAGGAGGCTCGATGATTATTACCTTTTAAAATTTCGTGTACAGATGATGACACACGGACGAAAAATGTTGTCAAGCCATAAGTACGCGTAGTTGCTTACTCGTCTATCAACCGCTTAAGTCCTCTGTACATCTCCTTATTACAACTATGTAGGAAAGCTACGGAAGGCAGCTAGTTTCACAACTTTTACATGAACGGTTTGAAGGTGCGAGCACTACGTACGGTAGATATCTTGAAGAAGATAGACAGGGGTGGTCTTAGTCGGATCCCGTGGATTTCCCCCCTTGCCCGAGAGTGCCCTGAGTGAGAGGTGCCACAGATGTAATACCTATGGTTTAGTTGCTGTGGCACCCCATAAAAGCGCATAGCAGAGAGGCGTAGGTTATGTTTAGTGGGTAATCTGACGGCCGACCATCCGACCTCCGATCCTAGGATGCGGTGGGCAACCAGCCGATCAGGAGTCCCACCCATTCCTCTGCGAGTCTTCCCCCTCAGGCCCGAGGATGGTGTCTCAAGATAAGACATTCCCCTGCGTCATCGAAAACAAGGGGGGGCCTTAGCCATTGTGAGGCCCCAGATAATAAATCTTTGGATGACCCTCATCCTTTGTGTGAATTGAAAGTATCTTTTAACCGATTTCAAAAAAAGAGAAGAACGAAGAAAATCGAGGACGAACAAACGAGAAAGAACGAATCGAGAACGTTCTCGATTCGTCGGGTAAATATTTTTTATGTGAATGTTTAGCTATAAATAACTTTTTTGTTAACACAATATAGCTCGCATAATTAGCAGCTAGGCGTCGGACGGAACACGGGATATAAGCGGCCTTGGAGGCCGGAAAAAAACGCATTTTAACCACTCTCACTCGACTCTCTCGCGCACTTACTTGATCATTCGTAATAGCACCAATATGTACTTTCTGTATTTATTTCTTCTATGTATATTTCAATTGTAAATAACGTTAATAATAATCATACAGTCCAGTCTATATCAAGTTTCATTTTAAAAGAAGCAACTGCTACCAATAATTATATTATAAACTTGACCGTCTCCAAAATTTCTGTATAAAATTCATATTTAGCTTACGGAAATATGACCACGTTTCGGAATTCCGTAAAAAACTCAAGTGGTTCGCATTTCCTGTTCGACGGAATACTCATATTCTTTGTCTTCTGTACAGTATCTTATTTGTCCCGAATACTCCTCATTATCTTTATATATATATATTGTATGGCAGTGAATCGTGGCCTGTACTTGAGCGACACAAGCAAGAACTGCGTGTCACGGAGATGAATATGCTGCGATGGATGTGTGGAGTGACGGGGAAAGACCGGGTCTTCATGTCCGTGACATAGCAGACAAACTGCAAGAGTGTCGCTTACGCTGGTGCGGCCACGTTTTACGGAGACCGGCTAACTATGTGGGAAACTGTCTAGCCATGGCGCCTCCGCCAGGTCCCGGTCGAAGGGGAAGGCCCAAAAAATGTTGGCTTGACGTTGTGAAAGATGACATGCGTACCAATGGTCTCAAAACGGGGGATGCAGAAGACCGCGCGAAGTGGAGTAGAAAAAGTAGGAAAGCTGACCCTGGGCGTCGGAGTGAAGGCTCCGAACGCAACCGGGATTTAACACTCGGATGATGATGATGATGACTCCTCATTATCTTAAAGAACGCTTTAACTTTATTTTCTGCTTCCATAGTTTACGCCCTTCCACTAAACTGAAACTAAACCCCTGCGCAAGTTCAACTTTCTACAACAGTTCTTTTACCGTCAAGGCTATACAGCTTTATAACGCGCTACCAGTTGCTATCAGACAAGCAAAATCACTACCGATATTTAAAACAATGAACAGAAAATATTACCTGTCCTTGGAATATGATGATATTTAAATGCATGTACATATATATTTCTCTATAAACATTTATATATTATTGTAGATATGTATTTGTATGCTATGTATATTAAGTACATATCTATTTAATATATAAAACATCTGTATATACTGCATTTATATATTTATTACTATAATTGTTGCGGACAGAGAGCACCCCCCTGACCCGCCCGCCGGAGCACACCTACTCTCCGCGCCCCGCATACCACCGACGCCCATAGCTAGTACAATTAGCAACTAAGTGTCGGACGGGATGCGGGATATAGGGTCAGCCTTGGAGGCAAAAAGTATGCACATCTCTCATCACAACTCTCTAACAACTCAACAATCTCTCTTGCTCATTCATTTCGTAATTCTTCACACTTTAACGACGACTCTCTTGCATAATTTGTACTTATTCTATTCATGTAAAAAGTTAAATAATAATAATAATAATCATACACCGAGTTTTAATTTCCAAACGAGAAGCAACTGCCACCAATAAGAATGTAAGTAATTGTACTATGTATTATGTATACCACCATCGTCATTATAATCTCAATTCACTCCTGGGGTTGCCTGGAAGAGATCGCTTTTTAGCGATAAGACCTTTTAGCATATTTAGACATAGTTTTAGTCCGTAAGTTAGTTTTTTGTATTAGTGTACAATAAAGAGTTATTGATTGATTGAGACATGTTTATGATTCTTCTTGCGTTGGATATAATCTATACCATATCTACATTAAAATTGCGGTACGCAAGTATGAAAGTTCTGAATTTCGTAAAAAACTCAAGTGGTTGCCAATTCGTTTTCGCCGGAATACTCACATTCTTTCATTGCTTTATAGTATTTTATTCATCCCTACTACTCCACAGTACCTTAAAAACGCTTCGAATTTATTTCTTGCTCTCACAATTTACGCCCTTCCAGTAAACATAGACTTATTACTCCTATTCATAATACAACGTTTTTCAATAACTCTTTCCCGGTCAAGGCTATCCAACTTTGGAATTCATTGCCTGTTGCTGTCAGACAAGCAAAATCTTCAATAACATTTAAGAACATGGTCAGGAATTCTATCTACAATATAATGATATGTAATTTTATATAATTAGTATTATATTGCATATAACTATACATTTAATATGTTTAAATAGTTGCATTTTATCACTATATCTTCAATATGTATATAAATTATCTGTATATTTGTATATATAGTATAGTTATATATTTATTATTAATCGTACAATAATTATGTATAGTACCATCGCCACTCCTAATCAGCAATATTTTTGTCAAAGGTTGTCTGAAAGCGATCGCTTTTAAGCGATAACACCGCCCTTTGTACACAATTAGATTAATACTAGTTCGTAAGTTTTCTGTAATGGTGTAATTAAAGTGTTATCTATCTATCTATCTTCTGGGCAGCTTCCTATAACCTTCATTGTTAATGGATACCTTACCTTAAACGCGAAAAATAAAAAAATAAATTACAAAAAGATACCAATTTCAAGAATAACAACCATTTAATATCTCCCTGACCGTTAATTTGCTTTGTTGTCGGTTAAAATTTGACATAAGCTCGATACAAGTAATGTGAAAACTCAACCGATGGCGAGGCAAGTGAATGATTAATAAAGATATAGGAACCGACCGTCAAAAGTAACTTCAATCTCCACATGCAACGGTCGTGGGTTCGAGTTTTCATCTACGAATAGTTGAGTCACGCTGACAAATGTACTTGCAATCTTATTTTTTGTTATAGAATTATTAGATTTAAATAAAACCTTTATGGGGCTGCTTAGTGTAATCTTATTAATCAGTTTTCACGCCCCGTACATGATGAAAGCATGCGTGAAATTTTCTATATTGCGTAAAGATAGGGGATTAGTTTATACAGCATGTTCACAAACTCAGAATTTATGACTAAATAATTTTTAGTTGAAATTTAAGTACTAATTTTGGTGGTAACAATGTTAAATGGTTTCACTATATTTGGTCTACGTAAAGTCATAAATATTTAGGTAAGTTAATAAAAAATCAAGTTTATGTAAGGACGCACAAAAATAATGCGATAAATCAAATAAAATATTTTTTTATTTGCGATAAATATGGCATTATTTTAACAGATTATAACACAAAATGTAATTAATACAAGTGCTTATATAAAATATAGGAAAATATATATTCTACTAGCGGAAGCAGACGTTGTCCTACCCTAAAAAAATTAAAATCTACCACCCGATTCTAGTACCTTCTACCGGTTCTAATTGTGAGTCTAAACCATCCGGGGACCACTCAAACACACAGAAAAAATCATCAAAATCTGTTCGAGAGATTAGAAGGATCCTAGAACTCGATCCCAGCGCCACCTATCGGTTCTAATTGTGAATCTAAACCATCCACCTACTCTAACACAAAAATCATACACTACATATACATACATTGACATACATTTCTTCGAATATTTTTTATTTATATAGATAGTTAAAGTTAACGTAATAACAATTCAGAGACAAGTAGGTATACATATATAATAATTATAAACAAAAAAGCAATCAATTATTCAATACAAGAAATAGAAAATAAACAACAGTTTGTGGCGGATTGGTGCAATGAAGAAGATAGGCTTTGTTTAAAGACGAATTATTTAATTTCTGGTTTTGCAATAAAATACAGAAAATAATTTCGATCGGCTAACATAAGAATGACAATGTCAATAATATGTAAAAATGTATAGAAAAATAAACGTATAAAAAGGTTGTCCTACAGGGCTCTCCCCCAGAGACCATCCTAGGATGGGCGATAATAGTTAGGGAACAAAATTCTCCTTCCCGATCGCGTTCTTGTCCCAGGTTCATCCTTTTGCTGTGACGGCGTGACGTCAGAGGTGCGGTATCCGTGAGCAACCATATAAGCTGGCTTCAGCCTTTTTCTATAGTCACTGTTTGCTCTTTACCTTTCATATTCAGCTTGTAAATCTTGTCGGTCCTATCTAGAACTTTGTAAGGACCTGAATAGGCTGGCTGAAGAGCTCCGCGCACGGTGTCATCTCTGACGTAGACATGCGATGCAGTAGGCAAGTCTCTGAAGATGAAAATGTTCCTGTTACAATGCCTTGAAGTTGGTGTAGGACGAATGTTATTTAAAATGGCGCGCAGGCGCACTGTAAAATCAGTCACATCAAAGGTGGAATGAAGAGTGTTGTCTGGTTGTAGGAACTCACCAGGCAAGCGAAGTGTCTCGCCATAAACAAGTTCGGCAGGTGACGCTTGAATATCGTCTTTGAAGGCCGTCCTCATGCCCAATAAGACGAGTGGTAAGCTCTCAGTCCATCTTTGGTTATCATGACATACAATTGCCGTTTTTAACTGGCGGTGCATTCTTTCAACTAAACCATTACTGGCTGGATGATATGCCGTAGTCCTGCAACGTTGAAAGCCTGCAAGTTCTGACAACCGCTTCATAAGCGCAGACTCGAACTGTTTACCACGATCCGTCACAATCTGCTGTGGGCATCCATAACGAGCGATCCAGTGAGTGACGAACGCTTTGCTACAGTTTCGGCGCTAATATCTTGTAA
The DNA here is from genome assembly GCA_039645545.1 of Dendrolimus houi. Taxonomy (NCBI): domain Eukaryota; kingdom Metazoa; phylum Arthropoda; class Insecta; order Lepidoptera; family Lasiocampidae; genus Dendrolimus; species Dendrolimus houi. The sequence continues at coordinate 1,917,366 of CM077136.1, read as the reverse complement.
AGCTATCGCCTCAGGCCAGCGCGTGAATCTATCGACGGCGGTGAGGCAGTAGCGGAAACCGTCTGATATAGGCAAAGGCCCGATTAAGTCAATATGAACGACCTGAAATCTTCCGCGAGATAGTTTAAAATTGCCCAGCGGTGGTGAAACGTGTCTTGAGACTTTGGTCCGTTGACACGACTGACAGGCTCTGGCCCACTCACGACAGTCTTTGTTCATTCCTGGCCAAACATAATGCTGTGCCACTAATTTCAAGGTGGTGTTAGCGCCTGGATGGCTGAGGGAATGTAAGCTGTTAAAAACTTGTCTCCTTAAATCAGCTGAAACATACGGGCGAGGTGACTGCATCTTCTGATCGCAGTATAACTCCGTCCGTGTGCCTGGTATATTAACCTTGACGAGATCTAGGGCTGTATTGCCTTGTAAAATTGTCTGAAGCTCAGTGTCGGTTTGCTGAGATTCCGCCAAGATGTTAAGATCGACAGGCTGAGCTATCTCCTCGATCCTGGAGAGAAGATCAGCGACGATATTGTTTTTTCCCGATATATGCTGGATATCCGTCGTGAATTGCGAAATAAAATCCAGAAAATAATTTCGATCGGCTAACATAAGAATGACAATGTCAATAATATGTAAAAATGTATAGAAAAATAAACGTATAAAAAGGTTGTCCTACAAGTTATTAATAAATATTATAAGGCCGGTATACCCGTTAGGCCTGTTTACAGCGGAAAGGCGAGTTTCACACATCTGCAATATCAATGTGCAGGTTTCACCATGTAACATCCTTTCACCATCAGCATGTGGTAATTGTAACAATATTTACATAAAACCTTAAAATCTACCTAAGCAGTTTCATATAATGCATACCTACATAATTCGAGATAAACTGTCTACATAAAAAAGATGCTCATGCCTATTTTAGTCTTCTGCTTTCAGTAATTATTCAACATGCAGTATATTTTTTATTGTACGAGTATGTATATGATAAATATTTAAAAAAAAATCTCGATTACTTTGATCACGCTGTATATATCTTATATCCAATAAAATAAATTATAATCAACAATACAAGCCGGCAAATTTATTATCAGAGTCATTAAGTTATTATAGGGCTACAAAATAATAAAAACTGATTAGGTATTTATCTTATATATTTAAGAGTTGAAAAGGGGCTCGTCAGCCATATAAAGGCTAGGCTTTTAAACTGTCTTTTGACAAGTGTCCTTGTGCGAGTCGGACTTGTACATGGAGGCTTCCCCTGTAAATACAATATAGATATCAAGAATTTCATATATAACATTGGCACAACGATATTCAAAGAACGATTCAATTGCGATAGCATTAAAAATTCGTATTCCACTAATACCACAATATCTCCTTGATATCCTCGCGGCGGAATAATAGTAAAATAAATTAGTTTTATGAGTAGCAGAAACAGTGTTAACCGATATGAATGTTGATAAGCTACAAAATTTTAAATATATGTTTCGCTGAATTACACTTTAAAATATTTATAAGGATAGAGTGGTTTGTCACGGGTAACCATTCGAATTAACAGAATACCGAAATAAGGCAAACCTACGATTGAGTCGATATTGTCCAACGATTTTGACGAGATAGTAATAGCAGAATTAGGCCCAGAACTAAATTCAATTTACTTTTAAAAATTACACATATAGTCGAATACAATAAAATAAAACTTAACTTATTTGTATTGTATTCTACCCATAGTCCCTCAAGACTATAAGTAGAATACTGAGCCTAAATCACCGTCTTCTATGGGTAAGGTGCCCAGAAGGCCGGCTACGTTTCCTCGCTGGATCGCCATACTGATCCGTTGCCCGAGGTAAGCATCAGCTCTCTGATCACCTGAAGAGTCAATGAGTCGCTTTGATAAATTTTGGTAGAGGCTCATGGCCTCAGAACCCCACGGTCCAAGTGCCTCGACAGCAAACGGCACAAACATATAACTCTCACCGAGGGTTGCATATTTGCGCCGCTTGAGTGATTCAGCTGTTTCCGCCGCCGAACCGGCTGATCTAGACGTGTTTACTAAATGGGATGCGGCCAACGTGTCTACTCAAGTCGCATCCCACACCAAAGGTTTGCCACGCCGCCAGGGAATTAGAGTCATTCCTTCAGGACGCCTACCATCGTCACGTGCAATACCGTTCGACTCCAATAAAGCCGGCACGTTAGCGGTGGCAAGCGCCCTCCGTAAGACATCATTCAAGGCGGCGTGGTGTGACCATCTGCCGGCACTGCGGCGGGAAGGAAGACCGTGGTATCCTGGGTTGATTACCTCTGTTCCACAGACGCATGTGTGTGGTGTATATATGCGAGAAACCAAGCGCAGATTTATAGCCAAAGAAAAGGAATTATTATCTCTCAATGTACTTATATTTGGGGAGGTGATAGCTAGGAGCCAGAAACCAGACTCTTTACGGGAAACGGCAAGGATGCGGGCACGTCCTGTAGAGTTAGTTGAATTTGAAAGTTCTGTATTTAATCCTCTACAATTAGGTTCATCTCAGCATCGTTGTGAATTCAGGATCGTGGAAATGTCTTCACCAGGGCAGAGCATTTTCCAGGCGTTTAGTGCTTCATTTAAAACTTAACTTTACAATAAATGTACAATATAAAATTTGTACAACACACAATTTGTAAGTCATGTAGTTACTTTTAAAGTTTAATTTAATTAAGTGAAATAAATTTAAAAATTCCCCCAGGATTCCCAGGATAATAAGCATTGAGATTTTAGGTCTAAGAATTTAACTTCGATCAGCGAAAACCGCATCGAAATCGAACCAGTAGTTTTTACGCGATTCCCGAACAAACAGACAAGCGGATAAACAAACTAGAAATCTAGAAAAAATTGCATTGTGTTCTCCATCGTTTATGTATATAGTCTATTCCAGTTGTTTTTTTTTAATAGCTGCAATGTACAGATACACCATTTTTAGATAGACATAACCTAATTACAAATTAAACTCAAATCCTCATCAATCTGGGTTTCGCCCGGGCCACAGTACAACCACTGCACTGATTAAAATCACTGACGATATACGCCAAGGCATGGATCGAGGTTTGGTGACTATTCTGTCACTGCCAGACTTCAGCAGTGTATTTAACTACGTAGACATTGATATACTTACTGAAATTTTCCGCTCTCTCAACACATCTCCATCTGCAATTGATTGGTTTCATAGTTACCCGACTGAACACCGGCAACGTGTTCGTATCGATGATAAGTTGTCATCGTGGCAAAATCTCTCTGCCGGTGTTCCTCAGGGCGGCGTTTTATCTCCTCTTTTATTTTCTATTTCTATAAATTCTATCTCGAAAAACTTATCTTCCTCCTACCATCTCTATGCAGACGATTTGCAGATTTATACTCAGATGCCTAAAGACAACTTATATAACGCTATTAAGCTTATCAATAATGATCTGAACCGCATATACAACTGGAGTACCTCCCATGAACTTAGAGTCAATCCTAATAAAACTCAGGCCATCATCATTGGTTGCTCGCGAGCTATAGCTAAAATAGATTTTTCACTGCTTCCGCGTGTGATCTTTCATGATACGCTTATTCCTATCAGTGATCAAGTCAAGAATCTTGGCATAATAATGGAGAAGGAATTGTGTAGTAAATTAAACCGAAGACTTTTGCATCCTAAGCGATCTTAGGAGGCCGAAAAATTTCCTTCCGACTGCCACCAGGATTTCGCTTGCTCAATCAATTCTACTAGCCGTCCTCAAACTATGCTGATGTTTACTATCTTAATCTCACTCAAGAGCAACTTATTAAGCTCGAGCGTCTTTAAAATGTTTGCATAAAGTTCATATTTGGTTTAAAAAATATGATCACGTTTCTGAATATCGCAAAAAGCTCGAGTGGTTGCCTATCTCACTTCGCCGGAATGCTCATCTTCTTAATTTACTATATCGTATACTATTTATACCTTATAGCCCTCCTTATCTTAAGGAATGTTTCAACATCCTTTATACGTCACACATTCTCAATTTGCGCTTCAATAATAATCTCCTGTTAATGGCCCCTACACATTCTTCAACATTTTATTCCAACTACTTCGCTATGCAGGCTGTTTTACTTTCGAACTCTTTGCCTACTGACGTCAGAAAAACTAAATCATTAGGTTAGTCTTCCGCAATAATGTATGTGCTAGTTTACAATATTTTAGATTCAACTCTATAAAAACCACCCTCCTCCCATGTGCCCCGCGCTGTGGTAGGAAGAGCGTGAGACTTAGAACGTAGTTACGCCCACGCTGATCCTAGCGCATCAGTGCTTGAGAATGCCCCGGAAAAGACAAACTCACTTCATCAACAGGGGTGAAGAATCCTCTGCTCTCTAGATGCTATCCCTGCAGCGGTATTTACGGGAGCAGATTTTTCGCATATCTGCGCCTCCGGGACCCCGACTGACGTCGGTACCCGCATGCCGCGTGCGCACCTCTCTCCCGTTCTCGTTCTGGGGCCTCCTTTTGAGACATGGCAGTCTCGCAAAAATTGGCCGCACCCACCCAATGATCGTCACTATGCAGAATGGCTTGCACCAAACTGCCCAGCGAATCGAGCGGACCTACGAGGGTCTCGAGTTCATATCTCTGCGGTGCCCATGCAGCGAAGTCGACCAGCGTTTGAAAAGCAGTGTCTAATGCGCCACATTGGCGACACTGAGGGGAAGACAGGCAGCCCGCGATATGATTCAGATACTTATCGAAGCACCCATGTCCGGTAAGTATCTGCGTCATCCTGAAGGCCAGGGTCCCGCGTTTCTGCGAGAGCCATCGCTTAGTAGACTCAACTCTCGCGCCGACCTTTGGCAAATTAGCCACTTTACAACGTCGCTCCGCGCTTTAAATATTCTGTGGTTAGTTTTATCTATAAAATACATAATCACGATATATCACTGTAAGCGTGCTCGTAAAGTGAAGTCATTGGTGTAGAAATAATAAAAATCGGCTAATAAACACCATAGTTGTTAGCAAATAGAACTTGTAAATTATAAATTGAATTATAACTGGCGGAAAGTCATCGACAACGTAGTTGTCACCAGATAGGTTACGACGAGACCTATATGGGGATGAGAAAAAACGGACAAGTGGAATAACGAATGGCAACAGATAAGCGGCAAAACGAATCGCAACAATTTTAACTTGAAGTTTTACGGGCAGGTTTTCAAATTGGACAAGTAATAAGTTGGGGAAAAAGTCTTTTCGCATATAGTATGTATGAACTTTTAATAAGATCTCTTTGGCTATACCATTTGTACCTGGCTGGTTTTGGTATCATTAAAAAGTTTTAATTTTAAAGAAGACAATTCCAAATTCAAATTAGGAAAATGTGTGACTTTCATTTGTTTTTCTTATTGTTAAAATGAGTGAATCTAATGAAGAAATTCGATACATTTTAAAATTTTACTACAAAAAAGGTAAAATGCAACACAAGCCGCGAAAAAATTTGTAATGTTTATGGACCTAATGCAGTATCTGTGAGAGTAGCGCAAATTTGTTTTAAGCGTTTTCAATCCGGAAATTTTGATATCAAAGATGCACGTCGCTCTGGTCGCCCTGTTACGGACAAAATTGATGCCATTTTTGAAAAAGTGGAGCAAGATCGGCATATTAGTAGTTACGATGTAGCCGGAGAACTGGGAATTGACCACAAAACGGTTTTGGCACATTTGAAAAAAGCTGGGTACACAAAATAGCTCGATATTTGGGTGCCTCATGAGCTCACTGAAAGAAACCTAATGAACCGTGTACTCATTTGTGATTCTTTATTACGACGTAATGAAACCGAACCATTTTTGAAGAAGCTGATAACTGGTGCTGAAAAGTGGATCACGTACGATAAGAATGTGCGAAAAAGATCGTGGTTAAAGGCTGGCCAGGCTTCACAGACTGTGGCGAAACCCAGGTTAACTCACAACAAGGTGCTGCTGTGTGTATGGTGGGATTGGAAGGGCATTATTCATTATGAGCTGTTACCGCCAGGCAGGACCATCGATTCCGAACTGTACTGCGAACAACTGATGAGATTAAAGCAAAAACTTGAGAGAAAGCGACCGGATTTAATTAACAGAAGGGGTGTGGTTTTTCACCATGATGACGCTAGACCTCACACATCTAGCCACTCAGCAAAAATTAGGAAAGCTTAGCTGGGAGGTGTTAATGCATCCGCCGTATAGTCTTGACCTTGCACCTTCAGATTTTCACCTGTTTCGGTCTCTGCAGAATTCCGTAGGCAGTGTCAGGTTAACATCACGAGAGGACTGCCAAAACCACTTGTCACAGTTTTTTGATCAGAAGCCCCAAAATTTTTATAGCAATGGGATCACGTCCCTACCTACAAGATGGCAAAAAATTAACCAACAAAATGACACCTACATACTTTAGTCAAATGTAAATAAACTTTATAAAAAAACCTTTTGAATTTTTATATAAAACGCGAAGAAACTTTTTCCCCAACCTATACATTAAAATATGTAAATATATATTTATACAAATTTCAGTCTTTTCCAACAGAGAAATGCTTAAAGGTATATTTTACAACAACAACTGAAACTTAAATTGGTATGATTTTTTTTAAACTCATAAAATAATACGGAATTTTCTGAATTAATGAACAAAAACTGTAAAAATGAGTATGTACCAAAGTTTGATAATAAATATCTTTGAAACACTCAATTTAATCGAGTAAGCATAAGAGACCATTTTTGTAGAGCGTTCTATTTCCTATAAAAATATAAATGACCCATTTTATAAACTTTATTTGTTTATGAGTTACAAAACTCATAAGCAAAAACGAAAATTGTCTGAAAATAATCAAACTTTAATCTTGAATATTTATTCAATGGTGACATTTACGATAAAAATGTAAGAGACTTTTTTTGTAAAGCGTTCGATTTCCTACAAAAAGGTCGAATTTTGCTGCAAAATCAATTACTACCGGAGATATGAATTTTTTCTATTGGACTGAGAAAAAAAAAATTGCGATGCGGAGGATTATTAAAATTAAGAGCTCATATTTGGTGAGAATTTTTTTATTTGTCTAGCAACCCATTTTTCCGTGTCACTTGTAAAAAAAATGATTTTTTGACCCACCCTAATATATAAAATGTTATTTTCTGCTAATTGTAGTTATTACATTCAGTAATAAAAAACAAATTGAAAAATATTTTTTTCAAACCTTCAGATTAAGGAAATTCCTCCACAGAATTGTCAGATTATGGGTTAGCACAACAAGGACATAAAACTGAACCGTCTGTATATTAATCTAACGCGCTCGAGTATTTCAATACTACAATTTGTTTTTGCTTTTTCAAAAATCGGCCATGACTTTTGGTCGCGCCTAAATCGTCAGACGCGAACGTACCCTTTTAAATATCTGACGAGCTCAAATAATTTTTTTCATTCCCATTTTCAACCCCTTCGTACGGCCACCCCCACCATGCAAACCGGCAGATTAATATTTCTCCGTTATTAGAAACACATGGGGCGCATACATTATTAATATCTGACCAAAGAAAAGAAAGCGCCGTCATCGTATCCTTAGATATATGTGGATGGGGCCTTTGATAACGCGAGGTGCGATGAGTCAAAGACTAGCTCGGGCTCAGCCAAGGGAGTCTTCTTGGAAGACCTTTAGGTCTTCCAAGAAGTCTGCTAAGGACATTAACATATCCGAGCCCTTAGGTAAGTTTAATACAATACCAATATCAAGTAGTGAGCATGGGAATCCTGCTTGCAGCTAAATCAATCGTAGATTTTATGCTAGAGCCGCGGGTAGTCAACTGCGCCGATCCTGACAGACGGCGGTCCGCAGGCATCGTCTATTGCCGGAGAAGGACGCATAATGTGTACACAAAAGCACAAAAGAAGGAGACGGCGTTCCATCTGGATGCGTTCCCGATCATAAATCGAGTCATGGCTGGGAAGAGTTTCATTGTTCTACCCTAACCCACCAAAATAAATTAAGAAAATTGATATATTATTTATTGATGATATTATTAATATCAGACACCGACCTACTTATTTATAGGTACGTAAATGTTTATAATAGGACAGATACAATTATTACATTCAATCGAAGGGGCTCGCCAGACATTACCAGGATTATATCAGTATCGTGAGACATGAATTATGATAAGAGCAGTCGATTTATTGATTTAAAATAGTACGCGCGTTTATAAGAATGTTAATAACTTAGTATTCGAAGTGACATACCGGATATACTGTGCAAAGTGGAGATGGTTTTTAAGAAGGTAGTCGCAGGTAATCGAGATTTTTTTATTCTGTTTTTTGGAGGGCAGTTTATCCACGCGGATACGTCAACCCCTCGTACCCTTTTTTACGACGCAGTAGGAATATCTTTTCTTGAAACACCATCCTCTGGCTCGGGGGAAGTTCAAAAGACTACTTTCCTTGTGAGATACGCAAACTGCTGGTGAATGGAGACCAGAACCTAGTTTTAACATTAATATGACATATGTTTTTAAATTTTTTTACACCAAGGTACTTGCATTGGTTCCCTACTACACGAGATTTATAACTTGTTTATAATGTTTCTATAAACCGATTTTGATTATAAAGACTGTTTTAATCTATGCTGATTTTGAAGATGCTCGTGTCTGATACAGACAGACGAAAACACCAACCAATAATTATGATATTGACTTTATTTCGATGCGTTTCGTCTAAACTCTAAAACCTAATTTACGTTTATATGAATTAGGTTATTACTGGTGAGTTGAGTACTTAACATCGTTTGGATAGTAATATTCCAGTTAAGTAGTAAGTGGGGTCCTAAGGCTACGAACCTCTAGAAAGGAGCACTCAAAAAGCGTAATCGACTCTTCAGGTGGTCAGGGGCTGAATTCTGCTATTAGCTTTGGTTGATTTTGGTATTCTACTAATTCCATTGGCGTGACGGGCACGCCACTCTATTTTTAATCAACGGTCATAAGCGAAAAATCGCGAAATAAGTGTTTAAAATTTGGGTAACTGTTCAATATTCGTTTCAATTAACGCCATTTCTGCTGATGATATCGAGAAGATATTGCACATTTAGTAAAATACAAATTTTCGACATTATAATAATGGAAATCTTTGAATATTTTTGCAACACCAAGATATTGGAATAGCAGAAAAGGCCTCTGAGGACTGGTATCTAACTCGGACAACGGATCAGTCACATCAGATCAAAGCAGCGATCCAGCAAGGTAATGTAGTCAGTTTCCTGGTAATCTTACCCATTGACCTCGATGACCTGGTCTCAGTGATCAGATCGGCGATCCAGCAAGGTAGTGTAACCAGTCTTTTGGTAATTTCACCTATTGACTTCCATGACCTGGGCTCTATATTTTACGTATAGTCGAGGGATTATACGTAGAATACAATATATGAAAAAGTTTTTCTCTATGATGTTAGTTTATAATTTATGTATTTATATATGTGTTATTGTTCCCCTTATGTATACGTTGATTATAATTTAACTTGTTTTTACCGTGGGTTGCATGATTTTTGTGATTAAGGAGGTGGGCGCTTAAATTCAGTGCTGTGTCGGACTATTTTTCGGCACAGAAAAACTGAATGCCAACCTCATTTCTAAAATTGCGGCACATATTTTCATTGCTATTGTCATTATTATAAATAATTGCTAAGTGTCGCATTTTTAAAAATAAATATTTTCTTTTTCTTTCAAGAATGTGCTTTGTAATTAGTTTTAGAGTTCTAATATTGATATTTAGAATAAATCTTTGTAGCCTCACAGACACTCTTAGTCCACTGTGTATCAGATTTGTTGACTATGTATGATTTGTGTATGTAGCGAGTGTCAAATATTGATATATTATCAAGTAAATAGACACCAGGCGAGAGTAGAACCCATGTAATAGAAGCCTCAGCCAAATTGTAGTTCTATAGCTGACATCAAATGATGGGCGTTCTTGTGGCAGATCGAAAAAGGACATAAACTTTTAGCACAATCACACAATTCTTGCTTAAAAATAGTCAATATTCTATGCCAGTATTCATTTTCAACTAATGTTATAGAAGTTGATCAATTGACAGTGTTAAGAAATCGAGAACTAATTCTGCTTGATTTACTTATACTTGGAAGGAAAAATAAGAAATCTTAGATACCAATTTCTTTGGCAAATAATTACGTATGAATAACATTTATAACGTTTTACATAGGCCAATTCAACATTTGTTTAAAATGATAACATACTTATATTTTTTAACATTTAGAATGAATTTAGTGATACGTAGAATTTGATTTTAAACCAATGTCACAGTAACCTCATTGACGCGCTGCGAAAACTCGCAAATAGAATGATGTCCCTATATCGCCTGATGAATGCCAGAGTTAAATTAAACCAGTGAAATTAATTGTTGAAACTTTATGTTTTATAATAATAATAATCAGCAGACACAGATTGTATATTATCTTCATTATCGTTTCTGTTATGGGTATTAATATGGACAATTTTTTTGCCTTGCCTAATTATTGAAATTATTTGTCCATATGTAACATATGCTAAGAATGTAAAAGTATGTGTCACGGCCGTAATCTTATCTATACTAATATATAAAGCTGAAGAGTTTGTTTGTATGTTTGAACGCGCTAATCTCAGGAAGTACTTGTCTGATTTGAAAAATTATTTTAGTTCTATATAGCCCATTTATCGAGGAAGGCTATAGGCTATATATCATCACGCTAAGACCAATAAGAGCGGAGCACTAATGAAGAATGTTTCAAAACCGGGGGGTTTTATTTAACTTACTTATTTTTAACTATTCCACGCAGCCGAAGTCGCGGGCAGAAGCTAGTTATTTTATAAGTGCTATTAAAACTTAAAAACAATATAAAACCGTCTGAAAACAAAAACAACAGTTTGCTACAATACTTTGACATATTAAGTATCATCATAAAACCCAAGCGACCATCCTAGTCTTTGAGTTCATTCCAAGAATTGTCTCATCATGTGACGCGGACATTACACCGGTAACCCAGAGTGGATTTATTTGTTCCCAAAAGCGAAAGTCATATGAGCGTAAAACCTTAGTCGTTTGTTTTATTTAACTCCTCTGTCATACATAAATCACCTGATATTTCAGTACTTAGAGATAAGAAAATAATTTGTTTAAATAAATTAGGCGTAGTGGCGTGGGTTGTGGGTTGCGAGGTGAGAGGCAAGTGTCGCGTGCGCGTGCGCAGCCTACACCGCAGAATGCACGCGCTCATGCTACAACCGCTATTACTTTTCAACTTATCATGGAATAAAACATAATAAACTATTATAGCAGTGACCAACAAAACATTTAATTAGGGTTATTGGTGGCAGTTGCTTCTTGTTTGGAGAATTAAAACTCGGGAGTAATGGACTGTATGATTATTATTTAACTTTTTACACGAATAAAATAGGTACACATTTTGCAAGAGTCTTTGAGTTGTGATGAGAGAAGTACACATGTGCCGTTGTGAAGATGTGTCACGATGTAACAAGATGTGACAAGATGTAACAAGTTGTGTCAAGTTGTGTGCTTTTTTGCCTCCAAGGCTGTCCCTATATCCCGCATCCCGTCTGACGCCTAGTTGCTAATTGTGCTAGCTATGGGCGTCAGCGGTATGCGGGGCGCGGAGAGTAGGTGTGCTCCGGCGGGTGGGTCAGGGGGGTGCTCTCTGTCCGCAACAAGGGTATTTTTTTAAAGGTACTAAACGAAAGTTCTTTCTCCGTTCACGCACTTAGATTATGGAACGCCCTGCCACATACTATCCGAGATAGCTCATCGGAGAGCAGTTTCAAAAAAAAAGTCAAGAAGCACTATCTATCTTAAATTATTCTTATATATCTATATTTTACATTATGTATGTATGTATGTATCTTAAGAGTTTCTTGTATATAATTTATTTTTGTTAATCTGTTTATATTATATCGTTAACTATCTCTAGTGTACACAACTCTGCCTTTTGCTTCTCCCCTTGTCGCTAGACTCATAGGTTTGCTGGAAGAAAACTCTTTTAGGGTTAAGGTCGCCTTTGTACATCACCACTAATCTATAATTTTGTATGTAAAGTTTTGTGTACAATAAAGAATAAAGAAAGTTTAATACACGTACAAATTGACTTATGTTGTTCTTGCATCGGAAGTTATAAACAAAGAGCAGCAACATCTTGCGTTGAGAATTAAGGTTGCTTCATATTGATAAGATGTTCTCTCGCTGGTCTTCTTCCTGAAGTAGCGAAGGTGTTGGGGCCTCGAGGAAAACCTCTTTGCTCTGGCTTCTACTCGGTGGGCAACTACCCGTCGGTGGCGGAGATTGGAACCCTCGGAGCCTACACGCATAATGGTGGTCTCTCAACGGCTCACGTGAGCCATGACGAGATTGTAAAATAACAAACCTTAGATGCTTTTCTAATTGCCCGACCTTGAAGTTCCTCTACAGCTTCCATTGTATGAATCTCACTGCAATATACAATACATGCTAAACTAGCTACACAAATTTACTATAACGTCGATTATGTCCTGTTTTTAGAGATCAATTAAGGCTTGTCCTAGCTTCACCCTTCGTCCATAGGTTAGAGTCCTTCTACTTCGTTCGATATGTTTCTCTTTAATCCAAATAATACCAACACTGCATTTCATTTGAATCAGTCCAGGTCCAAGACCATGGAATAAATAAACTCACTGTGGCATTTACATTTATTATGGATAGAGTTGTATAGATTCTGTTGCGGACAGAATCACTTCCCTGACCTCTCCCCCGGAAATCCCGTACGCCCCGCTTACCGCGAATATGTAGCTCACTCCGTTAGCTGCTAAGTGTCTGCATTTTTGTAGTACCTTAGTAAGCACGGAGCAAGCCGCCAGCAAGTTCAAGTTCAAGTTCAAGTTCATGATTCGAGCGGTCAAGTATACAGACAAGGAAAAGTAATACACACAAGGAAGACTAACCAGACCAGGAAGAATAGGAAGCATTCGGAAAACTCTACAGCCGTTGGACTCTCAGCGTGACTACGTGGATCTTGTGGACCACCAGTGTATTGTGATTAGTGCCACTCGTATTGATCGGTGTAGTCGATACAATTAGTGCTATCTATGTTCAGTGTAACACTCGGGGCTAATGCTAAGTTGTGTTGGTTAACCTCGAACGTGCCGTTTGATACAGTAGTGCTGATCGCACCTGTTGCTGTTGTAGCACCTATATAAATAAATACAGTCCACTTACCAAGGGGTGTTTCATTCTCTACAACCCCTGCGTATCGAACATATTCTGATATTTAAACAAAAATTATGAGGAATTAATAATTAAGTGTACCGAGGAAGAACTGGTCTTGTCTGGAAGAGATCGCTTTTTAGCGATAAGATTGCCCTTTGTGCATAATTAGACATAATTTTAGTCTGTGAGTTTTTTTTTGTATTGGTGTACAATAAAGAGTTATTGATTGATTGATTGGTATTGATGTAAATAAAGTCACTAACTGTCCATTAAGTGGATGTCTGTCAAATCAATGATAAGGACTTATTCGAAACTTAACAAAATTAATCGATGTAAAGGTAAATCAGATTAGCTGTGATTATATAATATTATTTTATTATTTAGTTTTTTTTTAATATAATGCCTTTTTATATTTGACATGTATCACGGTTTTATGACATTATAATTATGACTTAAGAATGATATAGTTAAATAGACGTAATGTGTAGTTTTTTTGTGGCCTTGTATTACTTAATGTATTTTTTTTTATCTAATTTTCCAATATTGTATCGAATATATATTAATTTTTCTTATAGTTCTATAAGCCAAATAAAATAAAATAATAAAAATAATTTTACTGTCGCCAAAAATATAACAAATTTCGCCTTAAAATTAAGACTGGATACTAATACCTAGACTAGACCAAGCTTGTATCCTTAGGTGTTAGTTGCTTTCAGTGACTTAATAACTAAATATATGTAACAAATGAAATGTTCAACAACACAAATAAAAATTACAACAACAATTTGGAGGTAGTTCCAAAATTGACAATGAGCGACTTGATAAACATTCAAATAACTTCAATTGTCTACAGAACGTGAATTCCATATGTTAGGGGCTAAAGGAATTCACGTTTTGTAAACTTACGAACACTTTTTCCTCTAGAGTGTAGTGACTTTATAAGAAAAGGAGTAGAAACAAAGTTATTTTTATTATTTATATACTTTTTAAATAAATATGAATTTATGAACTATATATATGTTTACTTTACATATTCTATAGTATATATATATATATACACATAAACATGTATACATAGTATACGCAAAAAATAAATCAATAATTTAAAATTACTTTAGTTATGATTTAGGTGACAGTATCAAGTATTTTTTCAGTTTGGTAAGTTTTTCTTTTTAGCCAATATATTAATACTATTGTACCTCTGTTTATGTTGAGTGGATATATGTGTAGAAGTTTATTGAGTTTATTGTACAGGTAAGATAAATGAGAGACTTGTTAATAAAAGAAGTTTTGGAAATGATAATCGGGCAAACGTTATATGTACGCCGAGTATTTATACTTTTGTAGAGTCGTTGAAGATGATTTTTTTATGTTGGCAAAATATGGCATTTAGAACAGATAACTGTCTAACTGTCAATATATCACATTCTCCATAAAGGTCGGAAGTCGTTTACCTAAACGGTTTGTTTTTAATAACTTTTAATAAAGCCCGCTATGCTCTTTCAAGTTTAATTAAATGACTTTTACGGGCACCTCCCCATAACGTAATACAATAAGATAAGATAGACTGAGCTTAGGCAAAATAGACGGCTATAAGTAATTTACAATCAGCGACGCTGCGCATTATTTTGAAAATATATATTAGTTTTCTAGTTTATTCTGTGAGACGATTAATATGCGGTTGCCATGTTTGTTCACTATCTAGTAGAATACCTAGATACTTTATTGTTTCGATAACATTTAAATAGTCACAATCGCATGTATTTTGACTTTTGTCGTCATACGTGTGTATTTTGATTCTTAATTATGATCGGATGGCAAGGACTTTTCAGTATTGGCAAAGAGAAATATATTGGGTCTTGGCATTATTTAGAGTGAGTTGGTTTTGGATAAACCAGTTTGCTGCTTTTCTTAGACCTATTTCAGCGACTTCTTTCGCCTCATCGCCTCTTATGACAGGCCACCCGGCCGCAGGAAGTTTGAAAATTATATTCTTTCTCCGTTTCGGCACGGTTATAAACCCTTTAACTAGTTTATAAGTCCCGAGGGCCTAAAGAGGACGACAAGTATCAAATTATAAGGATAAGTTTTGATAATAATAATAATCGGCAGACAAACACACACATTGTAAATCCCCAAGCTAAGCCAGTTACACTTGTGTTATGGGTAATATACAACGGACCACTCTGTGGCCAATCCCAGACACCCAGACCATAGTAAATAACGGAAAGATTGTTTCCGAAATTTACCATGCCAGGAATCGGACCCGGAGCCTCTGCGTTCCAGCGAGTTCGGCCGGCTAAGGCTTAGCCCGCTCAACCACAGAGGCCGTCATTAAATCAAAGCGAAACTTTATGTTACGTCTTAGAACTACTAGTATATCTAGGACACGTTTCCATTTCATGTAGCGATTTCTCCAAAGGCAACTGTTTTAGGCCTTCTTCACACAAATTGACAAAATAATAGCGCGGTGGTGGCGTGTCGACGATGCCGTTTACACGAGCGCTTATAGAATCGGCTTGTGTGCCAGTCCGCCTGTCTTTAAAAACTATATGGTTGGTCGCAAGTAAACTACATATTTCACGATGCGGCGATGGCGCGGTGGTGGTATCGTGTACACACGCTTTTAAGGGTTTAAAATTTCTTCAAATTGTTAACGAACACCAAAAATTGTAATCCCGGATTAAAGTGGTCACGTGTAATATACTTTTACGACATTATTTGTAGAGAATTCTTCTCGCTCGCTTGCTCTCTCACTTCTTTATGGTTGTTAAAGAAGCGTTCAAACTTACTCCAACTCTCTATGAATAAGACCGATAACTATATTAGTATTATTATATTAGATATACATGGGTCATCAGTTTCAAATGTGAAATGTTGATTCATATTGTTACGAGCTACAGGACGCGAATTAAAAATGCCGTTGGAACTACTATAGAATTTATTAGAACTTTACAAACACGTATAAAACAAATACAAATAAAACTGGATGCAACCAGTTCACATTGCACGATTCAATACAATTCGACACGCGCAAAGTCCGTCGTCTATATCGCTAATCGAGAGTACTACAAACGTCTTACTTGTTTCGTAGTCGTCGCTTGACTCTTGACTTGACCCACCCTCCATTTGGGCATTGTCTTATATCAATTACACAGTACAAAAAAAATTGGCCGCGCGCACTGAGTTTCCGAGAAATAGTAACTTGCATACCTGTGAACGGCTAATGAAGTCGAAAACAATAACAATAAGGATTAGTTCGACGCTAATGATGGTTATAAAATAAGTAGAAAAACAATAGCATATTTTTCTTAATTACAAATTCAAAACACAAAAGAATTGCTAAATCCGAAAAGACAATAAGCTGCGCTTCGACAGACAGCTGTGCGCTTATCTTTGACGGCATGTAACAATATCGATAAATAATAATAATAGATTTATATAAAATAAGTTATTAGTTAATAGCATCTGCCTGCGTCTTTGTCTATGTTGAAATGTCCACGTATAGAGAATGGTTTCAGGATCAAGTTCAGCTGGCTAAGCTGTTATACCATTATCCTAACATAGGGATCCGTTGTCTGAGGTAGGAACTAGACCTCAGATCACCCAAAGAGTCAATAAGTCGTTTTGATAGGTCTTTGTAGAGGTTCATGGCCTCAGGATCCCACGGACCAAGCGTTTAAAATTTTTGAACTAGCTGTACCCGCGACTTGGTCTGCGTGGATTTTTTTCACAGAATCCTAAAAAGTAAAAAAATAGCTTAAGTTACTACTTATAACATCAGCTATATACCAGTGAAAGTCCCGTCAAAATCGGTCCCACTAATTACGAGATTAGCCGGAACATCCGAACAGATAAAAATTTTAAAAATAGATTTTTTGAAATAATTACCGTATACACTTTCATTTGTATTTAGTAAAAAAGCTGTTATTTTGACATTACAAACAGACACTTGAATCTCATTTATCTGTATAGAATAGAACCAATGAAAAGTTGTTTCTTTTAACTTGCACCACATTTTCGACATTTCCGACAAGACCTCTCTTGCCTTTAATAATTAAAATTATGTTACATGAACAAACAACTATTTAACAAATTTATATTATTAGAGGTAGATTTAATGTAAGTAATCCATTAAACGTTGTTCACGCCCATTACATGAGGGTAACATGCGTGAAATTTTATTTATTGCCCAATACAAGTTTAAGGTTTCTTTATATACAGAGTGTTCGCGTAAGAACCAGAGGATTGGAAGAGCAGTGGTATTAAAAAAAAGAATTATTACTTGACACTTCAGACTTTGACCTCTATTTCTCAGGCCTGTATAACTCAGACCTCTATATCTCAGACCTGTATAACTCAGACCTCTATATCTCAGACCTGTATAACTCAGACCTCTATATCTTAGGCTTGTATAACTCAGACCTCTATATCTCGGACCTGCATAATTCAGACCTCTATATCTCAGACCTCTATGTCTCAGGTCTTTATATCCGTACAGGAACTGTTGGCAATATAAATTTATGGCAGCTAATATATATTTATTGGAGATGTTATGATGCTACAATCGTAGTAATTACTCGTATGTCATAATTGAACAGATTTTGTTTAAGGATGTTTATTGATTTGTTGCTGTGGGTAACAAGGTTAATTATTGACGATACTGTTACATCTACTAAACGTTTTGGTTTAAACAAAACGTTTCCTTTTTCGTTTAAACGAGGGGAACGAGGAGGGAGGGGGGGGGGGGGGACAATATGCCCCGGGCGGCCAATTCAGGGGGCGGCAAATTCAAACTTCGCAGACAAGTACAACAACTCATCATTAACACAACTTTGACCACTGAGACGTCCAGTACTTTAACCACATAAATTACTCTTCGCGGGGCTCGTAGGCATAGGTCAAAAAGCACAGAGGCACGCGTGTCCATCAGTGGGTGTCTGGTGGCTGGTGGCTGAAATGATAATGATGGTTAAGGTAAAAATATAGGCGAGCGGGGGCGGCGTGTCTCAGTATTAGCACCCCCTCGAAAAAATTCAAGATCCGGGGTTGAAAAGGGACGTAAACAGATACTTAAAGTAACCACCTACCAACAGGTGATCCGTTTGCCAGTTTGCCTAAAAGCAAACATAAAAATAAAGAAGAAAATATGTAACATGGTTTCTGAAAATCCGCTGTATAAGATAAAAATTAAGCTACAACAATAACTGGAAGAGTTATTGACTTATAAATAAGGCGATAAAAATGATAAATCTCTGATTATATATAGTTTATCTGCGTTAACCCGTTAACTGCGTGAAACTGTTAATATACGGTTAACTTCTGTCTTTCGTTTTGGATGATAACTAAAATAATTCTCGTTAAAATATAATTTAATTATTCAATGTCATCGAATGCCGTCGTTCAATGGCGGCGAAAGAATTTAACATGCTCAATATTACCAATTAATAAGGTCATTTTACTATTCAATGTTCAACACGGTTGAACGAAAATTTAACGATTCTTCGTGTGGCTAGCAGTTTTTAAAATATTGTTACGAGTTACAGGACTCGAATTAAAAATGTCGTTGGAACTACTATAGAATTTATTAGAACTGTACAAACACGTATAAAACAAATAAAACTGGATGCAACCAGTTTACACTGCACGATTCAAAGCAATTTGACACGTGCAAAGTCCGTCGTCTATATCGCTAATCGAGAGTACTACGAACGTCTTACTTGTCTCGTAGTCGTCGCTTGGGCAGTCAAGCGACGACTGTGTAGTGAGTATAAGCCCCTTCATTCGGGCTTATACTCACTACACAGTACAAAGAAATTGGCCGCGCGCGCACTGATTTTCCGAGAAATAGGAACTTGCACACCTGCGAACGGACACAAAGTCGAAAACAATAACAATAAGAATTAGTTCAGCACTGATGATGGTTATAAAACAAGTAGAAAAACAACAGCATATTTTTCTTAATTACAAATTCAAAACACAAAAGAATTCCTAAATCCGGGAAGACAATAAACTGCGCTTACAACAGGCAGATCTGCGCTTATCTTTGACGGCATGTAACAATATCATTAGTCAAATGCAAACGTGGTCTTTAAATGTAAACTAGAAAATATGCATCTATATCATACATAGCCTATGTAATCATAAATTATGTCACTCTAATAGTCTAATATAAAAATAATAAAAATAGGTTTTGTTATTATTCTTGTATTAATTTGTATGTATAAAAATAAAATTGTATAATAATATCAAAAAAATATATAATACTAGCGGTTCGGGCAGACGTTGTCCTACCCTGCAAAAATAAAACTGTAGGACCCGATTCCAGCGCCACCTGTCGGCTCTAATTGTGAATCAAAACCACCCCGGGACCCACTCAAACACAATTCTTTTTACACCGCGGGTCACATTATTGAAGTAAATAATAAGAAACAAATATAGGTTATATTAATCTGGGGTAATGTAGCATTCTAATGGTGAAAGAATTTTTGGAATCGGTCCAGTGGTTTCTGAGTTTATTAGTTGCAAAAATACAAACATCCAAAAATACAAATCTTTCCTTTTTATAATATTAGTATAGATAATAAACCAATAACGCAATTATTGTTTCAAAAGTAATACAAATCATTCATTGCGAAAATAAATTATTCTGTATTAAACATAAAAATAAATAACATATTACATATTCATAATAAGACAATCTAAAATTAGAAAAAATGTAAAACAGCAAAACGATATCAATGAAAACACCTTAAATCTTCTTAAGTACAAAATTAAACGACTTCTGAAAGGTAGAAATTTAATTCAAGCAGCATTCAAAGTGTTAAAAGGGGCTCGTCAGCCGCGGCCCACATGTCTAGCCCGTGGTAGGAATTAAAGACGGCAAGATTATAATTCATATTTTATCTATCACTATAAAATTTTATTGATGGATTTTACCTCCAGCGCTGTAAAGGTCCGTATACATAGACCGCCCTGAAGCCCGGGGACTTGCTCGAGGGAGCTCCCTAGGGGGCTTTACCTCGGCTGGACTGTTGCCATGAAAGGTGGATGAATCTAACGATGCCGACTAGAGGGCGACACAATGTACTAATTGAGAACTGGTGACGGGTAATATAAAGCCCGAGGGGAAGGATCCCGGCGGACCGGGATCGGTGTTTCGCGGCGACCTACGCTATCTTACTGCCGTTTCGCAACATGTTATGGCTGGGAGAGAAGAAACGGTGATATCCCACGTAGCATTTAAAGTCAAAAGGCAATGGCATTTAAAATCTTATATACAAAAATCAATTGCTGTTCGTTAGTCTCGCTAAAACTCGAGAACGGATGGACCGATTTGGCTAATATTGGTTTTGAATTTTTTGTCCAAGTCCAGGGAAGGTTTAAAAGGTGAGTAAATATGAAAAAATGATTCTGAGGCGGTACGAAGTTTGCCGGGTCAGCTAGTAGAATATACTTCATTGTACAAAAATGCTACATAAAATTAAGAACATTAATATACAAGTACAATCGGCGATCTTATCGCACATGGCGATGTCTTCCAGACAACCTCTGGATGGAGTATAAGAAGGACAACAAAAGTCGGTAGTTGCTAAACCAGCTCTAGTACAATAATACAAATTTACATTTGCATTAGTTAAGAAGTTATTAACTTGCCAATAAATCCTTATCATCATTTGGTCAGATATTTACTTGATCAACAACTTATTAAATAGAAAAGTTCTCTATGGACGATGACATGGACTTAACTTGTCAGTTTCGCAACTTATCTAACTATTTTACTTTGTAGTGGATGCACTTACTACGTTTAGTTCTAGATAATTTTATATTATGTTTGTTTAAAATATACCATGATCCTGGTTATCACACGCCCGGGTTTCCAACTCAATTATTTGCTTATACATTTCTTATATTTCATTTAATTTCTATTAGAAACTTTCGCAATAAATAAAACTCGTATTTTCATCTAATTCTCATAAACAAAAGTAGGTTTAGTAGGTCAAGTTCAAGGTCAATCTTTTGGCATTTGGCTTTTGGCGTTTGACAAGTGCTACCTTATGAAAACATAGCAACAACATTCTTTTGATCTACGCTATGTTTACTATTCACGTTTAATCATAATTTCTAATCATAAAATAAATTATATATAAATATCTATTTCAATTTTCTTATTTATTTAATTAAATTTAATTTATCAATTACATAATGATCTACTTTTGTTATGGTTAATCAATGCCTATATGCCTGTGTTAGCCAGGGCGTAAGGATATGACTAACCAATGAGAGATGTGACAACTTAATTTAATACAGGTTACATTCTGTGAAATTTTTATGTTAGTACTATTTGCCCCCGGAAGTTTCTCTTCGTTGTATATCGCAAACTAGCCCATCTCCCGGGATCGCTTCTATGTCCATTTTCGGTATTAAAACTACATATGTACTAAATTACAGCAGAACCCATCCAGTACTCCAGTAGTTTTTCCGTGAAAGCTTAAAAGAGACAGGCCGAGTTACTATCGTATTTTATAGGTGATGACTTTTTATATCTATCTATAAACTTGTGAAATGATTGCTCTCCCATACAAATTTTCATCCCCTATTTCAACCCGTTCTAGTTTTATTTCTGCGATAAAAAGTAGTAGCTTGTGTCAAGTGTGTGTCGGTCTTGAAGTCGGTTAAAAATGACAAAATAACTGAATGAATAAATGCAAATGGTTTTAGAGGTTTAATGGTGATGGATGTAGGAGCCAAAGATCGCGATTTTAGAAATGACGTTTTTATTCGTGACGTGTTGACGGAAATATATAAAATCGCGTTTTTGCTCGCGAGTCGATCAGCGGCTTTAGAAGTTATGTTTTTTTACTACACGATTGTCAGTCCTATTAACTATTCTTGACGGCTCCTGTGGTTGAGCGGGCTAATTGTATGTCAACCGAACTCGTTGGTACCCAGAGGCCTCTGGGTTCGATTCCTGGCATGGTAAATTTCGGAAAGGAACTTTCTGCTATTTACTTTGGTTTGGGTAACTGGGATCGGCCCCAGAGTGGTCCGTTGTATATCACCCATAACACAAGTGTAACTAGCTTAGCTTGGGGATATACAATGTGTGTTTGTCTGTAAAATCTTCTATATTAATTATCCTAGTGAATTAAGTAATATATCTGCCAATGATCTCATATTTCAATACAAAAAGATGTCTTCATCTTCTAACGAAAAATATTAGTAGCTCTAGAACATTTCGCGTATTTGCAAGTGTGGCAAGAGGTGCAACTGTGGAGCGGTGCGGGCGAGGATGCGGCGCGGGAGTGGCATCCACACCCCGACCGCAACCCGTCCGCGCCGCCCGTGTATGCATGCCCCATGTATGTGTATGCATGTCAGGTTCACACACATACTTAGTGGCAACAAACATGCGTCAGCAGCGTCGACACTGCTCAGAACCGAGTAATCAGTACAACTATAATACTGTTAAATGGAATGATAACAATATATTCAACAGTCAGCATGACTGTAAAATAAGTTTTTACTAGAATCCTCAAATTTATTAGTTAATTTATTCATCATGCCGAATAATTCTAGCACAAAAGATTTTTATTATAAACTATCATGTGCTAGCGAAATTCAAGAAGTTTATGAAAAAGGTAGAAAATTCTATAAGGAAAAGACAAGGACAGATACATTTTAGAAAGGGATAGATTTCGAACTAAAGTTCTAGAATAGAAGGTTCGGGAAGGAAAAGACAGATAGATAGATGTTTAGAAAGGGATAGATGGTAAATAAAAGAATAGCAAAAAAAGATCGAAATTATGGGTTCAAGAAGATTCTTCCGGGTAGATAAGCAGCATAAGACGCGTCTACTGGGAGTTCAGTTTCAGACAGCGAAGCGACAAGTGCGATACGAAAGAGTTGGAAGAGAAGTTTAATAGAAGACAGTGACGAGATTAGTAGTGAATTTAGTGAAAAGCTTAGTGGACAGTTCAGTGTAGGTGGAGTGTAGCGTAATTTAAAAGAAGATCCAGAAGCAAGCTACACGCGGTAAATTCGGAGGTGAGCACTGCAGTAGTAGGACCTCCTAGACCACCTGGTCTACGCAATATCGGCGATAGTATTGTGAGTGAGACATCTAGACAGTGCGTCGTTAGGTGTGCGTGTAGGGGCAACCCTGCAGAGACGAATCACGTACGGTTGTGTAAGTTAATAAAAGCGTTTATTTAAAAACGAATGTTTTCTTCCAATCTTAACTGCGTACCCCGCTCGCACGTAACATTATATTCGCCTAAACGATTTTATTTATCGGAATCAAAATTATCTTGAGTGTTGACTCGGGTTATAAGCAAGACCTCTTAGTGTGCGTGTAGGGGCAACCCTGCAGAGACGAATCACGTACGGTTGTGTAAGTTAATAAAAACGTTTATTTAAAAACGAATGTTTTCTTCCAATCTTAACTGCGTACCCCGCTCGCACGTAACATTATATTCGCCTAAACGATTTTATTTATCGGAATCAAAATTATCTTGAGTGTTGACTCGGGTTATAAGCAAGACCTCTATGTCAAGTTTCAATTCAAACCGTTCAGTAGTTTTCAAGTGATTACTTGAACAGATAGACGAACATTTTAAATTTGTGTTTTTGGAATCTCCGCTGCTCCGAATTAGAGGACCTGAGCTTTTCTCTTTTTGGAATTCATTGTACAAAGTCGACTCCTCAAAGATTTATTATATCATAGTTCAACAGACAAACACACACTTTGTGTATTCCAAATCTAAGCAAGCTAAGCTTGTATTGTGGGTATACAACAACGTGCTATCTATCTATCCGTGCAGGAACAGAGAAAGAATAGAATTTCCTGCGGCCAGGCGGCCTCGTAAAAGGCGACAAAACAACCCACAACCAGATGCTACCACCCCTTAGATTTAGAGTATGCCGTCATTATAACCTTGAGTTGTGTTCCGGTATTAGCGGCCAGGTTGCAGTCTTCCGTAAGAAAGAGGCAGCACATTTGCAGCACCTTTGGTGTTGCAAATGTCGATGGTAACCGCTTTCCATCAGCTGGACCGTCTGTCAGTTTGCTGAGTTCAGGCAATAAATAAAAACCTCAGAGTTAATCCCAGACACATACACCATTGTGAACAACAGAAAGTTAGACCACGAAGTTCGGAGGGCTTCTGTGTTCTAGTGAATTGGGCAGGCCAAAACTTATTAAACACTCTAAGGTCATCTAAAAGAAGGAAGGTCCTTTTTAGACCAACATTCTTTACTCGAACTTTGTAAGTTGCATCTGTGGTTAAAAAATGAAGAGGAAGAAGATTAAGGTGGTATGGACTACTAATTAGGAGGAATGAAAGTCATGTGACAAAAACTCTAAAGTCGATGGATGGATTGTGTCAAGGACGACAAGGGACACGTTCCTTTAGTATCTCACAACGCCCAAAATGCTCCGTCTGCCGTTCCACAAGGCGACCGCGGTTATTATGGTCGTGGCGAAAATGTCACTAATGACGTCATCATTTACGATCAGACAGCCTTCACAACAACAAATGTCAAGAGGTGGGTCAAAGTAGGCGTTGACCACAGAGCATTAATTCTCTCTATCACTTGACATTGAAACAGGCGCGATTTTCAAATCAACCAATGACATATGTGTATTTCGTTAATGACATCAACGCCCCATAATCCGTTCCACTAGAGTTTATGATTGTGACGTCCGCAAGTAAGTGGAACGGGAAAAATCGCGATCATGGACGTGGCCGTTGTGAGTTCCTTCTGGAGCGTAGCCTAGATATGACGATTTGTAATGTGACAGCGGACTATGTCAGAATAGAGGAGTATGGAAGAAAAAGACATAAATATTGTGCCAACACCAAATGATAGGGATAAGGTGAAGGAAGAGAGGGTTCATCGCTAGGACGTTACGCCATCAACCCACAACACGATCAGCCCACGTACGCATTTTTCATGCGAGTCATGAAAGCCTCATCGACACGTTAATCATTACAATAAAGATATAAAAAAAAACAACTGGAATAGAGTATATAAACGACGGAGAACATGATGCAATTTTTTTAGATTTCTTGTCTGTCGTTTTGTCTGTTTGATCGGGATTCACGTAAAAACTACTGGGCCGATTTCGATGCAGTTTCGCTGATCGGCAGTTAATTCTTAGACGTAAACTCTGCGCTACATTTTATCCCGGGAATGATTTAATATGGTCAGATTTTTTTTTTTATTATAATGTGTTTTTTTACAAAAAAAGTCTTAAGGCAATAAAATTTATTTAAGAATTATTGTAATCATAAACACAATAAATGTCTTATATAAATAAAAGATATGTTTATCTAGCACCATGTTTTTAATATTTTTATAATTCAGGGGTTCCATCCATAGTAATATATTTTTTGGACATGATCGTTTCAGAACGCGTTGCGTTAGTAGCTCACAACGACCAAAATGCTCCGTCTGCCGTTCCA
The DNA here is from genome assembly GCA_039645545.1 of Dendrolimus houi. Taxonomy (NCBI): domain Eukaryota; kingdom Metazoa; phylum Arthropoda; class Insecta; order Lepidoptera; family Lasiocampidae; genus Dendrolimus; species Dendrolimus houi. The sequence continues at coordinate 1,891,643 of CM077136.1, read as the reverse complement.
CTAGGTGACCGCAGTCGTTATGGTCGTGGCGAAAGCGTCACCAATGACGTCATCATTTTCGATCACACAGCGCTCACAACGACCCATGTCAAGAGGTGGGTCGAAGTTGGCGTTGACCACAGATCATTGATTCTCTTTATCTCTTGACATTGAAAGAGCGCGATTTTCAAATCAACCAATTACATTTGTGTATTTCATCGTTTATGATATCAACGTTCCATAATCCGTTCCACTAGAATTTATTGATTGTGACGCCCGCAAGCAAGTGGAACGGGAAATATCGCGGTCGTGAACGTTGCCGTTGTGAGTCCCATCTGGCACGTAGCCTTAGTTAGAAGTGTGTATAATTAAATTGATATTTGTGTTTACCTAGAAGTCTTAGTTTTCATGGAACAATCAAAAATGTTAAAAATTATTTGATATTTTTAAGATATAGTAAATTTATCAGTTTATTCTTTCAAGAGTATATCATGACATTGTGCATGAGTCAGAAATTCTAAATTTTTTAGTGCTGTATAAAGAGGGGTTTACACTGGTCGATTTTAGTCACCAGCCGCATACGGCCGGTCTACCCAATTTTGGGGCTAGCGGCTTTAATCATTTGGGACCTAGCCGAATTCCCATTTAAGTTTTACTAACTACAACAGGAATTCTTTTAAAAGTAAGAAAGGATTGGTAGGTTATAAAATGTTTTACGTATACCTCACTGTATCGGCATAAACATTGAGTGTTCGAAATACAAAATAACTAATCGAGATTTGAAGATACGCCGACGTCGATTTTTATGCGACTCGAATATATACACTTTATTTTTTTGCGTCAAAAGACGGTATGCCGCGAAACTTCTCATATTGCTGCTCTCGTGTGATTTTGATTAATATTTCGTTATATATTAAAAATTTTAAGTATTTAACATGGTGAAACCTTATAATAGGGTTATAATATTATATGACAGTACTTGCCTTGCAACATTACTGATCCCTCATTCGTGCGCATAGGCGAAGATACGGTCGAGCGCATGAATCAGTTTAAGTACTTGGGATCTGCACTTAGTGCGTCCGGGGATATCGACCACGACTCCAAGGTCCGTGTCACAGCAGCTTAGGCCAAGTGGCGTGAGGTGACAGGTGTCATTTGTGTCCTCAAAATGCCGGTTAATTTAAAAGGACAGGATTATAAATACATCATTAGACCTGTCCATGTGTATGGCAGTGAAGCGTGGCCTGTACTTGAGCGACACAAGCAAGAGCTGCGTGTCACAGAGATGAATATGCTGCGATGGATGTATAGAGTGACGCGGAAAGACCGAGTCAGGAACTCCCGCATCCGCGGCAGTCTACATGTCCGTGACATAGCAGACAAACTGCAAGAGTGTCGCTTACGCTCGTATGGCCACGTTTTACGGAGACCGACTAATTATGTGGGGAACAAATGTCTAGCCATGCGGCCTCCGCCAGGTCCCGGTCTAAGGGGAAGGCCCAAGAAATGTTGGCTTGACGTTATGAAGGATGAATGCGTACCAATGATCTCAAAACGGGGGTTGCTGAAGACCGCACGAAGTGGAGTACAAAATGTAGGAAAGCGAACCCTGGGCGTCGGAGTGAACTTTCCGAACGCAACCGGGATTTAACGCTCGGATGATGATGAATGTTATACAATTATACTCACAGTGAGCGTTGTTGGTTGTATCGGATAAAAATACGAGGCGCGGGAATTTGGACAGACATTTTATCCAAACCCCCGTAGTGTTTCCCTTGTACCTTGTATTGCACTATCACTAGTAGAAATATTTAATCGATGTGTAGATAAAGGGGTATTTCCCGACTTAATGAAAGTTAGCAAAGTTATCCCTATATTTAAAAGTGGAAACAAAACGACCCCTCCAACTTTAGGCCAATTTCTATTTTACCAACCTTAAGCAAGATCTTTGAAAAAATAATTTTAAATCAACTGCTCTCACATTTTAATATTAATAAATTATTTCATACTAAACAGTTCGGGTTCACCAAAGGTCGATCCACTACCGATGCAGGTGTTGAGCTCCTAAAACACATTTATGATGCTTGGGAAGGATCACAGAATGCCATTGGTGTATTCTGTGACCTGTCCAAGGCATTCGATTGCGTTGAACACGTGACCCTCCTAAAAAGCTCAATTATTACGGTATTCATGGCGATTCTCTCAACCTATTATCGTCTTACTTAAATAACAGATCCCAAAGCGTTGAAATTAACAATGTCAAATCTTGTGAGACTGGCATATCTATGGGTGTGCCCCAGGGCTCTATTCTAGGTCCCTTCTTATTTTTGATATATATTAATGATTGGCCATATTTTATTAATGATATGTGTGAGGTAGTGTTGTTTGCTGATGACACATCACTTATATTTAAAGTTGATAGAAATAAACTGAACTTTGACGACGTAAACAACGCCTTATCCCAAATATCTAAGTGGTTTACTGTAAATAACTTATTACTCAATCCGAGCAAAACTAAATGTGTTAAGTTTGTTATGCCCAATGTAAAAGAATACGATATTAATATCTCTCTTAACGACACTAGACTTAATCTAGTAGATTCAACTGTATTCTTAGGCATTAACCTAGATCAGAAGCTCCACTGGGGCGCTCATGTATCTAGTCTCTCAGGAAAACTTAGTTCTGCTGCATATGCGGTCAGAAGAGTTAGGCAGTTCACTGACGAAGAGACTGCTAAACTAGTTTATTTTAGTTATTTTCATAGTGTCATGTCCTATGGTATTTTACTTTGGGGCAACGCTGTTGACTTAGAGACCATATTTGTTTTACAAAAAAGAGCCGTAAGATCAATTTACAACCTCGGCCCTCGGGAGTCTCTTAGAGAATGCTTCAAGGAAATCAATATTAAGACGGTCGCCTGCCAATATATCTTTAATAATATAATTTATATTCGTAATAATTTGAGTGCCTACAAGCAGTATAAGGATATTCACAATTTCAACACCAGGCATTGTAATAGACTGATATTGCCATCTTCTAGATTACAAAAAGTACTGTCCTCTTTCTTGGGGGTTGGTATACGCTTCTTCAATACGATTCCGAGTGAAATGTTAGATCTGCCTTTCACTAAATTCAAAACCAAATTAAAAAGTATCTTGCTAAAAAAGGGATACTACACTATTGAAGAATACTTAAATGACAAAAATTCATTTACATAGCAGCTCACTCTAACATCTTATACTATATTTTGTTTAATGTTATCTTGCCAAGCTTGTAAGGGATTTATGGAGATATATTGCAGCATAACATTTTAGTAAGTCATATCATTATTATAACTTTCATAATATTTTTCTTTCCTCTTATTGTGTCTTGGTCTTATTGAGTATGCACTGTTTGCTACAACTCCATTAATTCTTCAAAAAGTAATTCTGTAACATACTTCTGTATAAAACTTATTAAAAAAAAAAAACAACTTGAGATATAAATAGAATAAGAAACTTAAAGAAAAACATTATTTAGCTAGACGTGTTGCTGGGGAGTTTCTTGCCGCTTCTTCTCCTTAACAGCAATAACACGTTGTGAAGCGGTATACATAGAATAGGAAGAAAAATTAAATTTTAACTTATATATTTATATGAACTTCAAAAAGTGTTCTCCAGTGGAACTTATTTTGAATAAAAAACTTTGAATTTGAATTTGAATGTGAATTTGTAGTAGTAGTTTAGTTAGTAGGATATTTTATATATATCCTCTCAAGGAGCGCAACTTCCAGACGATACTGACGGAATAGTGTTCCCCTGTATTTCTATTCTCACCGCCGGCCGATAACCAGGTAATTACTAAAAATTACCTTGTGGCTTTGTGCCTTCGACTTTACCGATCCCACCGTGTACGGTACATTCAAGTAAAATAGTTCAGCCTAAATTAGGGTAGCGAATGCTGATTTAGGAAGCGTTACTCTTTAATCAGGTTGATGTAATTATAAAAAGATTGTCAAAATTTCTGAGTTTAGTTCAAAGGTTTCTATGTAGGATTAAGTTAAGTATACTCAGTGAAAATGGGTGTTGAAAAATATTTCGAGGACAACAATCTAATATGAATATCGAACAAGGAAGAATTTCACAATTTAACGACGAAACCCTATAATTTGATAATTAATTATTGCGAACATAAAATGTGATAAATAAATGTATTTAAATATGGGTATAGTCTGATCACATTGTCACTCAGCAAAACTGTCAACAGCTTTTACTATCAAAAGAAAGAAAATGTTAATTTTCTTAGGTTTCTTGCTGTTGGCGATTGGAGGCCCAACTTTTGGGTATGAAAACCCAACGGCTGGAACTGAGCTCATGATGACCTTTCTGGTAAGTAAGATATATCATCTTTATCGGAAAACATTTTATTATTTTCTGGAATAAACAAATCGGCAAACAGCCTACGAAACTGAAAATGAATGTATTTATTTCAAAATGGAATCTTACCTATTGAAAGTTATGAATCTACCACAGCTTCCGAAGAAATTTTAGTTAGTGTTAAAGGAGTTTGTAAGTGGTCACCACCGACTAAAGATGTTTGCACGAATATTTTGTCGGCCTATTTAACCAATCGATATTACAGCAAATGGTTAACCGCACCAAGAACTGCTCGAGGTCCTTATTGAATATCGAGGAAACGTTGCAGAGAATCAATCCAACATTGTACTTCCAATTTCGTTCTTGTGATACTTTTACATATCTTTCCATTTATCAAAGAGTCCTATAAGTACGTATTAATTAGTGTATTCAGATTTCTCAATATTATTTGTGATTACTTCCACGGAATAAAGTTTTGTTATCCAAAATTGGTCACTACTTTCAATATTCTATGACTTTTTATCAATTCAGAATTTACCCAGAATTGGCCCAGAAGCTTCTGGTAATTAATTTTTTAAATTATTTAACTAATAAATTGTTTCTATGCAGATTCATAGACATGGAGACAGAACACCTCTTGACAGCAGTATATCTTACAGCACAGATAGCGTTGCCTTGGAGGCGTTAAGTACTCCTTATGGATATGGACAACTTACTGATGTAAGTAATTATGAATTAAAATCTATTAAGACCCGTTTAAGATCGATCCACTATTGAACGTTTGTAAGTATACTTAAATTGTTTTTACCTAGTATATCATTTTAGTAAATCACACATAGGATTCTTGCGATCAATTGCATTATTTAATGATGTTTTACTCAACTTAAGGGACGTCTAAAGTTAGATAATATTAGAAAATGTTCTCAGTTAATCTTCTCGACGCACTACTTCATTAACGTTTTATTCAAATATATTATTATAATATTTGTAATGACAAATAGTATCTTCTTCAAATAAATCAAGGAATAGTTCGCATAAGTTTTTGGGTTGTACACTCTACAGAAACTGTGTCATTTTCTGGAAAATTATTTTTTAAAGTTAATTTATGAATGTACATGTGCATACAATTGGACTGATCTTGGGGCTGCGGAAGAACAAACAATCGCATTTTTACATTTATAAGTTATTGTTAGTTAAATCTTGCTATCATACATTTGGATTAGTCTGTCACCAAGTACTTTTTCCGCTCATTTATACGAGTATATATATAGTCCATGATAGACAGTACCATCATAATTGTAATAATAGTTATTAATTAGATATCTATTCAACTTATTTTTTGATTTAAGGAAGGGAAAAGAACAGCTTACAAGCTCGGTAAATTCATCAGAGGTCGCTACGATGAACTTCTTTCTGAAAAATACAACAAATCTGAAATCTACATCAGGTCCACTGATTCAACGCGTACAAAAATGACAGTATTGACGGCTATGTCAGCTGTCTATCCCGCTGGTGAAGACAACTGGAGTGATGAAATCAACTGGACGCCTACACCTTACACTACCGTTCCTGTCAGATACGATTTTGTACGTATTATAATCAAGTCAATTTTTTTAGTTTTTTATTGTTCCATCTTAATATATTATGCTTTGTTAATTTTAAGTCGATTATTCAGGCATGTTATATCTAATATCGAATTTAAGCATCTACGACACAAGCTGGAGTAATGATTTATTTTTATCGATACTCTTTCACTTCATATCCCAATTCATCCCGGCAAAGTAATAAGTTTCGCAAAAGCCAAGCAAGCGCTACATTATGGAACAATGTTGGCTGTTTTTTTTACACTACCTGATCTTATAAAATAAAAAAAACATCTGTGCTATTTTAATTTGCCATTATTTTACAGAACGAGGCTATGCTCAACTGCCCGATCTTTCTCAGCTCATACGAGTCGGCTTTGTTGACCAGCCCTGCTTCAATGGACAAATTTGACGATATACTCAGAGAATGGTCAAAGTACACCAGCGTTAACTTAACGGAGTACCCTGCGATGGCATATTCGGTCTACGATGTGTATACTGCACAGGTAAGTAGTTTACTATACAGGTTTCTGGTGTAAAATAAATTAATTGAGCGAAAACTCAATCTGATGGTAAGCGGCTATTGTTGTCCACGCATATTTAAAATAGCAAGACATCAATATAAGGATAATATCTGTAAAGTAATTAAAGACTGATAATATGCTGTGTAAATTCGTGTAATATAAGGATGTTGCACGTCATAATTAATCTTTAATGAAATGACTGACTATCATCGATTCTTCAAGTCATCAAAAGGCTCGCACTTACGAAAACGGATCAGAATGGCGATCCAGCGAGGAAACTTAGCTAGCCTTCTGCACACGTTACCCATAGAAGACGGTGATATAGGCTCAGTATTCTACGAATAGTCTTGAGGGAATATGGATAGAATACAATTTAAATAAGTTAAGTTTTCTTTTACTGTATCAAATTATTCATAGTTTTTCATTCTAGCTTATAATTTATGTATTTTTAATGACTATAGATCATTAGAAAAGGAATTCGAAAGGTAGAAATTCTGGTAAAATATAATTCATAAGTGATAAAAAAGGTAGAGAAGAGCATCACGTTACTAACCTGGATAATTACATAATTTCATCCGATGTCGTTCTTTACGATATTTACGAGTAGTTTTTCGACGAACATCTAATTTTGTTAAAAGTACACAAAAGTCTGAAATTTTACCAATGTTGAGATTAAATTGTTGTGCAATATTGGTCATGGTAACACCGTCAAATAACCACTTACAATTTAATTTATTTAAGTTACAAATGACACGTGTTCCATTTGGTTAATTCATTTCCAGATGAGTTTAGGCCTGTCTTTGGGTGACGATCTTATGAAAATATTCCCTGACATTGAAGACGCTGCCGGCGGTGCTATTGATGTCGTATTTGGAGATGACGATTATATCAAATACCAAGCAGGTAAGCATTATAATTCAGGTGTTACTATTCTATTAGTCTATACCTTAAGAATTTAGAATATTATTGACTGTTTTAAGCTTTTGAGACCTAAGAGTTAGTTTGGACAAAAAAAAAACGATTTACCAAGTATTCATAATTTTGGTGAAGCCACTTATTATTTATAACACGTTACACTTATATATAACCCAACAGCTATCTATGACCGAACAAGAGATGGACGGATTGTGTAAAATGAAGACGATTTGTGGTGTAACAGAGGAGGTATGTCAGAATAGAGGAGTATCCTCTATTCTGACATACCTCCTCTGGAAGGAAAAATATATTGTGCCAACCCACATATTGGGAGAAGGTGAAAGAGAGAGATATTCGTAAGAAAGTAACACAATTGGTAAGCTGAAGTGGCAGTGGCCCGAGAATGTCATGTCAATCGCCATACCGATGGCCGATGCTTGTTGATAAATATAATCTGAGGGTCTGGCTAGGTAGACTGATGACCTGTCCAAGGTCCCTAATAGAGGTTGGATGAGGATTGAAAAGTGGGGAACCGGGTAGCGTAAATTTGGGACGGCCCACATGCAGAAGTGGACTGTGAATATCTGATGACGACACCTACAAAATTTTCAGGTGTACTTCTCAACAATTTCTACAACGTGACAGAGACTTTTATGAACGGCGATGATACGCAAAGAGTACAAATTTACTCTGCCCATGATTTCAACGTTTTCTCCTTCATGGCCGTCACCCAAATTACTCCTAGACAAGGGGTCCCTAAATACGGTTCAGCGTTTGCTTTGGAGCTTAGGAAGGTCACCGAAACCGGAAAATATGTCGTTCTAGTAAGTGTTATTTACTTCTTAACTTTAGTTAATACTGTTCAAGAAGACAACCTCATATTTTAACAAGATTAATAAATAAAATGAAATCATAGACCATTATGAATAGAATAGAATATACTGTATTGTATAGAAATGCTACATAAAATCAAAAATATTTATATACCTATAGAATCGGCGGTCTTATCGCCCATGGCTATGTATTCCAGACAACTTTTGCACAGAGTATAAAAAGGACTTAATAAGTCGGTAGTTGCTAAACCATCACTAGTACAATAATTTAATTCATAAACTAAATACTATAAAAGAAAGTCGTGTTAGTGACACCATTTATAACTCAAGAACGGCTGAACCGATTTGGCTGAAAATTGGTGGGGAGGTAGCTTAGAACCAGGAGACGATTTTGATGAAATTTGTTTTGTGTGTTTGAATGGGTCCCCGAATGGTTTAGATTCACAATTGGAACCGGTAGGTGGCGCTGAGATCGAGTTCTAGAATCCTCCTAATCACCTGGAGCGATTTTGGTGATTTTGTTTTTGTGTCATGAAACAGTCTTTTAGGAATTCAGAAAATATGGCGGTACAAAGTTCGCCGGGTCAGCTAGTTGTTTATAAAAGTACTAAAATACCTACATAATTCTGTAATATTAGATTGTGCCAACGAAACTTCGTTCGCGCTTCCATGACGACGATGATGTATTTATTAGTATAATTATCCTGTCCGTGCAGGAACAGAGAACGAATATAATTTCCTGTGACCGGGCCCCCTGTTGTAAGAGGCGACAAAACAACCCACAGCCAAGTGTTAGGGTATTGGCCGGTCTGGATGTCTACCACCCCTGGTTGTTTGATGTTATAATATCCATGCTCTAACAAACATACTGACAAAGATTCTAAACGTTGCATTTTTGAAATCTAATATTTTTTCATTGTGTTGTTTTTTTTTCTACCAGGCCGTCCTTCTCAAAGACCCCAAGACTATGGAAGTGTTATACCTTCCAGTTATCGGCTGCGATGACCTGCTCTGTGACTACGATACCTTCAAAAACGCTACCTCCAGCTACTCCATGGATGAGGACACGTGGAGGTCTGACTGCGGTTGGACCGCGGATATGACGATTGATTCATCTGGTGTCGATTAATTTGATAAATTAAACTTTGGGCCTAATTCTGAAACCTTGAATATTTCAGTACTTTTAGTGTTCCATAGCCATTTAAAAAAAGTACTCTTATATATAGGATTGATTATGTTAGTCTGCCAATATATGTCACAGGATTTTATTCAAAAACTACGGACTCATATAGAGATAAAATTTGGGTAAAATGTGTATTTTGTTTAAAATCGCGAAAAAAGTGTGGGTTGAAATACATTTTCTAGTGTAAGCAGATGTGAGGAATATCATCATTGCACATCTTAACAAGGTCAACGAGACCTTTTATTTAAATCCATAAGCGGTGAGACGTTTCCTTTGAAACTTGTAAAATTTATGACATAGTTATTGCTAACTTTTTACTGTGAGGTGAAAAGTTATGCACCAAATAATTTGGTAGAACTTAAAAATATGTCCAACGATAATATAATTAGTCTCAATAAGATCCTTTAGATAGTTTTTGAGATATTTGATTAAACGTATAAATTTAAAGTTTATTAAAATAACTTTGTAAACTATTACAATAAAAGAAAACTAACTTATAAATTTAATGATAATTTTTTGAGGACTGCAGCCAAATAACAAGAACAGAATGTCGATCAACTACGGAACAGCATTTGGTCGTTTTTTAGTACACGTGTCTTCAAGTTTAAAAGATAGAGTGTAGTTAATAAATCGAGACAAAAGCTGAGCAAATTAGGCCCAATAAGATCACGATACCATTACTACTGGCATTGGTGGGGAATAGTCTTAAGATAATATTTATTAGGCACATACAATTTGAAGTAATCTGATTTCTTAATTGGTTTTGAAACTTCTATTAACAATCCAATACATCCTTTTCTCATACATCTTTGTTTTATTTTGGGTAATAATACTTTCTCTAGTAATTTTATTCTCTCATTTTTATGTTCCTTTGTACATACAATATATTGTTACAACCGACAAAGACAAATTCACACCGGCATACCTGTTTTGCACAGTTTATTACTTTTCGGCATTTGGGCTACTTTTGTTTACTTTGTGTTTAAAATTTGTGATTAGAAAAACAGCCCATTGTGTATTGTAATCTTTTATAGTAGTCATTGGCCAGGTGTGATTCTAAGAAATTCAATCCGTGCGGTCACGCAGACATATTGCATTTGTGCAGCATAAAGTAGTGCCCCAATGGAGAGATCCTCAGTCGAGCGATAGCCACAAGCGAAGCAAGCCGTTAGTTACGGACTTTGCGCGTGTGATTGAATCATGCATTACGTTTGGACTGGTTGAGTACAGTTACATTTCTACCTGTGTTATACGTGTTTGTATAGTTCTAATAAATTCTATAAATAATTACAACGGCATTTTAGTTCAAGTCCTGCAACTCCTAACAATATAAAATAAAGGTATATATAAAAAAGTATAAAAAATTACATCTGGCAACGAAGCCTAAGGTTCAGCTATCATCTGCTATAAATGTATTATCTATAATCCATTTTATTGCATAATAAGATTTAAATAATCATTTTATTGCATTATTTAGTATAATCTATTGAATCAGTGTTCACGCTTCTTGCATGAGGGTAACATGTGAGATAATGTTTATTGGCAAAATCAGGTAAGCTTCACGGATTGAAAATAAGACGATAGTATTGTTACGAGTTATGCGAGACTCGAATTAAAATGCCGTTAGAATTATTATAGAGCTTATTAGAACTATACAAACACGTATAACACAGGTAAAAATATAACCGAACACAACAAATAAAAACGTAATGCAGACGGTAGTAATTCAATAAAACGCGCAAAGTCCGTCACTTTTAGATTTCCGATTGTACACGCGTCACGATGATCGTAGTTGTCGCTCAACTGAGCCCCCTCTCTCCATGAGTCCATCGTTTTATACTGCACAAATGCAAAATGTGCTCGCCCGGTATCTTCGACCCAATTTCCTAGAATCCACTTGTATTTATAATCCGTAACACCTGGCAATTAATGTAGCCTGCAAGCGTAAACGAGTACAATAGAACAGAAACGTATGCCAATAATTAAGTGAACAAAAGAAAACGATCATAAAAGGATTACAATTAGTTCAAATTCCCCTCACAATTTGTCTTTGTTGAAGCCTAAGTTGTAACAGTATTGCATTCTAGCATCCGCTGTTTAATATAAAAATATTTTTGGAATTTATTGTATCATGTGTATTTGACACGTACCTTACTGCTCCATAGATTTGGTTAGTTATTGACCATTTCACGCTGGTGTAGCGATGAGCTTAATGCGATATTGTTATTAGTTGCGAATGGCGTTAAATATCGACAGATAACGTATACACTAATGTAGCCATTCGTTAACGGCGTTAATTATGTAGCTAAATAAGACACATATGGCTACAGTCAACAACTATAACGGTAAAAAATAAACATCATTATAAACCTTATCGGTATTTCTAGCCATTGTACCGGTATAAATATATGACGTTAATACTATTTTTATCGGTAATTTTACCGTTATAACTATGTTTTGTTACCATCGTCGCTCTCTTTCACTCGCCAAGTTTGCCAAACAGCATTGTGCTAAGAGCGCGCGTAATATTTAGAGTTGTGTTTGTCGATTGTTTTGGTAGCATGCAGTCATAAGAAAGGCAATTCTTAAAAATGGCAACGTCGCTTGAAATAACGTACAAATTACCGATATGTATAACGTTATATTATAACGTTAAAATAATAAAAGTTACCAAGTAACGGTAAAAAATATACCGGTATGGCAGTATCTTTTTCGAAAATACCGGTAATTAGGTACCTATATTTTTAAAGGTAATTGATAACGTTTTCAAGCCCTGTCCTGAGCATCACAATAAATTCTAAAACAAAGAATTGTAACGTTACACTTGCACCATTAAAGAAATATAGACATAACCAATGACACTACTAATGTCTGTCAAACTATGTCACTGTCAAGAGTTTAAAAAAAAGTTGTGATAGAAAGATAAGTAGGGTGGCGTGGAGAAGTCTTAAAAAAAAACAATTTCCTAAGACAATTTTATTGTACGACAGTTCTTACAAGACTAACATAATTTGACGGCCTCTGTGGTTGAGCGGGCTAAGCCTTTGCCGGCTTACCTCACTGCAACGCAGAGGCTCCGGGTTCTATTCCTGGTATAGTAAATTTCGGAAACGTATTTTCTCCGTTATTTACTATGGTCTGGGTGTCTGGGATCGGCCCCAGAGTGGTCCGTTGTATATTACACATAACACAGGCGTAACTTTCTTAATTTGGGGATATACAGTGTGTGTGTTTGTCTGCCGATTTATTTATTAAAAATAATAAAGAAATACAATTCTAATTAAATTAACATTATTATAACTTAATACTAATTATTCACTGATACGATGACTGGTATTTGCGTAGTAAGAAGATTGAGGGGCAGCGGTGGTGCGGTTAATTGGTTCTCGCACGAAAATTCAAATATCAGCTGTTCATAATTTCTTTTATAAATATTTGTGGGGGTTGAGGTGATGGTTACACCGTCGGATAGGGTGACGCATCACTTGCTAGAGCCTATGGCTCAATCACCGTGAGAGGAGTACAAAATAAGACGATGAGTTGTTATACTCTTGCAGTATATTAACTTCTTTTGTTCCTAATTTAACTTAGACTATACATACAGAAACCTTATCGCTTACGTGATGCGCACACCAGTATTCTAATCAACATTAAATATTATATTTACACGTTTATGAGATTGGTCATTTTTGATGATTTAGACAAATACCCAATCTTATCGGCAGCTCTATCAGCGATATTATCTATCTGTATTTATGTAGCATCACGTTCATGTGTGAACCATAGTCTTTAATTGCGTTAAATTATACGAGGAGGGATCAAAAAGAAGTGAGACCGACAAACTCCTTGGTAAGAAAAAAATAAATACTGGCAGTCATAGCTCAGATATATTTGTAATATTAATAAAGAAAAAAATCTTCGATTTCCTTTTGTTTTTTTCTGAATGTAGTCATTTGTTTGCTTCGTGTCGGAACGTGTTCTCAAAAATTGAGAAAAACAAAGTGCGAGTCGTTATTAAATACCTCTGTTTAAAAAAGTTAACGACGCAAGAGATTCATTGCGATTTGGAGGCAACATTAGGAGTGTCTGCTCCGCCGTATTCCAATGCCGTAAGGTGGGCTTCTCAATTTCGAGTAGGGAGAACGAGCACGAAAGACGAACATCGTTGCGGCCGTCCATCGAGGTCAGTCGCCCAAGAAAATATTGCGAAAGTCGAGAAAATTGTATTGAGCGATCGAAGAGTTACCATCCGACACTTAATTCAAGAAACGGGCATTTCATATGGAAGTATTCAATCCATATTGAAACAATCTTTGAATATGAGAAAAGTCTCCGCAAGATGGGTGCCGAGAATGTTAACCGACAATCAGAAACAAAATTAACTTGACATTTCGAAGATATTGTTGGACAAGTTTCAAGGAGATTCTGAAAACTTTTTGTCTCGTTTTGTAACAATGGACGAAACATGGGTCCATCATTTTGATCCCGAAACAAAACAGCAATCTTCGGAATGGAAACGGCCATCATCACCGACCCCTAAGAACTAAGAAGTTTCGTGCCGTGGCATCAGCTGGCAAGGTTATGGCCTCAATATTTTGGGGCTCAAAAGGGATATTGTTGATTGATTTCCTGGAGCGTGGAACCATTATTACAGGCCAATATTATGCAGCTTTAATTCCCAAGTTGAGGAATGCCATCAAAGAGAAAATGACAGGGAAACTTCGAAGGGGCGTGCTGTTTCGGTCGGCAGTTGCGACGGCTGCCATTCAGCAAGCTGGCTTCGAATTGGTTGATCACCCCTCTTATTCACGAGATCTGGCGCCTAGCGATTTTTATCAGTTCCCCAAATTGAAAGAATAGTTAAGGGGAAACAGATAAGAAGACGATAACGAGGTGATGGATGCCGTGGAGAGCTTTTTGCAGGATCAAGACAAAACTTATTTTTTGAAAGGCATTGAAGCCTTGGAAAAGCACTGGACTCGGTGTGTAGACAGACTCGGTGACTATGTAGAAAAATAAATTATTAAGTTATCAATAGTCATTATATTCTATCTCATTCTTACTACTTTTTGATCCCTCCTCGTACAGCAATATGGTGGATAAACGTTATTTTAACTTTATTGAATTAGCTACGTGTTCCCGTTGGGGTGAATTCTTATCAATAGATATTCTATATAACTGATCTACTAGTTAAAAATAAATATAATCATTTGAACTGATTTAGTTTTCTAGCGGAGGACACTGTGTCAAACCTAATGCCTAATCTTTGCCATCTAATTCCAGGACCAAGGCTACCCTTGCATTGCTTAAGAAAACCTGCCAACATATTCCAGATGTGGACAACTACCGGTCTTGCGGTCCAAGATCCCAGTCACCCCCCCAAACTTACTTGGTTTTAGGATAGATGAAATTTTTAGGATCAGCATGTTAACATAAACTTAGAAAGGAATGGGTACTCGTTAAGCTGAAAGCGGGGCTGTTTTTCAGGTAGCAGCTATCAAAGGTGGAAAAAAACCATGCTAACTTACGTTAAAATAGCAAGGCTAGTTTTACATATGTCATATATAATGTTGTTATAAACAAAGATATACAGTTGCAAGACACTTCCTGTGGGTCATAACTTATGACAGACATTTTAAAAAAAATTGGGAGCTTACGTCATTTTAGGAAGGCTGAATTTTATATATATTATCAAGTATAATAGATAGATAGATAACACTTTATTGCTCACCAAATATACAATTTCAAAAATACACATTTACAATATTGTCATGGTAGAAACAATAGGCGGCCTTATCGCTTAAAGCAATCTCTTCCAGGCAACCAACTTAAGGAATGTATAACCTAATCTGGCGATGTAGGTGGTGCAGATTAAGAGGCTTATCATAATTAAACATACTTAAACTACATATTTTATAAATTAAATACACATACTTAAATTACTTTATAAATTAAATACATACAATAAATCATAGTATAAGAATTAGGCATATTTATTTAAGGAGAAGTAGTGTTTTCTGAGTGCGCTCTTAAATGTAGGCGATGTTTTGGCCTCTCTGACAGTAAGAGGCAGCGCATTCCAAAGTTTAACAGCCTGCACTGTAAAAGAGTTATCATAAAAGGATGAAGTGTGTGCAGGTGTAGTGAGTTTACGATACGTATGAGTGCGCAAATTGTGGGAAGTAGAAAGGCGAAAGAATTTAAAACGTTCCTTAAGGTAAAGATGACTACTAGGAATAAATAATATGTTATAAAGTAGGGTGAGAATGTGAGTATTCCGGCGAAAGCGAATAGGGAGCCACTTGAGTTTTTCTTTTTTTTTTATAATATTTGAAAATATTTTCCAATAAGCCAGACAAATCTGGCGGGCCAAACATCCTCCTCCCAGACTCGTTAAGAATTCCGCTGTGCGAGGAAGCGCGATAACATTTTTCAAGTCAATTCAATATTATTTATATTTAAATTTTATACATATTATATATATTCACGCGTCAGAGTGAATCTCACTTGTACTTATACGCTTGAATATTGCTCTAATACTCTCGCGCTTCCTCACACAGCGGAACTCCTAACGAGTCTGGGAAGATGTTTGGCTTGTCCGATTTGTCTGGCTCATTGGAAAGCCACCTACTTATTGGAAAGTGGTTACCATCGCCTATAGACTTGAAACACCAAGGGTGAAGCCAACTCGTTTACAGCCTTTAGTATTGGATCCCCTCTAACCGATTCTAATGGCTGTCAAGACAGGAGCAATGCGAATGAGGGAGGGAATGGGACAGGTGAACGGAATAGAACGACGGGGAACTGTACCATCGGAACTATCACCCATCGTACGAAACACTATTAGGCTCAAGGCTCATTGTTTGACGTTGATATTCTGTGTTTGCATGGCATCACACCAATTGAAGGGGTCCTTAGTCTGCCCGTCCATAGAAGCGAAGTGATCCTGAGTAGCGGAGAAACGGAGGAATATTAACCAATATGATTGCATAACCATTGCATCAGTGGACAGGCGACCAATCCTATTGGTTAATTTTTCTCCGTTTCTCCGCTCCTCAGCATCACTTCGCTTTAATCGACAGGCAGCTTAAGAGTTGAATCATGATTATGGCATATAGTCAAGGTGGCAAAGTTCGTTAGTGGGGTATCTCCACACTTCTCATTATTTCCATGTTTGAATAGTTACGAGGACAGCAAGTCAGTTAGTGAAGTTAAGACACCATTGAGTTCTGTCTTCGAATTGTAGCTGGCGTTAAATTTATAAATGAGTGGTGTATGAACTTCCCCGTTGACGCATTCTTAACATTTACCCCATGCAACTATATGAGTGTAAGAAAAATCTAACTGAATGACTCCTTACCCTTAATTATGATGAAGTGCAAAACATCTTAGTTACATTAGTATCTGATACATGCTTAATGTATTCAATAAGACTAAAAACAAATTAGTAGGGATTTGTGTTCCATTCAAACTACCACTCGCACACACACATACACGCGCACACCCGCACCTCACACCTGTTTGCTACTTACCCACTGCGGACACAACCACTCGAAACCTATCTGTTTATCTCCTTCTTTATTTTCTTTAAATATTTGTAAAAGTACTCTCTGTAATTCAGCGAATTGATAGTCATAAAATTTAAGCAACATAGGAAGAGCGAGGTTTCCCAACACAAATATCATCTGATTACTTTCTGGGAAGCCCCGGCAACTTACATGTATGGACTTATTGAAATAAATACATTTTTATTATTTTATTGACAGACTTGACCACCTTGACTGTATTCATAATTATGATTTGAGCATGAGAGAGTCAGAGATGTAGGTAACTTACTTGATTTGACTATCGATTACCCTATTCATATCTCATATTGTTATTTGGGACTTATTTAGAAGTATATTTTATAAATTTGAATATCAAGTTAATATCGCAATGATCAAAGTTGACTTTAGCCACCGTAAGAATTCTAAACGAAAATTTCTTAAGAAAAGAGGAAGAGATTAAGGCTGGTGTTCATAGACAATCAACCGACTGTAATACTTGCAACAACTCAGAAGGTTTATAGTAATAAAAGAACAGCAATTGGTCGCAATACTTATAATCAGAAAACCTTACTGTTTAAGCACATTTCATTTACTCATTCTACACACTCGACAAACATTTTATTTTAGAACACCTCGTAATCCCTGCAACAATTTAACAATATAAAACTTTAGCAAATTGGCAAAACCGACAGCGGATTGAAGTCATTGATAAATTATTTTAATAAAAAGGTTTATGAATGACAACAATTTAATTCATTATTGTTTGGAAATTTTAGATAATATTTTGTGTCAGATATTATTGTTACACGCCGTCAAAGATAAGCGCACAGCTGCCTATTGTAAGCGCAGTCTATTGTCCTCTGGGGGATTAAGAAATTCTTTGTCTTTTGAATTTGTAATTAAGAAAAACATGCTATTGTATTTTTTACTTGTTTTATAACCATCATTAGCATCGAACTAATCCTTATTGTTATTGTTCTCGACTTTGTAGACGTTCGCAGGTGTGCAAATTAATATTTCTTAGAAACTCAGTGTGCGCGGCCAATTTCTTTGTACTGTGTAGTTAGTATAAAACGATGCCCGAATGGAGGGGCGGGCAGTCAAGCGACGACTACGAAACGAGTAAGATGTTCTCTAGTACTCTCGATTATAGATAGAGACGACGGACTTCGGTGGTTCGAATTGTAGTGAATCGTGCAGTGTGAACTGGTTGCATGCAGTTTTATTTGTATTCGTTTTATACGTGTTTGTACAGTTCTAATAAATTCTATAGTAGTTCCAACGGCATTTTTAATTCGAGTCCTGTAGCTCGTAACATTATATTAATTAAAGTTTTACACGTAATAAAATAAATCAAACAGTAAAAAAATCTGTCGCATCTGCCAACATGAAAATAAAATGTAGCGAATACCGTCTATTTCAGAGATTTTGAATTGTAATCTACACAATTACCACATCATATTAGGAGTAAATATTATTACATAAAATTATGGTAAATTATAGACCACTTCTCTATACAAAACAGGCGCTGATCACAGATTAAATAAAAAATATAACCTTAATATTCAATTAAGGAAATGACCGCTGGTATAGTTTAGAAATAAGAGGGTACATAACAAAATTCATTATCAACTTTAAAAACAAACATGACAGGAACAACTATGCTACTAAATGACTGTAACACTCGTTACAGTCAATTCTGAAAAATGCCTCGATTGAAATGTGTTTGGAATATAAGTACTAAAAAATTTGCAAAGGCTCTTAACATTTTGGGACGCGTATATTGTTTGTAATTTTCATAATTATAATTGTTTTATATTAAGCTGTATATATTCTAAATATATTTTAGTTTTAACACTTTAAACAGATTAAGAAATCTACAATATTATAAAATTCTAAACATGCCGTGTCTGTACATTGAAGCTAGTTAAAAACACAACACTTCAGTTTTGAATTAGCACTAGTTCAAACGGTTTTGTCCTTTTGAGCCTTCTCATTATATCCGTGTTGTCTAGGAGCTAGATCGCCTCAACATTCACATGATGGTGAAGCCACAAACAAACAGCAAACTCCACTTTCAGGTCCCGATGGAGGTCGCTCGATCTATTATCGATCTACGATTTCGTACATGTTATACAAAATATAAACATCATACAGAAGATAGTAGAATAGGGGAGCGGCTGTCAAACCAACTGAGGTACTTTTATAAAATGACCGATGTGTTCATTTCCCTATTATAATTACAACAAAAGATAGATAAATAATAAACTGACACGATCGACCGCAAAACTTACCTACATCGATAACAAAGGAAATGACCGATTGTATCTTAAAAATAAGAGCGTACAAAAAAAAAAAAAAATTGCTAACCTTAAAAAGAAACATGACAACAACTATGAAACTAAATAAACGTAACACGACTGTTAAAATAAAATAATCGCTGTTTATGTATAGATTTTATTTTAACCATCGGTTAAATATCTATGCACACCAGCCTTAGACAAATAAATAAACAATTAGTCAAATTCACTTTCATATTTATATATATCGAGGGCTTCATAACAAATGGGCGTACAGACAAAAGTGCAGTTTTACACAAGGGACAAAATTGTGAATAAAACAAAACTAGTTGATTGTTTAAGGCTGAAATTTGGAATACCCTTCTTTTTAGGTACACTTGCATACTGGTAAGACTTTCTAAATTTTAACATGCATAGTTTTTAGTAAACAACAAAAAAATAACATTTTTGCGTATACGCCTATATGTTATGAAGCCCTTGATATATTGATGGAGATTAAACATAGTATGTTGTCAAAATAATTTATTATATCTACAAATTAAAATAATGATTATCACGTTGATGAACCACGCACATAAATTAATGTCTGCCATTTTGATAAGAATCATTGATAGATAATACAATAATATACAATCGTCGAAAAAAATTACAATCACTTTTACTTGTATAGTGAAACTCCCGCATTTGCGACAGGTTTCGTCGTCGTCGTCAGCCAATCGCAGTCCACTGCTCTACGTAGGCCTCCCCAAGTCGGCGCTACTCCTCCCTGTTCTCCGACTTCCTCATCCAGCGCCTGCCGGCGACCTTCCGAAGGTCGTCAGTCCATCGGGCTGGAGGGCGTCCGACACTACGTTTACCGAGGTGCGGTCCCAACTCCAGGACTCGTCTGCTCCATCAAATTCAAATTCAAATTTTTTTATTCAAAATAAGTTCCACTGGAGAACACTTTTTGAAGGTCATATATATAGGTTAAAATTTAATTTTACTTCCCAGTCTATGTACACTGCTTCGCAACGTGTTATTGCTGTTAAGGAGAAGAAGCGACAAGAAACTCCCCAGCAACACGTCTAGCTAAATATTGCTTTTCTTTAAGTTTCTTATTCTATTTACATCTCAAGTTATCTTTTTTAAATAAGTTTTATACAGAAGTATGTTACAGAATCAGCCATAAATCCTGTGGCAGACGTGACCGGCCCACTGCCACTTCAACTTGCTAATTTTCTGACCTATGACGGTTACCTTGGTCCTCTTATGGATATCCTCATTTCTAATTCTACCCTTAAGAGAAAGGCCGAACATAGCTCACTCCATAGCCCACGCTGACGACAGGCTCGGGTCATAGATATTAGAGCCACCACCGCCGTCCACCGGTGGACAACACGTTAAAAATAAGCGAACCTCACGTGATCCACGAGTTGCCGAGTAGTTTGTCAGCGATTGATACTAAAACTCTACATGAATCACTTCAAGCACCGGTTGTCATCATGTGGAACACTAGCCTTCCGCGTGTGGACAATTTGCGAGCAAGGTGACTCGGTGTTGTTCGGGTACCCTGAATGTACGTCACTTTGTCAGGTTTCTTATAATTTATCTTATCATACACACATTTATTTGCTTTACCACTGCTTAAAATGTGACAAATACACCATACGAGTAAAGTCAATTTTCTACCAATGGTAAAATACAACATAACCCGGGCGGCCAATTCAGAGGGCGGCAGATTCAAACTTCGCATACAAATACATAGCTCATCATTAACGCGACTTCAACCACTGAGGCGTCCAGTACTTTAAACACATAAATTATTTAATATTACTCTTCGCAGGGCGCGTGGGCTTATGTTAAAAAGCACAGACGCACGCGTGTCCATCAGTAGGCGTCTGGTGGCTGAAATGATAATGATGATTAAGGTAAAAGTGTCAGAGAGGTTACAAGTTAGGATACCGATACATACTGCGGAGATTTACACAAGATCGTTCTCTGTTCAGGCTGTGCATCTCTGGAATGCTCTGCCGGCAGATGTCCGATCTGCTAAATCTATACATTCCTTTAACAGCACTATCTAACTCCATAACGTGTTTATTGTTTGTTTTGTATAGCTCGTATATATTTTTATAACTATAATATATGTATTATAATTATTTTATTATTATATTAATATTTCAACTGCACGCCAACGCTATATTTTAATTGCCTGTCCAAAAGGTTGCTTTTAGCAATAAGGCTTTTAGCAATAAGGCCGCCCATTGTACTACTTTTTAGTAAGTTTATTGTGTATTTTTTTTATGTAATGTTGGTGTACAATAAAGAGTATTGTATTGTAAAAATATATGCGAGCGGGGGCGGCATTTTTCAGTTTTAGCACCCTGTAGAAAAAATTCAAGATCCGGGGCTGAAAACAGGCGTAAACGGATACTTAAAATCTTGAGGAGGTAGGCAACGCATCGGTTCCCTCCGTGTTGTAGATATCCATGGGCGACGGTAACCACCTACCAGGTGATCCGTTTGCCAGTTTGCCTAAAAGCAAACATAAAAATAAAGAAGAAAATATGTGCCTGATTTTTGAAAAATCAAATATATTAGAAAAAATACCATATATAATCTAATACAATAAAAGAGAACTTATTTATATTGTATTCTACCCATAGTCCCTTAAGACTATAAGTAGAATACTGAACCTAGATCACCGATGTCTTCTATGAGTAAGTTGCCTAGAAGGTGCATAAAATCAAATTTAAAAAAAAAATATCCAGAAGCAAACAATGATTTTTGAAAATCCGCTGTATAAGATAAAAAGTAAGCTATAACAGTAACTGGAAGAGTTATTGACTTATAACAAGGCGATAACATTGATAAATAATCTCTGATTATAGTAATCATCCAATGTCGTCGAATACCGACGGTCAATGGCGGCGAAAGAATTTAACAGGCCCAAAATTACCAATTAATAAGGTTACATTTACTGTTTAATATTCAAGACGGTTGAACGAAAACGAAGCAGTTTTGTGAAATATCGTTAGTCAAAAGCAAAAATGGTATTTAGCCTATGTAATCATAAAATATGTCACTCTAATAGTCTAATATAAAAATAACAAAAATAGGTTTTGTTATTATTCTTGTATTAGTTTGCATATATAAAAATAAAATTATGTAATAATATCAAAAAAATATATAATATTGCCTGTCCTGCCTTGAAAAAAAAAATGTCGAACCAGATTCCAGCGCCATCTGCCGGGTCTAATTATGAATCTAAACCACCCCGGGACGCACTCAAACACATTTTTTACACCTTGGGTTACATTATTGAAGTTTTAGTAGTGATTCCTATTTTTTTATAGTAATAAATATAGTCTATATTAATCTGGGATAAGGTAGCATTCTAATGGTGAAAGAATTTTTGAAATCGGTCCAGAAGTTTCTGAGTTTATTCGTTACAAAAATACAAACATCTGAAAATACAAATAATATTACTATTATAATATTACTGTTACAACTTAGGCTCCGACAAAGACAAATTTCACGTACAGATTTGTAAAAGCATATTTTATTACCTGTCGGCATTTGAACTAATTGTAATCCTTTTATGATCGTCTTCTTTTGTTCACTTATTTATTGGCATACTTTTCTAAGTTATTGTGGAGAACGGCCTATTGTTATATTGTACTCGTTTACGACAGCTGCAAGCTGCATCATTAGCCAGGTGTTTCGGATTACAATTACAAGCTAATTCTAGGAAATAGTGTCAACAATACCAGGCGGGCACAATTGCATTTCTGCAGGATAAAACGATAGCCTGATGGAGAGAGGGGGTCAGTTGAGCGAGAACCACGATCAAGGCGTGACGTGTGTACATTCGGGAATCTAATATTGTCGGACTTTGCGCATTTTATTGAATTACGACCTTCTGCATTACGTTTGGATTTGTTGTGTTCGGTTATATTTGTGCCTGTGTTATACGTGTTTGTATAGTTGTAATAAACTCTATAATAATTCCAACGGCATTTTAATTCGAGTCCCGCATAACTCGTAACAATATCAATAAAAAAACACCTTAAATCTTCTTAATTATAAAATAAAAGATTTCTGAAAGGTAGAAATTTAATTCAAGCAGCATTCAAAGTGTTAAAAGGGGCTCGTCAGCCGCAGCCCACATGTCTAACCCATGGTAGGAATTAAAGAAGGCAAGATTGTAATTCATATTGTATCTATCACTATAAAATTTTATTGATGGATTTTACCTCCAGCGCTGTAAAGGTCCGTACACATAGACCGGCCCGAAGCAAATCGCTCATATAGTTTTTTTTTTGATTTTTGCATGAGCTTAGCAGACTGGCAGACGGCCCACTTGAAGGAAAGCGGTTACCATCCCCTATAGACATTTGTAAAACCAAAGGTGCTACAAATGCGCTGCTGCTCTCTTAAGGGAGACTGAAACCTGGTCACTAATGCCGGAACACAAGACAAGGTTGTTATGGCGACATACTTTAAACCACGGGTGGTAGCCATCCAGTCGGGCAAATGCCCTACCACCTGGCTGTGGGTTGTTTTGTCGCCTCTTACGACAAGCCGTCCGGCCGTAGAAAATTGTATTCTTTCTCCGTTCCTGCACGGATGAATTTCTTAGGTTCCGATACATTTAGTACTCTTTCCGGTGTCTGTATAAATGTATATCTCAGTTGATTATCTCAGAAACTACATTAGCTAGAGAGATAGAAAATGTGATTCAGTTATAGAAAATTTATACAATACAATACGCTTTATTGTACACCAACATTACAAAGAAAAATACACAATAAGCTTAAATACTAAAAGATAGTACAATAGGCGGTCTTATTGCTTAAAGCAATCTCTTCCAGGCAACCTTTGGATGGACAAGATCTAATTGCAAATATAGCGTTGGCGTGCAGTTGAAATAGATACTAATAATAAGATAAAATATATGTGATTATTTCTTTGTATATTATATTAAATTGAATTGAATTTTCTGTAAATGTAAAACGGGGAGCTAATATCATCGAGTCATCTCTCCACGTCTGTCCATTGTACATTCTCATGTTGGTGTACAACTATCTTTTTCTATTGCGAAGCTGGCAAAAAGATTGCAATACCAGGATACAGATGGGGTATAAGATAGAGGGACCAGACACGAGGATTGGAATAAAGTTAGACAACGAAGTTCGAACGACTTCTGTGTTCTAGTGAATTAGGCAGGTTAAAACTTATTAAACACTCTAAGGTCATCTAAAAGAAGGAAGGTCCTTTTTAGACTAACATTCTTTACTCGAACTTTGTAAGTTGCATCTGTGGTTAAAAAATGAAGAGGAAAATTAAGGTGGTATGGGCCTGTAGCAAATTTGGAAGGTCGATGGATATAAGTGTAAAGAAAAAAAGATGGGTGGATTGCGTCAAGGAGGACAAGATATGATGGTTTGTGATGTGACAGCGGACTGTGTCAGAATAGAGGAGTACGAAAGGAGAATACATAAATACTGTGCCAACACCAAATGATGGGGGTAAGGTGAAGGAAGAGAGAGTTCATCGCTAGGACGTTAGGCCATCAACCCACAACACGACCAGCCCTCGCATGCATTTTTTATGTGACTCATTAAAGCCTCATTGACACGTTAATCATCACAGTAAAACTATTTAAAAAAAAAATGTAATAGGCTATATAAACGACGGAGAAGACCATGCATTTTTTTTAGATTTCTTGTCTGTTTGTCGTTTTGTCTGTTTGTTCGGGATTCAAATAAAAACTACTGGGCTGATTTCGATGCGGTTTTCGGTAGTTGACAGCTAATTCTTAGACTTAAGCTCTGCGCTTTTTATCCCGGAAAATTTACTGGAAATTATTTAAAATGGCGCCATTAAAAAAAATTCGAATTCCAATGTGTTTTTTTACTGATCGATAGAAAATTTAATGAAATAAAATATGTGATATTTTTATCCCGGGAATCCCACGGGAATTTTCCCGGTAGCGGTTTGAACTTGTTCCAGTGCATAAAAATTAGCTCATTCCGACACAATTTCCACTAAAATGATAGCTTACATTCTATTTTCAAATGCTGCTATACTTCGTTTCCCGGGAAACCCGCGGAAATTTGAAGTCAAGCGTGGACGAAGTCGCGGACATGTCCTAGTACTAAATGGTTCGAGTTTGTACAATGTGTTTAAAAATGTGAAAATAAATCAACAGGGATAATTCGGACCAGGAGATTCCGAAAATGTAATTTTTAGAATTTTTGTCTGTCTGTCCGCTGGAGCATCACGTGAAAACTACTAAGCGGATTTAAACGAAAGTCGACATAGAGCTAACCTATACCCCGGGGCGAAACTTAGGATACTTTTTATCCCGATAAATGGCGTCGTTTCCGTGGTACAGACGAAAATAGCGAAAAAGGTGGCGCCACGATCGCAACTTTTTTGGAAACTACTAAACGTATATGAATTAAACTCGACATAGTCCTGGCTTATAACCCGCATTAACATTTAGGATACATTTTATCGCGACAAATGATGTCGTTTCTATAAAATAGACAGATTAGTTAAATAGAAGGCGCTGCAATCGCGTCTTTCAATTCACTGACAAATACGTTGTCATATGAAACAAGTCATTCATTGTATTACTTCAAATCAGGTTGGCTTCGAATCATCTCTATGTTTTGCTGGACAGCTGTCTAGAGTATATGGCTCTAGTTTCTTTGTTATTATAGTGAGTGAATTGAACAAGAAACAGTAATCTTTTAGGTCTAATATATATAAAAAGGTTTATATAAATAAAAAACCTAATTT
Organism: Dendrolimus houi; assembly: GCA_039645545.1. Taxonomy (NCBI): domain Eukaryota; kingdom Metazoa; phylum Arthropoda; class Insecta; order Lepidoptera; family Lasiocampidae; genus Dendrolimus; species Dendrolimus houi. Next base: position 1,865,632 of record CM077136.1, on the reverse strand, counting down.
AGTTTTTATATAAGTTTTAACCTACATAAAAACTAGATATTTAGAGCTAATTTCGCCAGGTGGTAGGGTATTTGCCCGACTGGATGGCTACCACCCCTGGTCTAATGTATGTCGCCATAACAACCTTAAGTTGTGTTCCGGCATTAGTGACCAGGTTCCAGTCTCCCTTAAGAGAGTAGCAGCGCATTTGTAGGACCTTTGGTGTTGCAAATGTCCACAGGCGATGGTAACCGCTTTCCATCAGGTGGACCGTCTGCCTGTCTGCTGAGCTTCTGCAATAAAAAAATAAATGTGCTTTTTCACGCGGCGTAACCGCGGGGAAAGCTCTAGTCTTAAGACAATAAAATTTATATTAGAATTGATGTAATCATAAACACAATAAATAACGTATATAAATAAAAGATATGTTTATCTATTACCATATTTTTAATATTTTTTATAATTCAGGGGTTCCATCAATAGCTATATATTTTTGGAGATATTCGTTTTAGAAGTGTGTTTATTTAACTTGATATTTGTGTTTAACTAGAAGTCTTAGTTTTCATCGAACAATTAAAAAGTTAAAACATTATTTCGTATCTTAAAGACAGATAATAAATTGATCAGATTTTTCTTTCAATAGTAAGTCATAACATTGTGCATGAGTCACAAATTCTAAATTTTTTACTCCCGTATAAGTTTTACTAACTGCAAACGGTAAGGTAAAGTAAGCAATATGAAAGGACTGGTAGGTTATAAAATGTTTTACGTATACCTCACTGCCTCGGCACAAAATTGAGTATTCGAAATACAGATTAATTAATCGAAATTTGAAGAAACGCTGGCGTCGATGTTTATGCGACTCGGCTACTCTACTACTCGACGAAAGTGCATAGCGCACTTTATTTTTTTGGATCAAAAGATGGTATGTCGCGGAATATTGCTAGCATATTGCTGCTCTCGCCTGATTTTGATTAATATTTCGTTATATATTAAGAATTTTAAGTATTTACCAGTGGTGGAACGTTATGATAGTGATGTAATATCGTTGTATCGGATGAAAAGACGAGGTGCGGATGCATTTGGACAGACATTTTACCCATCCCCCGTAGTGTTTCCTTTTTAGTAGTAGTTAGTATTTTATATTGTTACAACCTAAGCGCCGACAAAGACAAATTCCACGTACAGATTTGTAGAAGCACATTTATTACCCGTCGGCATTTGAACTAATAACTAACAACATTTATACTATTGTAATTATTTTATGATCGTCTTCTTTTGTTTACTTATTTATTGGAATACGATTCTAGAGAACAGCCTATTGTTGTATTGTAATCATTAGCCAGGTTTTACGGATTTTAAAGTACAAGCCGATTCTAGGAAATTCGGTCCACGTGGCCGGGCGGGAACATTGCACTTGTGCAGGATAAAACGATGGAGGAAGGTAGTCGAGCGAGAATCACGATCAAAGCGAGACGTGTGTACTGCAATCGGAATGTAATAGTGACGGACTTTGCGCGTTTTATTGAATTACGACCTTCTGCATTACGTTTGAACTTGTTGTGTTCGGTTATATTTGTACCTGTGGTATACGTGTTTGTATAGATCTAATACACTCTATAATAATTCCAACGGCATTTTAATTCGAGTCTCGCAACTCGTAACAATATATTTCCTCTCAAGTGGCGCACCTTCCAGACGATACTGACGGAATAGTGTTCCCCTGTATTCCTCTTCTCACCGCCGACCGATAACCAGGTAAGTACTAAAAATTACCTTGTGGGTTTGTGCTGTTGGGTTTACCGATCCCGCCGTGTACGGTACATTGAGGTAAAATAGTTCAGCCTAAATTAGGGTAGGGTGTACTAAGCTGATTTAGGAAGCGTTACTCTTTAATCAGGTTGATGTAATTAGAAAAAGATTGTCAAACATTTCTGAATTTAGTTCAAAGGGGGTTCTATGTAGGACTGAGTTAAGTTATACTCAGTGAAAATGGCCGTTGAAAAATACTTCGAGGATAACAAACTGGGGTTTTCAAAACAGTTGTTTATTAAGAATATCGAATAAGGAAGAATGTCACAATTTAACGAAGAAACCCTATTACATGATAATCAATTAATGCGATGTGATAATTAAGTGTATTTAAAGACGGGTATAGTCTGATCACATTGTCACTCATCAAAATTGTCAACAGCTTTTACCGTCAAAAGAAATAAAATGTTAACTTTCTTAGGTTTCTTGCTGTTGGCGATTGGAGTCCCAACTTTTGGGTATGAAGACCCAACGGCTGCAACTGAGCTCATGATGACCTTTCTGGTAAGTAAGATATATCATCTTTAACGGAAAACATTTTATTGTTGTCTGGAGCAAACAAATCGGCAAACAGTTTACAAAAATGAATGTAGAACTGGAAATGCGTTGCAGAAATACGTACTGGCTAATTGTAAAATATTCCAAGTTGTCAGTACCTAACAAACTGCTCCTCTATAAACAAGTCCTGATGCCGGTATGGACCTATGGGGTACAGTTGTGGGGTTGTACCAAACCAAGCAACATAGAAATAATACAACGATTCCAAAACAAAGTGTTGAAAGGCATTGTAAACGCGCCATGGTACATTAGATAGAGCGACCTCCATCGGGACCTGAAAGTGGAGTTTAGTACTAGCCTTATCAGAAAGTACGCGGAAGCTCACGAGCATCAGTTTCACCATCATGTGAATGTCCAGGCGATGCAGCTCCTCGACAACACGGATATAATGAGAAGGCTCAAAAGGACAAAACCGTTTGAACTAGTACTATAAACAAAACTAAAGTGTAGTGTACTGTGCTATCGTATTAAAGAACACATGAACAAAGTGTTCTCCCTCCCCTTAATGGAGACAATAAGAAAAGTGCTAATGGACACTTTCTTAGTACTATACTTTTAGTTAATTTAAGTTATATTTAAATTACTTATTAGCCTTTTTAGATTAGATTGTGATATTAATGTGGTATTTTTAATGGAATATTATATATTACTTATTAAAAGTCATGAGTCTACCACCGCGTCCAAAGCAATTTTAGTTACTGTTAAAGGAGAAGAAGACCTTACCTGTTGGTAAGTGATCACCACCGACTAAGGATGTTTGCATGAAACTTTATGTCACCCTTCTTAAACCATTCGATATTAGAGCAAACGGTTAACCGCACCGGGAACTGCTCGAGGTTCTTATTGAACGTCGAGGAAACGTTGTAGAGGACCGATCCAAGATTGTACGTCCAACGTTGTTCTTATGATACTTTTACATACGTTTCCATTTATCAAAGAGTCCTATAAGTATGTACTGATTAAAGTATTCACATTTCTCAATATTATTTGAGATATCTTCCACGGATTAATCTTTTGTTATCCGAAATTGATCACTACTTCCAACATTTTGCATTTTTATCAAGTCAGAATTTATTGGACCAACAGCAACTTGTAATATGTTTTTTTTAATTATTTAACTAATAAAATATTTCTATTCAGATTCATAGACATGGAGACAGAACACCTCTTGAAAGCAGTATGTCTTACAGCACAGATAGCGATACCTTGGAGTTGTTAAGTACTCCTTATGGATATGGACAACTTACTGATGTAAGTAATTATGAATTAAAATCTATTAAGACCCGTTTAAGATCGATCCACTACTGAACGTCTGTACGTATACTTAAATTGTTTTCCCCTAGCATATAATTTTGGTACAACACAGATATGATTTTTGTAATTAATTACATTATTTAATGATGTTTTATTCAACTCAAGGAACATCTAAAGTTAGATATAATATTAGAAAATTGTTTTCAATTAACCATCTCGACGCACTACTTCATTACATTTTATTCAAATATTATCTCGTAAGAAAAATCAAAGAATAGTTCGTGTAAGTTTTGAATGCACAACAATAACAGCCCATAAATGTCCCACTGCTGGGCTCGGGCCTCCTATTATAGGGGGAACGGACATTATGCCCGCCACGCTTGTCCAAGGCGGCTTAGCAGGTTTGACACATCGGTCATCTCGGTGTGCAGGTTGCATCACGATGTTTTCCCTCACCGTTGTTAGCACGTGGTAATTGTAACAATATGCACATTAGGTCAGAAAACTGCCTAAGTGGTGCATACGTTCCGACCAGGATCGAACCCGCGTTCTTTGAGTATGGGACGCATGCGCTAGCCATTACGCTACCAGGACTTCTTCATTTTGGATTTTGGATGCACACTCTACAGAAACTGTCATTTTCTGCGATATGATTTTTTTAAATTATTTGTTAATGTACATGTACATAAAATTTCATGACAATTGGACTATTCTTGGGGCCGTGAAAGAACAGTTAAAGTCAATTTTACATTTACAAGTCATTGTTTGATAAATCTTGCTATCACATATTCGTATTAGTCCGTCCCCAAATACTTTTTTCGCAAATTTATACGAGTGTATATAGTCCGTCATAGACAGTACTATCATAATTTTAATAATAGTTATTAATTAGATATCTATTCAACATTTTTTTTTATTTCAGGAAGGAAAACGAACGGCATATAAGCTTGGTAAATTCATCAGAGGTCGCTACGATGAACTTCTTTCTGAAAAATACAACAAATCCGAAATCTACATCAGGTCCACTGATTCAACGCGTACAAAAATGACAGTATTGACGGCTATGTCAGCTGTCTACCCCGCTGGTGAAGACAACTGGAGTGATGAAATCAACTGGACGCCTACACCTTACACTACCGTTCCTGTCAAATATGATTTTGTACGTATCATTAATGAAGTCAAAGTTTTTTAGTTAATTAGTCTTAGTTTTTTATTCCTCCATCTTAATATATTGTTACAAGCCGTCAAAGATAAGCGCACAGCTGCCTATTGTAAGCGCAGTCTATTGTCTTCCTCCCGGATTTGGGAACTCTTTGTGTTTTAAATTTGCAATTAAGAAAAACATGCTATTATTTTTCTACTTGTTTTATAACCATCATTAGCGTCGAACTAATCCTTATTGTTATTGTTTTCGACTTTATGGACGTTTGCAGGTGTGTAAATTAATATTTCTTAGAAACTCAGTGTGAGCGGCCAATTTCTTTGTACTGTGTAGTTAGTATAAGATGATGCCCGAATGGAGGGGTGGGCAGTCAAGCGATGGCTGCGAAACGAGTAAGACGTTTTCTAGTACTCTCGATTAGCGATATAGACGACGGACTTTGCGCGTATCGAACTGTATTGAATCGTGCACTGTGAACTGGTTGCATCCAGTTTTATTTGTATTTGTTTTATACGTGTTTGTATAGTTCTAATAGATTCTATAGTAGTTCCAACGGCATTTTTAATTCGAGTCCTGTAGCTCGTAACAATATTATACTTTGTTTATTTCAATAGGTTATTCAGGAATGTTATATCTAATATCGAATTTAGGCATCTACGACACAAGCTGGAGTAATGACTTATTTTTATCGATACTCTTTCACTTCATACCTCAATTCTCCCAGGCAAAGTAACAAGTTTCGCAGAAGCCCAGCAAGTACTACGCTATGGAATAATACTGGCTGTTTTTAAACTACCTGATCTTTTAAAATAAGAAATTTTCGCTACTATTTTTAAATTGCCATTATTTTACAGAACCTGGCTTTGCTCAACTGCCCGACCTTCTCCAGCTACTATGAGTCAGCCTTGTTGAGCAGCCCTGCTTCAATGGACAAATTTGATGATATATTCAGAGAATGGTCAAACTACACCAGCGTTAATTTAACGGAGTACCCTGCGATGGCGTATGCAGTCTACGATGTGTATACTGCACAGGTAAGTAGACTACTGTACAGGTTTCAGGTGTAAAAAATTCATAGAGCAAAAAATCAATCTGATGGTAAGCGGCTATTGTTGTCTACACATATTTAGAATAGCAAGACATCAATATAAGGATAATATCTGTAAAGTAATTAGAGATTGATAATATGCCGTGTAAATCCGTGTAATATAAGGATGTTGCACGAAACGACTCATTGACTCTTCAGGTGATCAGAAGGCTCGCGCTTACCTCGGGCTACAGATCAGAATGGCGATTCAGCGAGGAAAAGTCGTTAGCCTTCTGGTTAGGTGCCCCCTTACCTATTTCTATAGGTAAGGTGCCCAGAAGGCTAGCACCGTCTTCTGACGGTGATCTAGGCTTAGTATTCTACTTATAGTCTTTTATTGTATTAGATTATTTATAAATTTCTTCATTCTAGCTTATAATTTATGTATCTTTAATAATTATATAGATCAATAGAAAAGGATTTAGAAATGTAGAAATTCTGGTAAAATATAATTGATAGGCGATAAAAAAGATAGAGAAGACATCACATTACTGACCTGGATATTTACATAATGTCATCCGATGTCGTTCTTTGCGATATTTACGAGTAGTTCTTCGACGAGCTTTTAAATTTTGTTAAAATAATGGAAAAGATTATTAAGTACACAAAATTAAATAGTCTGAAATTTTACCAATGTGGACATTAAATGGTTGTGCAGTATTGGTCATAGTAACACCGTCAAAGGACCGCTTATAATTTAATTTATTAAAGTTACAAATGACACGTGTTCCATTTGGTTAATTCATTTCCAGATGAGTTTAGGCCTATCTTTGGGTGACGATCTTATGAAAATATTCCCTGGAATTGAAGACGCTGCCGGCGGTGCTATTGATGTCGTATTTGGAGATGATGATTATATCAAATACCAAGCAGGTAAGCATTATAATTCAGGTGTTACTATTCTATTAGTCTATACCTTAAGAACTTGGAATATTATTGACTGTTTTAAGGTTCTGAGATCTAAAAGATAGTTTGAACAAAAGCAAAAACGATTTACCAAATATGTATAATTTTGGTGAAAACGGCCACTTATTATTTATACCAAGTTACACTCATATATAACCCAACATAGCTAGCTATCTATGCCCGATAAAGAGATGGATGGATTGTGTAAAACGAAGATGATTTGTGGTGTGACAGAGAAGGTGTCATAATAGAGGAGTATAGAAGGAAAAAACATATTATGCTGACCCCACATAACTGGGAGAAGGTGAAAGAGAAGAGAGAGCTATTTTGGCAGACAAGTGTTTCTTACCATATTTGTAAGAAAGTAACAAAATTAAAGAGCTGAAGTGGCACTGGGCCAGCAACGTCATATCAATCGCAATACCGATGGCTGATGGAGTAGACCAATAATGGAGATTGCGTCTTGTATAGTATAAGTATAGTCTGAGAGTCTGGCTAGGTGGACTGATGACCTGTCCAAGGTCCCTAATATATAGAGATTGGATGAGGATTGAAAAGTGGGGAACCGGGTAGCGTAAATTTGGGACGGCCCACATGCAGAAGTGGACTGTGAATATCTGATGACGACACCTACAACATTTTCAGGTGTACTTCTCAACAATTTCTACAACGTGACAGAGACTTTTATGAACGGCGATGATACGCAAAGAGTACAAATTTACTCTGCCCATGATTTCAACGTTTTCTCCTTCATGGCCGTCACCCAAATTACTCCTAGACAAGGGGTCCCTAAATACGGTTCAGCGTTTGCTTTGGAGCTTAGGAAGGTCACCGAAACCGGAAAATATGTCGTCCTAGTAAGTGTTATTTACTTCTTACCTTTAGTTAATACTGTTCAAGAAGACAACCTCATATTTTAACAAGATTAATAAATAAAATGAAATCATAGACCATTATGAATAGAATAGAATATACTGTATTGTATAGAAATGCTACATAAAATCAAAAATATTTATATACCTATAGAATCGGCGGTCTTATCGCCCATGGCTATGTATTCCAGACAACTTTTGCACAGAGTATAAAAAGGACTTAATAAGTCGGTAGTTGCTAAACCAGCACTAGTGCAATAATTTAATTCATAAACTAAATACTATAAAACAAAGTCGTGTTAGTGACACCATTTATAACCCAAGAACGATATATATAGCGATATAAACGACGGACTTTACGCGTGTCGAATTGCATTGAATCGTGCAGTGTGAACTGGTGGCATCCAGTTTTATTTGTATTTGTTTTATACGTGTTTGTACAGTTCTAATAGATTCTATAGTAGTTCCAACGGCATTTTTAATTCGAGTCCTGTAGCTCGTAACAATATCCATGCTCTAACCAACATACAGACAAAGATTCTAAAAGTTGCATTTTCGGAGTTTTCTAGTCCGAATTAACTCCCTAATGTTTTTTCATTTTGAAGTCCATTGTAGAAAGTCGTCATTTACAAATTTAACATATTATAGACAGATAGATGTATAATACTAATTGAATGTTTTTTCTACCAGGCCGTCTTTCTAAAAGACCCCAAGACTATGGAAGTGTTATACCTTCCAGTTATCGGCTGCGATGACCTGCTCTGTGACTACGATACATTCAAAAACGCTACCTCCAGCTACTCCATGGTTGAGGACACGTGGAGGTCTGACTGCGGTTGGACCGCGGATATGACGATCGATTCATCTAGTATTGGTTAATTTGATAAACTTTGGGCCTAATTCTGAAACCTTCAACATTTCAGTACTATTAGTGTTTCATAGCCATTTTAAAAAAGTGCTCTTATATATAGGAATGATTATGTTAGTCTGCCAATATGTCACAGAATTTTTTTCAGAAACTACGGGTCAATATAGATATAAAATTTGGGTAAAACGTGTATTTTGTATAGCTGCTGTGGGGTCATTAAGTATTAAAATCGCGAGAAAAGTGAGGGTTGAAATAAATTTTGTAGTGTAAAAAAAATCTAAGGAATATCGTCAATCAAGATCTTAACAACGTAAACGAGACCTTTTATTTAAATCCATAAGCGGTGAGACGTTTCCTTTGAAACTTGTAAAATTTATGACATAGTTATTGCTAACTTTTTACTGTGAGGTGAAAAGTTATGCATGCAAGAAATAATTTGGTAGAACTTTAAAATATATCTAACGATAATATAATTAGTCTCAATAAGATCCTTTAGATAGTTTTTGAGATATTTGATTAATTGTATAAATTTAAAATGTATTACAATGACTCTGTAAATTAGTACAATAATAGAAAACTAACGTATAAATTAAATGATAATTTCTTTAGTACTGCAGCCAAAGAACGAAAACAGAACGTCGATCAACTACGGAACAGCATTTGGTCGTTTTGTAGTACACGTGTCTTCAAGTTCAAAAGATAAAGTGTAGTCAATAAATCGAGACAAAAGCTGAGCAAATTAGGCCCAATAAGATCACGATACCATTACTACTGGCATTGGTGGGGAATAGTATTAAGATAATATTTATTAGGGACATACAATTTGAAGTAATCTGATTTTTTAATTGGTTTTGAAACTGCTATTAACAATCCAATACATCTTTTTCTCATACATCTTTGTTTTATTTTGGGTAATAATGCTTTCTCTAGTAATTTTAGTCTCTCCTTTTTATGTTCCTTTATACATACAATATATGAAATAAAGACAAATATATATAAATAAATATTAGAGGTGTGCCGACTAGTCGGTAAGGCCAACTATCCGGCCACTATCGTAGTCGGCGACTCGTCGGCACTATTCGGCAAAGAGCGCCGACTATGCGGCTTCTTACTTTGTAGTTTGTAATCTGTACTTTACTAATACTTTGTAATCGAATACATACACGAGACTTTCTTTTTGACATGATTAAATATTAATTGAGCTCTTTCACTTTAATGAGCAATAACAGTATTATCTTTAAAGTAAAATATTTTTTATCGTTACACAAAAACACCGCCCTCGTCTGTACAAAAGCGAAAATAATGCGAAATAAACAAATCAGTTCCGAAACGCTCGCAGCGGCGGTTGCGACTTGTGCGATAAACGAAGCGTCACGGAAATCCCCGACACCGTGATCGGCTTGGCCGACTAGTCGGCCTCTTTACAACCGACTAATCGGCTAGTCGGCCAAAGTCATAATCGGCACATCTCTATTAAATATAAAAAATGACCTCCGGCAACGGAGGCTAAGGCCCCTAGCACACGGCGTATTTAAAACGCGCAGACGACGCGTGCTTCAGGATCTTTTGCTTTCAATTAAAACATTTTTATTTCAAAACGATTACATTTAGATATAATGATGACGATAGTTTTATAGTCTATGCATTCAATTACTCATAGAACATATACGCACACTTCACAAACAAACCAAGACACACAAAGAGCCTAAAAATTAATAACCCAGACACAGAAAGGAAAAACAACACACATAGTTAGGATAATATATATATATATATATATATATATATATATATATATATATATATATATATATATATATATATATATAAAGGTAAGTAGTATATATTATTAATATACATATTATATTTCAAGGCTTACAGATAATATGCAAAAAACTGACCAAATTTTATTATTTTTCACCTACCTTTTCATTCTAGAACTTCGATATTGGCAAAATCAATGCCATGTGCGTTGAAGCTATTAAAAAAAGTATATTTTTTTATTAAATCGCCAACTCTGTCATATTTTAAGACAGAGCCTTTTCTTTTTCATGTCTTAAAACGCGGGATAATAAGTAGGGGTAATCTTTTCTATATTATGTTCTTCTTTATCTTTTTTTCTTTTTCTTTCTTAAATGCCAAAACTTATATTCTAATACATGTTATCTCAATTGCTAATACAGTTTTATATATATATGTTTAAATTCTATGTATTATATGTTTGTTTTGATTTTACATTTATCTATCATTTACATGATTCATATCATATCAACTTATCTATTTACATATTACTTCTATTTAAACATTTTCGTTTTTTGCTGCTAAGGTTATTTACACTCTATACTATTAACACTGTGTGAGTAAATACAATTATATATCACCGGTGTTATTTGTTGAACCATTACATTTTATTAATAATTTTACAAATTTAATCGCGTATTTCATAAACCCCTCGCGCTGCTTCTTGCCGACTAAGTCTTGGATATTCTTCCTCTCTATTTCCATCTTCAGGGCACACCCGACGTTGTCCCGGGCCACGGCAAAGAGGGGGCAGTCGAAGATTGCCTGTAAGGGGTCTCCGGTACTCCAGATTCACCAACACACGATGGGTCCTACTTCAACTTGAACCGGTTCAAGTATTCAGAGAACTCTCCATGGCCTGTGAATATCTGGGTGATGGCTGATGCTCCTATCTTGTAGGCGCATCCGGAAAGTAAAATTTAGTGACGGACGCTGTTGGCTCCTCACTAAAGCGTCGGTTCCACGTGACAAGGGTCTCATCATAAGTACGTTTGACTGGGTATAATAGTAAAATGTAAAATTTTCACTAACCCATCCAAACAAGCTTTGATAATAAAAACATTATTCAACACAAAGCCACGACTGTTGTCAAACTACGGTTGTAGGTATTTCACATTGAGATAAAGTCCTCCAATTTTTTATACTAGAGCAATACCGCAGATATTGGGCACTATTAATAAACTGCTAAAGAACCGTTTCAAAAATGATAACTCAAGGTTACATTATAACAGAAATTGTGAAACATTATTATAATGAGCTGAAATAGAGTGGCCTCCAAATGCCATACCAATTGTAATCAATAATCGATTTTACGTTTAATCGGGTACACTGGTTTCTCATTTATAACATATTGGACCGGTTGTAGTTTGCAAATGTATCTAATAAATGAATTGCACCAATTTAATTTGACTATTTGTCGTCTTATATATAAAATGATAAAAGATTTTGCAGTGCCGATGCTGTAATCTTGTCAATGTTGCTTTGCTATTTGTGAAATTTGTAGATATTAAAGACTATAGTATTTCGTTAAATCAATGTTGCCGACACTCGTGTAATACTTGCAACAACTCAGAAGGGTTTATGGTAATAAAAGAACAGCGACTGGTCACATAGTTATAGTCAGAGAACCTTACGGTTTTAACACATTGAATACACTGACTCTTCACGCACGCCAAGCATTTTTAGAACACCTCGCCATCTCTCCAACAATTTAAGAGTAGATGAAACTTAGCAAATTGGCACAACCGATAGCGGATTGAAGTCATTCATAAACAGTTTTAATTTAAGGGTTATGAATGAAAATAATCTAATTCATTATTGTTTGGAAATTTTAGATAATATTTTGTATCAGATATTATATTAATTAAAGTTTTACACGTAATAAAATAAATCAAACAGTAAAAAAATCTGTCGCATCTGCCAACATGAAAATAAAATGTAGTGAATACCGTCTATATACAATTGAGAGATTTTGAATTGTAAACTACATAATTGCCACATCATATTAGGGATAAATATTATTACATAAAATTATGGTAAATTATAGACAACTACTCTATACAAAACAGGCGCTGATCACAGAATAAATAAAAAATATAATCTTAATATTCAATTAAGGAAATGGCCGATTGTATCGCTTAGAAATAAGACGGTACATAACAAAATTAATTATCAACTTTAAAAACAAACATGACAAGAACAACTATGCTACTAAATGCATTTTGGGACGCATATATTGTTTGTAATTTTCATAATTATAATTGTTTTATATTAAGCTGTATACATTCTAAATATATTTTAGTTTTAACACTTTAAATAGATTAAGAAATCTACAATATTATAAAATTCTAAACATGCCGTGTCTGTACACTGAAGCGAAAAAAACAACTGGAATAGACTGTATAAACGACGGAGAACACGATGCATTTTTTTTAGATCTCTTGTCTGTTTGTTCGGGATTCACGTAAAAACTACTGGGCCGATTTTGATACGGTTTTCGCTGGTCAACAGCTAATTCTTACACTTAAAATCTAGCGCTACTTTTTATCTCGGGAATCCCGCGTGAATTTTTCTGAGCATGATTTAAAATGGCCAGATTGAAAAAAGTCTGATTCCCATGCGCTTTTTTCATTGAACGATAACAAATTTTATTTAATAAACTGTGTGATATCTTTAATTCCGGAAATCCCGCGGAATTTTTCCGGGAGCAATCTGCAGTTGTTCGGGTGCATGAAAATTGGCTTATTCCGACAGTATCCTCTAAACCGATAGCTTTTATTCTTTTTAAATGCTGTAATACTCTGTGTCTCGAGAATCCCACGGAAATTTCGAGTCAGGAGTGGATGAAGCCGCGCGCGTTTTTTCTTTTTATTGCAGGAGACCAGCAGACAGGCAGACGGCCCACTTGATGGAAAGCGGTTAGCATCGCCTAAGGACATTTGCAACACCAAACGTGCTACAAATGCGCTGCTGCTCTCTTAAGGGAGACTGGAACCTGATCACTAATGCCGGAACACAACTCAAGGTTGTTATGGCGACATACTCTAGACCAGGGGTGGTAGCCATCCAGTCGGGCAAATGCCCTACCACCTGGCTGGCTGGCTGCCAACTATTACCTGTATTTTACATATAAAGATTCATTAATTCATTTATTCGGTGGGGACAACACTTTTCGAGTTTGCCTACGGCTGCAAAAACGCTAGGGCCAGCCCTGACATTTAATTGCGTATAGACAGTCTCAAAAGGCTTTATTTCAATAGGGTATTTACTTAATGACGTTTTATTAATAACTCGAGTGCACGATAAGATTATTGCTGCCGTACATTAGTGTTTTTTTCATTATCATTATCAACTAATTTATAGCATTGTAAAACCGACAGTGGGACAATAAAGTATATGAAAGTTGCGGGGATAGATTAATAAATACTGTTACGACCTAGGTGCCGATAAAGACAAATTCACACCTGCTGCCCTGTAGAAACACATTTTATTACCTTTTCGGCATTTGGACGTCTTTTGTTTACTTTGTGTTTAAAATTTGTGATAATAAAAAAAACAGCCCATTGTGTATTGTAATCTTTTACGGCCTATTGTTGTATTTTGATCATACATACATATATGTTATACCTCCTTACCTTAAGGAGCGTTTTGAATTCCTTCGTCTTTCTACTTCCCACACTACTTTCTACTTCACTACACCTGCACACACTTCATCCTTTTATGATAACTCTTTTACAGTGCAGGCTGACAAACTTTAGAATGCGCTGCCTCTTACTGTTAGAGAGGCCAAAACATCGCCTACATTTAAGAACGCACTCAGAAAACGCTACTTTTTCTTAAATAATTATGCCTAATTCTTATACTGTACACTAATTAATCTCTCTCTCTCTCTATCTTATAAATCTGTTTGTATGTATTTAATTTCTAAAATATGTAGATAGTTCATTGACACGTCACTGTCATACTGTCAAAAGTGATATGTTATCAATCTCACTCTCGCGGAGCGTCGTAGTTAAGGAAGTGGGGTGGCCGTAAGAAGGAAGATACAAATAACCTCTTCTAGAGAATGGTCGCCAGCGCACCAAGTATTCAACGAATTGCGATTGCCTTTAATCAAAGTGAATTATTACGTAATCAGTGTTGATATCAAGAGAGATGATTGTTATTTAAGCTATTGGTGGCAGTTGCTTCTCGTTGGGAAATTAAAAACTCGATGTCATGGACTGTATGATTATTATTATTGAACTTTTATAAGAAATGAAATAAGTACAATTTATGCAAGAGAGTCGTCGTTAAAACAAGAGAGATTGTTGAGTTGTGACGAGAGAAGTAAAGATCTCGCGATCCTTGACCGCTCCGACCAAGGCAAGGCGATCTTCAACCTGAAGAGCGTATGCGGTCTCACAAATCTCCGCTTCGAGCGGCCTTACAATAACCAGAACCCCTGGCAATGCCACCGTTGCCAACTATATGGGCATTCGGCAAATCACTGCCACTCCCGCCCGAGATGCGTGAAGTGCCTCGAGGACCACGGGACCAGTGATTGCTCACGGACTCGGGACTCCCCCGACCCTCCGGCCTGCATACTCTGCGGACAAACCGGACACCCCGCTAACTACCGCGGGTGCCCGGCCGCTCCCAAGTTCAAAAAGAACGCTAAGCGTTCTACCCCTGCCTCCAAGGCTGCCCCCAAACGTCCGGCATCCGTGCCCGCTCCTCTCCCGGCGTTCAACCCCTGGACAGGTTTCCTCGCTCTACCCACCCAGGCTAGAGCCCTGATGCCCCTTCTCAGGCCCCAACCCCAACCCGTCGCTACGCCACCCCCCTCAGGTGCTCCCTCTTCCATCTCGGAGGACCTCGCCCTGGTAACACAGTTTGCCAAGACGCTGCCCTTCGACCTTGAGGAGGTAGCTATCCTGGTTAGCAAGCTCAAAATCTCCACCACCATACAGGCTCGTCTGCGGCTCGTGATAGATCACGGCCCGCTGATCAAGATCCTGTACAACCTGTCCTAACTTAACCGTCTCAATGGCTACCACAAGTAGGGAAAAACCCCGCTCATTGACTTTGGCTACTTATAACGCCCACGGACTTAAAGATCAACGCGACTTGGTGCATGATTTTGCCTCCAAGGCTGGCCCTATATCCCGCATCCCGTCCGACGCCTAGTTGCTAATTGTGGTAGCTATGGGCGTCGGCGGTATGCGGGGCGCGGAGAGTAGGTGTGCTCCGGCGGGCGGGTCGGGGGGTGCTCGCTGTCCGCAACATAAGCAATAGAAACAATGCAATGTTAAAGATCACAAAAGTTATTAATTTCATAAATATACCCACATACATCGTGCCATACCATGATGAATTCTGATGAATTAAGCCTTCGTGAGCTTATACGGCTCTGACGAACTTATAAATATATAGTTTAAGTATGTTTGTTTATGATATACCTAATAATCTGCACCTCCTACATCTCCAGATAAGATATCTGTTCCTTAAGTTAGGTTTCCTGGAAGAGATTGCTTTAAGCGATAAGGCCGCCTATTGTTTCTACCATGACAATATTGTAATTGTGTGTTTCTGAAATTGTATATTTGGTGAGCAATAGTATTATCTATCTACCTAGTTATACATAAGATGGGTAACAAAGTGAAATGTTCTCACTGTATTTGACCTACATATGGTCACACAATTATTTGAGTACACGTCAATCTAGAAATAAAAAATCACAACAATTCTAATATTATGAACGTAAATTAATTGGGTGCGGTATAGATGTACGTTACTTTGATTTCAAGTATTTGGAGGGGTGGAGGGGAGTGAAGGGGGGTAGGGAGGAATACTTACCTCTTCTGCAATCCTTATGTCAAGAATATGTATAGTTCTTGAGATTTCCTCACTTATGTTTTTTACTAATATTGCACTTATATCATGGGTCCAAAGTTGAAAAATCCAATCAGAATCGAATAGTTAACATAAAAAGATTCAAAATAGTCCAAACACA
Source organism: Dendrolimus houi (assembly GCA_039645545.1). NCBI lineage: Eukaryota > Metazoa > Arthropoda > Insecta > Lepidoptera > Lasiocampidae > Dendrolimus > Dendrolimus houi. The sequence goes on along the minus strand of CM077136.1, from coordinate 1,849,339 downwards.
TAGGAAAGTTGTACAAAAATGAAATAAACAACTAAGCAATTCACATAAATAATAAAAACAAGAAATATTAAAATCATAGATAATACTTATGTATATTTTTATGAAGTTTATGGTTGGCATGTAGGCCTTGACTAAAACTAAACTAGATGTCAATCTCATAAACACTAATGAATCGATGTCAATTTTTTTTCTTTATGGTTTGTTAAATCTGCGTAGAGAGGTCACGAACTCACCGTTCTAGTCACTTGTACCGACTTTCGACTAAAGCCCACAAGTCGAGCGAGCGATCAGCCAGTGTCACAACCGATTTGTACCATCATTTAATTAATTATCAATGAATAAATGGTGACCAGTCTGTTTTGTTAGATACAGGTTAGATAGTCTAAATACAGGGGTCGCCAATTAGTTTCGCTCGGGGTCCGTTTTAAGAAATGAAATGACCATCGCGATCCGCACAACATTTTATAGAAAAAAATATTTATTAAACAAATGTAATTACGGAAATAACAAAGGTATTTTTTAGATGTCCAAGAGAAAAATGACATTTCTTGTTGCGGACAATCTGTCTGAAGTTTGGAGTAAAATTTGTGCAAGCTATTGAGATTAAATCCTGGAGATGTTCATCAAGAAGTCGAGATCGAAATTTATTCTTAATGAAGTTCATCTTTAAAAATGCTGCTTCACAAATATATGTTGAGCCAAACAAAGTAATAAGTTTCAATCAAGAAGCTAATTTTTTTTTATTCAGAACTCTTCACTTCCGCGTGGTTGTGTTTTCTTGGAAATCGATCATTTCCATCTGCAGAGTAGCTTTATCACTCCCAAAAACAACTGCAGGTTTGTTGCTTCATTCACCATCAAGATGCAGAGAGTAAATGCTGCTGAGGATTTCTAGAACATTCTCAATTTTCTGAAAATTGACATCTCGTGGTCAGCGGTCCGGATGCAGACCGCTGACCATTTAGCGACCCTTGCTTTAGACTAAAGCGCACGAGCCGAGCGAGCGAAGCGAGCGTGCCGCGGCAGCGACCGGTAGGTGCTACAACAGACTGGTCACCATTTATTCATTAATAATTATTTAAATTATGTTTACAAATTGGTTGTGACACTTGCTGATCGCTGCCGTGGCACGCTCGGCTTGTGAGCTTTAGTCTGTGTACTGTTTCCCAGGAATAGGGGTTGAAGTAGGGAGAAGTACTTAAATTAATTTGTTTTTTTTATAACCATCCACACTTCATTTTATATAAAAATGTATTAGAACAAAATTTTCATGGCTTAAAGGCCTAGTTGCCAACCATAAACTTCATAAAAATATATAAGTATTATGTATGATTTTCATGTTTCTTTTATTTACGTGAATTGCTTAGTTGTGTTTTATTTAATTTTTCAACAACTTTCTTGTGTTTTTGGTTTATTTTGAATCTTTTTATGTTGACTATTGGATTATGATTGAATTTTTCATTTTCGAATCTGTGATACAAGTGCAATATTAGTGGAAAACGTCAGTGAGGTTATATTTACAAAAACATTAATATCTCGAGAACTGTACATTTTCTTGACATAGGGATTAGAGAAGGGGTAATTATTCCTCCCTACCCGTCCCCCCCACCCTTCCAAATACTTGCAATCAAGGTGCCGTATATCTATACCCTTAATACAGATTTTATTGACGAAAAATTGTTTTATTGAAAAACAATGTTTATAAAATTTTTTGGGCTTTATTTAGTAGTTTAACCGTTTTAGTAAACATTATTGCCGACCCTACATTTTGCCACCGTAGGCAGTTGCCTACTGTGGCAAACCATTTTATCATGATATTTTAATGGTATAATGTTAGCAACGTTTTTTGTAGTTTATTATTATTGCTTGAGTTCAGCAGACAGGCAGACGGTCCATCTGATGGAAATTGGTTACCAACGCCTATGCCCATTTGTAACACCAAAGGTGCTACCAATGTGTTGCCGCTCTCTAAAGGAAGACTGGAACCTGGCCACTAATGCCGGAACACAACTCAAGGTTGTTATGGCGGCATGCTCCTGACCAGGGGTGGTAGCCATCCAGATGGGCAAATACCGTACCACCTAGCTGATACTATAATGCTACATATCTTCATAGATTACTTACATTTATTTTTCCATAAATGTTGTATTTAAAAATATCACATTAATATTGTGACGAGTGCGGGAATAAAATGCCGTTGCAATTAGTATAGAATTTATTAGAACTACAAACACGTATAACACAGGTACAAATATAACTGGACACAACCAGTACAAACGTAATACATGATTCAATAACACGCGCAAATATATAGCTTATCGAATATACACACGTCTTGTCTCGCTGGTGACCATCGTTAGACTGCCGCACCCGTCTGTTGCGGCATTGCTTTATACTGTCAAATACAATATGTCTGTATACTCTAATATGACACTATACTCGACCGTTTGGACTGAATTTCCAAGAATCACACCTGGCAGTGATCACTGTACAGCAGTAGGCCCTAAACGATTACAATACACAATGGGCTATTCTCTATTTACAAACTTTAAAAATAAGGTAAACAAAAGAAGTCCAAATGCCGAAAAGGTAATAACCTGCAGGTGTGCATTGGTCTTTGTCGGTCGTAACAATATTACCATCTAATCCAAAAAGACTAATAAGTAATTTAAATATAACTTAAATTAACTAAAAGTATTCAAACTAAGTAAGTGACCATCAGCACTTTTTTTATTGTCTCTATTAAGGGGAAGACACTTTATTTATGTTCTGTAATACTTGCAACAACCCAGAAGGGTTTATGGTAATAAAGAACAGCAACTGGTCACAAATTTATAATCAGAGAACCTTACGGTTTTAACATATTACATACACTGACTTTTTACACTCTACAAGCATTTTTAGAACACCTCGCCATCCCTCCAACAATTATACAATATAAGAAACGTAGCAAATTGTTACAATCGATAGCGGATTGAAGTCATTGATAAACTATTTGAATTAAAAGGGTTATGAATGAAAAGAATTTAATACATTATCGTTTGGAAATTTTAGATAATATTTTATATAAGATATTATATAAAATATTATACTTAAAGTTTTACATGTAATAAAATAAAGTGAACACAGTATAAATCTATAGCGTCTGCCAACAAGGAAACAAAATTTGATGAATACAGTCTATATACAGTTGAGACATTTTGAATTAGAATCTACACAATTACCACATCACACAAAGGATAAATATTGTTACATGGTAAATTATAGAGAACTACTCTATACAAAACAGGCGCTAATCATAGAATAAATAAAAATATTACCTCAATATTAAATTACGGAAATGGCCGATCGTATCGTTTAGAAATAAGAGGGTACATAACAAAATTAATTATTAACTTTAAAAAGAAACATGACAGGAACAACTATACTACTAAATAACTGTAACATTTTTCTATTAAGCTAGCACAGTACACTACACTTTAGTTTTGTTTATAGCACTAGTTCAAACGGTTTTGTCCTTTTGAGCCTTCTCATTATATCCGTGTTGTCTAGGAGCTGGATCGCCTCAACATTCACATGATGGTGAAGCCACAAACAAACGGCAAACTCCACTTTCAGGTCCCGATGGAGGTCGCTCGATCTATTATCATATGTTATACAAAATATAAACATCATACAGAAGATAGTATAATAGGGGAGCGGCTGTCAAACCAACTGAGGTACTTTTATAAAATGACAACGTCGCAACCTTTAAAAACGTTTTCCAAAAAAATGTAACTAGGTCCAAATGTCGCTTACGTTAAAATGGCGGTAAAGGACCGATGTGTCCGTTCCCCTATTATAATTGCAACAAAAGAGAGATAATAATAAACTGACACGATCGACCGCAAAACTTACCTACATCGATAACAAAGGAAATGACCGACTGTATCTTAAACATAAGAGCGTACACAAAATTAATTACTAACCTTAAAAAGAAACATGACAACAACCATGACACTAAATAAATGTAACACAACTGTTATAATAAAATAATCGCTGTTTATGTATAGGTTTTATTTTAACCATCGGTTAAATATCTATGCACACCAGCCTTAGACAAATAAATAGACAATTAGTCAAATTCACTTTCATATTTATATATATCGAGGGCTTCATAACAAATGGGCGTACAGACAAAAGTGCAGTTTTACACAAGGGACAAAATTGTGATTAAAACGGACAGTACACCCGCCACGCTTGTTCAAGGCGGATTGGCAGGTTTGACACATCGGTCATATCGATGTGCAGGTTGCACCACGATGTTTTCCTTCGCGTTATTAGCACGTGGTAATTGTAACAATATGCACATTAGGTCAGAAAACTGCCTAAGCGGTGCATGCGTTCCGGCCAGGATCGAACCCGCGCCCTTTGAGATTGACACGTGCACTTACGCTACCACGACTTAACAAGCAAAACAAAACAAAAAATGTACTTAGGTCCCAATGTCGCTTATATTAAAATGATTAAATGATAGTTGTTAGCCCACCAAATAAAAAAAAATGGCGTTAAAGCACCGATGTATCCGCTCCCCTATTATAATTACAACAACAGAGAAATAGTAAACTGACATGATCGACCGAAAAAGTAACCTACATTGATAGCAAATCAAATAGGAAGTCAAATATAACAAAGAAAACCAGTTAAATTCACTCACCCATCAAACGTTGTAATGACGGTACAGATTGTACGAGTTTCTTATAAACAGCTTCTTTCTATTTTCGCGGTCTGTTGATCACTATTCTTCATTAGATTAAATTGTTATCTGCGAAAGGATGGCATTGATAATACAATTTATTAGTTTGATGCTGTTTATTCTACTTACCAGTGATAGATTTTGACACTTACCGCCTGTGTGCTAAGTGCGAGATTTTTCACTAGACGATCACGTGCAAAATAACGCAATTTTGTACACGACGCTTTTAGTGCCATCTGGTGAGGGTGAAGGGAACCATAAATCGTTCATGTTAACGCTTTTTGGATGGCAAAATAGCGTTAACATGAAGGTGGTCGAGTAGTAAAAAATTACTCACTAAGCATTCTGGATGTTCAAAGATATTAATGAAATAAGCAGTATTGCATAGAGATATATAAAGTACTAGGGCATACCCGCGACCTCGTCTACGCTTGATTTGAAATTCCCGCGGGATTCCCGGGACAAATTATCGCAGCATTTAAAAAGTCTCGGAATAAGGATAATTTATGCACCCGAACAACTACTTACCGCTCGCGGGAAAATTCCTGCGGGATTCCCAGAATAAAAAATATCACACATTTTATTACATAAAATTTGCTATTGACCAGTGAAAGGATCACATTGGGATTCAATTATTTTTTTAATAATTAGTTTCATAATTAGCTGTCAACCAGCGAAAACCGCATCGAAATCGGCCCAGTAGTTTTTACTTGAATCTCGAACAAACAGGCAAGAAATCTAAAAAAATGTATCGTGTTCTCCGTCAGTTGATTTTTTTATATAGCTACAATGTACAGACATGGTATGCTTATAATTTTATAATATTATAGATGATAGAAACGAGTGATGAGATAAAATAAATTGAACGGTTCTTAATGAAAAAAACGCGAGCGGAGGACAATTCTTATATCCATTACAGTATGAGAGTACGCGGATCACTACATATCTGTAGGCTATTTAAATGTTGCCGACATCCGACATTGTACTGACATCCACAAATTCTTATCTTAGTTTACAATCATACAAATTACATGTTTTTTTTCAATAAAATTGTAACTTTATTTGTGCACTATCGTCTTAATTACACCATATTTTCTCGTAATTAGTAGATTGTGAATTAGGGGATCTATGTGTTTGTTCTTGCCATAACCAAACGCTACTTCTCAAATTATAGAAAAATTTACCTAATTGATAAAACATATTGTTGAATAATTGTTTATGTGGTGTCTATGGATCAACTCTTACTAGTGGTTGCCCAGTGGTCGAAATTCGACCATAATTAATTTAAATTATAAGTTTGAACATTATTAAGGTTCCGTTGTCTAAGACTTTACTTCTAGGCTACACTGTTAATTTGACTTTAACATTATACAAAAGAGTATATATGCGTGTGTATGTCAAATACATGTTAGTGTGTAATGTTTTTTTATCGATTTGATGTATTTTTTATGCATAATTTTAAAAATATATTAACATTCTGCACTTCTTCTCTATATACACTAGAAGTGTGCGAAATTTCGTAAATAGGGGTACAAAGGAGTGCTTCACGTCTTAATATAATGATTAGGTACAAGGTGGGTGGACCTAATAAGATTTTAAAATTATTACTGTGTATCGAATAATTAATTAAAGATTTTTAATGGGTGATGTGATTTTCATGAACATTTCTATCGAATATATAAACACTTCGCGTCACGTTGTTTGTGGTGGAACTCCTCCGAAACAGTTTGACCGATTTTAATGATTTTTCTTTGTGTATTTGGTAGGTCTGACAAAAGGTTGTAAGTAGTTTTCACCCTCCTGTGGTGTTCTTTATATTTTTATTGCTGAATAACGTTTGGATGGTCAGCTAGTTTATGTATATAAATATGTTTTTAATTTATGTAAGACAAAAAAAAATGGTTCTAAATTTGCCGCACTCCAAAGTATATCGCCCTATTTGTAAATTTGTAAATCGCCTCTCATACTTATAATATACAATTCCTGTTATCTGTAAATATTATAAACTATTTTTTATTGCTGCAGCAACCAGGCTGAGAGCCAAGCTGATGGTAAGTGCTTGCTGTCGCCTATGGACATTTGTAAAACCAAAAGTACTACTAGTACTAGGTCGGCTTTGAAGGGTGGACGGGAAATCTGGAACCTTGCCACTAATGCTGGGAATACAACTCAAGGTGTTACGGCGGCATACTCTAGCCTAGGGACGGTAGCCATCTAGGCGGGCAAATGCCCTACCATTTGGCTATGGGTTGTTTTATCGCTTCTTACGAAAAGTTGCTCGGCCGCAACAACCCATTCCCTCACGGATATAATTAATACAATAAAGAAAACTTAAACTTAACAAAAAACAATTAATTTTAAAAATTTAATTATATTCTACAGTAGTGGAACACTTACAAGACAATAGATGGCGCAGTGCAATAATTGAGTTCGCAAATGATTTCCGACTCATACAAAAAATATATACAAATTTCCAATAGTAGTAGCATTAGTAGATGGACCAGACGGGCTTCGGTTTGCGTCTGCGAAACATAACAATAGCCTCGGCGGAAGTGCACTATATATAAAACGGAGGAAATTGAAGCATTCCATCTCGCTCCTTCAGTGTATTGAAATTCACTCATTTGAATTGTTCACTTGTTTATTTTAAAGCTAACATACATAAGTAAAACAAGCATGTTTAAGATGTAGATATAATACAAGCTAAGTACGAGTATAATTGTTGATGCGATATGTCAGAGAACCGCGTCAATGAAGCGCACGCTTGACCAAAGTTTAGACTGAGGCGGGTCACTTCAGTGGAATAAAAAAACAACGCTAGATCATTACAAACTTTATTAGTAATTGCTTACATAGTCAAACTAGTAAAATGCAAACCACACCGCGATCTATTATTTGACTAGCGCCATCTATCGAAGTACAAAATAACTTTTCTCAATAATCAATTCCAATAGTATTGTTACGAGTTAGCGGGACTCGAATTAAAATGCCGTTAGAATTATTATAGAGTTTATTAGAACTATACATACACATATAACAGGGGCAAAAATATAACTGAACACAACAGATCCAAACGTAATGCAGAAGGTCGTAATTCAATAAAACGTGCAAAGTCCGTCACTATTAGATTCCCGAATGCACACACGTCACGCCCGTATCGTAGTTGTAGCTCAACTGAACTTCCTCTCAATCAGGACGTCGTTTTATACTTCACAAATGTAACTGTGCCCGCCCGGCAACGTCGACACAATTTCCTAGACTTAGCTTGTAATTGTAATCCGCAACACCTGGCTAATGATGCACCCTGCAAACGGCCGTAAACGAGTACAAAAGAACAATAGGCTGTTCTCCACAATAAATTAGAAACGTATGCCAATAATAAGTGAACAAAAGAAGACGATCAAAAAGATTACAATTAGTTCAAATGCCGACAGGTAATAAAATGTGCTTTTACAAATCTGTACGTGGAATTTGTCTTTGTCGGGGTCTAAGTTGTAACAGTATTCTACTAACTCACATTAATAATAATAATTTATGTATTTAAAGACAACACAGTCCAATACGAATATACACAAAAATACACACAGTAATGTTATTAGTAATTAGTTTTTTTCCTTATGTCTATGTTAGTAATTAATGAATAGCACTGATTTAGTTCTCTTAATGAAGGGCCAAATCAGTGGGCAGTCAAATTCATCAGCTATTCCCTTCAGGATACTGTTGCTGCTACCACACAATCTGCTCAGTAACGACACTGTTTTTTTACGCCACAAAGCATCAAAACCATCTTTGTGTGCTTCGGCGAACATAGCCGACGCACTGCAGAAACGCGGTCGCCTCATCAACACCCTGAAGGAATTATTGTATTGGACTCGCAGGGCATTGTAAGCTCTTTGGGTATATTTGAACCACAGACTTGCCGAGTACAGAGAGGTACAGTAAGCCTTAAATAACGTTATTTTAACCGTCTCTGTACACCGAGCAACGTTCCCTGTCTCTACAATCCACGTCCACGTTATCGTCCTGGACCTCCGTTACCCAATGCCCCAGATATTTAAACTCTTTAACTCCATTTATTGGAATTCCATTGAGCAAATAGAGGCGGGACAAATAATGGACATTTGGCCCCAGCTTTAAACACCATGTATTCGGTCTTTTTCACATAATATACCAAACCGTCAGATAAGGCATAAGTCTCACAAACTGCAAGCATCTTACGTAATGCTGCAACTGATGGAGCCATCAGCACCATATCGTCCGCATAGCTGACGTTATTTATGCATGCGCCGTCGATGGAACATCCGAGATGCAAGCTGCTGAGTTCCTGTATAGCAACAACATAAATGCTGAAAAGGGTGGGTGAGCTTAGTGCGGAGTACGACAGGGACGTACTCCGCATTCCAGCCGGTACGCATCCAATAGTTCACTTCCCCATCTCACCTCGCTTTCCTGACCAAGGTACCAGTATCGAATAAGCTCTATTTTGTTTTCAAATTCATCTATTTATATAGACTTATTTCTAGGACGTTTAGGTCTATAGTCGTTTTGGTAATATGCATTCTGTGTCGCTATAATTTAATGCTTTAACCATTTACTAATTTGGTGTTTAAACTTTGATTCTGACATTTCTTCGGCGGAGGGTGTGTTTTGGCATACTTAATTATAAATGGATATATGGACGTATGGAGGAAGGCGTTTGGCAAAGGATGTATGTATTTTAGGTAAAGGTGTATTATAAATTCTACGGGAGGTGAGGTTTGGAAGTTAGGGGCATTTAGATATTCTTTATGAATCACTGTGGCTACCTTGCAAATATACAGTTGTCGGACTGTCAAAACGTCACTTTCTATGTATAGTGTATTGGTGGGATATCTGTACGGTTTTTTATACATAACTTTAAGTACTACTCGCTGTGCTCGTTCTACCTCTACAATGTTTGTTTTTGGGATTCCTCACCAAGTAGCAAGATAGTACTGGCACAGCGCATAATAAACCATTTGTAAAGTTTTATTAACTCAACTGGTAGCTCCCTGTCTTTTAACTTCTGCCACAGAAGATCATACGATACTAAATCGATATAATGCTGATCTAATCTATTTCCGGATAGGATTCGAACCCACATCCTTCAAGTTTCGGGCGCGAGTGCGTTGACCGCTAAGCTACCACTGCTTTGTCTATTTTATAATATAATCGGCAGACAAACACACACATTGTATATCCCCAAGCTAAGCAAGTTACGCTTGTGTTATGGGTAATATACAACGGTCCACTCTGGGGCCGATCCCAGACACCCAGACCATAGTAAATAACAGAAAGTTTGCTTCCGAAATTTACCATGCCGGGAATCGAACCCGGAGCCTCTGCGTTTCCAACGCCTACGGCCGGCTATGACTTAGCCCGCTCAACCACAGAGGCCGCCAAATATTTTGACAAATTCATATTTTTTAAGAGTAACCGATTGTTTCGGTTCAGCGCTCAAAGAGTTCATTTGTCTCGCTTTTTAAGCGTTTACACTGACATTCTGGTTTATTCCAATTTATAAAAACATTTAAAACTTAGTTTCTGTGTTCAAAAATCAAATTAATTTCCTACAAGTAATTACATGATCTAAAATAATAAAAACCTAAAAATAAAACTACTGTATACAGTATTATATAGTACAGTATATATATTCTTTTACATTCGTTCTATTCTAAACATACAGACAGACGCAAAGACATAAATTATTCTTAATGCAGTCATTTATGAGTGAGCATCATAATAATAAAAATAAATCATTTAATTTTTAACCTTTAATTTTAAATCACGCATATACAGTTCAAGTTTGTTCACTGGTGTATAGTGTTACGAGCTACAGGACTCGAATTAAAAATGCCGTTGTAACTACTATAGAATCTATTAGAACTGTAGAAACACGTATCAAACAAATACAAATAAAACTGGATGCAACCAGTTCACACTGCACGATTCAATACAATTTGACACGCGCAAAGTCCGTCGTCCATATCGCTAATCGGGAGTACTACAAAACGTCTTACTCGTTTCGTAGTTGTCGCTTGACTGCCCACCCCTGCATTCGGGCATTGTCTTATATCAACTACACAGTACAAAAAATTGGCCGCGCGCACTGAGATTCCGACAAATAGTAATTTGCACACCTGCGAACGGCTAACAAAGTGGAAAACAATAACAATAAGGATTAGTTCGACGTTAATGATGGTTATAAAATAAGTAGAAAAATAATAGCATGTTTTTCTTAATTGCAAATTTAAGACACAAAAGAATTTCTAAATCCGGGATGACAATAAACTGCGCTTACGACAGACAACTTTGCGCTTATCTTTGTCAGCATGTAACAATAGCTAACGAAAAAATAAAAAAGGCGTGGTAACTTAGTGGTTAGTGCCCGCATCACATACTCAAAGGGCCCGGGTTCGATCCTGACCGGAAAGTATTCACCACTTAGGCAGTTTTCTGACCTAATGTGCAGAAACAATCGATGTCCTACCTACCAATCCGCTTTGGATAAGCGTGGCGGGTGTACTATCCGTTCCCCTTTACTAGAAGGCCCAATCCCAGCAGTGGGACGTTTACGGGCTGCTATTATATATAGATAATACAACCGGTACAATCTTAGCGTGGGAATCTACAATGTGCCCGCCCGTCTGCAGAATATATTGATAATATTGTTTCAACTAATGAACAATCTCCCTAAATGCGTTTGAGCAAGTCTGTTTCAATAATTACGTCGAGTTGAAGCGTTCTGGAATCACACGAGGAAATTTCGATAGTTCAGCCTTGGCGGAGCGCAGACGAGTGGCAGAAACGCAGGCATTCTACATGCAGAAATCTTGTCTTTAGTTTATTTCACGCTATTTCTAACCAATATTCTAATAAGTTAGCTTAACCTCGACGTAGATAAGATTTAAAAAAAAATACAAAAAGTATTACTAGTATGGTCTTTTTAAACACCGCAATGACGTAAGTTTAATTTTGACAACCTATAACAGATTCCAAGAAAAAAAAAATTAATTTCACACACAGGACAAACAGAAACATAACAGACAGCATAAAATATACAAACGTGATGAGAAATGCGGTAGGAACTCTTATTTTGCTGTACCAAAACTTCCGACACAGCACATATTTTAAGTGTCCATCTTCTAAATCACATATATGTCATAATACGATATTTATCTATTTATTATTAAAGTACCAGTTTATTCCGGTGGCTGCGCTCGCGTTAATGTACGTTTCGACAATCAATTGTCAAATTATTGTTACATCAACCTAAGTAATGTTTCTATACCTCAGGAATAGTATTTTTCTCCTCATAGAATGGTATGCTCCATGTTTTTCTGCGCTCATGACAAAACACAATAAGGCGTGAAAGCGAAACTAACAAACAATCTTATATTCGCATTTATGATATTAGTATGGCTATTATGGATATACAGGATTAGTACTACATACTAATATGGAACAATAATTAGTTTACAGTAATATAACTACTTTACTTTAAGAAGTAAGTATTAATTAACTAATTTTCTTAAAGGAAATCCTCTCAAACCTCAGTCACATTCGTAGTTACTGGCATAATCTATACATATATACATATAATAAAACAGTAGAGGTGGAATTTCTGTACAATGAAAAAAATTTGTTAAAAACCGAGTCAGGGGGATGTAAGAAGTGAAATAGAACTACTTTTTTTTTTTTTTTTTTTTTAATTTTATGTTTCTCTGTTTGTCTGACTATTTGTACTGGCTAATCTCCGAAACGGCTGGACCGATTTAAATGAAATTTTTATGGTGGTAGCTTTTATCCCTGGTCAACAATAGGTTACTTTCGATCCCGAAAAATTAAAGAGTTCCCGTGGGATAGTTAAAAAACCGCACCACGTGGACGAAGTCGCGGGCATCAGTTAGTATTGGTATACATTCGAGCACCATATTACAAAACATCGCGCGTTTAAAACGCGCGACTGTACTGTACTTGCACTGAGATTGAAGATTTCACGTCCCTCTGTTCAGTTACCATCTAAAGCAAAATATGGATACGAACATAATTTTCTTAAATATTACACTAATATACAAAAAGAAAATTTAAGAAATGCTACATAATGAACTTGATAAGTGAGTTTATTTGTCCCATTTTCGGTGGTTTGATAATGAATTAATATGATGAAATTTTTTTAAATTTATTTCACATAAAATAATTATTAAAATTACAGTTATTGGTTATGCCTTATATTAAATATTCGTCCATATGATAAATAATAATAAAAATATCTTTAATTTATTTGCACAAAATATTACACAATACTGTTGAAAGTCCAGGTTTAATTATCACTGCTAACAATAAATATGTATTGTAAACTCAGAACGTACAAGCCGTTTGTTTTAAAGGTTTATATAAATAACACTTCCTTTTTAACCCTATAAGAATGTGTCGATTATATTATATAATAGCATCAGTGTAATTACTACTGAACTAGACATTTTTAATAATGATATCTTGAAATTTAAAAGATGTGTAGCCAAAATTAATATTTCATTAAGCTGAAATCACCGTACTGCCATTATTTCTAAGCCTGCGTGAGTGAAAAGCACGTTCTAGGATTCACAAATGCTGGGTCGTTCTTTTACCACTTCACTGTGTCATTTTAGATTGCAATATGAACGAATGAATGAAAACACTTTATTGTTCACCAAAAAGTAAAACTAAGTTCTAAAAAATTAGTTACAATAAATGTTGAAAAAAGGGCGCCCTTATCGCTTTAATCGATCTCTTCCAGGCAACCCCTAAACTGAGGAAAATATTAAAACAACAGCGGTAGTGAAGACAATAAATAATATGAAAAATCCCAAGAATAAGTAGAAAGAGAATATACTTTACATACTATACAAATATATCATACTGTATATTGGTGGCAGTTGTTTCTTTCAAATAAAACTCTATGTGGACTCTATGACTTATTATTGGCGTTATTTACAATTAAAACTATAAATAAAAGAGTTACAGAGATGATTGGAAGAGAGTAGAGTAGTGCGTATTGGTGCCATATGTATGTGGACAATGCGAATGAGCCTTTCGGGCCACCAAGGCAGTTTCTATATCCCACGTTCCGTCCGACACTTAGCTGCTAACTGTGCGAGCTATGGGCGTCGGCGCTATGCGGGGCGTGAAGAGAAGGTGTGCTCCGGCGGCCAATCAGCAGCATTTTTAGACCTGAGAGAACCAAAGATAATTAGTAATTAAGCAACAAAATATGTATGTATTATAACAACACAAGTCTGTTGTACATGTGCGTGTATGTTAAGGAGATCAACAAGCTCATATTGGTATGGTTTAGACTTAGTGGCAATTTTGTGTTTACTCTATTTTATACGCCTAAATAAATTGATTATTATTAAACGTTTACTTTTGATAACGGGGATAAACTAATCTCTCTTAATGGAATAGATTCCATGAAACACAAACTTGAGGTTTAGACTCTATTCCACCATTAGTGAATATTTCAGAGTACATACAGCCTGTAGTTAACGACTTCAATAAGCAGCTTAAGTCATATTGTTTTACAGATGAAATATCGAACAGCCGGTACGCAATGTTTATTCATCGAATCTTCATTAATATTTATACTACATATTGTAAGGTTATTCTTAAATATTGACCACATTTAATACTATTAAATTATGTCTACCTTAATGATTAAACTGCACTATAAAATAAAATAAAAAAACTTAAATAATAAAAAGTATTGTAAATATATTTACAGATAAAAAATGTAGTATAGATCGCTGCCGGTGGGGAGTGTTCCCAAAATGCTGGGCGCATTTCCCCGTTATATTGCAACATTGATCCGTTGCCCTAAATATAAACCAGTTCTTCTTAAATATTATTTTAATATAATACATGCGCATACGTATATACTTACAGGTACTCACATACAACTTAACACTTTGCAAATGACTCTATGATATTCAGTCGCATCCATACTTTTCTTTCTCAGCTATATTTTCTTTACCGTTAACAATCGTTTTGTAAACAATATAAATAATAGTAGTTTTAAAGCAACACAAACAGTCACTGTCGCGCAGTCGTCACGCGATCACCTCCCACGTTTAATTGACAAATCGTTATGAACTAATTCTCCATCAAAAATGTTCCTTGCAATCCTTACTTTAAGTGTTTTGACTCCTTTAATTAGTACATTAAGTATAGGCACTGTGAGTGAGCAGAATGTGATAGAACCGCACGCGAATGCAAGTGACTTCTTCCCGGATTGGGTTCCATTTAAAAACAAACATGGTGAAGATTTAGGCGAGTTCGTTCAAGTGGAAGCTAAACCTAAACCAAAGAAAAGGCTAGCTCTGCCGGTTAATTTCATATTAAGGGCTGTAGCTGAGCCAGAAGGTGGTGATTATTATGACAAAGGACAAGGAGAAAGTGAGAATGAAGACGATTTTGAGAAAAAAGAATGGTCTGATCTTAACAGACCAGCAAACGAAGTTTCAGTGAACCATACAGCTATTTCAGAAATAGATGATGTTGTTGATATTATTAACAAAAAACCAAACGATGCGATATTAGAAGCTCTCAATAGAGGGATTGTGATAAATGATAAAATTGAGCCCGAAAAAGTAGATGAAGACTCTGAAGTAAAGGAAGAGAAGCAAAAAGATATTGAAGAAGACAAAATTAATGAAAAAACTGGGAAAGAAAAGGAAAAAGATGAAGAAGACTATGATGAGGGAAGTTCAGAGAAAAATAAGACAGAAACACAAAACGAGGAGCAGACTGAGGCCGAAGCTAAAAAAGCTAGGATACTTGATAGTGTTGATCAGTTGAAAGAACGACATGCTCAAGAGCAAAGAGTCCTATCTGAGAAAATAAGGGAAGAAGAGCTATTCAGTGAAGAAAGGGAAAGAGAAAAAATACCGCCAGTAGAACGTCAAGACAAATATAATATAAGACTTAAATCGAAACACACTCCAGAAGATTATGACGAGTATAATGAGGCAGAAAGTTTAGAAGAAAAATATAAAATGCAACGTGAGCAAACATCATCCACTGAAACACCGAAACGGATGATGAAGAAGAAGAGAAAAAAAACTACAGAGCCCGGTAAACTCTCAGTATTTAGAAATCCAAGAGTTTTCATGATGTACGACGATGAAGGGCAAGAAGTCACAACTGCTAAACTAACCAAAACGCCAACACGTGGCAAAGACAAATTCTCATCAAAATATCAGTCCACACCAAAAACAGACACAGAAGAAAGTGAGAGAATATCTTTGCTTCCTGATGATACCGAATCTAAAGAAGGCGAACCTACAAAATTTTTCCCCAAAAAGAGAAAGGGTATGAAGAAGAGAATAAAGTTAACGAGCCCGGCGACTGATTCTACTGTAGCTGAGACCATTCCTAACAGATTAGCTAAGGAACTGACTACTCTGGACACTACTGGATATACTACAGCTGTGGCAGTAGATACTCAAACTGCTGCAGACGTTACTTCTAGAGGTGAAGATACAGCACCTTCAGCGACGAATGCGAATACTGAAGTTAAGGATGCGGTGCCAGCGTCTTCGGAGCATAAAAAAGATGCAGGAAAGGTTGAAAACTACAGTCAAGAAAAAGGTGAGTCAGCTTTATTATTATATACTATCAGAAATCCAACGCTATTGTTATTATCTGAATTTGTGTATATATGTTTATACACAGGCAACAAAGCTATGATTATTATCTGTTAACGATTGGAAACCTCCTCTCACATATTGCTCTTAGGTGACCACACATTATTTTGTACATTGTTATGGTCAATTTATATGTACTGGAACTAGCTGTGACCTGCTACTTTATCCACCATCATTTCTTTACTAGCTTTTTAGTTAATTTTTATTGTTTTTTTTTCACGGAACCCTAAAAAACGAACACCCAGACAGACAAAAAATTTCAAAATTTCATTTTCGTGATCTTCTGGTCCGAATTTTTTTTTTTCAAATTCCATGATTTTTTTCACATTTTTAAACTGCAATCTACAAACTCGAACTATTTACAGATTTATTATAATAATAGGTTTTCATCATTCAAGCTATGAAATTCTATAAATCATTTAATTGAACATCTCTAATTCACATTTTGTTCTAATTGGTTTGATCATTTGATCAAGGATCCTACGATCTTGTATAATAATTCATTGACTGCCTTACACTTGTCCGATCTTAATTCATTCGAATTTTTCATTGATTTAATTTAAAAGAATGACGACATCAATTACCAAGGTATCTATACTATAATTTGTAAATGGTTCGCGTTTGTACAATGCATTTAAAAATGTGAAAAAAATCAGGAAGGATAATTCAGACCAGGAGATTCCGTAAGTGCAAGTTTTAGAATGTTTATCTGTCTGTCTGTTAGAGCATCGCGTGCAAACTACTGAACGGATTTAAACGAAACTCGACATAGAGCTAGCTTATATCCTGTGGCGTAATTAATAATAAATATAATATAATATAAAATAAAAGAATTTTATTGTCACCGAAAATATAACAAATTTTGTCTTAAAATTTAAGACTGGATACTAACACCTAGACTAGGCTAAGCCTGTATCCTTAGGTGTTAGTTGCTTCCAGTGACTTAATAACTAAATTTATGTAACAAATTAAAATTAAATGTTCTACAAAACAAATAAGAACTACAACAAAAATTTGAGGGTAGTTGAAAAATTGTCATTGAAGCGACTGTTAAACAATAACTAACTAATAATAACTTTAATTGTCTACAAAACGAGGAGTACATATGCTAGGGACTTAAGAATTTTTTTCCCTCTAGTAAGTTTAGTGAGTGTAAAACGAGTACGAAGTTATCTTTATTATTTATATACTACTTATACTACTTATATACTTTTTTTAAATAAATATGAATTTATAAACAATATATATTGCATTACATATTTTAGTATTTATATAAGGGTAATTTTTATCTCGATAAATACACGTCGCTTCCGTGGGATAGACGAAAATAGCTAAAAAGATGGCGCTGAGATCACATCTTTTTTAGCAACTACTGAACGTATATGAATGAAACTCGACATATTCCTGGCTTATAACCCGAGTTAACACTCACTACACATTTATTTACATAAATGAAGTCGTTTCTTTAAAATCCGTCTATGATTAGCAAAATAGATGACGCTGCAATTGCGTTTCTCAATTCGCTAACAAATACCTACGTTGTCATAAACAACCTCTCATTCATTGTATTACTTCAATTCAGGTTGGCTGCGACTCACCTCTATATTTCACTGCGCAGTTGTGTAGACTATATGGACTTAATTTCTTTGTTATTATAGTGAATTTAGTAGCAAGAAAGAGTAAAGTTTTAGATAAAACGACTAAAAAAATTGTAAATACGTACCATAGAGCTACTACCTAGGAGGAAAACTCTAGTCATATACATTTTCTTCAGAGATACATATATCATTTACTTATATGCTGAATTATACTGGCGATGTCATTTCTTATTTTGTTTACATCTAGAAAATTGACTCAGCGTATTTCACCTTTCTCAAAATGTTATTATATATGAAAATATCTCTAGACCCTGCCAAAAACACACTTATTCGTCTTAACAATTTTTATTTGCTGTCTTATAAATGAAAGAAATTGAAAATTGATTCTCATGCTTTGGGAATAAGGACTAGAGAGATAAGATTTAGGTGTCTTCACAAATGTACCGTTGTACGAATTGATTTGGGCGTATCATTCGTGTTATACCTGCAACAACTATCTAGAAGGGTTTATGGTATAGCTTAAGGTTTAAGGTAAAAGAAAAGCAACTGGTCACTATACTTATAATCAGAGAATCTTACTTACGGCTTAAATACATTTATTATAGTGAACTGACACACTCAACAGACATTATTATAAGACTTCCCTTCAACAATTTTACAGTATGAGAAACTTAACAAATTGGTACAACCGATAGCGTATTGAATTCATTAATAAACTATTTTAACTAAAAAGGGTATGAATGACAAGAACTTGTTACATTATCGTTTGGAAATTTTAGATAATATTTTATATATATTTAAATTTCTAAATGTAATAAAATAAATCGAACTCAGTAAAAAAATATATCACTTCTGCCAACATGAAAATAAAATGTAGTGAATACCGTCTATACATAATTGAGAGATTTTAAATTATAATCTACACAATTACCACATCATACGAGGGATAAATATTGTTACATATAATTATGGTAAATTATAGAGAACTAGTCAATACAAAACAATCACAGAATAAATAAAAATATAACAAAACTACCTATTATTCAATTAAGGAAATGGCCGATTGTATCGTTTAGAAATAAGAGGGCACATTACAAAATTAATTATTAACCTTAAAAGGAACATGACAAGAACCACCATACAAGTAACTAAATATAACATTCACGATACCTTTATTAGTGTAATATTATTAATATTGCATTATTTCTTGTATATTGTGCAAGTATATGTATGTAGTCCACGACATGGGTTCTCTAGATTATTTACAGATTTTACGACCATACATTAGTAGTCAAACACATACAACAATATATACATCAAACCGAATTGAGTCGACGTCTCTTCCTCTCTTTGAAATCCCTCGGGAGGTTGAAAAACTTCCTGCCCATAGCCATCAAAGTTAAGCTTGCAGAGACCTTACTAGTCCCCATTCTTGATTATGCTGACGTCAGCTATATTGATTTGACTCAAGAGCAACTTAATAAACTTGAGCGCCTCAAAATTTTTGTATAAGGTTCATATTTGGGTTACGCAAATATGACCACGTCTCTGAGTTTCGTAAAAAACTCAAGTGGATGCCAAATCGTTTTCGCCGGAATACTCATATTCTTTCACTCCTTTACAGTGTGTTGTTTATCTCCACAACCCCGTATTATCTCAAATAACGTTTTGAATTCATCTCTTCTTCTCACAATTTACGACCTTCTACGAATCTTAGACTTAATAATCCCAAACATTATTCATCTTTTTACAATAATTCTTTTACTGTACGATTATTCGACTCTGGAATGAGCTACCTGTTGCTTTTAGACAAGCTAAATCACTAACAATATTTAAGAACATGACAAAAAGCACTACCTGCAACATAGTGATGTTTGACGTTTTTACGTATATTTATGTATATATATATATATATATATATATATATATATATATATATGTGTGTGTATATATATGTATATGTGTATATATTTATGCATGTAATATCAGTAGGCGTATTTGTATATGTTTATTAAGTAACCCGGTAAGTAAACCGTTTGAACCAGTACTATAAACAAAACTAAATTGTAGTCTACTGTGCTAACTTATTAAAGAACACATGAACAAAGTGTTCTCCCTTCCCTTAATAGAGACAATAAGAAAAGTGCTAATGGACACTTTCTTAGTACTATCCTTTAATTTAGGTTATATTTAAATTACTTATTAGTCTTTTTAGATTAGATTGTAATATTAATGTGGTATTTTACAATACAACAGTTATGAAAAAAAATTGCTTCACGTATTAATATATAGATATAGTAATTTCCATTTATAGATGATATTCAGGTGCAATACAACATTTATCCCGAAAGGTGGAGAAATTTAGTAAAGAACAGTTCCGAATAAAGATTTCAAGTGAAATCTGACGAACAAGAATTTGAGTGCCATCATTGCACTAAATTTCATGCAAGGCGTAAAGAATTGAAAGCCCAATCATCAACGGCTATTGCGTGTAATTTAGTTAATGGTGGTTTGACCTGTTCGAGATGCAAGAGCGTATTTGTAAATAAATTAGTCCATGGAAATGACCCATGAGCATATTTCGAAACATCTAACTGAAGCGATCGTTGTAACCGAAATCACTTAAAGCTTGTAGCAACGCCAATGTCCTTGAGGTTTTTTCGGTACTGATTTTGATTGATTGATTTTTGCAGATGCGTTATTATTTAATTGTGAATAAAGTGGTATTCAAAGCTACGTTTTAACGGATTTAAGCGCGGTAATTTATTTGATTTTATTATTCCGACGTTTATCAATACTCATCGACACTTGACATCTTTGTCTTCCGTGATCACGGCCACTGAGAAGTGGTCGAAATGTCGAAAAAATAAAAATCAAATAAATTACCGCGCTTAAAACCGCTAAAACGTAGTTTTATTACGTATGCAAGTCGCGAAAACTTAAGAAAATATTATTGTAATTAAAGAATAATAAAACCAAATTATTTATCTCTCTTTTATAAAGATGTAGATAATTTTATATCCTGTTTTAATCAAAATTCAAGGAGTAAAATTGTTTCCTGTCAATAAATTGGAGGTGCTTTGATGAATATTTTTCTCAATTTAAAATGAATATAGTAAAATTATAAAAAACCATATTACGTCTCATATCGTGAAGCTTTATGAGTTTTTTTTTTTAGTAAATTATTGATCAGTAAATAGCAACAAAAAGCTGTTTCGTGTGCACCGTCGTCATTTTGCGGCAACAGGAGCCTTAAGAAGAAGTACGAAATTGTAAACGTCAGTTTGTTTAGAAGTTTATTACTTCTCGATGGTCTTAGAATAAAACCGATTTTAATAAACTCTGTGAGGGCTACGGAATAGGAAGTTATGTTTATCCCAGAAAATCATCCGCCTTAAAATATTTATAAACTCCTATAAATTCTATCAGGAACGTTCTGTCTAAGTCAATTCGCTCCTTGGTATATAAGTATACCAAATTTTATTTTCAGTTTTTAAAACTACGTTATTCAATTGTGAATTTTAACAGAAGGTATTTAAGGTTAAATGTAAAATATTTGTCTTTTAGAAGTGTAAACGAGCTTGGCAAATAGCTAAATAAGTCTAATTTCACAGATAAGATTATAAGCAACGATTTCTCTTTGACAGAATAGTTATAATAGTTAATTTATATCAACCCAATAAATAGATCTATAATTTTATAAAATTCTATAAATGCCATGTCTGTACTATTTAAACAAATACAACTGGAATACACTATATAAAAAATTGAGAAACCGTTTTTTCTTGTTTCGGTTTGTTCGGGTTTCACGTAAAAACCACTGGGCCGATTTCGATGCGGTTTTCACTAATCGACAACTTATTCTTATAATTAAAATCTCCGCTACTTTTCATCCCGGGAACACCGCGGAAATTTTTCTGGTGATTATTTAAAATGGCCAGATAAAAAAACGAATTCAATGTGACTTTTCACTGATCGATAGTAAATTTTATTTTGTTATTTTTTATGTAATAATAAAATGTGCAACGCTTTTGATTTCGGGTATTCCGCGCGAATATTCCCGGAAGCGGTTTGTAGTTGTTGGGGTTACTTAAAAATAAGCTTATTCCGACACAGTTTTCGTTAAAGCGATAGCTTACAATCTTATTAAAATGCTGCGATACGTTGCGCCTCCGTAATCCCGGGGAATTTCAAGTCAAGCGCGGACGAAGTAGCGGGCATATCCTAGTAACTCACGGAAGTAACTAAACACATTAGAGGATTCATTCCTGTGTTACAATTTGAATAAAGTAACCAAAGTGACTCATCTATATCCCGTACATATAATAAAACTGTAGAGGTCGAATTTCTGTACAATGAAAAAAAATGCTAAAAACCGAGTCAGGGGGATGTAAGAAGTGAAATAGAACTAATGTAGATTTTTTCAAATTTTTGTTTTTCTCTTTGGCTGTCTGTTTGTACCGGCTAATCTCCGAAACGACTGGACCGGTTCAACTGAGATTTTGTATGGTGGTAGCTTATATCCCTGGTGAACATATAGGATACTTTTGATCTCGAAAAATTAAAGAGTTCCCGTGGATAGTTAAAAAAACCGCACAACCCGAACGAAGTCGCGGGCATCAGCTAGTGTAGAAATAAAACCATGAATTCTTTCAATTGCGCCTTTCGGACACATTGATTTGATTTGGTTAATCCAAGTAGTGTCAGCGTAATAATTTTTTTGCTATATCTTTGAAATCCGATAGCAGTAAAATTTATATAGGATCATTTTTTAAACTTTACTAAATCCAATGCAAAAAGAATCTTCAACATCGGTTCAGAAACAAAATTATTTTATTTAGGTTTATGGCTTGGCAGCTAGGCCTTTGAGCCAGATCTTAGATTACAATATAGTTTCTACATTTTCTTAAGCCTTTGTATAGCACAGCTGAACAAGTAGGTTTTCAACTGACGCCATTCAACGGAGTTCTTGTGACAACTCGAAAGGGCACATTTGAATATACAGATCACTGTCCTCACAAAAACACATAATTACTACTTGAAAACTATCAATATCCTACAACTACTGTTCATTTTAGAGTAATTTTACACATTTTTAGAAAATAAAACTGCACAGCACGACATCTCCTTTCAGTTCCCGCCAAAAACTGTTCAGAAACAAAAAGTTGTTAATGGCTGAACGTACCTTAAAACAAAATGAACGACGACGAATTTAGACATTCCTCCTTTTTTAAAGTCGGTTAAAAAGTAATCTATTTCAAGTATTACTATAATTCAAAATTTGCAAAATATAGTATTATTTATGTTTTACTAAATAATAATTACTAAACTTATTTTCCATTACAATACATATTTTATGTATAATGCAATATATTAATAACATTGTTATGTCACCTATAGCATGAACATATTTAGAAAATAAGTACTTTAAATGTAATATTTAAGTTATGGAAGAGCGGGATCTTCTGATACAAGTAAAATTTGCTTAAATGAAGATAATAAAACTACGTTTTAACGGTTATAAGCGTGGTAGTTTATTTGATTTCTTATTATTCCGACGTTTGGCCACTTTTCAGTAGCTGTGATCACGAAAGACAAAGATGTCAAGTGTCAATGAGTATTGTTAAAGTTTTATTTAGCCTACCGCCAACTTCATTTTAACAACTAAATTTTACAATATAATTTTGTTTAGTTTTAATAATTAAACAAATGCTCTAATTTCAATTTGATTTATGAACTTCAAAACTTCAAAATATCTCCAACTCTATCGTAATGAGAATTGTTTAAATTATTAAATACATTTTTTTAGTGTTACTTTTATTTCGTTTTAACGAGTTTCAAATCACGATTCTAAAGAAGTTTCAATTCAATTTTTTTTATTTTATTTTTAGTTACTATTGGACTCGATTTCTTTTTTGCTAGAATTGTTTTATGTTTAGTTATCACCATATCAATCTACTCCAATTTTATATGGTTTCACATTAAGCAATATCGTCGCGCGCAGAAGGTTCGCCGATAACTACTTACTATTATTGTATATACTTATGTAAAGTATATAAAATAATAAATTTATTGCAACAACTATTTATGTAACCTTTTTTGTCAACCCTACTGACCACCGACGCATGACATCAGGAGGCTATCGGCAAACCTTCTGCGCACGGGTAGTAGTTTCTGAGAAAAATGACTGTAACACGTAGTTAGACGGACAGACCGACGAATCTAAAAAAACGCAACCTTTATGAAACTATTCGGGTTTGTTCCGTTTTTACCAAAGTCGTTTTGCAACCCTAAAACGTACTTTGAAAGTAGCACAATTATAACAAGCAATAATTCGGTTTTTTCTAGACTCATTTGGTCGTTTAATTTTCTGGACATTACGACCGGATATTGGACGGTTGACCGGAAAACGGTTATTGATACCCGCCACATAACGTACACCTACGTACGACTCTGATAAAATGAAACCAGAATTGTTGTTTTTTTTTAATTATTTCAAAATTTAATCTTACAGATTACTTATTGAAATTCATGAGTCTACATCTGCTTCCAAAGCCATTTTAGTCATTGTTAAAGGAGAAGAAGCGGCGCACCAAACTCCCTAACAATATATCTTTACTTCATTATTATTCGTCTTTTTGAATGTAGTTTATACAAATATAAGGTTTAACAAAGTAATTTATGGATGATTACTGAAAAAACTTCGTGGCGATCGTATTATACGCGTTCGATGCGGTCATCTAAAAAAAATCTTTCGACCTATAATAAGCCTTCTCGTAGAAACGTTGTTTTAACGAATTTACTAATTTTAAATTTGTTCATTGAAAGCTGTCTTTTTTTATATCGCCATTCTCCTCCGTCATTGTGCAAGACAGAGTCGTTCTTTTCACATGTCTATTTTAATCTATCTTTTACTACTAAATCGGGAAAATAAAGGAGGGGGGGGTGTTGTATTTATTTTCTTTTTCTTTTCAAAAACTTATTTACTATTACAATCTCTTATTTTACTAGATTACTTCACATATTTATGCTTCTATATTTAACTTACTTGAACTACTTTTAACATTTTTACTTCTTTTACAAGCTAGCTTAACCTTAAACATATATATCTATTATAGATATTTTCCGGTTTTACTTATCTATTTATTTTATTTCCTTACTTATAACTTTTTCTATTGACTATTTTATGGGTTACATATTTATAATATCTAAGTATTCTAATGCTAATTTTACATATATTTACTATATGCCTACAGCATTATTTACTTACCTGTTTCTCTTGACTACTTTATCTACTATTTTTAGCGCGAATTTTAGAACCCTATTGAAAGCTGTTGAACGTATTCTGGAATTTTGTTGAAGAGCATTATTATACTTTGCGCCACGAAGCTACTGTAAATTTTATGTTGCCTACATGTGGGATTTTCTAATTTATTTTTGTTCCTAATGTTTTAATTTAAAGCATGTTACTTAAAAAGGATAATACACCATCATCATACAAGCGTTAAATCCCGCTTGCGTTCGGAGCGTTCTTCAGAATCCCCCCGCTTTGAGAGTATTCGTACGCATGTCATCCTGCACAACGTCTAGCTAGCTTTTCTTGGGCCTCCTCCTTAGACCGGGACCTGGTGGAGGCGTACCAGCGTAAACGCTTTGCAGAGAGTATGAAGACTGCCGCGGATGCGGGAGTTCCTGACTCGGTCTTTCCGCGTCACTCTATACATCCATCGCAGCATATTCATCTCTGTGACACGCAGCTCTTGCTTGTGCCGCTCGAGCATAATAGGAAAGATCTAATGAAGATTACGAAAGGATAATAGAATTTGAAGAATATCGTAATGACAAGTCTGTATTTACGTAGTTGCTCGCTCCAATCCAGCTACAGAATTTCAATAACTAGTAAGTGCTATCGGCTAGACGAGGGGTGCTCTAAATTGAACTGCTGGCGATCTACCTATAATATTTTTAGACTCCGGATCGATCGACTTTGAGAGGCTACAAGTATGCGTGATGTAAAATTGTCATCTAGGTAGGTAGGGCGTATCGTGGAGCAGGCAACAAGATTACGCGCGTTCTTTTTTTTATGTTTGCTTATAGGCAAACTGGCAAACGGGTCCACTTGACGGCAAGTGGCTACCGTCGCCCAGGGACATCTGTAACACTAAAGGCCTACGCAGACCGGGACGGCATGGCAAGGGATTTTGCCGTCAGTCAGCGCACATTAGCCGCTTAGATACCGCGGCATTCCAGCGCCTTGCCAAGTCATGCCACGGCGCGACAAAGCACGCCTCGGCAGCTTCTGCTGCCCGATACACTTTTAGTCTTCAGTTGCGTTTGATCGTGTGTTGATGTGCCTAAGTTTTAAAATGGTAGATTGGGATTTGGTGTTAATATCGATTATTGCAGTCGTCAAAGACGCGGGAGCAAATGGTGTGCATTGCCCGCTTCTCTACCCCCGCCGCCTCACTCCGCGGTATGTCAAAACAAGCGCCGGAGTCCTTGGCATGCTGTTGTTGCCTATCCGCAGTAAGCCACGGCATCCCGCTGCTGGAGGGAGCCCGTGGCGCGTCTTTCAATACCGTGCAATGAAATCCCTTTCGATGCCACGGCATCATTTTAAAGCATATATGGGCAACAACCGGCCCGCACGACATTTTGAAAATACCCAATTAAAAAATATTACATTAGGTTCTTATACTCACGGGAGTGACAGTGAGGCGGCAAACATCAAATCCTTTGATGTTTGCCGCCTCACAATCGGCGCCTCAATCAACACATCGTACAAGACTGACTGACGATAATTTGGAAAATTCTGTACGTCTTTGTATCAGTGGAATTAATCCAAATATCGATGGATTAGTTTCCCAAATTCGAGCTCAAGTGTCTCATTGATTTCGGTGTATTTAACTGTCGTAGTTTGTAACAATTGCAAATGTAACGATTTAATTATAATGTACCATTTTTAACATTTAATTTTTTTATTTTAATAAATTGTACTATAATAACATTGTCGTATTATTTCATGTCTAATATCTATCGCAAAAAATATTATGACTACTTTAAAATGCACAAAGTACTTTTAAACGCGGCCCGCGAACGTATTTGCACGCTAAAGTTTGGCCCTCAACACGTCAAAGGTTGCCCATACCTGTTTTAAAGCATAGCAATTTATGTATTATTTCTATATTGATACATTTGAATGTCCATTAGTAAAAAATGAAATCCCTTGCCATGCCGTCCTGGTCTGCGTAGACCCTAAGATGCGTTGCCTACCTCGTTGAGACTTCAAATATCTGTTTACGCCCTTTTTGAAGAGCCCCATAATGTAGCGCTCTGGGAAGACCGCGGGAGGGAGCTAATGCCATAGTTTGCTCACGTATGGCATAAAGGAGCGAGCGCCACGTATAATGGATAACTTCCAGGTGTCAAGGAAGTGTGGATGAACTCCCAGTAGCCGGCGAGCGGTGCGGTGGTAAAATGGCGACGTAGGTACCAAACCAAACAGCTGCTCAGAACACTCCCCATTATACAAACGGTAGAACACGAACTGAATGCCAACGTCTCTTCTGAACCTTAAAGGTTCTAAATCGTCTGAAGTTTGGGATCGTCGACAATACGGACCGCTCGGCGCTGCAAAGAGTCGAGTGGAAGCAGCCGGTACTGAGGCTGGTTCCTTTGATAAAGCCGCCTTGCACCGCTTCAGGAGTTATTACGATAAAAGAAAGAGATGAAGGGTTATCTTCTAGCTTATTATACTTTATTGTTCACCAGGTCAAAACTAACTTAAAATAAAAAAATCATTATATTAATACGTGAAGCAAAAACCCCTTTTTGTACCCCTTTGTACCCCTTTTTACGAAAATTGCGCGGACGAAGAAAAATTCTCCCCCTAAATGCATGCCCTCTAGCATCTAGGGAGCAGAGGAGTCTTCACCCTTGTTGACGAAGTGAGTTTGCCTCTCCCGGGGCACTCTCAAGCACTTGTGCGCTAGGATCAGCGTGGGCGTAACTACGTTCTAAGTCTCACGCCTTTCCTACCATAAGCGCGGGGCACATGGGAGGAGGGTGGTTTTAGTGGGGTATTAGCCCTTGGGCATTTGTCCATTGGTTAGAGTCTCCACACAAGCCGGTCGATTATTGTTTGGATTACCCTCAGTGGAAAGCCTCCATGATCGACAAAGGTCTAATCCCTAGCAAAGGACGCGGTATGTGCGAAATGCACATCCCCCGCCTGAAAAAAAAAACTTGCCAACAGTGATAGAATTTTTCAAATCAGTTCTGTAGTTTCGGAGCCTATTCAATGCAAACAAACAATTAAATCTTTCCTCTTTATAATATTAGTATATATTTGAACATTTTAACCTTCAAAACATAATCTTCAGCAAACCTCAGTCCGAGATGAAATTGTGACTTTAGTAGTTATTTAAATTCCATCCACACTCGCGAATAAAACCTTGTGGTGGTTTTAATCAAATAAAAGTAGCAATACTATATGCAAATAACCGCTGGAAGGAGTTGAAATATATTGAATTGACAGTAACAATCATTTTATAGGGGCTCCAAGCCTCAAGACGGAGTAGTCGCCAGACAGGCGGACAGTAAGGCTATTTTGAAAAATATATTTGCAGATTAGTTGCCATAATGATGAGTATAGTACTTCGATTACATAGTACAATCATCACACACAGTACATCAGATTCAGAATAATTACTTTTCTATTATGTATTGTGTGTATGATCTCAATGACATCATCCGCCGAGCTCTTGTCAGCGTCGGCGTACCAGCCATTCTAGAGCCAAATGGCTTGGTGCGCGACGATGGCAAGAGGCCGAACGGAATGTCACTTATTCCTTGGAAGATGGGAGACCCGTTGTGTGGAATGCGACATACGTCGACACTCTGGCGGCATCACATCTTCCAGTAACTAAGTCAGGGGCTGGCAATGCTATTTCAACAGCCGAAGATCTTAAACGGCGCAAATATGGAATCCTAGAAAGGGGTTACAAATTTGTGCCGTTTGGAGTTGAAACTAGGTCCCTGGGGTCCATCAGCAAAGGGTTGCTTCAAAGAAATTCGTAAGAAATTCTTTTATGCCACCTGTGATCAGAAGGCTGGTTCATATTTTGCGCAACGAATCAGCATTGCCATACAGCGTGGCAATGCAGCCAGCCTTCTGGGCACCCTTCCCTCTAGCAGCGATTTGTTACATACCTTATATTAATTTATTTATAATTTAGTTTATTTTTAAGTATTTAGTTCAATTTAAATTATTCTTTTATGCATAACTTTTAGGGTGCACTTTAATTTACCCGCTGAAAACATATAATTAATAAATTGTGTATAATATAATTCCTAATGCTATTATATAAGTGCATGTATGTTTGTATTGTCATATGTATATATACGTGTGTGTATATGTATGTGTATAGAGAGATAACACTTTATTGCACACCAAAATATACAATTACAAAAACAGAGCATATTTACAATATTTTCTAGGCAATACAACAGGCGGCCTTATCGCTCAAAGCGATCTCTTCCAGGCAACCTAAATGAAACAAAAAATTTGAATCAGGCGATATAGGTGGTGCAGGAAAAAGGCAATAGGTACATAAATACTCAAACTAGTTTAAGAAATGAATATACAAATACATACATATATACATAGTCATATATATACAATAATACATAAGTTATTATAATAATAATGTATTAGCATGATTATATTCTGTTAATCAGACATAGCTATTTGTGGACAAATAGTGTTTTCTGAGCAAATTTCTAAATATTGGTAATGTTTTGGCCTCTCTGACAGTAAGAGGCAGCATATTCTAAAGTTTGACAGCCTGCACCGTAAAAGAATTATCATAATAGGATGAAGTGTGCGCAGGAGTCATAAGTTTTCGGTATGTACCATGGCGCAAATTATGGGCATTAGATAGGCGAAGGAATTTCAAACGTTCCTTAAGGTACTGGGGAGTATTAGGAGTAAATAATATGTTATAAAGGAGAGTGAGAATGTGAGTATTCCGGCGAAAATGAATAGGAAGCCACTTGAATTTTTTACGAAATTTATTTATATAATATATATATTTATTTATTTTGTTTTTGTCCTTATATGTGCTATGTTTAATTATTATTCGTCATTATTTCTTAACTACCCCGCCGTCAGAATTAAAAATCTATCAATCCCTGCCAAGGGTTGCCTGAAAGAGATCGCTTCTTAGCGATAAGGCCGCCCTATCTTTTATCTTTTTCTACTTCTGTTTTTTTATGCTTTGGTCTACAATAAAGAATTATCTATCTATCTATCCATCTACAGTGGAAACTCTATTAACCGGACTGATTGTTGTCGTAAATCAGCCGGATACTTGAATATAAGAATAAAAGCTATTTTTGTTCATCTATATATTAATACGTGAAGCAAACACTGTACCCCTTTTTACGAAAATTGCGCGGACGGAGGAGTATGAAATTTCGCACATTTATAATTTATATAAAGAAGAAGCGACAAATGCTATTTTTTTTTAAATTATGCATAAAAAATACATTAAATCAATTAAAAAAAAACATTACACACACTACCATGTATTTGACACACACACGCATATATATACTCTTTTGTTTTATTGTTCAATTCAAATTAATAGTGCAGCCTTGGCGAAATCTGTGATTACAGGAGTATAGTCATTGACAACAAATTGTTATAGTCGAATTTCGACCTCGGGCGACCTCTACTATTATTAACTCTAGAAAGATCACTTACCTCGTTCCCGTACATGTGTTTGTTCGAAACTAGCGGTCTCAGCAGACATTGTCTTGCCCTGAAAAAATAAAAATCTAGAACCCGATTCCAGCGCCACCTATCGGTTCTAATTGTGAATCTAAACGACCCCGCGACCCACTCAAATACACATAAAATTTTATCAAAATCGTAGAACCTGATTCCAGCACGAAGTATGTTGCTTAGATTGATAGGTGACATTATTGAAGCTTTAGCAGAGGTCTCTAATCTTTATATAGCCTATATTAATTATGGATAATGTAACATTCGAATGTTGAAAGAATTTTTGAATTCGGTCCAGAAGTTTTTGAGTTTATTCGTTACAAACATATTGTTACAACTCAGGTCCCGACAAAAAAAAATCCACCTGTATATCTGAAAGGAAGCACATTTATTACCTGGCGGCATTTAAACTAATTGTAACTCTTTTATGACCGTCTTCTTTTGTTTAATTTGTGATTAGAAAACAGCCCATTGTAATTGTACTCTTTTATGGCAGTTTGCGGTCGAGTCATTAGCCAGGTGTGGCGGATTAAGCCGACTTAGATACGGGGGCACGGGGATACGGGGATACGGGGAGATAGACAGTCGAGCGAGAACCACTAGTGAAGCAAGACGTGTGTACTACAATCGAGAATCTAATAAAAGACGGACTTTGTGCGTTTTATTGAGTTACGACCTTCTGCATTACGTTTGGACTTGTTATGTTCAGTTATATTTGTACCTGTGTTATTCGTGTTTGTATAGTTCTAATAAACTCTATAATAATTTCAACGGCTTTTTAATTCGAGTCCCGTAACTCGTAACAATATAAAAATATTTATTCTAATTGTAATTTCTTCTTTATAATATTAGTTTAGATAACAAATAAACCTTGTCAACCAAATTAGACAAACATTAGATACGTATGAATGTAGGCTACATATTTACTTAAATTACTAAAATATACCAACATAATCATGAAATAACTGCCAATCTGCCAAAACAAATATATTCATATATTTGTGTTTAAAATATAAATATTTACAGGTATACCTAGGTCGTTTCACGCAGTTATGTTGATGGGTTTAATGCGTTATTTAAGATGCGTCGTTGTTAATGACGTTACAACAATATGCCGACACAGATAACGTATGTATATATACACTAATATAAACCTCTCATTAATCTATACGAGTGTGGTCTTCCATTATTTCTCTAGTAATAAGGTCAAACTACTTAATTGTTGTTGGATAATTTGATTGCGATTTTACAACAAGACAGTATAGCGGAGCCAGTCAATCTAATGTTTCGTCCTACAGACGCGTGTATTTTTTTGAGTGCAACCAAACAAACTCTGCACCCGCACGGCCGGCGGTCACGCGGCGACAACGTGACCGCTGCATCTAACATAAAAAAGATACGCGTGTCCGCTCCGCGCATACAAAATATAAAATTTATTTTTATAATTAATTATGCATTTACACTACATTTCTATGAAATTAATTCTAAAAGAAATCAACATAACCAATTAACTTTCACAAAATCTCACTTTCATTTAAATGCAGATACCATCATTTATGCTATCAGACGGAACCGCTTGCGTAAACAGCGTAAATTTGATTTGCGATGAACGTCATTTTAGGTGAAATTAGCGTAACATTAGTTCGTCGTATACAAAGGCCATTGATGTTTAGTTACTTTGAAATTACGTTATATATTACAATAGGTTTAATTAAAGAAGTGTACCTTTTTGTAATCGTTTTTATCACATTACCTACTGATGCGACTCTTAAACTCCAACTCCGAGGGGATTTTTTTTTTAAGGCGGGGGAAATACGTTTCGCACAATACCAGGTCCTTTGCTAGGGATTAGACCATAGTCGATTATGGATGCAATCCCCTACGGGCTGCCAAACAGTAATCGACCGGCTTGTATGGAGACTCGAACCAACCTACTTACCAACTCAATACTCCACTAAAACCACCCAATTGCCCCGCGCTTATGGCAGGAAGAGCGTGAGACTTAGAACGTAGTTACGCCCACGCCGGTCGTAGCGCAAAAGTGCCTGAGAGTGCCCCGGGAATCAGAGCAAACTCACTTCGACGACAGGGGTGAAGACTCCTCTGCTCGCTAGATGCAAGAAGGCCCCTGAAGCGGTATTTTCAGGGAGGGAAGTCATGCGCATATCTACGTCTCCGGGCTCCCGGCTGACGCCGGTGCCCATGAGATGGTGCATGAATACGCGCAATTCCACTTCTCTCCCTATCTCGTTCCGCGGCCTCCTTTTGAGACATAACAGCCTCGCAGAAATTGGCCGCTCCCATCCAATGATCATCGCTATGCAGCATGGCTTGCGCCAGGCTGCCGAGCAAATCGATCGCACCTACTAGTGTCTCGAGTTCAAACCTCTGCGGCGCCCATGCTGCGCACTCGACTAGCGTATGAAATACCGTGTCAAGCGCGCCACATTGGTGGCATTGGGGTGAAGGCTGACAGCCCGCAATCTGACACAGATACTTATCGAAGCAACCGTGCCCGGTAAGTATCTGCGTCATTCTGAAGGTCAAATTGCGGGGGATTTTTTTTTTCAGGCGGGGGAAATGCATTTCACACATACCGGGTGCTTTGCTAGGGATTAGACCGTTGTTGATCATGGAGGCTTTCCACTGAGGCAATCCAAACAATAATCAACCGGCTTTTGTGGAGACTCGACTAATCAATACCCCACTAAAACCACCCTCCTCCCATGTGCCCCGCGCTTATGGCAGGAAAGGCGTGAGATACAGAACGTAGTTACGCCCACACCGATCCTAGCGCACAAGTGCTTGAGAATGCCCCGGGAGAGGCAAACTCACTTCGTCAACAGGGGTGAAGACTCCTCTGTTGTGAATAAAACACTGGTTCGACCAAGACTGCCTTATTCGCAACTACCTTCATTCGTACAATACATTAATATACCACATCTTCCCCTACAAAAAAAAAATCTTTATATAAAAGAGTATTCCTACCATATAACAAATTTATTTTTACTATTTATCTACATAATAATCATATGCCATTTATTCATTTATTATTATAACATTATTTATTCTTAAAAGTTACATAATATATTTTCATAACATATTTTTATACGACGTTAGTTACGAGAATTATTTCAATTTTAAATAAAGCAGTGCCGCTATATACTGACCATATAAGATTTCATACATAGCATGATACCTATTTTAAACATAATAATAGTAATCATAGAAAATTTTATAAATAATTTATTTGGTTTGTCTTTTTTTTTTACATTATTACATTTATTATTATTTATGATATAAACTGCAAACATATAAAAATAATTAAGAAACTAAAATTAATTTTAATCCTTATTCAAAAATTTTCTAATTTTCTTTTGAGCTTTTATAGCCGCCGGTCTAGACATCCGTTCATTTACATTTAAGTTAGGATTCTGACTGTTAAGAAGTTCTTCGTCATCACGCAGATCGTCGTCCAAGCAAAGTGTGTCCTCTTCTGAGGATATTTGACTGTCCGCAGAAGACCATTCGTCTTGGATATGTGAATGTTCCGAATCAGCATTAGGTTGTTTATTATTATGTCCTTCTAAGTCCTCAGAAGGTAACTTGATAAGATGCCGTCTATTTCGTCTATAACATTTACCCGTGCGATCTGTTACAAAATACGACCGCGGCTGTTGCGCTTCCGCCTGGACGAGCCCGTGCCTACGCCTGTTGGCATCAATTATGATGACGTCATCGCCTGTATGCAGTGGCCTAAGTGGACGCGCACGAGTGTCGTAATGAGACTTTGAATATTGTTGTCTACTTAATATATTTTTATAGTCTATATCGTTATTGCGACTAGGCTTCAACTTGACTATATGTGACGGAAGTCTTGTATTAAGCCTCCGGCCCATCAGCAGCTCGGATGGGCTGCTAATACTATGTCTTGGAGTCACTCTGAAGTTTAACAAACCGAGATAAAAATCAGACTGCGATTTAATAGATTTTTTAAGAATGTTTTTAATGGTTTGCACACTTCTTTCGCTTCTGCCGTTAGATTGTGGGTAATTTGGCGATGAAGTGGTGTGTTTAAAGCCCCATTCTTTTTCAAAATTAAAAAATTCTCTAGAAAAATATGCTGGTCCATTATCGGTTACTAGCTCTATCGGGATGCCATGCCTTGCGAACTGATCCTTCATCGCGGCTATAACACTCTTTGAGCCAATTGCTTTTAGCGGGCTAACTTCTATAAAATTAGAAAAATAATCTACCAGAAGCAAAAACGATTTTCCAGCATGTTGAAATATGTCTGAACCTACTTTAGCCCATGGGATATCTGGGATATAGTGTGAAATGAGAGGCTCGCGTGCTGGACGCGGTGCCTGTTCTTTACATGTAACACATTTACGTATAGCCGCTTCAATGTCCCGCGACATGCCTGGCCAGTACATAACTTCTCTGGCATTTCGTTTGCAACGATCAATACCTAGATGTCCGTCGTGGACTCGATTAACCATATCCTTGCGTAAAGATATTGGAATATAAACTAAATTGTCCTTAAAAATTATACCATCGACATATTCAAAACTACTCTGATACGACCATAACCCTCGCACTTTTTCATCCGTTTCATGTTTAGATGCTGGCCACCCGTCGCGTATATATCGTATTATTAACTGACATTCAATATCTGCTCTTGTTTCACTTTTAATCAATTTCTGTTTGCTATCACTAAATCGAACATTCTCCAATAAGAAACACAAGTTTGTTCACGGATTTCGTGGGATACGTTTTCTGGCATTAATTCGGTTAAAGGGGCTCGAGATAAAGTGTCGGCAATGTACATATATTTTCCGGGTTTGTATACAACTTTGAAATCGTAACATTGAATGCGTAACATCATTCTTTGTAACCTGGCTGGAATCGAATCCAATGATTTTTAAATAATGCCTCAAGCGGCTTATGGTCCGTTTCTACCGTAACGTCTTGTCTACCAAAAATGTACTGATGAAATTTTTCTAACGCAAATACAATGGCCAATAATTCCTTTTCGATCTGTGCGTACCTACATTGCGTATCAGTCATAGTGCATGACGCGTATTCCACGGGCCGGTCGGCCTGCATTAACACAGCGCCTAGTGCCCTCGAGCTAGCATCGACAGATAACAACACCGGTTCTCGGGCCGAATACAAAGCCAAAATAGGCGCGTTGCACACTAGGTATTTTAATTTGTTAAAAGATTCAATATGTATATCCTGCCATAGCCACTCTACGTCTTTTTTTAATAAGGATCGTAAAGGTGACGCTATATCTGAATAATTTGGAATAAATTTTGATAAGTAGTTTATCATACCCAAAAACGTTCTAAAGCCTGCCTATCATTAGGTATCGGCATCTCAATTATAGGCTTTAATTTGGTATCGTCTATTCGCATACCATTAGCACTAAACCTATGCCCTAAATAAGTAACTTCCTCGACACAGAATTGACACTTATCCTTATTGAACCTTATGCCGGCCTCTCGCGCCCTTTCAAGCAGCCGCCCTAATCTAAAATCATGTTCCTGCTTGGACGACGCCCACAAAATGACGTCATCAACAAAGGAATCTACTCCTTCGAGGTCTTCCAAAATTTGACGTATTTTCGAATGGAAGACTTCTGATGCACAGTTAATTCCGTATGGTAATCGCAAAAATTGATACCTTCCGAATGGAGTCCCAAATGTGCACAGATCTGCACTCTCATCGTCTAGTTGAATCATCCAGAAGCTAGACCTGGCATCTAATTTGCTAAAATAACGCGCGCCTTGCAACTTTGATGCAATTTCTGTGAGTGATGGAAGTGGGTAGTGTGAACGGCGCACTACGCGGTTCAGGGGGCGCGGGTCGAGGCAGATCCGAAGATTGCCATCTTTTTTCGCGGCAACAACTATAGCATTCACCCAAGGAGTCGGATGGGACACTTTACGTATGACTCCAGCTTTCTCCATGCGATTTAACTCTAAGAATAAATTCTCCCGAATTCCTAAAGGGATCTTTCGAACGGGACAGACAGACGGCTGTGCTCCACTTTCAACAATAATTCTGTATTTTCCAGGTAACTTACCTAAACCTTTAAATAAATCTCCATATTGCTCTATATTTAAAGCAAATACACGCTTAATCATTCCCAACTCTTCACAAGCATTTTTCCCCAAGATACTCTCACATTTACAATCGGCAATAACAAAATGTAAATTATATAATTTATTTTTATACACCCAATTAATAAAACAAGAGCCTAAAATTGGTATATAATTACCGCAAAAGGATTTTGCTTTTGAAAAGTTGGGTGTTAAATTCGTGACTGAAAGCCCTAGTTTTTTATAATTGTGCAGTGACAAAACATTAAAATCAGAACCACAATCTAATTTAAATGTAACATATATTTCAGTAGTAAATCATTTTAATTTTTCATACCATTTAGAGTCCTCATTACCCGCTAGGTTATCTACAGTAGAAACGAAGTACACGTCCTCTTCTTCTTCACTTTCTTGTAATTGATATATACGCTTTTTTAACTTTAAACACATTTTTTTAAAATGGCCCTTTTCACTACACAGATAACACTTAACTCGTTGAGCCGGACACCGAAAACCATTGCAACGATAACCGCCACATGACGCGCACTGCCTAAACGTATCGATTTCACGTAGTGTGTTTCCACGGCCAGAATAGGAGCCCTCCGAATAGGCGCCGCTGCCGCCGCTTGTACTCGCTCCCCGCGGCGCTCGCGAACGCTCCGCGCGGGCGGCAACCGCTCCACCCGCCGCCGTCGTCCATGGGCGCTCTCGACCTCCACCGCTGCGTTCTCTTCTTATGACATCTATTCCCGACGACTCACCTGGGTCATTTTTTTCTACCTTGGTTGCTTCAATCTGCCTCTTTTCTTCACTGGACATTTCACTGGCTTGAGATATTTTCATTGTTTTATTTAAATCAAGGTCATCAGTTCTCAGCAATCTATCGCGCAGTCTACTATTCAAAACGCCACATACTATTCGATCGCGTATTAATCCTTCCTCGAGATGTTCGAATTCACACTGCTGGGCAAGTAGTTTCAGAACTGTGACGTATTCGTCGATCGATTCTCCAATTTCTTGGTTTCTTGTGAAGAATTTAAAACGGATGAGCGTAGTATTTTGTTTTGTTCCAAAATGTTCATTAAACTTGTTCACCAGTAAAGCAAAATCTTCTTTATTTTCGCCTTTTGCGAACTTAAATGTCGTGTAAACATCGTAGCCTTCTGCTCCGATTAGATTAATTAACAAACTCGCTTTCACGTCTGACGTTTCTTTGTGCACTCCAGAAGCCTTGAGAAACACCTCAAACTGTTTGAACCATCTCCGCCACGCGTCGGCACGGTCCGCGGGTCCACCTTGTAAACACAGTTCGGACGGAGGACGTGCGTGTTCCATGTTTACAAAACATATATTTACACTGCAACGTCCTTTTGATGCACACTTTCACCATATAAAAGTTCTAAATTACATAATTTTTTATAATTATTCGCGACCGCTGTCAC
The DNA here is from genome assembly GCA_039645545.1 of Dendrolimus houi. Classification (NCBI taxonomy): domain Eukaryota; kingdom Metazoa; phylum Arthropoda; class Insecta; order Lepidoptera; family Lasiocampidae; genus Dendrolimus; species Dendrolimus houi. The sequence goes on along the minus strand of CM077136.1, from coordinate 1,810,968 downwards.
CGTGTTGTGAATAAAACACCGGTTCGACCAAGACTGCCTTATTCGCAACTACCTTCATTCGTACAATACATTAATATACCACAGATGCTCCCTAGATGCTAGAGGGCCCCTGCAGTGGTATTTCAGGGAGGTCATGCGCATACCTGCGCCTCCGGGCTCCCGACTAACGTCGGCACCCGCGAGACGCATGCGCACAAAACTCCGGGGGGATACAGTAAAGTGCATCAACGTGGATGCTCATCGCTCTGATGATCTGACCGCAATGATCTTCGCTCGTGACGACCAACGAGCCGCCTTGGACCGCGTACTCACTAGCGAGTTATATATAACATTAACCGCGGAGTGCTCTAGTGTGTAAATGTAAAACAATCTTCGCCTTCTTCGCTTAACGCACTAATTATTTTATTTTATAAAATTAATTGATTAATTAAAATTTTATATAATTTTTTCAGGAGGTGGTCGAGAGCACCATTCTGAGCATGAAGAGGAGCATGCCGAACATGGAAAGAAGGCATATGAGGTACTTATATAAATCTTTTACTTGACTTTAAACAATGACAGCACTTTATATACGAAATTGTTTTCGTTTATTAAAAAAAATTAGAGACTGACCTTGAGAATAAATTATTTCATCGTGATCCCCAAGTTATTAATGTTGACACATCTTAATAACCATAATAGCAGTCGATAATTTAATTACATAGTTATTTTATGTACGTTACACTTTATAAATAATTGTTCAAGACAATGTCTGTTAATATTATCATAGCAACGAAATAACTGTATAATAAATAGTAATCGATTAAGATTTTATAATTAAAAACATATTAAATTATAATAATAAGTTCCACTGAAGATTATTTTTTGAAGCTCACATATATTAAGTTAAAATTTAAGTTACATCGTATTCTACGTACACCGTTTCGCAACGTGTTATCGCTACTTAAGGAGAAGTATCGGCAAGAAACTCCCCAGAAACACTTCTAGCTAAAAATTATTTTAGTATTACTGCACAATAAGTTTTAATTCAAATTAACACAAAAAATTCAATTTTAAAGTTAATATCATATGTATGATAAATGTGAAATTATTAAGTGTTTTAATATCCGAATATAATCTATCCAAAAACTTGTAAGGCCTTTAACTAGAATTATTATAAAGCACGGTAAAAAATTAAGAAAAACTTGATTTCTCGCGGTCTACTTACGAATAATCAAAGTAGCGTAGTAGTAAGATTTTCATTTTACTTTAAAATATTAGAAAAACACAAAAATCTGTATTAACCTTCAATGCGCTTTAAAATCCCCTAATTTTATCTAGACGATGTACCGTCCCCATGTAGGCCCCTAGCGCTCACATAGGGTTATAATCGCCCACTTTGAGAAAGATAAAAACCAAATGTTGTTAATAGTGACGCCATGTGAATTTTAAATATGAAGTGCAAAATATCAATGGTGCATTTCTTTTGTGTTGACTTTATATGAGCTTCGTAACATATACAATAATAAAATTGTTATAAAAGGTTGCTGAGGATATCTCAACGAAGAAAATTAGGCAACAACATGTCGGCTTCTGGAAACCAAACAATTGGTATTTACCTTATAGTTATGACGTAAGTTTAACGTTCTGCGTCTGTGATAACTTGAGCTAACTCTTTAACAACTCGCTTGATATTGTTTCTCAGAGACTGAAAGTATGAAAGGGTTATTGAAATGGGAGTAATAGTAGGTAATAAAATTAACGGAGCGCTTAACTCTTTTATGAAGAGCCAGAAAGTGTCTGTAAATGCCAGCCTGGCTGTCAATCAGAAGGTTTTTGTACCGACACTAATGTATGGCATTGAAAATTGTTTATGGCAGAAGAAACATGAAAATATGATAAACACAGTGGAAATGACAGCTTTGTAAAGTATTATATGATGATAGACATGATGATGATTTGTGTGAGGTTAGATATAATCGATATGACAATTTAATAAAGGATCATTGTGGACTGAAAGAAGATGTATTGACCCATACATATATATTACTATATCTGTTTCCCATAGGGCTAGGCAGAGACAATGGATTTCTACTTGCAACGATACTGACAAACAACTTTCGCTTCGTCTTCTTTCATTTACCATTTCATACAGCCACGTTTATTTAAGATACTTCTTACCTAAACTCTCTTTAACACTTCTGTTATTAGATCAGGGATTCTCAAAGTGGTCAATATCGACCCCCTAGGATTGAAATCGGTTTTCCAGGGGTCGATATAATTGAAAATTTTGGTCGTCGACGAGGTCTAAAAATTGACCCCTATTAATTGACACAAGTTCTCATTTGCAATTTTCAAGATACTTTATAAGTTGTATTACGTGTAGAATTTTTTTTTAAATATTTGCCTACATAATTATTTTTACGTATTTTATATTAACAATTATTAATTGCACTTGTTATTTACTGAATTTTATGTCTATTTATATTGTTAAATTTTGATGAGAAAATAATGTTAAGTTTACTAACTCAACCAACCGCAAAGATTTTAAATTGGTAAATATTTTGTCTCGAATACGAAAGAGACTAGAGATGGGATTGTTAAAGTAATTTGGCTATGAGGGTCTGAGGTATTAGTTCATTTTGGAAAAGGGTCTCTTGCACAAAATAGTTTGGGAATCGCTGTATTAGATCATGCTATATATGTCGAGGTCTACTTCTTCTACTTTCATTCATTCTCTCTACATACTGATGTAGAGAGTAGAGATAACAGTTGAAAAGGGAATGTTAAGGTGACTTGTGCGTGTAGAGAGGTTTTGTATTTGTTATTTGACTACAGAACTGTAAAAACAGTTTGACAACATTCTAACTACTGCCTATTCTATTACAATACAATAATAGTCATCGATGTTTAGATAACATCTAAAAATATTACAATAGTAATCTTATTCTCAAAACATTTAATTGTTTGATAACAATACTGAAATTATTTTTTGCAGTGTAGCTGATTTCATAATCTATTCCATGTATCATAATAGGTGATATCATTTAATAAATTTGTTGACGTTGGCAACGACTCTGGTGTTGCAAACGTCCATAGGCGTGAGTGACCACTTTCCATCAAGAATGTGTAGCGCATGTGCAGGTAGTTTCTTTTCGCGCGTCCTATATATTGCACAGGTAAAGTCCGCACTTAGGCAGTTGTTATCCAACCTCCAGGACCGTAACAAGTACGGTGGCGACTTGGCGAGTTTTCATTTTAATATTTTGTTTTGAATTTATGTTTTGTAGCTAATCAAAATTTAAGGTCTCTGCCCACTACACCGTACCATACTATGACCGTGCCAGGAACCTATCCCAAAAAAAATATTCTTTGTTTTAAAAACTATTAGACTATGCCCATTAGTCCGTTCCGTCAATGACCAATCCGTCGCGTGCCAGGCAAGGACCGTCAACAATAGTCGGCGAGAATATTCTACTGGTGCCGCGGCCGCTACGCTACGTGCATGACACATGACGTTGTCAAAACGGCCATAATACGGGTATTAACCGGGTATGATGACCGTCCTAAGCCCATTTATGCCGCTTGTTGTAGTAGTTTTTAAACACAGTACCTACAAGTTGGTCTAATAGAGAAAGGCTTTGAAAATACTGTTACATGCCGTCAAAGATAAGCCGCACAGCCTATTGTAAGCGCAGCTTATTATCCTCCCGGATTAGGGAATCCTTTGTGTTTTGAATTTGTAACAGGCTATTGTTTTTCTACTTGATTTATAAACATCATTAGCGTCGAACTAATCCTTATTGTTATTGTTTTGGACTTTATGGACGTTCGCAGGTGTGCAAATTAATATTTCTTAGAAACTCAGTGTGCGCGGCCAATTTCTTTGTACTGTGTAGTTAGTATAAGACGATGCCCGAATGTAGGGGTGGGCAGTCAAGCAACGGCTACGAAACGAGTAAGACGGTCTCTAGTACTCTCGATTAGCAATATAAACGACGGACTTTGCACGTTCGAATTGTATCGAATCGTGCAGTGTGAACTGGTTGCAACCAGTTTTATTTGTATTTCTTTTATACGTGTTTATAGAGTTCTAATAAATTCTATAGTAGTTCCAACGGCATTTTTAATTTGACTCCTGTAACTTGTAACAATACTATTCTTTTCGATATGTCTTGACTGCATAATATTTTCATTAGTATACATAAATAACATCTTTTCTGTTATTATTATTATTTTTATACGTTGATTGTAATTAAATTTGATTTAACTTGTTTCAGCGTGGGTTGCATGACTTTTGTGATTAAGGATGTGGGCATTGAAATTCAGTGCTGTGCTGGACAAAAATTCGGCACAGCAAAAAACTGAGTGCTAACTTCATTTTGCAAATTGCGGCACACATTTTCATTGCTATTGTTATTATCATAAATTATTGTTAACCGTCGCATTTTCATAAATACATATTTTCTTTCTTCCTTTCTTTACCGATATGATACGTGGATTATACGCAGATGCTGCTCGGATGCTACGGACACCAAACCCGTTATGCACGGATACGATACACTATTGATACGTTCTAGTGGATAGTAGACCGTGTCGTACGTTTTACTCTGCCGGATACGTTCATAGCACGGTCATTGTATGATCCGGTGTAGTGGACAGACACACTTAAGTACATTAACTATGTTTAAGTGCAATATTTTTAATATTGTCATTATTATATCCTCTATTTCACGAAAAAATTTAGAAATCATGTATAAACGTAATATAATATTACATTTATGGAAGAGCGGGATCTTCTGTTACAAGCAGGTTAAAAGAAGGTCCCTAAAACAGGATAAAAATTGTACAAGTGTTTATAAACGGTATATTGTACAGATGACGTTTTAGAGCAGAAACGCATAAAGAAATAATTTATTCAAGATAAAAAAAGATAAAGCAAAGAGAAAAACAGAATGACTTAAAATTGGTCCTCTACATAGTATGTAATTTTCAAGATATACGTTTATTTACATCACAATATTAACCTAATAACTTTATGCCTACTAATTATATTGTATTCTACGTATAATCTCGTAAGTCTGAAGTAGAATACTGAGCCTAGGTCATCAACCAACTTTTATCCCTCTCATCGATAAAGAATCCAAAATAAAGCTGATAAGCTTAACAAAATCTTTTATCACATTTCACTGTGTTTTTAGAGTAAACTCATCACAAATGTACCAAAAACAGTCTGTAGAATTCTTACAAGTGCGCGGCATTTTATAACCTAAAATTGAATGAAATTCATTTAAAAAACAAATTAATTTCTATTTTATATTATTATCTCTGTTCATAAAAAAATGGATAACCTACACATAAAATACTTAATATATATATAAGTCGATGGGTAAGGTGCCCAGAAGGCTGGCAACGTTACCTGGTTGGATTGCTATACTTGATCCGTTGTCCGAAGTAGGAACTAGTCCTCTAATCACCTGAATAGCCGAATAGGCGTTTTGAGAGCTCTTTGTAGAGGTTCATAGCCTCAGGACCCTACAGTCCCAGCGTCTCAACAGCATATAGTAATAATAACAGCCCATAAACGTCCCGTTAATGGCTGTGCTTTGCCAAGTGAAAATTTATTCAAATAGCATGTTATGTGACATTTTGTTTGCGGTATTATTAATTTACTTGCAGTGAAGATAATAAAAATCTCGAGCAAAGTTGTACTGTATGTTAATTTAAAAACTTGGCATAATTACTTCAAGTACCTCTAATATGTGTTCTCGAAGCCATTTTTTTTGTCTTTTTCTATAACGACGTGTATGTGACGACAACCTAGACAACGTTATTCTATTCGTAAATGGCCGGTATCTTACCAACCGTTCATTTGCCTTACTTATTAAAAATTGACATAAGCTCCGTACAAGCAATGTCAAAACTCAACTGATGGTAAGTCAAGTGCACTCACTTGACTTACACGCTCGCCTGGGTGAATATTATGAAATCGTAAAGACAATAAAGCCGCTGATAAATCACCAGAAAGCCCGTGAAGGCCATCGGATGCCGCAGACTAGCCAGCTAGAACCGTTGTTGAGAGATCACCGTTACGCGGATATACTCTAATGGCTCCAAACCCCGCCACCAACGATTGTCGCACGTCTAGTAGAAGTCGGAGCAAAGAGGTTTTCACCGGGGCTCAACCTCCTCCCCACCTCTAATGACCAAAGAGGAAGAAGACCACAACTTGACATACCATCGGTCGAATTTTGTAAGATATAAAAGCCGGTCACAAATGTGTAGGTATTTATTAATAACTATTGTGCAATAATAATAATAAATACTTCGCAAATTTAGAAGATCTGAGAGTAATATTTTAAAACTATGTTAATTTTCTTTGAACATTAAATAATTTTACAATGATTTAATTTTATAAAAAAAGTGCAACACATATACATATATAAAAGTGAGTATGCAAAGTAGGGGTAAGAAAACAAAGTTTGTAAGTCAATTAGGATGTCTGACGATTGTAAAACCGTTACCGTGATTCCCAGAGGATTTTAATTAACATTAAACAAGGGACCTGGCTTTTATTACGAATAAGGTTTTCATAATAGTGTGGCGAGCGATGGTGGGACGATCTAGTTCGTTTAAAAAGTTTCAGAAAAATGTAGAAGGTTATGGAAGAAAAAGACAAGGACAAATACATTTTAGAAAGGGATAGATGTTGAACAAAAGCATAACGAAATTCTAGAATAGAAGGTTCAGGAAGGTAAAGCCACAGATAGATGTTTAGAAAGGGATAGATAATGAACAAAAGAATAGCGTAAAGAAGATGTTCGTAAGGGGCCATCCATAAATTACGTCACATGTTATGAGGGTAGGTCGAGAAAGTGTGACATTGAATGAATTAATGAATGAAAACATTTTATTGTTTACCAAAAATTAAAACTAAGTACAGTAAATGTTGAACAAAGGGCGGCCTTATCGCTTAAAGGGATCTCTTCCAGGCCACCCCCTAAACTAAGGACAATATTAAGACAACAGTGGCAGTAAAGACAAAAAATAACAAGAAACATTCCAAAAATAAGTAAACAAAAAATAAAATAATAATCTATACACAAAAATAAGATATATCATACTATAATTATATAGAATCAGCAGCATATTTTAGACTTGCGAGAACCAAAGATATTTAGTAGAATATCTTTGCTCCAGAATCCAAAGTCCAATAACAATGAAGTTTATATCGGACTATTATGAAGCTGTACTGAATCAAAAGCAAAAAGGATTATCACAAAATCGATTTGGAAACAAAAAAGTTATGACTGAACATATAAAAAAAATTAGACGATGAATTGAGAATTTGACTTTTTTGAAGACGGTTAATAAAGACTACTTGGTATGTTCTTCGGCATTCACTTCCTATTGCAATACGTCATAAGGTATCAAAGTAAAGGAATGAATAAATACGAAGAACAAGCATTTGACAGGCGTCGGAATCCAATATTTCTTAAAAACTTTCTTCAGTGTTGATTTTTTCATGGCTTTTCAATTACTTGTCCTTTTCATTAAGAAGCAGTCCACCTGTTCCAATTATTTTTTTTCGTTTACATTTCTTGGTCGTCTTTATTATAATTTAAACTTAATTTGTCGGTATGTATATTATACTATATATATTGTTACGAGCTACATACAGGACTCGAATTAAAAATGCCGTTGGAACTACTATAGAATTTATTAGAACTGTACAAACACGTATAAAACAAATACAAATAAAACTGGATGCAACCAGTTCACACTGCACGATTCAATGCAATTCGACACGCGCAAAGTCCGCCGTCTATATCGCTAATCGAGAGTACTACAAACGTCTTACTCGTCTCGTAGTCGTCGCTTGACTGCCCCACCCCTCCATTCGGGCATTGTCTTATATTAACTATACAGTACAAAAAAATCGGCCGCGCGCACTGAGTTTCCGAGCAATAGTTTTTGCACACCTGGTTATCTATTCCTGCAAACGGCCAATAAAGTCGAAAATAATAACAATAGGCTATTGTCTAACTGCAAATACGAAGTAATAAAAATAACTCCGAATGCGGGAGGGGCAATAAACAATATGCGCGCATTTCTTTGTCTGTATGTGACAATAGGAATGCAGGTGGCCCAACTTGTAACAATATACACACACATATATATATATATATATATATATATATATATATATATATATATATATATATATATATATATATATGTGTGTGTGTATGGGAATGATGCGATGGCCGGGAATAGGCAAAGGGACGTGGAAGAAAAAACAAGGGAAAAGCAACTTACCTCGCTATCAGTCCACTGCCACACTGCACTCGTCCCCCTGGGATTCACACACTCACTAGGATTTGCTTAAGAGAATTAAAGTTATTAAATTAAAATGTTTTCTTTGTGTCGTGTTCCAACTATCATTTCACTATATATTGCGGTGACAGCATTGACATGAAGTTGAATGTTTGTCTTGTTTTGCGCATTCTTCATTTGAAAGTTTATTCTTTTCTTGATGGCGAGGTCGGGGAGGAAGAATTTATAAGGAGGTGCTCCTCGGCGCAACCATATCTACATATTGTTACGAGTTACGGGACTCGAATTAAAATGCCGTTGGAATTATTATAGTGTTTATTAGAACCATACAAACACGGATAATACAGCTACAAATATAACCGAACACAATAAGTCCAAACGTAATGCAGAAGATCGTAATTCAATAACACGCGCAAAGTCCGTCACTAAATAGAATATCGAATGTACACAAGTCTTGCTTCGCTCGTGGTTATCGCTCGACTTCTCGTCCCTCAATCGGGGCATTGCTTTTTACTGCACAGATGCAATATGTCTGCCCGGCCGCGTGGACCGAATTTCGTAGAATCAGTTTGTAATTTAAATCCAACACACCTGGCTAATGACAAAAAAGATTACAATACACAATAGGCTGTTTTCTAATCACAAATTTTAAATACAAAGTAAACAAAAGAAGTCCGATGCTGAACGGTAATAAAACGTGTTTTTACAGGTATGCAGGTGTGAATTTGTTTCTGTCAGCGTCTAGGTCGTACCAATATTAATACGTGAAGCAAAAACTTTGTACCCCTATTTACGAAAATTGCGCAGACGGAGGAGTATGAAATTTCGCACACTTATAATTTATATAGTTTATAAAAAATACATAAATCAATAAAAAATCCCATTACACACACTACCATGTATTTGGCACACACGCGTATATATACTCTTTCGTTTATTGTTGCCCTGACGAAATCTGTCATTATAGAAGTATAGTCTTTGCCATTAATTATTGTGGTCGAATTTTGAGCACGGGCGACCACTAGTATATATAAATAATAGTGCAACATCCGTCCGTCCTAGGGTGCAGTTGTCTGGCATATGCTGGACTGCACCTACTTGGTACCATGGCGAGACTTTTTTTTTGGTGTATACCTACATCGTTTAATTCATCGTCATGTGTCTCGCTATGTGAAGACTAAACAAACGTTTATCTTTCTTTTTTTCGTATTGTATGTATTGTATTTGTTTTATTTATACCAATATTGGTTGGTTGGCGTAAGTTAAAACACTCATTATCATGAGTGTTTTAACTTACTTAAACTTAGCTCACCACCTTAGGGGTTAGAATTTACAAAAACGCCGATACACGTGTACCTACATTTATTTCTAACCAGATGCAAGAATATAAAATTTCGTGCTTCTTCGTGATTGGAATACGTAGTATTATTTGTAAGAGACTCTTTGATGACACCCGTGATCAGAGGGCTGGTTCGTATTTCGCACTGTAGTGGAACATTTACTAGCCAATAGATGGCGCTGTACAATAATTGAGGTCGCAAACAATTACCGAAACGTACAAAGAATATAGGAGCATACCATCTCGCTCCTCCACTGTATACGGGGCACTCGGCATAACGAATCACCATTGCCATACAGCATGGCAATTAGTTTTGTGTAATCTACTGACAATGTTTTATTTCTCGCAGGGTTACCATGAGGATACGAAGGCCGCAAAAGGTCATCATGAAAAGGAGAATCACCTTGGTAAATATGAAGACCGCGGCGGCATGGACAAGGAGCACCACCACGAGACCGGCCACTACGGCACGCATCATCACGAAGAGCATGGCAAGAAGCATGCCAAGGTATGAATGAACTATTAAAAATATGACGAAAGACAAAGGAATAACCATTGACAAGGATACAAAAGAGGTTCCTTAAATAATTTTACTATAGAAAAAATCCAGTATTCTCGTGATTATATTTAGATCAAAGTAAGAAGTATCATTTTTTACCACTTAAGGATCGACGGGATATATTTGTTATCAAATTAAAATTCTAAACTGTTTATTCAAAATAAGTTCCACTGAAGAACCCCATTTGAAGGTCATACTTATGAGTCAAAATTTAAATTTACTTCCTAATCTATGTACACCGCTTCGCAACGTGTTATCGCAGTTCAAAGAAGAAGCGGCAAGAAACTCCCCAGCAACACGTCTAGCAATTGTTTTTGTCATAATTATTTATCTATCTCTGGCTCTTATTTTTAAAAATACATATAGAAGTTGTATTACAATTTTTATAATATATATAAAATACTTTTCAAAGAATGAATGGAGTTGTAACAAACAAAAACCATTGTCACCGTCGCAATAAACATACTAAGAATTCATAATGCGACAAATCTCCATAGATTTCTTACATGTTATGCAAAATTGGACATAGACTGGAGCAAGCGGTATAATGTTGATCCACTTGGGACTTTTCCGTTACTAGCTTTATAGAGTATTTGTATGTCTGCGTGTTCTTTAGTCAATATATATTCGTAAAAATCTCTTATTGGCCGTCTGATAACAATTATAATTTCTTATTCATGTGTATTAATTACCTGTATGTTTTCCATCATTAAATTAAAAGATGCAAGCTGCTTTTGAAAGGCGCACGTCGTTGATACTATACCTATAAGACGCGCGCAGGTTTGCCGATGACTACTATTATTGTATGATTACATTGTAGATGTATTTCTTTTATTGCAGCAGTTCAGCAGACAGGCAGACGGCCCACTTGTCGGAAAGCGGTTACCATCGCCTATGGACATTTACAACACCAAAGGTGTTACAAATGTGCTGCTGCTCTCTTAAAGGAGACTGGAACCTGGTCACTGATGCCGGAACACAACACAAGGTTGTTATGGCGGCATACTCTAGACCAGGGGTGGTCGCCATCCAGTCGAGCAAATACCCCACCAACTGGCAAAATTATTTTATTATATGATTACTATTATTTATGTAATCTTTTTTGTCAACCCTACTAACCATCGACGCGTGACATCATGAGGTTATCGGCAAACCTTCTGTGCACGGATAGTATGTAATATAAGTCCATAAACCTCCCACTGCTGGGCTTCTGTCTCAATTTGGGCTCGGAAACAGTGATTCCCGAATAACGATGAGGTGCTGGTTTGGTCCTAAGTGGGTAGACCCATATCTTATGACCTTAAGCGGGCGTGTTCCTTGAAAGAAATGAATAAATATAACCAAAAAAAAGCATGACTCTACAATTTAAAAACACATCTTACAGACTTTTCAGACCGCATATATATAGCATCTTATAGTCCAAACTCTAAGGTCGCGGGTTCGAATCTTGGCCGGCACGCATGCACCACTTGGGCAGTATTCTGACCTAATGTGCATATGGATACAATAACTATGTGATAACAACGGTGAAGGAAAACATTGTGATGAAACCTGCACATCGAGAGACTTGGTATCAATTTTTTATTTTGTTGAAAATAAAACTACACAGCAAAAGAATTTAAAGGGAGGTGATCTTCAGGTTTTAGCCAAAAACACCATTTGACCTTTATTTTAGTATGAGGAATCAGGGAAGCATGCGAAAGGGCACAGCACGAAAGGCAGCCACGACATCCACAAGAAAGAGGAGTACGAGAAGAAGGTGGAATTCTTTGAAGAAGAAGGAGACTCTGCAGACGAGGAGAAACACGGAGGACACAACCATGAGAACGAACATTCTTCGGTTTGTACAAAGTTTTCTATTATATAGAATGTGTAGTTTTCTAGTATGTAAATGTGGATGGCATGGATAGCTTTCTAGATAATGTCCAGTTTATGATAATCCATTTTACCGGATAAAAACGGTACGCAAAGTCATAACTAACTCCGTTGACCGAGCGGCCCTTTCACTGTCTCTTGGCTTCGGGAACTATATGTTGACCAGGGATATAAGCCAAGCGACCATGCAAAATTTCATTTAAATCGGTCCCGTCGTTTCGGAACCTGTACAAACAGACAGACAAACACACAATCAAAAACTTTGAGAAAAATCTAAATGAGTTCTATTTCACTTCTCACATCCCCCTGACTCGGTTTTTAGCATTTTTTTTCATTGTACAGAAATTTCATCTCTACAATTTTACTATATGTATAGATTTTAAAATTATTATAAGTATGTAATATCCATAATTTATTTTCTATTTGGTATAAATTAAAGTGAAATACAATAAGCAAAATATATAACTAACATACATATATTTATCCCTGCATATGGCAGTAAGATAAACAAAGATTTTGGCGGAGAAATATGTTAATTAAAATTATTTTTATAAAAAAGTCGTGTTAGTTACACCAGTTATAACTCAAGAACGGCGGGACCAATTTTTACGATATTTGTATTTTTGGAATTGTCATTTTCCGAAATAGGATAATAAGTATTAAAATATGATATTAATCAATAAACAAAATACCATTAAAACATCAGTCACAAGATCAGTCTAGCCATTCATGTGTTATGATCTTTTGAGGCCGGTTTCGGCAATGGTGACTGCATTTAAACTCATTTTCATTTGACTGAGTTAGGTGAATAATTTTTGTGTCTTCAAGTGGGTGGGTCCCAGGATGGTTTAGAAAGTTTAGATTAACAATTGGTCTCGGTTGATGGCGCTGCAATCGGTTTCTAGATTTTTATTTTTTAAGGGCAAGACAGCGTCTGCTAGTAATTTATAAAGGTTTCGTAAAGTCAGACGCTTTTGAACATTAACCAACAAAAATAATTTCTAAACAATTTGACATCAATATAATTGATTCACTTACAACACGACAAGAAGAACTCGCGAAATTGTTGGCCAACTGTTTTATAGATGTGAAACCATTTCACACTTTGATGGTCGTGTAATTAATTAACTTGGATATAGAGTGTGATGATTGTAAAAACATAGTGAAACGGATGCTAACGAAAAAATGTGGATTGAATTTTGTTGTTGATAAAATTGTTTACGAAATGAATACAGCAATTACTTATTATCTCTCAATCCCAACTACTATTAATATAAATGCAAATCTAAGTTTTTTAAGAGTTCAATAATTAAATGGCTATGCATTTAGAAAACTTTAAAAAAACCCATTAAATATTAAAAATAAACTAAATATAGACAGATAAATAAAATGAAAGTATCTGTTTGTAATGTTAAAATAAATATGTGAAAAAAATCAGACGGGATAGTTTGGACCAAAAATCCAATTTTTAGATTTTTTGTTTATCTGTCTGTCTGTATGTTCCGGCTAATCTCTGAAACGGCTTGACACATTTTTACGGGACTTTCACTGATAGACAGCTGATGTTATAAGAACTAACTTAGGCTTATTTTTTTTAGGCTTGCGAAAAAAAATTTCACGCGTTTGAAGTCGCGGGCACAACTAGTTATACATAAATATACAAACATACTTAAACTTCTAAATACAAACTTGACTTAAAACAATTAAATTTAAACTTAGACAGCGGGAAGCGTACCCAGAAGGCTGGCTACATTGCCACGCTGTATAGCAATGCTAATTCTCTGGGCAAAATGTGAGACAGCCTTCTTGAACACGGATATTCAAACAATTTCTTATAAATATCCTTAAAGAAATTATTTTTTGAAGTAGAACTTCTTTGTAATCGTTGTGATTTTAAACTCGATGAAACGAAAAAGCGACACTGAAAAGAGATGGACACATAAATCTACAGGACTACGCCTGCGTGAGAATGAGATAGAATAAGTTATATTTAATCATTTAAACACCATGCTCATACAGATAGAGTTGGAAATTATCTTGAAGTTTTTCGTTAATTCTTCAAATTTCGTGTTTTAAAGCTTAAATATTTTGTTTGTTACGCTTTAACTACGCAGCAGATTTTCATGAAATTTTGCATACATGTTGTCAGTGTTACAGAAAAGGAGTCGGGTAGCCTGTAAAATAAAGTAATTCATAAATAAAATTTGAGACGTCTGCGTTCACTGCAAGGTCTTAATTTTCTATTGCATCGCCATTTTCTAATGTGAATAGCTAAGTAACTTGAGGAAGGACAATTTAGCCAAAATTTATTTTTTTGCATAAAAATCTTAACTTGGGATATTTTCATCTCAGTGCGTTTGAAGGTTGGTTAAAGTAAAAAAATAGCCCATTAAGGGTAACTCTTTTATATTATTAGATATAAAAGCGTAGACTCTTGCGCAGTTTTAGAGATACTCAGGAACTATGGTGTTGCCTTTTTAAATTTTTAACTGAATTGAATAATTCGCTGGAAATACATTTTTCACTTTCAAGTATAATTTTTGTTACTTGTATTGATGTTAGGGTGCCAATTATTTTACGTGTAAAAGTACAATTCAGAAGGACTTAGTTACATAAAAACTACTCCCGGATAAACATACTAAAAAAATTAAATAAAAATATTGAACGCCGATGTGGTCGAAATTTTCCAAACAATCACAAAAAATTGCTTACTCGAAAAAAAACTATTTTGCTTTACTCTTTATTGTACACAAAATAGTTACATATAAAACTACAAAATAGTGGCGTATGTAAATAAAATGTACAAATGCGAGCTGAACCCTAAAAAGAGTTTTCTTCTAGCAAACCTATGGGTGTGGCGGGAATGGGAAAACAAGAGGCAGCCACAGCCAGGTGGTAGGGCATTTGCCTGACTGGACGGCTACCACCCCTGGTCTAAAGTATGTCGCCATAACAACCTTGAGTTGTGTTCCGGCATTAGTGACCAGGATCCAGTCTCCCTTAAAGAGCAGCAGCGCGTTTGTAGCACCTTTGGTGTTGCAAATGTCCATAGGCGATGGTAACCGCTTTCCATCAAGTCGGCTGTCTGCCTGTCTGCTGAACTCCTGCAATAAGTATTAAGTTCTTATACGTAAATGTACATTAAATTTACTTATTGAAAATATTTTTTTACATAATAACATGCACACAGATATACATAAACTTACATACACATACATGTATATGTATTCATGCCTAATATATACATATACATATTTTTATTATTGAAAATAACATATTATGCCAACTGCGAACGATCAGGAAAATGTGAAAGGAAGCGGAGAGAACAAACAAACGGCTGAAATAATAAAAAAAGACACAGCGAGGGTCTGCCGATTGTATCATTTATAAGAAGTTGCCTTACTTTGATAACAAAGCATCGAATTCGTGGATTTGCAAGTAATGTCTTCATAGATTGTGGTTAACAGAGATTGTGATTAAGCAATACTGTCTAGACACTATTCTTACCGATTGAAATGTTTTACAAAATCATAAACAATGAGATCTGGTTTTCGGTCATCATCATCCGAACGTTAAATCCCGGTTGCGATCGGAGCGTTCACTCCAAATTCAAATTTAAAAGTTTTTGTTCAAAACTAGCTGCACCCGGCAGACGTTGTCTTGTCCTTAAAAAATAAAAATCTAGAAATCGATTGCAGCGCCATCAACCGGGACCAATTGTTAATCAAAACCATTCTCGAATCTACTTGAAAAAAACACAAAAAGAAATACATCAAAATCGATTTACAGACTCGAGTTCCATACCCTTTTTTATAACTTAATTTTGAAGAAAGTTTTAAGTATATAAAGACGCTTCTTAGTAATTTATGTTTTTGTGTGTGTCAATTATTCAATCATATGTGTTGTGGTGTAACTTACGAATAACTTATTATATTAATTTACTCTAATTTTAATACTAAACTTATACTAA
The DNA here is from genome assembly GCA_039645545.1 of Dendrolimus houi. Lineage (NCBI taxonomy): Eukaryota > Metazoa > Arthropoda > Insecta > Lepidoptera > Lasiocampidae > Dendrolimus > Dendrolimus houi. Next base: position 1,794,909 of record CM077136.1, on the reverse strand, counting down.
TGTAGAGTGTATCTGTTACGTGCTGGTGTTATGAGGAAGTGCATGTGCAGTGTGTGCCTTATGTCTATACTTATATATATTATCCTAACTAGTGCCATGTGTGTTGTTTTTCCTTTCTGTGTCTGGGTTTTTAATTTTTAGGCTCTTTGTGTGTCTTGGTTTGTTTGTGAAGTGTGCGTGTAATGCAATGCGGTGGTAGTGCGCATTGGTGTGAGTATGTGTATAAGTTTTGTTGTTAGTTGTGTGTTTGTGATTTTGTGTGGTGTTATAAAGAGATGTTCAGCGGCGCCACCTACCGGGTCTAATCGTGAATCTAAACCGACGGGACCCACTTGAATACACACAAAAATAATTAACCTAAATCAGACAAATGAAAATGAGTTTAAATGCAGTAACCATTGCCGAAATCGGCCTCAAAAAATCATAACAAATGAATGGCTAGACTGATGTATTTTTAATGATATTTTTTTATTGATTAATATCATATTTTAATACTTATTATCCTATTCCGGACGAAGACGATTCCAAAAACACAAAAGTCATAAAAATATATCCAGCCGTTCTTGAGTTATAAATGGTGTAACGAACAAGACTTTCTTTATATATATACATACATTAAGACAAAATTCAAATCTACATTTTTTTAATACATATAGAAGTGGTATTACAAATACTTTTCAAATAATGAATGGAGTCATAACAAATAAAAATACATTGTTACGAGCTACAGGACTCGAATTAAAAATACCGTTGGAACTACTATAGAATTTATTAGAACTGTACAAACACGTACAAAAGAAATACAAATAAAACTGGATGCAACCAGTTCACAGTGCACGATTCAATATAATCCGAGCGTGCAAAGTCCGTCGTCTTTATCGCTAATCGAGAGTACTAGGGAACGTCTTACTCGTTTCGTAGTCGTCGCGCCACCCGCCCCTCCATTCGGGCATCGTCTTATACTAACTACACAGTACAAAGGAATTGGAGGCGCACACTGAGTTTCTAAGAAATATTAATTTGCACACCTGCGAATGTCCACAAAGTCGAATACAATATCAATAGGGATTAGTTCGACGCTAATGATGGTTCTAAAACAAGTAAAAAGACAATAGCATGTTTTTCTTAATTACAAATTCAAAACACAAAAGAATAACTAAATCCGGGAAGACAATAAGCTGCGCTTACAATAGGCAGCTGTGCGCTTATCTTTGACGGCATGTAACAATATTAACACTGTCACAATAATGACATACTAAAAATTCATACTGCGACAAATCTCCATAGATTCCTTACATATTATGTAAAACATAAACGTTAATATGACGTCCTTTGAGGATCGTCCAGGATCTGCGTTCCTACTTTTACTTACTTACTTCAAGCTAGCATTTCTTGGGCCGTCCCCTTCGATCAGTACCTGACCGGTACCAGAAATCTGATTTTCAGTATATTATTATATAATAATAGTCCAAATGTCCCACTGCTGGACTCGGGCCTACCGTTATAAGGGAACGGACAGTATACCCGCCACGCTTGTCCAAGGCGGCTTTGTGTACGGGACGCATGCGCTAGCCATTAGGACACCACGACTGATTTTTAGTATTCGTTGCTAAAAGAACTGAAACCCTTACAATTGAAATCGTCGATTCCCAAAGTGGTCTATAACGACTCCCAGGGGTCGTCTTTGAACTTCAAGGGATGCATTTTAGTGAAAGAAAATTGGCGGTCCACGCTATTGGGTCATTTAATCACACTGCGACTATAATGATAGCTTCAATAAATAAAATAATACATATACAAGTGAATTTTCCAAGCGAGCCTTCAGGGCTAAATCCTAAACTATACGAAATAATGAAAAATACTCAACGTAGTTTCGAGACCGATACTGATGAAAAGTAAAACGGAGTCATTCGATTTTAGAAAAATCAATCAAATGTGTAGCAATATACCAACAGATAGAGTAGCTCTAAGCATCAATTTCTGAGAAGAATTGTCACACGGCAGTAGAAAGACAAAAAAAGTATACCACGTGTATCCCTGTGTATTAAAAGTATAGATTTTCCAATTTTCATGATAATAAGTTACTTCTCTTTCGCTCGTGTGAACTCCATATTAGATAAGCAGTCTCAACGAAAATTAAATTGTGGTCGACAAGATAAAAATTTGGGAATCTTTGATTTTAAGACTCAAAACCTTTTGGCTTGGCTTTATTTTGCCCAAATTCACCCTTCGTCATCACTACATATATTTCGTTGTCAAATACATTATTAGGTACTTTGTCTTAGCAAATTACGTTGAGGGATTTATTTTACTTTTATGACTGTTTTTTTTCCAAAGTTATTATGGGTGCTAAAGTTAATGGTTCTGTTATCTCAAAACAAGAGATATATGTACTTATTGTTACGGTAAAAGTATTTTTAATGTATACATTAAAACTATAAGAAAATGTTTGTTTGTACATTGAGTTATGTATTGTGGAAAGGCATATATTAACATACTTATATAAATAAAATCAGATAATTATTAATTATCATTAAAGAGCAAGGATGAAGTTTAAAGATTCTTTTGTCTTAGCTTGCGTTGATAAAATAATGGTTAAGATAATTTATTTATTGCTCATCAAAATAATCAATTACAAAAAATGCATAATTACCAAACTTCACTTCTAGTCAATCTATTTAAAAAAAAATCTTAACTAATCTGGCGATGTAGGTGGCTTGAAAAATATGGACTGGACAATTTAAATACACTATAAATTTAATACATACATAAAGCTAGTTGTTCTACGATGATATATAGATAGAAGGCGTCAGCATAATCGGAGGCTATAAGGCCGTCACCCGCATCCAAAGCTACCCAGTAGGAGGCGCGTCGGTGTTCCACGCGCGTCCTTCTCAATCCTGAGTCAGGAGAGGCCTGCCCGGCGGGGCGGGCCCACGCCAGCCGGGGTCGCGGAAGAAATGCTCACGCACATCCCATGGCCCCGGCACATGGCGTCAGATGGCACCAAGGGGTTTTAGTGGGTATTTCGGCCCTTCTGACCGGCAAGTACCACACTCCCCCGCCAAAGTCTTCCCGGCGGGGCGTCCGCAAATGGATTTCATGGCATATTCATATATGAGAAACAGGAAGCACTCTGCAAGCATAATTTCGGTGGCAGTAGGCAAAATGTTTCTCTGCCTTCTGAAGGATATCTATGTTATGTATATTTTTACTGATTAAAATATTATGTCATTACTAGCGTTAATATAATATAGAGACACTTTATTGTCTCATGTTTCAGTTCAGAAGTGTCATAAATATCCTGTAGCAAACCCACTTTTACATTTATATTCGTCGTCAGCCAATCACAGTCCACTGCTGGATGTAGGCCTACCCAAGTCGGCTCCACTCATCATACTATTCACATTTATATATTATACTAGTATATTGTGCCACTGAAACTTCGTTCGCGTTTTCATGTCGTATTTGTTAGTAGATTGCAACGACGGCTTCTCTATTTCCAACATCTTTTTCTCTATTTTCATTTATTTCATGAATTTAGCAAACAGGCAGACGGCTCACCTGATGACAAGAGGTTACCATCGCCCATGGACATTCGTAACAACAAAGATGCTACCAACGCGCTGCTGCTCTCTAAAGAGAGACTGGAGCCTGGCCACCAAAGCCGGAACACAACTCAAGGCTGTTATGGCGGCTTACTCTAGACCACCTGGCATATAACTATATGTATTTTCTAATCGTCTATCTCACATAAACGAAGCTTTGTGTAGGATTTTTTATTCTAGTCCGTTTAGTACTTTCTATGTGGTGTTCTAGCTGGCAGACAGACAAAAATTTTGGAATTTGCTGGTTCGAACTAAATACGTTGATTTTTTGTAACTAACTGTTATGGCTTCATGAACCAAAATGAGTCCTGTCCTCCGAAATGAGAATACTTCACTCCTTTCTGTTCAACGCTGTCAGCTGCCAGTCATAGGCTTGAAGCTCGTGCAGATCAGCCTCCATTACGTCACTCCATGGATATTTTTTTTCACATTTTTTAAATTGATTGTACAAACTCAACTCTTATACAAATTCCTACAACCGGGCTGCCTGGCGTAATAGGCGACAAAGCACGGTCAGGTGGTAGGGTATTTGCCCGTCTGGATGTCTACCAACCCTGGTTTAGATTATTCCACCATAACAACCTTATGTTGTATTCCGGTATTAGTGGCCAAGTTCTAGTCTCCTCTTAGAGAGCGGCAGCACACTGGTAGCACCTTTGGTGTTAAAAATGTCTATAGATAATCCCTTTCCATCAGGTTGGCCGTCTGCCTGCCTACTACTGAACTCATGGAATAAAAAAAGAGAAAAAAATTTAGAGATCTTAGGATAGATAGGAATTTTATCTTAAACTTTCGTATATGTCTTCAAAATTGAATTAAAATTAACAGACTAATGAAATGAATTCACAAATCGTGTATTTCATTTCGATATCTCTTTGGGTTCAGAAGACACAGAGCAAGTTATAAATAAAAATATATTAAAACTTCACCCACATACAATAGACGGTAATTAGCGGAGGCGGGTAAAAGTTAATATCAGGTGGGATTCACTTAGCTCTAACTTAGCTTACTTATCTCATTTAATAGTTGCAAGTGACAGTTAAGTTTATGGTTCTCTGTAATTATATTACATTGTTGTTTATCAAGCTAGTATGCACTGCAGTATCTATATAAGTACATTATTACGTGGAGCAAAAACTTTGTACCCCTTTTTACGAAGATTGCGCGGAAAGAGGAGTATGAAATTTCGCACACTTATAGTTTATATAAAGAAGAAGCGATAAATGCTACTTTTTTATTTAAATTATGCATAAAAAAACATTGCGCACACTACCATTTATTTGACACACACGCATATATACTCTTTTTTCTTGTTCAAGTCAAATTAACAGTGTAGCCTTAGCGAAATCTGTGATTATAGAAGTATAGTCTTTGGCATTAATTATTATGGTCGAAATTCGACCACTAGTACTTATTATTCTACTAGATCGATAGATTAAACGATCCTGATTACAGTAAAATGATTCCAGCATAGGAAATGTTCTTAGGGACGGCTTTTTTTATTGCAGGAGTTCACCAGACAGGCAGACAGCCCACTTGAGGGGAGCGGTTACCATCGCCTATGGATATTTGCGACACCAAAGGTGCTACAAATGCGCTATTAGTCTCTTAAAGGAGACTGGAACCTGGTCACTAATGCCGGAACACAACTTAACTTAGACCAGGGGTGGTAGCCATCCAGTCGGGCAAATGCCCTACCACCTGGCTGTGGGTTGTTTAGTCGCCTCTTACGACAGGCCGCCTGGCCTCAGGAAATTGTACGTTTCTCCGTTCCTGCACGGATAAAAAAAATACACACACTACCATGTAATAATTGACACACGCACGCATATATACTCTTTTGTTTATTGTTCAAGTCAAATTAACCGTGTAGCCATTGATTAATTATTATGGTCGAAATTCGACCACTAGTACTTATTAATTTACAAGATCGATATATTAAAAGATCCAGATAACTGGAAAATGATTCCAGTATAGGATATATTCTTAGGGCCGGCTCGGTCGGTGTAATGCCACGCTCTCGCAGAATATGGGCGAGAAACGGTTCGCCTTGAGCTAATCGTGTTTCTTTCTTTCTTCATTGTACACAAAATAGTTACATATAAAACTATTTTGTGTTATACAAGGGCGAGCTCAACCCTAAAAAGAGTTTTCTTCCAGCAAACCTATGGGTCTAGTGTGAGTGGGAAAACAAGAGGTACGGTTGTGTACATTAAAGTTTATATGCATAAGTATATAGGTTCTTATACCTAAAGGTATGCACTACATTCAATTTACTTATTAAAAATATTATTTTACATAATAAAATACATGCATAAACTTACATACACATATATCTAAACATACCTAATATATACATATACATATATATCAGTTAATTAGAATAGATTTGCTCTCTAACTCTTCTTCTAAAGATGGTTTCCGACGAGCTGTCTCGGATCCCATGAGGGTGGGCGTTCCATGTTTGGTATGAGGATGAGTGAGTTCCGATAGCCCACTTCCCCTCCTCTATCCAAGTCCAAGTATATTTTGCGAATATATAAGGTCGGCCCGTTAAGACTAAATTAGACGAGTTTCAACTGCGACGGAGGCGTTAGTAAGTGTACTTTCGTAACGGGAATCTTTCATCGACAGACTGCGCGTTTTATGTTATTACTATTTTCTGCCTTTAGGATTTAGACTTGTTTTACTTGATTGTGTTTATGAGAACTGTAAATTACGTGCGCGTACTTCTAATACATATAGTGACATTTCCAACGACATTTTAAGTTCAAAATCCACAAATTTGTAACAATATTATTATTTAAACATCAATTGAAGTTATTCTTATTGTGGTATTGTAAAAGTAAGACTAAAGTACGGTAGGCAGCGCTCGCTCTTTTATATGTAAATAAGTTTAGATTTTATTGTAACACGTGTCATCCTAATTGGGAAAGTTACCTGTTGTTTCTTTGTTTTGTTTTTCCACTCGAGTTGTTCCGACAAAAATATATCTAAAGAAAATTATGAGAGAGTAATTTCAGGTATTTTCTAAATCTATACTCATATACTTGTCTATACTTACAAATGTTATAAATGCCAAAATTTGGATGGATGTTTGTTTCTCAATCACGCCAGAATGTCTGAATGGATCTAGGTGAATTTTGGCACAAAGATAGATTATAACCTGGAATACATTTTTAGTTCCCGTGGAATAGCATTAACGCCAGGAAAAAGCTAGTCTAGAGTATGTCGCCATAACAACCTTGAGTTGTGTTCCGGCATTAGTGACCAGGTTCCAGTCTCCCTTAAGAGAGCAGCAGCGGAATTGTAGCACCGTTGATGTTGCAAATGTCCATAGGCGATAGTAACCGCTTTCCATCAAGTGGCCGTCTGCCTGTTTGCTGAACTAATGCAATAAAAAATAAATAAAAAAAAGTCTTATATAATTGTAGAGATGGAGACACGTGTTATGTAATAAATTTTACATTTAATATAACATGTGTTAAAATAACATCTTGTCATCTTAACTTTTAACATATGATAATAGAAATAATTTTCATGATTTTCATACAATAGTTATTACCTATGAGGTCATAAGTACGTACACTCGTACAAAGTCTATGAAGGCTGTTACCTATGAGGTCATAAGTAGGTACGCTCGTACAAAGTCTATGAAGGCTGCTTGCGTCTTTCTTGTAAGTTTATAAAAAGTATTATCTCATTTTCAATTTCCTATACTTCATGACATTGAAAATGAGCTATTTAGTAGCTAAAAAGTATTTTTTTTTAAACAAAACTGACTTCAAACCAAAAATCAATAAATAAATATTTTTATTTTATTTTAATATTTTATTTTTAACAATTCTTTTACTGTTAAGGCTATACAGCTTTGGAACGCGCTTCCTGTTACTATCAGACAAGCAAAATCGCTAGCGATATTTAAAACCATGATCAAAAAATACTACCTGTCGTTGGAATATGATATTTAAATTCATCTATAAACATTTAAATATTTTGTAGATATGTATTTCTATGGTATATATACTAAGTGTATATCTATGTAATATATAAAATTTCTTCATATACATATCATTTATGTATTTATTATTAAAATGTAAGTAGTACGTACTATACGTACGTACGTATATGTTACGTATACCAACATCGCCATTATCATCTCAATTCATTCCTGGGGTTGCCTGGAAGAGATCGCTTTCTAGCGATAAGACCGCCCTTTGTACATAACTAGATATAAACAGCTAAATAAACTTGACCGACTTCAGAATTTTTGCATTCGGTTCATATTTGGCTTGCGAAAATATGACCATGTCTCTGAATTTCATGACATACTCAAGTGGCTCCATATTCGCTTCCGCCGGAATACTCACATTCTCACACTACTTTATAACATATTATTTATTCCTAGTAGTCCTCTTTACCTCAAGGAACGTTTTGAATTCCTTCGCCTTTCTACTTCCCACAATTTGCGCACTCATACATATCGTAAACTCACTATGCCTGCACACACTTCATTCTTTTATGATAACTCTTTTACAGTGTAGGCTGTCAAAATTTGGAATGCGCTGCCTCTTACTGTCAGAGAGGCCAAAACATCGCCTACATTTAAGAACGCACTCAGAAAACACTACATTTCCTTAAATAAATAAGCTTAATTCTTATACTATGATTTATTGTATGTATTTAATTTATAAAATATGTAGTTTAAGTATGTTTAATTATGATAGACCTCATAATCTGCACCACCTACATCGCCAGATTAGGTTAAACTATTCCTTAAGTTAGGTTGCCTGGAAGAGATTGCTTTAAGCGATTAGGCCGCCTATTGTTTCTACCATGACAATATTGTAATTGTGTATTTTTGAAATTGTATAGTTGGTGAGCAATAAAGTGTTATCTATCTATCTATCTAGATATAATTTTAGTCTTTAATTCATTTTTGTATTGGTATAGAATAAAGTGTTATCTATCTATCTATTTTCTATAACATTTTAAAGTCTGTGCATTTTGTTGTTGTTTTTATGTTTTACTTGGCACCGACTTGTTGTAGAAATATGTAATTTTTTTGATTTTTAGTTTCAAGTATGAGTCGTGCGCAGTTTTGCCGATGGTCGCCCCTCCCGCTTCCTACGACTGGGGCCAGGTCTTGGCTAAGTAGTAATAAGAACTGAGGCGGGAGGGGTTGTCATCGGCAAACCTTCTGCGCACGACTTATAGGGTTTGTTTTTGTTAAAAACATATTTTTACGAGTTTCAGGACTTGAATTAAAATGCCTTTGGTATTATTACAGAATTTGTTAGAACTACACAAACATGTATAGCACAGGTACAAATATAACTGAACACAATCAGTCCAAACGTAACGCGCGATTCAATAACACGCGCAAAGTCCATCGCTATATAGATTATCGAATGTACACACGTCTTGTCTCCCGAGTAGTTATCGCTTGACTACCTGTCTCTCATTTGGACCATTGCATACTGCACAGATGCAATATGTCTGCCTGGCAAGCTTCGACGCAATTTCCTAGAAATCGTAACCCGCACACCTGACTACTTATGCCTCCAAACGGTCATAAACGAGTACAATAGGCTGTTCTCCACCATAACCATAGATAAGTAAACAAAAGAAGACAATGATAAAAGAATTATAATTAGTTCAAATGCCGTCAGGTAATAAAATATCTTTCTATAGATATGCAGGTGGATTTTGTTTTTATCGGCACTAGGTCGTAACAATATTTTGAGGTTGCGGCTACTTTTCAGTAGCCGTGGTCGTAATAAAACGTATCTATGTATTAAGCAGTGGTTAACCAAGTATCTTTTGTCATAGGGCGGACACTTTAAGAAAGGCAATCTCGAAGCTGATCACCACCATCGTTCTAAGGGAGATTCAGGGAGCTTCGCCAAGGGCGGGCATGTGCAAGTGCATAAAGTAAGTCCATTTAGCATTAAGTCATAACAATTATTTCTATTCATTACTGTTATCTCTATTACTAAATTTTTTATCCACACTTTTTGTCACTAGTGACGACATCTGCCTCATGGGTGATGGCAAGTTTAAGTTTTTATATATATGTATTATATATACCTATTTATAATTTATATGTATCTATAACTAGCAAAAATCGATGCTTTAGAAGTGCTCGCGAAGCTGTCTACCTAGTAATAATTAATTAATGATTATTTATTCGTGTTCTTTAACTAAACAACATTCTTTACATGTTTACATCGACATTAGTTCTTTAGTTTTCGAACAGATGGCGTTAGTAGTAACAGTCCAGTTGATACTACACATGTCTTGTTGGTTTTATAATTTGTATAAAATAATATTTTTATGATAGATAAAAAATCTAGCAATAAATTGAAATTACCATGTCGAAGCCCAAATCTGAAAGTATGATAGTTTCTCAGTAAAATGTACCACAAAAATGCATAGATTGTGAGATAGTGTTAGGGCTCACTTGACTCCCTTCTCCAAGGGACACAAATCAGCTGCTGGGCATTTTCATTACCAGCATTGTTCTTTAATAGTGTTCTGATTGTGAGTCTTGTTAACCATACATGTAAAGCAACTTCATTAATCATATTTGTATTCTCCAAGGGACACAAATCAGCTGCTGGACATTGGTCGTTACCAGCATTGTTCTTTAATAGTGTTCTGATTGTGATTCTTGTTAACCATACATGTAAAGCAACTTCATTAACCATATTTATATTCTCCAAGGGACACAAAGTGGCTGAAGGACATGACGGACATGGCCAACACGGACGTCATTTTTACAAAAAGAACGGGGGGGAGTCTGGAAAGAAGTGGATGTATCACCATGGAAACCCAGCCAAGACTGCCAAACTGACTTTAATCGACAGAAGAGGGGACCAATATTTCCATGGTCCCCAATACTATGGATAAGTTAGTTATATCTGATCACCACACGGTGACCAAAACCAATGCTTACTTTCTGTATATGTGAAGAAATTAAATTTATTTAGCGTATTCTGTTTCTCCGACGGGCAGAAAAACACTCCATAACTTTTTGACTATAGAAAATTAATTTATTTAAAAAAACATTTTTTATTAAAATAATAGTGATCCCAGCAAACGTTGTCCTGCCCTGAATAAATACAAATTTAGAACGCGATTTCAATGCCATCTACTGGGTCCAATTGTGAATCTGAACAATCCAGGGACTCCACTGACATAAAAATTTCATCGCAATCTTGGAAATCAATTTTAGCGCCACCTACCAGATTCAATTGTGAATCTAAATCATCCCGAGACCTACTAACACACACAGAAACTGTTATCAAAATTGATCAAGTCGCATTTAGTTTTAGAGAAACTAACGAACCGCAAAAGTTTTTTAAATACATAGTTGTCTTTATTTCGTTTCATATCTTGTCGTAATGCTTTTACATTTCACGACATGTTTTGCACTAATGTATTGCAAAACATGTCGTAATAAGATCTGTGAATTAGTGGGTCTCTCACACTGCTACCATATAATGTCTATCTATCTTTCTTTATTTACATTTCTTATCCTATCTTATACATATCTTCCTATTTGTTTCTTCCGTCCTTTTCTGGTCCTTATATAAGCACATCCATATTTACCTATTATTCTATTTATATATATATATATTATTCTTATTTTTTACATATTTTATACTATGTATGTCAGACCTTACCTTAAGTACTTACCCTTAGTGATCAGAGGGCTGGTGCCTACGTTGGACAATAGATCAGTATGGCAATTCAGCGAGGAAACGTGGTCAGTCCTCTGAGCACCTTACTAATAGAAGGCGGTGATTTAGGCTCAGTATTCTGCTTTTAGTCTTGAGGGACTATAGGTAGAATACAATATAACTAAGTTTTATTTTATTCTATTACTTTATAAAATCATTGTAATCAATTTAATATACCTATATCAATGTTTGGAAAAGGGTACTGATTTTAAAAGTTATGCATTTAGACCCGCTTCGGTTTTCGATTTACCCCAACTCTTTAGTCAAGACAGAGACCTCCTTCTCTGCCTTTGCATCCATGAGACCCCCAATATAATGTTACACGTATTATTTTCTTTTCTTTGAACTTATCACAATAATTTAGGGTTGTCACAATAATTACTTCTTTTCTTTCCACACTCCTATATTCTAACACACGTCCTCGATCATACCAAAATCATCATGTCCTGCTTCACACAATCTCTCCATCTCTCTTTTTGTCTATGTTCAAAACAGCTCGTTTAATGTTCTATTGTTTATATTATTGAAAATTAAACCAAGAATTTATAATTTAAATTAAAACACGTAACAGAGAGCTGTGACAGAACAAAATCTATATTATAGAACTGTCATGTAGGTAGATTCAAATATTTTAAAGTTCTGTTAGAGACTCATAACGACCACGTTCACAACCGCGATTTTTCCCGTTCCCCTTGCTTACCGGCGTTACAATCGTAAACCCAAGTGGAACGGTTATTCGACCCACCTCTCGACCATGGGTTGTCGTGAGCGTTGTGTAATCGAAAATGATGATGTCTTTAGTGAAGTTTTCGCCACGACCACAACGACCGCGGTCACCTTGTGGAACGGCTAAGAGCCCGTTCACACATAGTCCCCGTGTATACCGTACCCGTTTTAACGGAGACGACAAACAATTATGCTTTGTTCACATATAGGCACCGTATAACGTTCAACGTATCCGTCATTACTGGATACGATGTTCAGAAGCAAATACGTAGTATACGTGTAAACAATGCGTGCGCGTACAAACTTGTTTGTCTTGTTGTTTTTTGAACTTGTTGCTTCTATCCGGTAAAATTGTATGGAAACATGACGGATACGTATTCCGTTCATCTAGTATTCGCTGACAAAACGGAATGTAATAATTTACCGGACCGTGTTTTTTTACTGTATACTGAATACTGTACCATATGTGAAGTCGCTCATACAACTCCATATTCCATCGATGAAAACAAACGTATCCGATAAAACGGACCAGTAAAACGGAGGCCATGTGTGAACGAGCTGTAACGGAGCATTTTGGGCGTTGTGAGCTACTAATGGAGCGCGCTGTTTATTTGAAAACGTGTAACGCCATCTAGTTACTTTTAAACACAACTAATCAGTAGCACGAATTCAAAATTATACTTTACATGTGAATTAGATGTTGTGATTGAGCAGGCTACTTATAACTTTTTTACTTAAGCTAAAATAATAGTCTTATTGACTGGATTTCCGCCTACCTGAGAAACAGAGTAGATATTGACAGACTGTATTTTTTAATTAAATGCGACTTATTATTAAAGACTATTATTAAGGAACTAATTAATAAACACATTAAAGCAATCCTTATTATCTAAAATAACTAAATTGAAACAGTGTGTATTTTCTTGGGCAAATAAAGATGAGATACACATAATCAGATTACCGAGGCTTAAGTCATCAATTGAATTGAAAATATCAACTTTAAAGTAGAAATTTGTTATTTAAACATGAACTGAAAAACCGTATGATATTTTCCATGTATGTCTGATTCACATATTTCTGGCGAATAATATTTAAGATAACCATTAATTTTTTTTCCTACTATAAAAATAACAAGACAATAGTTACTTATATATACAATCGAATACAATGCAAGAAAACTTAACTTATTTGTATTGTATTCTACCCATAGTCCCTCAAGACTATAAGTAGAATACTGAGCCCAGATCACAGTCTTCTATGGGTAAGGGCACCTTAGAAGGCTGGCTACGTTTCCTCGCTGGATCGCCATACCGACCCATTGCCCGAGGTAAGCATCAGCCTTCTGATCACCTGAAAAGTCAATGAGTCATTTCGATAATTTTTGGTAGAGGCTCGTGACCTCGGGACCCCATTTATCAGTAACTTAATTACATGTCTCGAAGTAAATACAAATGTTTTAAATCACTATATTTCAGCGTAAGTATCTTTACACATTTTTATTGATAGCTGTTAATAACTTATAGTCCAACATTAAAATTGATTTTTATTAGTAGATATAGACTTTATCATTGCATGCTTTGGCAAAAGATTAATACTACTCGCTAATGTTGAATTTAAAACAGCAGTAAGGCAATTAAGGATGATGATAATTCAGTAATAATTTAAGAAATTGTTACAAATATTTATGAGTCCCTCCAATACGTTTTGTAACCATCAGCAATCTGTCAGTCGTGTTATAGTACAGCCAGGATTATTTTATTTTATTTTCATTAAGGATCACCAACAGTTTTTTACATTTCATCAATGGACTTATGACTAACATTTGAACACAACTTGCAGTTTAATTTCTTCACTGTTATTTAATTCAACTCTAATAATAAAAATGTATAAGATAATGAAATTAGTCTGTCCGTCAGTCTATGTCTAATTAGTGTCTTCTTGGGCTAAACGAATCTTTTTGTAAAATGAATTTTTGGAGTCAAAGCAAATGTCAGTAACATCATTGCTGCTGTTGAGAATTCTACACATTCTAGAGATAAGGGAGTTAGCACCTAGTAATGTTGTTTTTAATGGAGGAAAGAGGAAAAGAAATTACCGCCGGCGAAGTCGATAACGAGTGCCCAAATAATCACTTCTGCCTGTTGGCTTAGCTCATTCAGCCTTTTACGGCTAAATCCTATACAGAGTCACTCCCCCGCAGCGGTCGAACCTCACAGGAGGTGCCTCCTCGAGCGTGCTGCCTCCGCTCCCACGGAATCAGGAAGCAGAATCTTAGCATGAATCTACCAGTCACAAAGTGACAGCATAGTATCTTATATATAAAAATCAATTGCTGTTCGTTAGTCTCGCTAAAACTCGAGAACGGCTGGACTGATTTGGCTAATTTTGATTTTGAATTATTTGTGGAAGTCCATGGAAGGTTTAAAAGGTGAGTATATATGAAAAAAAATGATTCTGAAGCGGTACGAAGTTTGCCGGGTCAGCTAATACTATAATAAAATTATAATAGCCTAACTGGGGCTTTTAGTTTTATTCAGATAACATTTTTGAAAGATATTGTAAATTATTTCGTAATATTTACTTTTCATTGTATCTCTCGATTTGAATGAACGCTGTATTAAGATTATTCTTTATTCATAATTAATTTTTAAGAGTAAGATATTTATTTATATTCCTGTGTTTGTAAATATTTCCAATACATTTTATGATATTTTATAATGTGTGTGTAAATAAATATATTTGACATTAAAAATAATGAAATCAATTTGATTTTAAATGACCTGTGTTGTAATTTTTTGTTTATTGCTGAAGCACAGCAGACAGGCTGACGGCCCAACTGTGATGGAAAGTGGTTATCGTCGTCTATAGACATTAGCAATACCAGAGGTGCTGCCAATGTGCTGCCGGCCTTGAAGGAGAAACTGGAACCTGGCCACTGATGCCGGAACACAACTCAGTTGTTATGGCGGCATACAGGGGTAGACCATCGGTTGGTGCCACCACCCAGTCCATTTTATTTTATTTTGTCCCTCGTTTGCATTAAGCTTGCTCCCATGGCAGCAAGTAGGAAAGCGGCGAGAGTAATGAGCAGCGCCAGCATGTGACCCCAAGATATTATGGTGAACATAGCATGTTCGGGCAGCGCAAGTATGCTGCAATAAAACCATTGTTTGTCAGAATGCAACTAATTTTTATTGACTACCTACATAGATATTTAATAAATAATAAATGACATTGAAGACGAAAGTCTTCGAGCAGGGAGTCCTATCCATAATGAGACCGGTATATGTAGCGTGTACTTGGGGAGCCCTACGTCCAGCAGTGGACAGAGATTGGATGAAGAAGAAAAAGAAATGACACGTCGCGTACAGCGTATGTTCTTCGTGCGCCATGTCAGGTGGTTGAGAGAAAACTACAGAGCATTTTCATAATAAGCATTCGTCGGTCGCGTACAGCGTCACGCTATACGCAGCCTACGGCGTTTATAACGGTCCACCCTCAACTCCTCGTATCACAGTCTCAAAAGCTGCCTTATGGCCAGTCCTTAGACATAGACATAGACATAGACAACACTTTATTGTTCACCAAATCAAAAATTACAAAAAAAGTACAAGACAATAGTTACTTGGTAAAACAAAAGGCGGCCTTATCGCTAAAAGCGATCTCTTCCAGGCAACCTGAATCAGATGAAATTCTTAAATTATCTATAATTACTAATATAAATATAAGTCCTTGTACCTTACCATTCATTCACTTGCTTTAGCAACGGTTGTATTTTGACATTACTTGTATGGATCTTATTGTCTTTTAACCGATAGTAAGGCAAATGAACGATTCGTAAAATATAGAAACGGGCCATCAGTAGAATAATTACTAACTTTTAAAAAATAATGTCAAACAGACTTAACAAATTTAAGTTGAATAAAATAAATATTAAATGCCCATTTATCAACGCTGACCCAAACTTTGAAATTTCTAAATGGATAAAATAACTTTAAAGGTCTATTAATGAAAATATATATACTAAATTTGCTAATTAAATAAAACTATATATATATATACACAAATTAAACTATAAAATCTAGTGCCAGACCGCTGTCAGTTGGAAACGTGCCCAAAAGACTGGCAACATGACCTCACTGTATCGCAATGCTAATGCGTTGTCCAGGTATAGACCAGTCTTTTGGTCACGTGAGGCGTCTAGCAGGCGTTTCGCTATGTCTCGATAAAGTTTGTGCGCCTCAGGCTCCCACAGTCTTAGGGTCTCGACCCCAAAAGCCGCAAATATGTAACCATTTCAACCAACCTAGTGGCTGAAAGATGGCACGCCGCCAGAGTATCGACGCAAGACGCGTCCCATACTAAAAGGCGACCCATTGATGAGATTAAATGTAAGAAATATCACCTCATAAACCCTCAATTGGTGGCAGTTGCTTCTTCTTTGGAAATGAAACACGATATAAAATTCGACTGTATGATTATTATTAAACTATTTATATAACTTAGTATATACATAAAGAATGACAAATTGTGCGAGAGAGGGAGAATGGTAAGTCGTTAATGAGAAATGTAATGAAGAAATAATAGGGAATAATAATTTTTTCCTCCAAAGCCGCTCTTATCCCGCGTACCGTCCCACGCCTAGCTGCTAATTGTGCCAGCTATGGGCGTCGGCGGGCGGATCAGGGGGGTGTTCTCTGTCCGCAACATCCTCGTATAAATATTCACGCTTCTTAATCTCTGTAGAAAACACTTCAGAAGTATTGCGAATGTTATTTTGGAGGAGCAAGCAGCAGCAGCGACTGGGCGTATTTATACAATAAAGATCAGAAATTTTGAGAACAGTCGGAGTGAGAAATATTCTTTTTGATAACTGGCGATGATGCGGTAGATAGACGGAGCATGCTTATTTTGAAAACACCCGTATTATACTTTTCAGGAAATACGGGTTTTGTTAGTGCAGTCCAAAGCTTTGCCGTACGCAGAAGGAACGTGAAGGCGAAACGTTTCGTTCGCACCGGTAGTGTTTACACTGTGAAACGATGGCTTAGACCACAGCGCCTTATCGTGCGAAGATGGAGTGGTGTAGGGGAATCAGGTCGAACAATTCAATCGCACACTCTCCAAAATTAATCTTAGAACATATTGTTACCTGCTGTGGGTAGCGAGGTTTGAAGGAAACACCAATCTAAAGAGAAACTGCCTTTATTTAATTAAAAATTAATTAAAGAATAAGAAGAAGAACCATTTCAAATTATGCACACACTTTTCTCGAGTGGCTCACGTCCCGATCCGTTCGATCGACGTTTCGCTGTCTCGCGACTGAATGAATAGTCTTGAAGCCTCACTCACGTCTTGATGCTCCACTGTAACGTTGTCGCGCAGTCTGAAGGCCCTGTGGGGGTTTATTTTTATGTGTGTGGTGCGTAGATGATGTTATCCCGTTGGATAGGGTGACACACCACTAGGCGAAAGCCCATGGCCATCCGGGAGCTAGGCTCAACCGCTGGAGTACAGAATAAGTCGACGTGTGTTGTACTCTAGATGTAATTATTGCTTTATTAATTTTACAATTAAGTTAAGACTATATATAGAGAAATCTTAACTGTTACGTGAAACTATGTAAAATCCTAAACATATTTGGAGATTCATCTCCGAAGGTTTTCTTTATTGACAGATTTTGGCGCGTACATAAACTACTTAGTACTAACCTTGCTAGAAATAAATTATTTCACGTGCGTGACGTAACAGCCCTTGTGATCCCTTTGCTCTCTTTTTCCTTCCTTTCGCTTCGCTAGCCCTTGCAAGTCTGCCTCCATTTTTTTTATTGAACTTGACTGTATATAGTTGGTCCGAAGACCTCACAATTTTACCGTGGCTTTCCGGGTGCAACTTGCTCGAGGGAGCTCCCTAGGGGGCTTTACCTCGGCTGGACTGTTGCCTTGCGAGTCTGCCTCCGTGCGCAGATTGTCGCGCTTATATATCCATTCGACAATCTAGAATGAACCCTATTACGTCTTTCAACTATATGTCTATCCTTGTCCAACAAGCATTCCCTTCCTTGTTACTTACTACGAGTTTATTTCAGTTGTTTTCCGAGTATATCTATCTCATTTTAACATTTATTTGGCCCTCTATTTCTATCCTGCTCTTTCGTTTTACTTTGTATATGGAACATTCTTGTGTTATTGTTAAAGCAAAGACTGCACTATTTTCTTAAGGAGAAGAAATTCCACTACACGTATTCGTCACAATATAGACAGACTGGCAATCGGTCGTCGATGCTCTAGGCTATGAAGCCTTGTATAGACAAGTTGGTCCCTACCAATCAATCTCTTGGGTCTTCTCTCAAGTGACTAACGTTTCAAGTTGGTATTAAGCTTAACCGTCCCAAAGGTGAGAATAGTACTCCATGCAAGATCTAACTTGGGCAGAGTAGGTAAAGATTAAGCATCTATTCTGCAATGAAGTACCGTCTCACCTTCGAAAGTATACTCAGCTTTTTTGCAGCCAGTTGAACTACACTGTCAATATAGGAGCCGAAATTGAGAGTGGTTGTTAAGATATTTACAAAAAAAAATTATAACATCTTTAAGTTTTCGCGAGGGGTATACATAATAAAACTACGTTTTAACAGTTTTTAACGCAGTTGGTTGACGATTTCTTTTTATTTACTCTCCCACCCATTTTAATTTATACTAATATTATAAAGAGGAAAGACTTTTATTTTTGCATGTTTGTGACGAATAAACTGCTGGACCGATGTCAAAAATTCTTTCGCCATTAGAATGCTACATTAGCCCAGATTAATATAGGCTATATTTATTTCTGTAAAAAATTAGGGATCCTACTAAAACTTCAACAAGTGGGTCCGGGCATGTTTAAATTCACAATTTAGACCTGGTAGGTGGCGCTAGAAATGGGTTCTAGATTTTTAATTATTCAGGACAGGACAAAGTCTGCCGGAACGCTAGTATTACATAAAACTGTTAGAGATTATTTATAAAACTATTCTTCAAGCCACAACAAGTTTCAAAGCGGTGGTAAGTTAGATTAGGCCCCATAGAGTATATACTAACCATAAACAAAATTAAAACCAAATAATTATAACGAACAAGTTGGCGGTAGGCTAAATAAAACTTTAAACAATACTCATTGACACTTGACATTTTTGTCTTCCGTGATCATGGCTACTGAAAAGTGGCCGAAACGTCGGGATAATAAAAATCAAATAAATTACTGCGCTTAAAACCGTTAACACGTAGTTTTGTTAAGTAGATAACTGTTGGAGGTGCGAATGGACTGTAGGTATCTTCGCTGGTCTGAAACTGGGGCTTCCAGCTCCCGGCTCCAGGCTGCGTTCTGCCTGCCTGCAGCCCGGTCTCACTTACCGGGATCTACTGGGGTCCTACTTTTAATAAACGACAAACGCTATAACATTTATTTCCTACCAACTTAAGGCTGTTACAAATCAATTTAAAATTAAACATATGTATACATAACTTTATACATAAACTACAGCCGTCTCACTCCGACACCGTCCTTGTTATGCATTTAACGGTTTCCATTATTTTATCTACGAGACTTAGCAAATTACACGAATGTTCTTATCGCTTGTGCAAACGAGTCGGTGAGTTTCGTACATCGTTGTTGTCGTCGTCAACAATAACTCTTTATTGTATACGGTTAAAAAACTTACAAACTATTACTAGACTAATTGTGTACAAGTAATACACTGTGTACAATAATATTATAAGTTATTCTTAAGGTACACTACAACATAAAAATCACTAAATTAATGTCACACACAATAACTAAATAAACAATAAGCTTGTATGAACCTAAAAACTTTCATAGAAATTAAGTTGTAAAAAAGGGTAAGGAACTCGAGTCCGTAGAGTAGATAATAAAAAATAATAAAAATAATAATTATGTACAAGAGGCGGCCTTATCGCTAAAAAACGATCTCTCCTAGACAACCCTTGGCAGGAAAATCGATGAAAACCCAAGGAAAACCACAGATTCGACATAGTCTACAAACCCACCCTTTATCTTCAAATGTAATATTACACCGCCCTATTATCGTCGCATTTGCATACGTCCCGCACTTATTTTTATACACGATAATACACTTTATCAAAGTGATATATGATGATATCACCCACAAAAAGAAAATTCTAAGACGTGAATGTATGTAAATAATTTCACTTATGCCGCTCTTGAAATGTATATAGGATAATATGTGAGATTTACTGAGTTGTATATATTTTTAGACAAAAGCAGAATTCATATTATGTCGTTACAGGACTCGAATTAAAATGCCGTTAGAATTACTAGAACTATGTTTGTATAGTTCTAAATAAATCGTATCACACAGGTACAAATATAACTGAACACAATCAGTACAAACGTACTGCACGATTCAATAACACGCGTAAAGTCCGTCACTACATAAATCATCGAATATACACACGTCTTGCCACGCTTGTGGTTATTGCTTGACTGACGATCTCTCCATTGGGGCGTTGCTTTATCCAGCACGATGCAATATCTACCTGGAAGCGTCGACGCAATTTCCCTGAAGTCATAAACCGCACACCTGCGTAATTATCCCTGAGAACGGCCATAAACGAGTACAATAGGCTGCTCTCCACAACAACCAATAAATAAGTAAACAAAAGATAGAAGAAGATAGTCATAAAACAGTTTCAATGTTATTAGCTCAAACGCCGGCGGATAATAACGTGTGTGTTTTATGGTAAGCAGGTGTGCATCCACTTTTGTCGGCGTGTAACAATATAATAATGAGCCTCTACCAAAATTTATCAAAACGACTGATTGACTCTTCAGGTGATCAGAAGTCTGGTGCTTACCTCGGGCAACGGATCAGTACGGCGATCCAGCGAGGAAACGTAACCAGCTTTCTGGGCACCTTACCCGTAGAAGACAGTGATCTAGGCTCAGTATTCTACTTATAGTTTTGAGGGACTATGGGTAGAATACAATAAAAATAAGTTAAGTTCTCTTTTATTATATTAGATTATTACTACTTATGTTAATTTATAATATTGTATGAAATTAATTAAGTAATCGGATCAGTATGGCGATCCAGCGAGGAATCGTAGCCAGCCTTCTGGGCACCTTACCCATAGAAGACGGTGATCTGGGCTCAGTATTCTATTATACTTATAGTATTGAGGGACTATGAGTAGAATATAATACGAATAAGTTAAGTTTTCTTGCATTGTATTGTCTATATATAGTATTTAAAAAAAAGTAATCTGTGTAAAAACATATAATTCACCTAATTCTTATTTATAGCTAGATAGATAGATACCACTTTATTGCTTGCCAAAATAAACAAATACAAAAACAAAATGCATAATTACAATACTTCTTGGCAAAACTACAGGTGGCCTTATCTCTAAAAGCGATCTCTTCCAGGCAACCTGGCTTAAAAGAAATTCTTAACTAATCTGGCGATGTAGGTGGAGCAGAAAACAGGTAGGACTGTACAATTTAATATATACATACTCACACTAATTTATAAATTTAATACTTACATAGATCCAGACACATTTACGAGTATAGAATACCAGTATATAGGTATATACAAAATAATCTGAATAAATATATTTGTTAACATTATATATGACAAGCAAATTTTATATTAACATATATTACAATAGATAAATAAGTAAATGTTTAATATATTGTTACAACGTAGGCTCCGACAAAAACAGATTCCACTTCAAGTCTGTAAAAGCACATTTTATTACCTGTCGGCATTTGAACTAATTGCAATCCTTTTCTGATAGTCTTAATTCTTTACTCATTTATCTGCATACGATTCTAGTTATTGTGGAGAGCAGCCTATTGTTCTATTGTACTCGTCTACGGCCGCTTGCAGGCTGCAACATTAGCCAGGTGTTACGGATTATAAGTACAATCTAATTCTAGGAAAATATGTCGACGTTGCCGGGCGGGCACATTTGCATTTATGCAGTATAAAACGATGGCCCGATTGAGAGAGGGAGGCAGTTGAGCGACAAGTACGATCTAGGCGTAACGTGTGGACATTCGGGAATCTCATAGTGACGGACTTTGTGCGTTTTATTGAATTACGACCTTCTGCATTACGTTTGGATTTGTTGTATGCGGTTATATTTGTACCTGTGTTATACGTGTTTGTACAGTTCTAATAAACTCTATAATAATTCTAACGGCATTTTAATTCGAGTCCCGCATACGCGTAACAATATTATATATATTTATTTAAAGACAGATAGTATTTTCTAAGGGGTTTTCCTATTTATGTAGTATTTTAAATACATGTAATAATATGTGGAGTTCACTGTTTAAGAATCGATTTCCATATAATAAAGATGGCTATTCACCATACTGCCTATCGACTAATCGGCAGACGGTGCAGGCTTGATCCAACAATTCGTTCATATACACCACACACGATCAATTTAAACTGTCCAATCAGCAGTTGAAGCCATGGCGTCACCAGTGACGGACGACGAAGTTTTAGTCGTCTTGGGCATTTTACTCGAGGCAAAGAATAGAGAAAAAAAACAAGAAACAAAAAAGTCTACACTGAACTGAAGTGGCGATCGCGACCAGCCATACACAGTCCAACCGGATTATTCTGACAAGTATAACTGTCATGCCAATCCACGCCCACACACGGTCAGTTCTACTTGATCAAATTTGCAGCGTCATGTCGATTGGACGATTGGAAGCGTTGTAAGTGTCATACCATAAGTCCCCGATATGGAAATTTTATGAGGAGTGAAATAATACAAGCGTTAACTTTTTGAAGTGGTAACTTCTTATGGGAGGGTAAACCGCTTCGTTACGTAACGCGTTACGGCAACAGTCTGTCTAGCTTCTCTTTCTCTCACGCATACAGCAGCGGTAGGCAGGCTCCTCCTCTCTCGCTCTAACTCTAGCGCTATATACATAAAATTAAGTAATAACCTAAGCTTTTCTCAAGTTAAACAATTTCAATATTAAATAATTCAAATTAGATTAGTTTAAGTTATCATTTCTGTCGGGCGTCCCGAGACGCACACGTTTTTTTATTATATGAGTTCAGCAAACAGGCAGACGACCCACCTGATGTAAAGCGGTTACCTTCGCATATGGACATTTGTAACTCCAAAGGTGCTACCAACGTGCTGCCGCTCTCTAAAGGGAGACTGGAAGCTGGCCGATAATGCCGGAACACAACTCAAGCTTGTTATGGCAGCATACTTTCTCTATCTAATCTATTCTCAATTTTTTCGGTCTTTCTAGTGCATTACTTTTAAAATGTCTTTTTTACAGTTGGGGTTTTTGATTTTTTAAATTATTTATTGTATTCTCAATTATTATTTAATTTAATTCAAATTATTTAATGCGAAAATGGGTATACAAAAAGGTGTTAAATTTAAAGTAGTACGGTACTCCAAATTCTGCTTACAAATTATGGTATAATATATTGTTACATGCCGTCAAAGATAAGCCGCATAGCCTGTTGTAAGCGCAGCTTATTGTCCTCCCGGAATAAGGAGCTCTTTTGTCTTTTGAATTTGTAGTTAAGAAAAACATGCTATTGTCTTTTTACTTGTTTTATAACCATCATTAGCGTCGAACTAATCCCTATTGATATTGTTTTCGACTTTGTGGACGTTCGCTGGTGTGCAAATTAATATTTCTTAGAAACTCAGTGTGCGCCTCTAATTTCTTTGTACTGTGTAGTTAGTATAAGACGATGTCCGAATCGAGGGGTGAGTCAGTCAAGCGACGACTATGAAACGAGTAAGACGTTCTCTAGTACTCTCGATTAGCGATAAAGACGACGTACTTTGCGCCTTCGAATTGTATTAAATCGTGCAGTGTGAACTGGTTGCATCCAGTTTCATTATTTGTATTTGTTTTGTACGTGTTTGTACAGTTCTAATAAATTCTATAATAGTTCCAACGGCATTTTTAATTCGAGTCCTGTAGCTCGTAACAATATTTATCTAATTACTTAATTATTTACATAATAATATGTCAAACAATAAATTATAAAATTGTGTATTAAATTACAAAGATGTCAATTAAAATAAAAAGTAACTTAGAGTCAAGTTTCATAATATCTTGTATATATAGATACATAAGGTACTTAATTCCTAAAATTTATATTATAATTGTCTCATTTAAATATTCATTGATACTGTAATATGCCTTCACCATCGGCACAGTATATATTTTCCTTCTATACTCCTCTATTCTGGCACAGGTCTTTATCATACTATATAATAATCATGTCATCTATCACACAATCCATCCATCATAAATACAACTGAAGTCTCAAACCATAAATATAGGACACATTCAATTTAAATATCCCAATATTGGTTATACATTTATATTTCTCTCGTACGCCATCCTCGAGTGTGTACTGGCGCAAACACGCTGTTATTGTTTCATATATTGCTGTGATACACTTACAGTAAGGATGGAAAACAATCATTAAAATTTCTAAGACATTTTAGTCGTCAAAAAGTCTCGCTCGAGTAATCTAAGCTTGTATTTCGCTGCATTGGTTTTTCCAGATTACAGTTGTAACTTAATCATGTTGGTTGTAAAATCAAAATTAATAATACTGTTACATGCCGTCAAAGATAAGCGCACAGCTGCCTGCTGTAAGCGCAGTTTATTATCTTCCCGGATTAAGGAATTATTTTTTTGTATTTTGAATTTGTAATTAAGAAAAACATGCTATTTTTTTTCTACTTGTTTTATAACCATCATTAGCGTCGAACTAATCCTCACTGTTATTGTTGTCGATTTTGTTAGCCGTTCGCAGGTGTGCAAATTACTATTTCTCGGAAATTCAGTGCCCGAGGTCAATCTCTTTTGTACTGTGTAGTTAGTATAAGACGATGCCCGAATGGAGGGGTGGGCAGTCAAGCGACGACTACGAGACGAGTAAGACGTTTGTAGTACTCTCGATTAGGGATGTAGACGACGGACTTTACGCGTGTCGAATTGCATTGAATCGTGCAGTGTGAACTGGTTGCATCCACTTTCATTTGTATTTGTTTTATACGTGTTTGTACAGTTCTAATAAATTCTATAGTAGTTCCGACGGCATTTTTAATTCGAGTCCTGTAGCTCATAACAATACAATAATTCTGCGAAGGGGTCAAGTTTATACTAATACATACATACATACATATTATCACGCCTGTTTCCCATGGGGGTAGGCAGAGACTATAGATCTCTCTGACAAACAACTTTCGCTTCGTCTACTTTCATTAACCTCTTCATGCATGCACGTTTATTTGATATGCTTTTTACCTGACCTCGTTTTAACACTTCTATTATTTCATGGTGTGTACGTCGTGGTCTACCAGTACCAACTCTACCATTCACAATGCTGTCATACACTTGTTTTGTGATTCTATTTTCATCCATCCCTCTAAATGCCCAAACCACCTTAACATTTCTCAACGGTGTGTCATAAAAGCTGCAACAAGTGTCTCATTATTGTTTCACCCGCATTCACTAAATCTGGAATAATGCCTCGATGCTTATACGACTACTGAGAGTTTTTGTTTAAAACCAAAAATAGGTTATTTTGTTGAAATATTCCAACTACTACGTGACATCACAGCCCGTAAAGTCCCACTGCTAGGCCTAAGCCTCCCAAATCTCTTCAAAGGCATCATTAGTCCAAGTTCACTCGTCTCCGGGGCGTTGTGGCGAGTTTGACACAGTAGTTAAGTCGATGTGCAGGTTTCATCACGATGTTATCCTTCACCGTCAGCCGTGCGTGTTAAGTGTAAAAAACGCACTTCTGAATTTAAATCCAGTGTGGAATCAATTCCTTGGTGCACGCGCTTTTATATATAGTCAAGGTGGGGAAGTCCGTCAGTGGACTAAGTTCGTATACCTCTCGTTTTTTAACTTTTTTCGGAATTTAACTCCAACTACAATTCGAATGTAGAGTTCAATGGTGTCTTAGCTTACTGACCGATTTATTGTCGTCGTAGCTATTCAAACACGGAACTAACGAGAGGTGTACGGAGTTCCCCCACTGACGGATTTCCTCGCCTTGACTATAATTTCATATGTTGCAAATATTGCTGAAAAAAAAACTCACCGATAATTATATATTCGTAGTGTGCGTACGGCTGTATTTTTATATAGTATTTTATCATTATGCCTTTGTTACACCTACTCTAATACTTGTAACAAATCAGAAGAGTTTATGGTAATAAAAGAACAGCAACTGGTCACTATACTTACAATGGGAGAACCTTACGACTTAAATACATTTCATCCACTGACTTTATACAAACACTTTTCACCTCACCATACCTCCAACAATTGTACAGTATAAGAAACTTAGCAAATTGGCACAACCGATAGCGGATTGCAGTCATTGATAAACTATTTTAATGAAAACGGTTATGAATGACAAGAATTTAATACGTTATTGTTTGGAAATTTTTGATAATATTTTATATAAAATATTATACTTAAAGTTTTACATGTAATAAAATAAACCGAACACAGTATAAATCTATCGCGTCTGCCAACATGAAAATAAAATGTAGTGAATACCGTCTATATACGATTGAGACATTTTGAATTGTAATCTACACAATTACCACATCATATTAGAGAAATGTTGTTATATAACATTATGGTAAATTATAGAGAACTACTCTATACAAAACAGGCGCTGATCACAGAATAAATAAAAATATTACATTAATATTGAATAAAGGAAATGGCCGATTGTATACTTTAGAATTAAGAGGGTACATGACAAAATTAATTATTAACCTTAAAAGGAAACAGGAAAAGAATAACTATGCAACTAAATAAATGTAACACTACGCCGTAATGCTACAACTAACGCACTAACAAAGACAGGTAAGATGTAGGCAAGGTTTTAATGCCTCATTAACGTCTCATTAACTTATAACTCAGATGGTGGTGGTGTACATTAACGTAACTAATCATTAACGCGTTCTTTTTTAATGCTATAAATAAGACGCGTTTGAACACAGTCACTAACGTAAACGCACGTGGAGCAGAGCCATAAGAATGACATGACGAAGAGAAGACATGGCATAAGAAATATGGTTAAGCTAGTTCAAAGTTCTTGTAGGAAGGTTTCTTCAAAAAAGCTCTAACGAGTTGGGTCATCTTCTCTGCCTTGATGTGACAGAGGCGGTATGGGGGCCCCTCGAGTTTACACTCTTTGCCCCGGATTAAATTTCGCAGGGGGCAACTACCTCCCGGTGACGGGGTACGGGAGCTGCCTGACACATAAGGGGTATGTCGGCGGCTCGCGTCGGCCAATCAGCGGCATTCGGTGGCCATCTCGGGCTTTAGGTGGCCATCTGCGGCATGGAGGTGGTTTTCGCGACCTTTCAAACATCGCCCTGATTCCGGCGGATGAGGTCACAGGAGGTCGGTAGCCAACGAGGTACTTCGTGATCAGGAGCTCGCGCGTGTAAGACGGCCTCTGTGGTTGAGCAGGTTAAGCCTTTGCCGGCCTACCTCACTGCAACTCAGGCTCCGGGTTCAATTCCTGGTATGGTAAATTTCGGAAACGAATTTTCTCCGTTATTTGCTATGGTCTGGGTATCTGGGATCGGCGCAAGAGTAATCCGTTGTATATTACCCGTAACACAAGCGTGACTTGCTTATTTTGGGGATATGCAATATGTGTGTTTGTCTGTAATGTTATTATTTATCTGATGCTTCAAACATCAGTCTTGTAATAAAACTTGTGTGTTAGCTCAAACGCACGGTTGGACTTTACTCCTTAAAAATTAAAACAAGTGCACCTGCCAAGTGACAGCGGCCGAACAAGAAATCAGTTGCTGTTCATTAGACTCGCTAAAACTTACGTCCTGACGGCTTTGAATATTTTTTTTTGCTTTGTTCCCTCTAATACACGGGGGAAAAATAAAAGCGTAACGCTTTTGATTTAACGCACAAAAATTTCACTACTCAAAAAATTTCCACATCTGGGGCCTTAATTATAAATCAATTCTTAACTCCTATATATAATAATGTAATAAGAGCAGCCTATAAATGTCCCACTGCTGGGCTCGGGCCTCCCACTATAGGGGGAGGCCCGAGCCTAACTCCTATATATAATGCAATAATATCTCAAACGACATATAACACTGGTAGCAATTCAATAAGTCGTAGATGAGCAGAAAAGTTGAAACGAGTTAAAGTTCTACACGTGTTCAGTACAATAAAACAATGGGTACAATGTGTACTCTTACCTACATACGTGTAGCCAACTTCTTGAAGAATCTCTTCGCAATTCTATCAGCAAATAACGGCGATTTATTTCACGCTATCTTTATTGAATCAGTGTCCCCAGTATGTTAAAATTAGGTAGCTGACAATTTTTTCGAAATTGACTTCATGGCATTTTTATTACGCTAAAGTTCTCGCCTATCTTTTGGTCTATTTAACGTTTATAAATCAAATAACTGACACATATAAATACAAAAAGTATTGTATTGAAAAAAAAAACGAAATTAAACCAAACATTTATTTCCTATTAAATGTAATTGTCAACATACTATAATACCTGCAACAACTGATCAGGGTTTATGGTAGTAAAAGAACAGCAACTGGTCACATATTTATAATCAGAGAACCTCACGGTTTTAACATATTACAGACACTGACTTTGAACACTCGACAAGCATTTTTAGAACACCTCGCCATCCCTCCAACAATTTTACAGTATATGAAACTTAGCAAATTGGTACAACCGATAGCGGATTGAAGTCATTCATAAACTATTTTAATCAGAGGGTAATGAATGAAAAGAATTTAATACATTGTTGTTTGGAAATTTTAGATAATATTTTATATAAGATATTTATTATACTTAAAGTTTTACATGTAATAAAATAAACCGAACACAGTATAAATATATCGCGTCTACCAACATGAAAATAAAATGTAATAAATACCGTCTATACACAATTGAAAGATTTTGAATTATAATCTACATAGTTACGACGTCATATAAAAGATAATTATTGTTATATAAAATTATACTTAGACAACTACTGTATACAAAACAGGCGCTAATCACAGAATAAATATAAATATAACATTATGATTCAATTACGGAAATGGCCGATAGTATCGTTTAGAAATAAGAGGGTACATAACAAAATCAATTATTAACTTTAAAAAGAAACATGACAAGAACAACTATGCTACTTAATAACTATAACAATGTCTCTTCAGGTAATGTGGGTTTGCAATACAGTGCGGATACACAATAATTTGCCAAAAATTATAATTGAGAAAGAAAACTTTAATTCCTTGAAGAGGAAATTATGTGAATGGTTAATTAGCGAAGAATTCTACACTGTTGACAAATATGTAAAAGCCATAAAAAGAAATAATTATTATTATTTGAAATGATTATCTTCTAATCGAGATTTTATATGCAAAAATTAAAATTATTATTTTATTTTATTATTACCTTACCTTGTCTTGTCTAAGGCCTCCGCACAGAGCCCCCTGCGGGTATGTTATATTATATATATTAAAATTATTATTATAATCTAAGGCTATTGCTGGCAGTTGCTTCTTTTTAAAAACTAGACTCGATATAATGAACTGTATGATTATTATTACTGAACTATTTACATAAATTGAATCATATATAGAATAAGTAAGTGCACGAGAGAGTCGAGTGCAAATGGTGTAGTCGCGAGTAACAAATAAATTGTAAGTGAGTTCTTCGGCCTTCAAAGCCGCTCCTATATCCCGCAATCTGTCCGACGCCTAGCTGCTAATTGCGCGAGCTATGGGCGCGCATCGGCGGTATGCGGGGCGCGGAGAATAGGTGTGCTCCGGCGGGCAGGTCAGGGGGTGCTCTCTGTCTGCAACAAATACAAAATATAGCTATATAAAATATTGTTACGAACTACAGGACTCGAATAAAAAAATTCCGTTGGAACTACTACTATAGAATTTATTAGAACTGTACAAACACGTATAAAACAAATACAAATAAGACTGGATGTAACCAGTTCACACTGCACGATTCAATACAATTCGACACGCGTAAAGTCCGTCTATATCGCTAATCGAGAGTACTAGAAAACGTCTTACTCGATTCGTAGTCGTCGCGTGACTGCCCACCCCTCCATTCGGGCATTGTCTTATACTCACTACACAGTACAAAGAAATTGGCCACGCGCACTGAGTTTCTGAGAAATAGTAATTTGCACACCTGCGAACGGCCACAAAATCGAAAGCAATAACAATAAGGATTAGCTCGACGCTAATGATGGTTATAAAACAAGTAGAAAAACAATAGCATGTTTTTCTTAATTACAAATTCAAAACACAAAAAAATCCTTAATCCGGGAAGATAATAAACTGCGCTTACAACAGGCAGCTGTGTGCTTATCTTTGACGGCATGTAACAATATGATGTATGTGTTTGACAATAATATTAATGTAAATAAATATATTAGGGAACTTGAAGACTATCTATAAACAGATCTAAAAAAACTTTGAACAGATTACATATATTGTGGTACTACGTTTCTTTCAACGAAACTGATAAGCAGAATATCATAACATGGACTTGCGACAATAGACATAATTATATGGAATAGCCATGTTTTCATGAGTGCTTGATATTATTTGAATTTGTTATTTTCAAACAATACCAAGCTCTGCTATCTTTTGTTATCGCCTGCCTTGCGAAATGTAGGTTTTGTCGATGACATGAGTCAATCGATTGTGAAGTATTTATATCTTGGCGTTGGCGTTCTAAGCGTGTTCTGCCGTCTGTACAATGGGAAGTGTTCTGATGAGCTATTTGAATTGATGCCTACGTCATTTTACCATCGCGCCACTCGCCGGCTATTGGGAACCCTTCTACACTTTCTCGACACCTGAAAGTCATGTATTCGCTTACAGCTGCTGCAAACTGCATAATTAACCTGGTGTTACAGATTAAGTACCAGCTGATTCTAGGAAATTATGTCGACGATACGGGCGGGCGGGCACATTTGCATTTGTGCAGTATAAAACGATGGCCTGATTGAGAGAGGGGGTCAGTTGAATTAAAACTACTTTACGAGCGTGACCTGTGTACGGGAATCTAACAGTGACGGACTTTGCGCGTTTGTTTGAATTACGACATTCTGCATTATGTTTGGATTTTTTGTATTCAGTTATATTCGTACCTGTGTTATACGTGTTTGTATAGTTCTAATAAACTCTATAATAATTGTAACGGCATTTTAATTCGAGTCCCGCTAACTCGTAACAATATTGTAATTTATGTGACATTTTCCTTTACGTATATATTAGTATATTGTATTTATTGGATACCCCATCCATACTGAGTTTCTGCCCATCTAAAGGTTGTATGGAAGAAATCGCTCCCAGCAAAAGACCATTGTACTTATCATTACGATTGTATATATGAATTTATTTTGTAACATTGTGTGCCAAAAAAAATATTCATTGCAAGTGGCACAAGCTCCTTCATACCATACCTGAACAAGTGATTGATATGCAGGATTAACAGTGTCGGAGATAACACATAGCCTTGTGGCATACCAGCATCGATAGGCTTGGTGGATGAGCAGCAGCCGCTAACAGCGACAGCCCACTAAGAAAGCTAGATAGCCAGTTACAAAGCCCCTCCGGTATTCGGTATGATGGTGGCGTTGATACTTGCGGGCACGACGCGATGGCCGAGAGAATCCAAGGGACGTGTAAGAGGGAGAAAAAGAAGCAAGGTAAAAGGTAAAGAAGAACTTATCTCGCCACCAAACCAGAGCCACACTTAACTTTTCCCTCAGGGTCTTTAGACACCATTAGGATTTCTGATTTCGAGATGTAATTACATGTATAATATAAAAATATTATTAAATTACCGTGACTTTATATTGAAGCTAAAAAAAAACAACTGAAATAGACTGTATAAACGACGGAGAACGCGATGCAAATTCTTTTAGACTTCTTGTCTGTCTGTTCGTCTTGTTCGTTCGGGATTCACGTAAAAAATACTGTGTACCCGCGGGATTTTTTCTGGAAATTATTTAAAGTAGTCAGATTAAAACAAAATACGAATTCCAAGGTTATTTTTTGCTGATTTATATCAAATTTGATGTAGTATAATGTACGATATTTTTTATGCCAAGAGTACCGCGACAATTTTCCCAGGAGCCATTTATAGTTGTCCGTCCGGTTGCATAAAGATTACAACTTATTCCGACACCGTTTGCACTAATACGATAGCTGCGGTATTTTGTGTCTCGGGAATTTCAAATCAAGCGTGGACAAAATCGCGGGCATATCCTAGTATTGATATAAAATATTGATTTTCTTTAATTCTTGCTCCAACATAATTATAAATGACATATTATTTTTTTCGTAAATGATGTATCTTAAAGATATAACTTACACTAAGAATGTGTACAATAACACGTTTCCTATTGTCTTTATTAAGGAGAAAACACTTTGTTCATCTGTTCTTTGTTAATGTTTAGCACATAGCACTACACTACTATTATGAGAGTATTATAACACTAACTCAAATGGTTTTGTCCTTTTGAGTCTTCTTAATAAATCTGTATTATCAAGGAGCTGGATGGCCTCGACGATCACATGGTGATGAAGCCGCTGCTGGTGGGCTTCAGCATATTTTTTTATTACGGTAATGACGAGGTCCACTTTTAAGTCTCGTTGGAGATCGTCTGATCTTATGTACCAAGAAGCATTCGCTATGTCCTTGAGTACTTACTTATAAATGACATTAACACACGTTTTTTAGCGCATTCTTCACATAATGGTTTATTCTTTTTCTTGGTGGCGAAGTGGGGAGGGAGAATTTACAGCAGTTCTGGGGCGCAACCACTTCTTTCTATCCCAATAAATGACGTCGTTTTTATGGGATAGACGAATGTAGCCAAAAAGGTGACGCCGTGGAAGTAATCCACTAACAAACCTCGTCATGCCAACACGAACGAACGAAGTTATATGTATTATGTGTATATCTATGTATGTAATTTATAATTATTCTTACTATATATATATATATATATATATATATATATAACAGTGCAACATCCGTCCGTCTTAGGGTGCAGTTGAAAACCAGCTTCAGGCACCTGTTGCCTGGCATATGCTGTACTGCATCTATTTGGTACCAAGGTGAGAATTTTTTTCTACATACCTACGTCGTTAATTCATCTTCATGCATCTCGCTATGTGATGACAAAATAAACGTCTTTTCTTTCTTTCTTTCAAGTTAAGTGCGTATTGATAGTCTACAATATTTTTGTTTAACTCCTTAGTGAAATCCGTCCGTCCTTACTTTGTTATTAGGTTTTTTGCAGTCTGCCATTATTAGATCACACACAGATTTCTTGACATTAGTCAATAAATACACAGAACCAACACGTGGGACGACTGCCTACGCTGATATCGACAAAATGGTGACGTCATCGACTTTGAAGCACGTTTCATAAATAGCCCAGTCACCGTCTTATCCGATAAGATCTCTATCAATCAATTTACGGCTTAAGACAGCAGGATTTTCGAAGTGGTTAACGTCGCATAAAAACGTTTACTACTCCGAGGGCGAAGCCAACGCTGCCAACGCAGATCCCCAGTGGGATCAGGATCTCTGGATTGGGGACTTTTTCTCCAGAAACTTGGATTGAATTTCTTGGGTCACGTTTCATCCACCGATTGATGTATAATTTAGCAC
This sequence comes from Dendrolimus houi, assembly GCA_039645545.1. Taxonomy (NCBI): domain Eukaryota; kingdom Metazoa; phylum Arthropoda; class Insecta; order Lepidoptera; family Lasiocampidae; genus Dendrolimus; species Dendrolimus houi. The sequence goes on along the minus strand of CM077136.1, from coordinate 1,761,046 downwards.
AGTTAAAGACTATGGTTAGTACATGAACGTGTTGTGTAAATACAGATAGATGATATCGCTGTCAGAGCTGCCGATAAGATTGGGCATTTGTCTAAATCATCAAAAATGTCCAATCTCATAAACGTGTAAATATAATATTTAATGTTGATTAGAATACTGGTGTGCGCATCACGTAAACGATAAGGTTTCTGTATATATAGTCTAAGTCAAATTAGGAACTATTAAGAAATGAATATACTGCAAGAGTACAACTCATCGTCTTATTTTGTACTTCCCTCTCGGGCGATTGAGCCATAGGCTCTCGCCAGTGGTGCGTCACTCCATAAAACAGGGTAACCAAGATAGATGCACCACTCAACTTAAATCAACCCCTACAGGTATAAAAAAATATGTATAACATTTTGTATCTGGAATGTAAAAATTCAAGCCATTTATTTTTAAGTTTACTTACCCTACCCTAAAAAAGTTTACCGTTTTAGAGATTGACCGGAACATCCAGAGTCTAAACAGATAAAAAATTAAAAAATATTTTTTTGGTGATTTAAGTACTGTATATACTTTCATATGCATTTAATAAAAGCTGTTATATTGACATTACAAACAGACTTCAATTTTATTTATCTGTATAGATTTAATTATGTTAATTTTTAGTTTTTAATTTTAATCTACCTGTAACTGATGGCAATTAAATATATATATATATATATATATATATATATATATATCCGTTTATGGAACTCACTGCCGCTCAACATCAGACAAGCTAAATCCATATTGTCTTTTTAACTGATGATTACTAAATATCTTTGGTCCTCGCAAGTCTAAAACATGTTGCTGATTCTATACATAGTATGACATATCTTATTTTGGTATAGTATATAAAGTACAGTCGACTCTCGATAATTTGAAACTCAAGGGACCAGAGATAAATTTCAAATTGTCAAGAGTTTAAAATAACAAGCGTTTACTTATGGAATTTATGGAAAGACATTTGTTCTTTCTTGGATTCATTTGAATAGCACAAATCAAACATTAACATGACTCATTAACGTTTGAAAGAAGACTGGAATGCGAACTTACTCATATCTCATTTATGTAAACAACTGACAGGTCTGTATATGTATGTAAACAAACGACAGGTATGTGCATGATAAACGCTTCAAATTATAGAGAATAGGAAAGCCCGGACTTCAAATTATCGCATGCTTGCGAGCAAGATAATATTTCTTCAACTTCAAATTACCGAAGGGACCAATTAACATTGATTTTATTCAATTTATCGAGTATTTTTCAAGGGCCAGAAAAAAAAATCAAATTATCGACAGATTCAAATTAACGAGTGTCAAATTATCGAGAGTAGACTGTATATTATTACTAATCTTTTTACTTATTCTTGAAATGTTACTTATCATTTATTGTCTTAAAGACCTCCTGACATATCTAGGGCAACAATTATTTTTTTAAAGTTTGTTGACCTGTGTAATAATTCATAAATCTGGATAAGTTTCCAAAACTTAATCTAGAAACTCTTGGTGGTATAGGGGGATCAAGTCAAGACGAATAGTACAGACGCGATGGGATTGGCAAATGGAATAGGTAGGGGATAGCATAAGAAAGACGTATCATCTTTAGACGGTAACCACTTTCCATCACAGTTGGGTCGACAACCTGCCTACTGTTCTCCAGCAATGAAAAAAATTGAAAAACGAACAGGGTGAATCGTAGCATAATATCCAATTTATTGCTTGCCTAATGGGGTTCATGGGGTTCCCTATGCTTGGGGTTCAAGGTTCTACATTTCATGTTTCCCATTAAAAATTTTATATATACTTGCAAATTAGTGTCATCTATGAGAATGAGATGAGATAATAGAGAACTATGAGATGTTCCATGGAGGTGACAAACTTCGTCATTTAGCTGTTGTAAGATGAAATGGAACGTAACTTGTATAATAAGGAAGCAGAGTCAAATCAACTAATTTTGTCGTCTTACAAAACGTCACAATCTCATAGATTTAATACGACTGTACAATCTTACGACGTCATAAGTTTGTACAAGTACAGAAGTCAAAGAGCGCATTAATTATTATTGTTTAACGATAACCGACAGACAAACGGAGCAGCTCATGGAAAGTAGTTAGTTACCGTTGCACCTACCAAGAATAAAGGATACTTAGGATTAACTTAAATAAGCTTACTAAGATAGGAAAACAGTAACAATTATTAGAAATAAAAAAGTGTGTATGTGTGCGTGCGTGCATATGCTTGTCTGTGGGCGTGTGTTTCAATGTGTGGTGTGGGTGTGTGTGGGTATAATATGTATATTAATGTTACGACCGACAAAAAGAGATTCACACCTGCATACCTGTAAAAACATATTTTATTACCTTTCGGCATTTGGACTTCTTTTGTTTACTTTGTGTTTAAAATTTGTGATTAGAAAACAGCCCATTGTGCATGGTAATCTTTTATGACATTCATTAGCCAGGTGTGTCGGATTTAAAATACAAACTGAGTCTAGGAAATTCGGTTCACGCGGCTGGGCAGACATATTGCATTTGTACAGTATAAAGCAATGCCCCAATTGAGAGATGAGGCAGTCGAGCGATAATCACAAGCGAAACAAGACTTGTGTGCATTCGGCAATCTATTTAGTGACGGACTTTGCGCGTGTATTTGAATTACGACCTCCTGCATTACGTTTGGACTTATTACGTTCGGTTATATTTGTACCTGTGTTGTACGTGTTTGTATAGTTCTAATAAACTCTATAATAATTCCAACGGCATTTCAATTCGAGTCCTGCAACTTGTAACATTAATAATTTCAAATAAGCGTATTAATTTAAATACTTCTAATGTAGTCATTAGTACTTTTGGTATTTTATATAATTGGATGAAGGTAATCTTTTGTCTCGTTTTGTAAATAAAAAGACAGCAAAGTAATGAGTCCAGCGTAGCTCTACCAAGTTATTATCATTTTTACCAAAAGGCTGTGAAGCCATAAAACATCAATGATAACGCATAACACTTCAACATGATAAGTCGAACAGGCAAAATCACTTTCACATTAATCAAAGTCAAAGTTTATTTTTTTTATTGCATGAGTTCAGCAGGCAGACGGCCCATTTGATGGAAAGCGGTTACCATCGCCTATGGACATTTGCAACACCAAAGGTGCTAGAAATATGCTGCTGCTCTTTTAAGGGAGACTGGAACCTGGCCACTAATGCCGGAACACAACTCAAGGTTGTTATGGCGGCATACTCTAGACCAGGCTTGGTAGCCATCCAGACGGGCAAACACTCTACCACCTGGCTGTGGGTCGTTTTGTCGCGTCTTAGGACAGACCGCCCCAACGCAGGAAATTGTATTCATTCTCCGTTCGTGCCCGGAGTATTATTTAATCATATTATATTAGTATTATATATATTTCTTAAACAATAGATCGTAGTAAAACTTAAACAATAGTCGTCGATACTAGAATAAAAAACCACTTTACTGTATAAGAGTATAGTATGCATGGCCCCAAAGATATATAATAAAATCCCAAAAGAGCTGAAAGCTCTGAAAACTAAATTGTTGAAATCACAATTTAAAAAAGTACTAATAAGAAAAAGCTACTACAATGTAACTGAGTTCCTTAACGATAAGTTTTAAATCTAAGTGATAAGTTAGAATATTAAGTGTTTAAATATATTTATAATATTTGTACCATATATTTAATTATGTATATGTATATAGATATACATATACATAATTAAATATAGATTATAATAATATAAATTACATATATTTACATGCGAGGAATAATACAATTCTATTTACTGCAACAATTTTATTTAATGGACAAATAATGGTAAGTGATCAAGTGTTTGAATATAGAAATTGATTTGATTTTCAAGGGGAAGGAGTTCCACAGGCGAACAGCCTGTACGGCAAAAGAGTTTCCTACAAAGGACGAAGTGTGTTTAGGAATCGTTATCAGAAGATTTTCATTTGAGCGCAAATGACAGGAATGAGATTGAGAGAGGAAACTAAAAAGTTCCTTTAAATATGGGGGAGTACAGGGATTGCAAAGGATATTGTGCAGAAGTGAGAGTAAGTGAACATTCTGGCGAAGGCGAATTGGCAACCATTTAAGCTTATTACGAAATTCGGAGATATGGTCATATTTACACAACCCAAATTGCGGCGTTCAAGCTTATCTAGTTGTTCTTGGGTGACGTCTAGATAGCAAGCATCAGCATAATCAAGAAGAGGGAAAAGTAAGGATTGAGCACAGATAATACATATAATTAAACATCCTACAAAGAATATACATTTTATTAAGGATCACCAACAGTTTTGTACATTTGATCAGTTACTAGACTTATGACTATGGTCAACAATGCGATGTAAAAACTAATTATAGGTGAACACGGCTTGCAATTTAATTTCTTCATTGTTATTTACATAAACTCTAATAATAAAAATGTGTAAGGTAATGAAATTGGTCTGTCCGTCGGTCTATGGCTAATTAGGTATTTTTAACCTAGTACTACCGTTCTTAATTGGGGGGAATAATTACTATGTAACGGGTGTGTTACCACTGTTAGGCACTGTTGTTTGCTGTGAGTACTACTACTCTTCTGATCCCAATTAGGCGTGTCGGACAGATGGAGATAAAATGAAAGAAATATTAAAATTATATACTGTATTTAATTTACGTTGTTCGACTCGACTCGGAGAGCTGATGTGGGCCAAATAACGACAGCACCACAAATATCCACACATTACAATTTCACATATTATACTAGCTCTTGTCTACAATTATATAAAAAATGATCAAAATGTATTTAAAAAGTCCAGTCATTCATAATACCATTTATTTAATAAAAAAGTCCTTTTTTTTGTTTATATGTGGTCATGGTTTAAATCTCTCCAGTGTTTAGGTAACTTATTGTAAATAATAGAAATAACGAAGAAACAAATGTGTAAGAAAATCCGAGGCATGCGTAATCCCGCCCATAGGCGGGGCTTTCTATATAAGCAGCGAGCTTCGGCGGGAATGCAGTGGTCGCGCGCGGTCACCACGGCTTGACGGACTGACTGCCTCAACAACGACGCGGTGCTGAGAACAACTTTCAGGTGAGTTCTGAAATATTGACTCGATTTTTTTTAAGTTTTCGCCAGTAATACGAATAATTAAAATTACGTTTTAACGGTTTTTAGCGAGTCATTTTGTTTTATTTTATATTTCGACGGCTCGGTCAATTTTCAGTAGCGTGATCACATCACTGGCCAAAGCGTCGAAATGAAATGCAGCGCTAAAACTCGTTAAGACCTAGTTTTAATTAAACATAAAATTTATATAATGTAAAAGCAATTTTTATTGATTTGGTCAAAATTCAAATCCTATTTAGTGGAATATAACTTATTGGAAGAATATTACTTAATAAATTATAATCTAATATAACTTAAAATACAATTAAATACTAAAAATTAAATAGTTATAAAAAAATGTAAGTGTTTATAAAGTATGTGTTACAAGGTTTTTATATTATATTAGTTAAACAATAAAAACATACTGTAAATAATAATATATACAAAATTAAAATGGTTTTAAAGGATAAAGGTTTTTTTCAGGTTACAAACAAACTCCAAACAACTTGGATTGTTAAGCACTATTATATTGTAACGGTTCTCAGGTGCCGGTAACCACTTTCCATCAGGTGGGTCGTCACCGTGTCTTCTGGGCTCCATCCTTATAACGAAAGAAATTATTATTAAAAAAATGACAAAAATGCATTCATACATACATCATTTGTATCTCATTAAGAATGTATTGAACATTTTAAAAAAAAATTGTAAATAAATATTAACTACTATATACAAAATTTCTTTTATAAAATAACATAAATATTTATAAATTATATAATTTTTATTAATAGTCACCATTTTAATAATACTATTTCAAAATGTCGAATTTGATTTTGCGGAATAAAACATTATATTCAATATTTAAATAAAAATAATTCAGTTATTTTCCATAAAAATTCTAGACTAATGCTTTTAAAAATAATAAGCCATTCTGATTTCATTTATACAGAAGAAAGAAAGAGAAACTTTATTCGAAGAAATAGCGACGTCATTACATTCGTTATACATAAATAAATAATAATAAATCGGCAGACAAACACACACACTGTATATCCCCAAATTAAGCAAGCTACGCTTGTGTTATGGGTAATATACAACGGACCATTTTGGGGCCGATCCAACACACCCAGACCATAGTAAATAAAGGAGAAAATACGTTTCCGAAATTTACTATACCAGGAATCGAACCCAGAGCCTCTGCGTTGCAGCGAGGTAAGCCGGCAAAGGCTTCGCCCGCTCAACCACAGAGGCCGCCGAATATTATCATACACAGAGCATATTTTGAGAATTTGTACGCCGCATTTTCAGCGAACAAGGTTTGCACTCAGCATATTGCTGTGCCGGAATTATATCCGACACAACGCTGATTTTCAGTGCAAACCTTCCTTTAAGCGTAAGACCAAAACGACCCAAATTTGTTAATTAAATAATTAATAATAATAATAATTCATAAAACTAATTTTACTCATATATATATATATATATATATATATATATATATATATATATGAGTAGAATTACTTGTAATTTGGAGCCAAAACCTAAAATCGGGAATTTCAACTGGAACTACATTTCAATTTTATTATTACGTGTATCTTGATTATAATATAAATAAATTTAATTCTTAAAAACAATAAAAGCCGCATATTCATAGTGTAGGCTTTTGTTGTGAGCAGGTTCCAAAGGCACACACTTGTTTTTTGATATTAAATGTGATTTATTACGAGAGAACACTGCACAATGTAAGACAAGTAGTAAGCGAAGGGGGAGTAAGAAGTCGATAGGTTCTCTCTATTATAAATAGATCAATAAATAATGTTTATCTCTTTCATTACTTCTAAAAGCAATTTATATGACAATAAATTGTTGATAACTGAAGTTAAGTTAATGGGTTAATGAAACGCTCTGATTTTTTTTCGTGCTCCCATAGTTTATACCCTTCCACTAAACTGAAACTATACATTCTTTCTTTTAGTCTGTAAGTTAATTTTTGCATTGGTGTACAATTAAGAGTTATTGATCGATTAATCAAACGATTGATGAATGATTTATAACACAAATTTAACTATTAAATTTATTACATAAACAGACTATTAAGTACTGTAGAGAGTACATTATTCGTTGCTAAGCTGCTTATTATTTCATAATAATTAATTATTAAAAACATTGTTACATTAGTCCACATTCCCCAGTCATACAGTACGCGTCGCCAATTCCCCAGTGCATTGCCTACGGTATTACTACTATTAGAATTGCAAATACGAAAAATAACATTTGAACACATAAACTTTTATGTGTGTTTAAAGTTATTTGTACCAGCGACAATAGGCGTGCTTACTTGATTAGCCTACTGCAATGATGCTCTAACAGATAGACAAACAGAAAAGTCTAAAAATTGCATTTTCAGAATCTGCAAATGGTTCCAGCCCCATCTACGAGTCCGCCAACACATTGGTAGACCCTTTAGTGTTGCAAATGTTTATAGCGTCAGCCTGTCTGCTGTAGTCCAACAATAAAAAAAAGCTACTGGTCCGATTTACTCTAGACCCCTTGACATTTTTTCTTTTTTTAAATTACAGGTAACTAAATTTTCATCCGTAAGAGGTGGCAAAATAACCCACAGCCAGGTCGTAGAGTATTTGCCCTGATAGCTACCACCCCTGTAGTATGCCGCCATAACAACCTTGAGTTGTGTTCCGGCATTAGTGGCCAGGTTCCTTCCTTTCGAGAACGGCAGCACGTTGGTAGCACCTTTGGTGTTACAAATTCCCATAGGCGATGGTAACCGCTTTCCAGCAGGTGGGCCGTCTGACTGTCTGCTGAACTCATGCAATGATAAAAAATAAAAAATAAAAATATCTTGGCGTTGCAAAGATACTCAACGTACGATCTTAATACGATAGTGTCAACAATTCGTAATCTACTAAACCCGCAATATCTTCTCGATTACGTCGCGGCGGAATAATAGGAGACAAAAAATGGTATTACCATTAGCAGAATTGGCGTTAGCCCAAATGAATATTAAAAAGTTACCAACATTTTAGACATTTATAATATTTCGCAAGTTTTCGCTTAATCTTTATCAAGCTGAAGAGTTTGTTTGTTTGTTTCTTTCTTTGTTTAATTGAACGCGCTAATCTCAGGAACTACTGGTCCGATTTGAAAACTTCTTCCAGTGTTAGATAGCCCATTTATCGAGGAAGGCTATAGGCTATATATCATTACGCTAAGACCAATAGGAGCGGAGCACCAATGAAAAATGTTTCAAAATTCGGGGATTTTAACTATTCCATGCGACTGAAGTCGCGGGCAGAAGCTAGTAATATTTATAAAGGCACGCCATTGGAATTAACGGAAAACTGAAATTAGACAAACCTACGATTGATAAGATAGTGTCTAGCGATTATGACGACATAGTAATAGCAAAATTGGGCAGAGGCACTCAACCAGAGAGACCGTGTAATTTTTATAAAATTGTCAAAATTCAAAGTTATTTAGTTAGCACTGCCGCCGCACGATTTATCAAAGGAGGTACGCACCAGTGCAGCCGGGCATGATATCAGTACGCTCGAGCCGGTGTGTACAGGCAATATCAAAAATTGCGTATGACAACCGCTCGTAGTCTACGGCCAACTGTCAATATTCAAAAATTAACGGAACGCAAAGGAACCTTTTTACGCGCTAATAAATTTTATTGTAAAATCGCATAACATTAAAATATATGCATAATTCAAGCCTGGACCTATGCAGCTCCCATAATATTAATTATATACACAGTCACAAATTATAGGCACAAAATCACGAGGTCTTTTTTCTTAACAGCCCATAAAAGTCCCACTGTTGGGCTCGGATCTCCCGCTATAGGGGAACGAACAGTATACCCGCCACGCTTGTCCAAGGCGATCGGTTATATCGATGTGCAGGTTGCATCGCGATGTTTTCCTTCACCGTTGTTAGCACGTGGTAATTATAACAATTGCACATTAGGTCAGAAAACTGCCTAAGTGGTAAATGTGTTCCGGCCAGGATTTGAACCCGCGACCGATGTAAACATATACATAAGTTAAAAAAACCTATACAAAAAAATACATCGATAAAGTTTCACCGTTACTCTTTCATAATGCAATTTGATTTAATAATAAACAACACCAGAAAGCACTTGGCGTGTACTTCACAAGGCACAGAATCCAATGAGTTACGTAAAATTTTAGTGGATTTCACTTAACTCAAATTTGAGTTCTCATGTGACTACCAAATCAAATCCAAACAGCTTAGAATTCGTTGTAATACGCATTCGATTTTACAATGTTTCCCAGTTCAGACGCTCAATTCTCCTACTTCAATAATTTGGCGTAGTGAAGATATCGAAATACGATCCCATTACGATAGTGTCAGAAATTCGTATTCTATTAAATCCACAATATCTTCTAGATATCGTTGCGTCCACCAAAAAGCACTTAACGTGTACTCCCCAAAGCACATAATCCAATGAGTTACTTAAAAGTGTAATGGATTTCACGTAACTCAAATTTGAGTTCTCATGTGACTACCAAATAATAAATTATCTCTCCGTTTTTGGCATTGTTTTATACTAAACTTGTATAATATGTCTCGACCGCGTAAACAATGATTTCCACGAATCACACCTGGCTAACGACCATCATAAAGGATTACAATACACAATAGGCGGCTTTTCTAATTACAAATTTTAAACACAAAGAAAGCAAAAGATATCCAAATGCGGGCAGGTAATAAAACTGTAATAAACTGTGCTTTATGGCCGGCAGGTGTGCATTCACTTTTGTCGGCTTGCTTCGTGAAATTTTTGCTAAGTTGAAACACTATGTATATATTATATATAAAGAAATGTAGCTATTCGTTAACGGCGTTATTTTTAACGCTATTAATAAGACGCATTTGGCCACAGTCGATTTTAACATTATCCCAGATGGAGCTCGAGCACTAAACGTCTTTCGTTTTTGTTTTATGCTTTTTATTTATTTAAGTGAATTGTATAGTGTATATTTTAACTAAATAATCGGCAGACACATTGTATATCCCCAAATTAAGCAAGTTGTGTTATGGGTAATGTACAACGGTACCACTCTGTGGCCGATCCCAGACACCCAGACCATAGTAAACAACGAAATGTTCGTTTACGAAATTTACCATGCCAGGAATCGATTCCGGAACCTCTGCATTGTAGTGAGGTCGACCGATAAAGGCTTAGCCCACTCCACCTTTTTTCTTTCCTTTTATTGTGTCTTTGTCTTACTGTATACGCACTATTTGCTACAACTCCATAAATTCTTCGAAAAGTAATTGTGTAACATAATTCTGTATAAAATTAATTAAAAATTGAAAAAAAAATAGTTAGACGTGTTGCTCGGGAGTTTCTGCCGCTTCTTCTCCTTAACAGCTTAACACGTTGCGAAGTGGTATACTAGGACTAGGAAGTAAAATTAAATTTTAACTTATATGTATGACCTTCAAAAATTGTACTCCAGTGGAAGTTATTTTATATAAAAACTTTTGAATTTGAATTTGAACCGCAAAGGCCGTCAATGTACGGTCTGTCCTTTTCCTATTTTTTTTTAATGAACGACGGCATCTTATTTATGTAAACCCGCTGGCTACAAAACCTTTTGAGCCAGTTTAACCATATTTGTTTTAAATTTTAGTTCTTAAATCGCAGAGGAATAGGTTTTTGACTAATACCATAGACAAATTTTTTGAGCTGTCACACTCAAAAACTCACATTACAAGAAAATTTTGAGATTTTCTGCACGAAGTTACAATTATTATTTTTGCTTAATAACAATCGACATCTTACAAATATTGTCAAAATTGAAAATAGTGTTACTAGAGCACAAAAACGAGATTCTAAAGTAAATGTTTTGCTTATATTTGTGTATGTGTGTCTATTATTATCACAAAACATATATTCATATTCCATTTTATATTAAAATAAATTTTATTAATGATTTCAAATCTATCTTCTGAGTGTAATATCCCACTAACATCTATAAAAGATAAAGAGCGTTAGTTTATTGAGTTAAGTAGCAATTTTCTATTCGCAAAGTGCATTTTAATTTGATTCTGCTCAATAGAAATTTATTGAAACTAATGAACAATTTTAAATATGAAATGGAATTATTTTTATACAGTGATAATGAATTTATACTCCTTAATAACATTTAAAAGCGAAATGGATTTTGTTTGTTTGTTCATTACGACTTTAGGAATGAATAAATTATTGTATAATTTCGGATGGCGGGACGAATATTAAATACTTTTATCCCGGACAATAAGGTAATAATACCAATTTGTTTTAAACATTAAACTACTAAAAATAGAACTATCCTATAAATAAAGCTAACTTAAAAATATATAAAGAGAGAGAGAGATAAAACTTTATTGCACACCAAAATATACAATTACAAAAACAGAGCATATTTACAATATTTTCTAGGCAACACGACAGGCGGCCTTATCGCTCAAAGCGATCTCTTCCAGGCAACCTAAATGAAAGAAATTTGAATCAGGCGATGTAGGTGGTGCAGGAAAAAGGCAATAGATACAGAAATACTGTTACGAGTTGCAGAACTCGAATTAAAATGCCGTTGAAATGATTATAGAATTTATTAGAACTATACAAACACGTATAGCACAGATACAAATATAACTGAATACAACCTGTCCAAACATAATGCACGATTCAATAACACACACGAAGTCCGTCACTAAATAGATTACCGAATGTACACAAGTCTTGCTTCGCTTGTGGTTATCGATCGACTACCTCATCTCTCTATTGGGGCATTGTTTTGTACTGCACAAATGCAATATATCTGCCTGACCGCGTGGACCGAATTTCTTAGAATCACACCTGGCTAATGATACCACAAAAGATTACAATACACAATGAGCTGTTTTTCTGATCACAAATTTTCAACACAAAGCAAACAAAAGAAGTCCAAATGCCGAAAAGGCAATAAAATGTCTACAGGTATGCAGGTGTGAATTTGTCTTTTGTCGGCGTTCAGGTCATAACAATAGTCTATACTAATTTAAGAAATAAATATACATACATATTATACATAGTCATATATATACAATAATACATAAGTTATTATAATAAACGTATTAGCATGATTATATTCTGTTAATCAGACATAGCTATTTATGGACACAGTGTTTCCTGAGTAAATTTCGAAATGTTGGTAAGGATTTGGCCTCTCTGGCAGCGAAAGGCAGCATATTCCAAAGTTTGACAGCCTGCACTGTAAAAGAATTATCATAATAGGATGAAGTGTGCGCAGGAGTCATAAATTTTCGGTACGTACCATGGCGCAAATTATGGGCATTGTATAAGCGAAGAAATTTAAAACGTTCCTTAAGGTACTGGGGAGTATTAGGAGTAAATAATATGTTATAAAGGAGAGTGAGAAAGTGAGTATTATATATAGACAACAGTAAAAAAATATAAACCCATACTAAAACCCGTCCAGCCTCACCATACCACTGTCGCTGGGTATTGTACCTAGAAGGCTGCAGCATTACCTTATCCTTTGAGCGAGGTAAGCTCCAGCCTTCCGGTCTCCTGTTATATCGACCAGACTTTTTTAATATTTTGAAATAATTTGTGGGCACTTGGCCCCCGTGGGCCCAAAGTCTCACTTCAAGGTAACGTAATTCCTGTTTCATATGGTATCTACACTCTAATTTTTAATTACTTGGACCAAAATGACAGCTGCGATGGAATTTTTTTGGGTTGCAAGCTTGAAGCAACTCGCAGCGGTTAGTTGTTGATACAACTTACACAGTTCACTTATGAATCAAAACGAGGTTGACCGCAGCTGTCTTTTAAATCCAATTGACAATCTGAGTACAGTGAAATGGCCTGTACTTGAGCAATACAAGCAAGAGTTTTATGTTACGGAGATGATTTTTTCTTTTAATAATCGGCTGACTAACACATATTTTGTATATCCGCAAGCTAAGCAAGTTACTCTTATGCTATGGATAATATACAACGGACCACTCTGGGGCCGATCCCAGACACCCAGACCATAGTAAATAACAGAAAGTTCGTTCCAAAAATTTACCATACTAGGAATCGAACCCGGATCCTTTGCCCTCCAGCGAGCTTGGCGGCTTAAAATGTTACTTTAGGATAACCCGTATAGGGTGGAGGAGCGAGATGGAATACTCCTCCGTCTCAAAGAAAGATCTTCCAGCGAGACTATTGTAGTTCCTCACAAGCCTAGGCCAATTTATTATTGTTGAAAATTTGTATATATTCTTTGTACGTATCGGGAATCGTTTGCGACCTCAATTATTGCACAGAGTCATCTATTAACTTGTCTAGTCACCCTAAAAATAAATTAGTACAGGAAACTTAGCTTATATTATATTCTACATATAAGCCCTTGAGCCTATAAGTAGAATACTGAGCATAGTTCATTGAAGTCAATAGGTAAGGTGCACAGAAGGCTGGCTACTTTACCTCGCTGGATCGCCATACTGATCCGTTGCCCGAGGTAGGAACCAGTCCTCTGATAACTGAACGGAGAATAAATTAAATGCTAATTTTGTTATTGGTAATGAAGGGATGATCCGTATAGGGTGGAAGAGCGAGACGGAATACTCTTCCGTCTCAAAGGAAGATCTTCCAGCGAGACTAGTGTTGTTCCTCGCAGGCCTAGGTCCATCTGCTATAGTTGAAAATTTGTATATATGTATTCTTTGTATGTTTCGGGAAACGTTTGTGACATCTATTATTGTACAGCGCCATCTATTGGCTTGTAAGTGTTCCACTACAGTAAGGAGGCGCAAGCTGATTTTCGCACCCAGGCGCCTAACGTGCTTAAGACGGCCCTGCTCTTATGTGTTAGTTGTCAATCTTCAATCTTATGAAATCTGACCTACCGGCCAGTGGGGTGGTTGACATGCTCATTACATATAGACATAAAATAAATTGTATGTATATAATTTGTATGTCCTTTTGGAACAGAAATAAGCAATTCATTATTATTACACGTATGTCACTCAAGGGCATAAAAAGGGTCCGAATTTTTGGAGGGCTTACGTGGGGCTATGGGATGGCCAACACGTAGAGGCCCCTTGACAATGTGGCGTGACATTGACCGACAATTATCCCTGTCTATACCATATAAAAATACAGCTAGAAGATTTTGTGTACTCGATCGTCTTTATTATTTAAGTCATTGTAATTATTTATTACACCTTGGTAGATTACAAAATCTACCAGAACGTCCAAGAAGAAGGCGCGAATGGATGTGCGCATGTGTGGCAGGCTACGTAAACGTTTGAACACATTCCAACTATGAATAACTTGAAAGACAAGCCCCGGTCAGTGTAGGAGTAGTGTAGGAAATGAGAGTATCGGTATGAACTGCTAATAGATTGGGAATCTGGGCTACTGGGACTACGGCGTTTGCCCGTCGTAATGTTCGGAGAACATGAAAAAAGAGCAGACGGTGACTGGCCACTCCCTACATGGGTTCCAAAAACAGCCGTACAAGATTGGTGAGGGGCAACATGGGTGAGTGGCTAAGGAGTGTGGAGAGGTAGGCTGCAGAATCACCGAAGCTACTTCCGAAGATTTGCCATTTGTCACTTCCATCCTTGGGGCTTGAGTGCCTAGCGATAGTAGCTCTAGCGATCTCAACTTGCCGGTTACGAGGTGTCGCTACAAACCTAAGGCTCCGCCACAAAGCCCCCCTGCCGATTTATTATTATTATATATTGTAAAAAAAGGAAGGAGCTAACGAGCCACGCACTACATCCGATGAACATCATCGCCTATAACATTTTAAGTTTACGCCATAAATAATCTTGAGATATTAGTTAAATGTAGAATACTGCGCATGATTCAATGAATAGAAATTCACGCACATACACTACTTTTTTAGAAGAAGTTATTTACATCATAAACTAAATTATAAATAAATTACACTACAAAAATACTTAGAAATTAAATACAAATATAAACATATTTACAAGTAGAAGATATAGTCCAGATCTCTGTCGGTTTGTTGGGAACGCTCCCCCGTTCCCAAAATGCTGGCCGCATTCCCACGTTGTATGGCAACGCTAATCCGTTGCCCTAAATATAGGCCAGCCCTTTGGTCATGCGAGACTTCTCTCAATCACCTTGAATGGTCTCGATAAAGTACGATATAAGTATGATACGCCTCACGTCCCCATGGCCCCAAGTATAAGTCTCAACCCCGAAAGCCACAAACATGTATCCATCACCGTTGGATCCATATTTGCGGTGTTTCAGGGCTTCTTGAAGTGTGGCAGCTCCTCCGGCAGTGACGGCTGTATTTGGAAGATGAGAAGCCGCTAACGTATCTCGACACACGTTGCGTCCCATACTAAGGGGCGTCCCATCTTCCAACGTACCAGCGACTTAATTTAGAAGCAATTAAGCTTTGTATTCGAAGTGCAATCGATGTTGATTAGAATATGCGCCAAAATCGCTCAGTAGATATCAATGAAAATTATATGGAATAAAAAAATATTTATTTGATACACACATACATTGTGAGACAGAAAAAAACAAGAAGAGTACCACAAAAAACAATAATTATGTCTCGCGATCATCTCAAATCGTTGCAGTTTGGCAAATATAAAACACAAGTGCCTGAGGCTAATTTGCAACTGCACCCTGGGACAGACGGATACCACACTCTTGTTTAATTTAAAAAAACCTATCCATGTAGTAAAATCTATCCCATTTTTTGTGATAAAAAGGATCTTATGTACATTCCCGATATTAAGACTATATGTATACCAAATTTCTGCAAAATCAGCACCCTGATTTTTCAGTGAACGCGTAACAGACATACAAAGTTACTTTTACATTTATAATATTAGGTATGGTGATGATTACTCATATTATAAAAGTAAGAGTAAACAAAACTAATGCATCTTTTGTCCCAACATAAAGCTGACCGTATGGAGCAAAGCGAAGTTAAGAAAACTTAGCTAAGATGCGGGTAATCTCATAACTTGACTTTCAGTTCAAAGTTTATGATTGTAATCATACGTATTGTCTTTGCTATTTCTAGACACACAAAGAGAGATAAAAGGTCAAATTAAAATATTCTTAGGCGTGTTGCTGGGAAGTTTCTTCATTGGAAAGTCATGTACATAGAGTAAGAAGCAGACTTGACTTGTTAACAATAAATATGTACATATGCATATATGACTTTCAAACTTTTCTGCAGCAGAACTTATCAAAAGCCTTTGAATTGGATATCAAAGTATTGTCACATATTTGCGTGATTCGAATTTTAGCGCCTTTTCGGAAGATCATAAATTTCATTAGAAGTACTTTCTTACAAACATAACAAAATACAACAAGTGCAAATCATACACTGAAGATAATAATTACACAAACGCGTAAGATATATCTATATACGATTACCATCCTGAATGTACAGTTAATAATTTCTCGATCGCAGTTGAAACTCAACTAACACTGATGAACATATGCATAGACTATCGATTGGAATTCTCAAATTTGTAAAGCTTTCAATAAAAATGAACAATAGAACGGTTTATAATGTCTTACTTGAAGGCTGTCCATAAATACAAAGGTAATTAACAATAACGAATGAATTTCAATACATAAAATTTAACGCAAACAAATGACAATAAACAGTTAAAACAACCAATAAAATAATTACAGATAATTTAAACACAAAAGACAAAAAACACATATTCCTAAAAGTATTGTAGATTATTCTAATATGCTCGCGTAGGAGTATTATATGATGACTAGATGTACGCGGCAGATTTTGTCCTGCCTTTAAAAAATAAAAATCTAGAACCCGATTGCAGCGTCATCTACCGGGACCAAATGTTAATCTAAACTCGAATCAACTTAAACAAACAGAGTAGAAAATTATTAAAGTACTTATATCGCTATTAAAAAACATGGGTTGGTGGTAGAAGGATGAAAATTTAGGGTTGTATATATTTTTCAATGCTAAATCATAATAAAATATAAATAAGTAATTTGGAAAAAAAATAAATATATATATATTTAGGGGTGGGTCACCCTTATCATTTAGGGGTATGAAAAATGGATGTTGTCCGATTCTCAGACCTACCCGATATGCACACAAAATTTGATAGAAATCGGTTCAGCCGTTTCGGAGGAATTTGGTAACTAACACCGTGACAGGAGAATTTTATATATTAGAAGATAAGCATTATTAATTTAGTCCATGCAGAAATGGAGAAAGAATATTAAACGAACAGACTGGCTGCCGAAAGAGGACACCAAACAATCCACAGCCCAGGTAATAGGGTATTAACCTGTCTAGATTGCCGGCACCCCTGGCTTAGCGTGTGCCGCCATGACAATTGTGGCGAATATTTATTTATTTATTTAATCTGTTTGGGAAACATACAATAATTAATATTCTTAAATACGAAACACAAAATTAATACATATATCAATCAAGTTTCCACTAAAAAATAATTAATTAAAAAAATATTAATTGGCTCAAATAGTTAATAATAAATGTCTATTTAATTTACATTATTAGGACAATATTGAATAAAATCGAAAAAATAATATGTCACAATAATTACTAATAAATACAGATAAAAAAAGGAAAGTATGAAAAAAAAGCTTGTCATTATTGAAAAAATTGTGAGTCATTGAATGGATCATTCTAAATTACAGCATTTTTTAATTTGGGTTTTAAATTGATATAAGTTACCTATGAAAGGATCAATACTAGTAAATAGTGCATTGTATTGCTGACAAGTGCGGTATAAAATGTGTTTTTGTATAGTTAGTTTTTATAAGTGGTACTGAGAATAGGGATTTAACACGTGAGCTCAAACGGGGACACTTTAGGAGTAAATCATTGATGAGAAAAGGGGAATCAACGCAATTATTTATAATTTTGTAGAGATAAACTTGGTCTCTTTCAGTTCGATGAATCGATAGTGGAGTAATGTCAGGTGGTGGTTGCTTTAAACGTGTGCATTTGTAATTTAAGTGTTTTAAAAACTTATTTTGTATTGACTTGATACTTTTAATGTAAATGTGATACTGTGGATTCCAAATTGTGGACGCGTATTCCAATACAGATCTAACATACGAAATATAAAGTAAAATTAGAGTAGAAGCTAACCTAAACTCTCTTCCAACCCTTAAGATAAACCCGAGCATTTGATACGCCTTGGTCGTTATGTGATCAATGTGGGACGAAAATGTAAGTTTACAGTCTAAATACACACCCAAATTTCTCACTTCGGTCACTCGTTTGAGGGGAATATTACACTGTTACGAGCTACAGGACTCGAATTAAAAATGCCGTTGGAACTACTATAGAATTTATTAAAACTGTACAAACACGTATAAAACAAATACAAATAAAACTGGATGCAACCAGTTCACACTGCACGATTCACTACAGCTCGATACGCGCAAAGTCCGTCGTCTATATCGCTAATTGAGAGTACTAGAAAACATCTTACTCGTTTCGTAGTCGTCGCTTGACTGCCCGCCCCCCATTCGGGCATCATCTTATATTAATATTAACTACACAGTACAAAGAAATTGGCTGCGCACACTGAGTTTCTAAGAAATATTAATTTGCACACCTGCGAACGTCCATAAAGTCAAAAACAATAACAATAAGGATTAGTTCGACGCTAATGATGGTTATAAAACAAGTAGAAAAACAATAGCATGTTTTCTTAATTGCAAATTCAAAACACAAAGAATTCCCTAATCCTTGCACTTACAATAGGCAGCTGTGCGCTTATCTTTGACGGCATGTAACAATACAAACTATAATCAAACGCTTCTGGCCTAGTCTTTCTTGTGAATGACACGATATTACATTTATTAATATTAAGTTTTAATCCATTCTTGCTACAATAGTTACAAAGACAATCTATATTAAATCATTTTGGAGAAGAATACAATCATTATTTGATTGAATTACTCTAAAAAATTTCATATCATCTGCATAAAGTAAAATAGCTGGCAGGATAGATTTTAC
This sequence comes from Dendrolimus houi, assembly GCA_039645545.1. NCBI lineage: Eukaryota > Metazoa > Arthropoda > Insecta > Lepidoptera > Lasiocampidae > Dendrolimus > Dendrolimus houi. The sequence goes on along the minus strand of CM077136.1, from coordinate 1,741,843 downwards.
AAATATTGATTGACAACTATTAACACAGGTTGTGAGAGAGAATTTCGTCACCGAAATGTAATATATATATATTGAAGTTTCACTTCAATATAGAAAAAGCGTTACGGCCGCATGGAGGGGATAGAAGGTATATCGCGTGGTGAGAGGCGGCAGCGGCGGGGGTATTCTCTGCAGTGTATAAGTACAATAAGTACATATATATTTCTTGTTATCATAATTTTGTTAAAAATATTTTTTTTCGAATGATTTTTTCCTGAAATGTTGTTTTATATATTTAAACATATTGTTACGAGTTTGCGGGACTCGAATTAAAATGCCGTTAGAATTATTATAGAGTTTATTACAACTATACAAACACGTATAACACAGTTGCAAATATAACCGAACACAACATAATGCAGAAGGTCGTAATTAAATAAAACGCGCAAAGTCCGTCAATATGAGATTCCCTATAAGGTACACACGTCACGCCTATATCGTAGTTGTAGCTCAGCTGATCCTTCACTCAATCAGACCATCGTTTTTACTTCACAAATGCAAATCTGCCCGCCCAGCAACGTCGACATAATTTCCTAGAATTACTAGAATAACTAGACACACATGCCAACAAAAATGAGTGAACAAAACAAGACGATCATAAAAGGATTACAATTAGTTCAAATGCCAACAGGTAATAAAATGTACTTTTACAGATCTGTACGTGGAATTTGTCTTTGTCGGAGCCTAAGTTGTAACAATATTAATAATACTTGAAATAAAAAATGCATTCATTAAAATATACCTAACCTAACCAAATCATAATTTGCAAGTACTCCTGCTATAAATCGAAATGTGTGCTGGGATACATAGTAGAAGTGAAACTTCAACGGACAAGTGGAAAAACGACGACGACGACCGACGAACGACGAACTTCAACTTAAAATTTTGTTGCAATTCGTTTGAACACTCGTCCGTTGCCATTCGTTTTTCCACTTGTCCGTTGAAGTTTTTTAATTCCTTTAAATCCAATTATATTGTTACAACTTAGCCAAAATTCCACGAAGCACGCCGACAAATGTGAATGCACACTGCCGGCCATAAAGCGCGGTTTATTATCTGCCCGCATTTGTACTTTTTTGTTTACTTTGTGTTTAGAATTAGTAATTAAGAAAAACATTCTATTGTTATTGTACTTGTTTTATGACCGTCATTAGGCAGGTGTGTCGAAATAATTCTTGTTGTTATTGTTTTGCGTCGAGGCATATTGTATTTGTACAAAATAAAAGGGATGCTCGAAGGGAGGGGTGGGTCAGTCAAGCGACGATTACGATACGAGCAAGACGTGTGTACATTCGATGAGCTATATAGTGACGGACTTTGCGCGTGTTATTTTATTGTGCATTACATTTGGACTTATTGCGTCCAGTTATATTGTACCTGTGTTATACGTGTTTGTATAGTTCTAATAAATTCTATAGTAATTCCAACGGCATTTTAATTCGAGTCCCGTAACTCGTAACAATATATTACATATAATTTCTTTGGATTATGTAAATATTATATACTAAATTACATATTTCATAAATGAACGGGTTATTTATTCTTGCAACGACCCGTCACAACCTTGAGTTGTGGTACGACATAAGTGGCCAGATTACAGTCCCCATTCGAGGTCTGCATTACATTAGCAACGCCTCTGCTGTTGCAAATGTCCATAGGCATCAGTCACCACTTTCCATTCAGGCTGCAGGTTGTTTGCTGTATTTCATCAATAATAGAAAATTCACGTCGATACTCTGTAAATCCATCCCTAAAGCAAAGATTAGACGTTCAGTATTTATCAGGTTAGTGTTGTAACGGGTTTCATACAGTCCAGACGTGAAATGGTAATGGGCTGGGACGAGCTCGGCACCTAATTAGGCTGGGACGAGCTTGGCCCATCTGGCTCCATCGCTGACGCGATGCGTCCAATTACAAATTTAGAAATTTTTACTCAAAATACTTTTAGTAGAGAACATTTTTTGAAGTCATACATGTAACGTAAAATTTAAATTTACTTCCTATTCTATGTACACCACTTCGCAACGTGTTATTGCTGTTAAGGAGAAGAAGTGGCAAGAAACTCCCCAGCAACACATCTAGCCAAAAAATATTTTTCTTTATATTTCTTATTCAATTTATATCTCAAGCTCTTTTTTTATAAGTTTTATAGGGAAGTATTTTACAGAATTACTTTTCGAAGAATTAATGGAGTTGTAGCAAATGGTGAATACTCAGTAAGACTCGTTGTGGTTATACTAATACCGAGACGTAAAGGTTTATACTGGAACATATCTCCATAAATTCCTTACATGTGTGGCAAGACAAAATCGTTATACAGACGATCATACAAGAGGCTGGAGCGAGCTGCTATTTAAATGAAGTATTGTCATTTAAATATTCTTCAATAGTGTAATATCGCTTTATAAGCGAAATGCTATTTAATTTGGTTTTAAATTTTAAGAAAGGCAGATCTAACATTTCATTAGGAATCTTATTGAAGAAGCGTATACGAGACCCCAAAAACGACCCGTAACGTACTGACACGATACCGTGTTCTTATTGATTCACTGATCGTCTAATCTAGGCTACGTTCCACAAGAGACTCACAACGACCACATTCACGACTGCGATTTTCCCGTTCCACTTGCTTACGGGCGGTATAATCATAAACTCTAGTGGAACGGCTTATGGAGCGTTGATGTAATTAACGACGAATTACACAAATGAAGGATACAGGCAAAGAACAGGGAATGTCACAAAATTTATTTTTTCCGTACTCTATTGAAAGCAAACCTTTGTCTATGGTAGTTTATTTCCTAATCACTAACTTTTATATAAAATTATTTGCCCATAAGTGAACTTAAATATGAAGACTTGATGTGTCTGATGCCATTTTGTTACAGAGAAGCACAGGTATCTTACGAATCATCAGAATATGATTCCAAAACTAAAGATGCTGCTGATGACTGAATTGAACATTACTTGTTTATGTTTATGTTGTTTTGGACAGTCCTTGTTTCCGTACTTCCAAGATTGTTTTATTTAATTTTTGATAAATTTTAATGTTTTTAATCTTAAAAAGTCCATCATAACTACACAGTTACATTAATTAAATAAACATTTAATTAGTTTTAAGTAAAAGTTACTGCATACGCCGATCTCAATAAAAAATATATACTTCTAAACTTTTAATTGCGTTTTTCTCAAAATCTATTCATTAAAACATTCCATGTTCTTTGCCTGTACCCTTCAAATGTCATTGGTTGATTTGGAAATCGCGCCTCTTTCACCCAACTTATGACTTGGTTCGTTATGAGCGCTGTGTGATCGAAAATAATGACATCATTAGTGACGTTTTCACCACGATCATAACGACCGTGGTCGCCATGTGGACCAGCAGACGGAGCATTTTCGGCGTTGTGAGATACTAAAGGAACGCGCTCGTAGTGTACTGACAGATGTTAGGATTTAACACATACTGTCATTCCGGAATTCAGAAATCTAAAAATCCATCACTACACTACCTGACACGATCAGTAAATACCACGGTAGGACGACATTATAAACTGAACATCTAGACTTCGCCTAAAAGCTGTAATCAGAATAATGAGTCCAACTTGGCTCTACGTTCAAAGTATATAGAACTACACGCACTTAGTAGATTTTTTCGGGTCTCCTTGTAATAATATTAACGAAACTAATTATACTAAAATAATTTAGTTAATAATCACTTCTAAGAGACCTGCCGTATTACTTCAGGAAATTACACCCACTGGGTCATAATTGAAATATCATAATGATTGGGGAAAAATTGTCACACAAAATATCTCATTAATATCAAAGTAATTAAGGAATATTCCTTTAATTAGGAAATAAGTTGATTCTTTCTTCATAATACAGTTGTTATCGTTGGGTGTGGCGGCGCAGGGGTCGCCCTGAATAAAACACCCCTTAGCAGTGGACTGTATTTATTTATAAAGGTGCTACAACAGCAACAGGTGCGATCACCACTACTGTATCAGACGGCACGTTCGAGGTTAACCAACACAACTTAGCACTAGCCCCGGATGTTACACTAATTGAATCGATTACACTGGCGGTCCACAAGATCCACGTAGTCACGCTGAGAGTCCAATGGCTGTAGAGTCTTCCGAATGCTTCCTGTTCCTACAAAAATGCAGACACTTAGCAGCTAACGGAGCGAGCTACATATTCATAGTAAGCGGGGCGTACGGGATTTCCCGGGGAGAGGTCAGGGGGGTGATTCTGTCCGCAACAACAGTAGATTGCCGTATTATACTATTGTCACTTGGAGAGCCAAAAGAACTATTCATTAACAGCTGTTCTTGAGTGATCTAAATATTTGCTATCAAAAATCACATGTACCTAAAAATCCCAGGCCCGATTCCTGGTGTGGTGACAATTCTTGAAGGAACTTTCCGTTATCTACTATGGTCTGGGTGTTTGGGATCGGCTCTTGAGTTATCGGTTTTGTTACCCATAACACGAGCGTCATTTATATGGCTTGGGAAAATATGCAGCAAGTGTTTTTCTGAGACGATTAAATAAAATTAAATGAAAAAGCCTATTTATTTGATCCATAAAGGACAATGACATGTCATACAATAATATTTTATAATGTCAGTATTATTATTATTTGTTTTTTTTATTTTAATTATTCTATTTTTGGACCTCCCGTCCTGTTGGATCCTCACAATTTATACTGATGTGGGTAGTTTTGTAAGTAGCGCTGGCTTTCGGTTTCTCCGCCATTGCGTGATGGCGAAGCTAGTCTCCAACGCACGCGAGGTCAGTTCGGACGTTCCATTTTCTCCGTGCTAAGACCAAGTGAACGTTTCACATCCCATTCTTCAATATCTTATTGAACTTTATACACAAGCCGTGCTTTGGTCTGAGTATGCCATAACTTACGACTTAAGTGCCATCCGAGGACTTGTTAGTGTCGTGCACTCTCAGGAGCTGTCTTGCTGCCCCATTGGAGGTGGATTCCGAGGTTCGTGGCGCTTATTACCCCATTGGTTTTTGTGCAGGATTTGGCATACCTCTCACTCTCGTATATTCTCTTAAATATAACCTACAATCCACTAAACAACTACTCGAACCAGCGAAGCTGTGTGGGATCCGTGATCCAGCATTGCACACGTCCGAGTAAAGGCCTCCTCCAGTTGCGCCCAGTTTTCTCCGTCCACGGCCACTGCATGCCACCTTGAGACCGCGACGGCACAGCACGGCACTGCACGGCAATTATAATGAAACGACACATTTTACAACAAAAAATATTTATTGTTATTTTTTTATTGTAGGAGTACAACAGACAGGCAGACGGCCCGCTTGATGGAAAGCGGTTACCATCGCCTATGGACATTTTCAACACCAAAGGTGCTACAAGTGCGCTGCTGCTACTCTTAAAGGAGACTGGAACCTGGTCACTAATGCCGGAACACAACTCAAGGTTGTTATGGCGACATACTTTAGACCAGGTATACAGGTAGACCGGATAAATAAAACAACACAAGAAAAACATAAATTAAAACAGATAAATCAACTAACAAAAAACACAAAAAACATGAACATGAAGCCTACAAGTTAAATAAATATCAAACAGGAAATATAAAATAGGAAAAATAGGAAGTATAAGAATTTAAAAAATCATGGATTCCTAAATTATAAAAAGGCACTAGTATAACAGAAAACATAAAAGATTTAGAGTTGGTGGCTACAAACTTTTACAAAAATTTATATGGAAATATAAGAAATAATGTAATGAACACAACATTAAAGTTCAACATAGCCACACATAACACAAATGAGTTTAATTCCTTTTACCATGACAGAAGTAAACCAAATAATCCAAAAACTTAACAACAATCCCAGACTTAATTACAAATGAAGCACTAAAAACAGGAAGAGTACAACTAACTGGATTAATAACTGACGTATTTAACAAAGTTTTAAATGAGAAAATGGTGGCGTTACAATGGACAGAATCTGAAATAACTCTTTTTTACAAAAAAGGTGATCCAGCTGAAATATCAAATTATATAGGCCTATAAGTTTGATGGCCAGTCTGTACAAATTATTTTCACAATGCTTACTTTTAAGAATCGGCCCACTAATAGACTTAAAACAACCAATTGAAAAGGCAGGATTCAGATCCGAGTACTCGACGATGATTCATATACATGTGATAACCCAAGTTATTGAGAAACATAAAGAATTTAATACGCCACTATATTTATTGTTTGTTGACTATAGAAAAGCTTTCTGAGACGATTACTTAAAGAGTATTATTATAAATCTTTAGCAAATAAAGTATGATAATATTATTGTGTAGGTTTTTTTACTCAATTAATTATTGTTCATCAATGTCAATAATCTAATAAAATAATACAGTAAACAAAACCAAAACAAAGAAAATATTTCTTAAAATACTGTTACGTGCGAGCGCGGCTACATACTTAGAATCGGAATAAAACATTTTTTTTTCAACTAAATGCTTTTTCGACTTACACACCCGTAAGTGATTCTTTTCTACATGGTTTCACGCACAACTAACAATACACTACCCCGACAATGAGATCACACACCATCACTCACAATACCGTCGCCGATATTGCATAGATCCTGCTGCTGCAGTGCTCAGCTCCGAATTTACCGTGCGTAGCTCGCTTCTGGGTCTCCTCATAAACTACACTAAACTCGTCATTGTCTTCTCTTCCAGCTCACTCGTATCACACTTCTCGCTTCGCTGTCTCCAATTGAACTCCTTTGCGCCCCTTACACTGCTTATACACCCGGTAGAATCTTCTAGAACCTATAATTTCGATGTTCTTTTTGTTAAGTGTTTTTCTTATCCATGGAGGAACGGAGAAGTAATACAATTTCCTGCGGCCTGTTGTAAGAGGCGACCACCACTGGTTTAAAGTATGCTGCAATAACGACCTTGAATTGTGTACTAGCATTAGTGACCAGGTTCCAGTATATCTTTACAGATAGGCAACACATTGGTAGCACCTTTGGTGTTACAGATGTTCATAGACGACGGTAACCGCTTTCTATCAGGTGGGCCGTCTGCATGTCTGCTAAACTCATGCTATAAAAAATATTTTATTTACTGTCTATTACTTTAAAACATCTATCTATCTCTGTAAAGACAGAACAGAAAGTTCGGGAATTTGCTTCCTGAACTTTCTGTTCTAGAATTTCGATGTTCATTTCGTTATTCTGTTGTTCATCGTCTATCCTTTTCTAAAATGTATCTGTTCTTGTCCTTTCTTCTAGAATCTTCTACATTTTTCTGGATCTCCTAAAACCAACTAGATCGTTCCGCCATAGCTCGCCACAATACATACATACAGCTCAACAAGTCAATATACAAACATAACAACAATAAAAATTATATAAATATAATAGAGTCCCAAATCATCGCCATTTAGGAACGTTGCTAAAACGCTGTCGATATTTCCTCCCTGATGGCAACGCTAATACGTTGCCCTAACGTCACGTTTCGCAGTTCTATTTTCTGCGTGTGTGATAGTTGTACAAAAATTTGTTAACTGTCTTCTTGCTGAAAATCTAAACTGTTAAGTGATATGAGCTTTTACGAGTGTAAAATCTACAATTTAGCCTAAGTTTTATTTGAAGATTCTAACTTGAACAGTCCTAAAAACTCCATACTGGCTAGATGCACAAATCTTTCAGAGCAATATTAGAAAAAGAATAATCTTGGTTTTACTTCCTTAATTAATTGGTAAACAAACACATTTGTGGTGTTTTATTACATAAATGGCAAGAGATACCAGTAATAAATTGACTTTCATTATTGACACATCAATTAATAACAAAATTGTATTAGGAAACTTTTCGGAGATGGTTTTTAGGGTTCCGTGAATATTTCGTTATACAACGGGCAGACAAATTATAAGCCGGTAGACAAATTATAACCGGCAGACAAATTATAGCCAGCAGACAAATTATAATCGTCAGACAAATTAAAATCGGTAGACAAACTATCCGCAGAAAAAAAAATACCCCGCAGGGGGGCTTTGTGGCGAAGCCTTAGCTGAGGAGCGATACCTCGGACCTGACTCCGGGGGCCAAGGCAAAGCCCTCGCCTCCGTGCTTGCTTTCGCCAGCCGACACGGAGTGGAGATCGCTAGAGCTAAGACTCAAGCTCCAGGGGTGGAAGTGATAAATGGCATAACGTCAGAAGTAGCTTCGGTGAACCTGCAGCCGACCTCTCGACACCCCTTAGCCACTCACACCTATGTTGCCCCTCGCTACTCTTGGCATTTTTAGGGGCCCATGCAGTCAGTGGCGCGTCACCGTCGGTCCATTTTTTCCATGTTCCTTGAACAATGCGACAGGCAGACGCCATAGTACCTATAGTCCCCGATCTGTAACTCCACTAGCAATTCATCCCAATAGCCCGGCACCTTTTGTTCTCATCTCCTACAATAGTCCTACGGTTACCGGGGCTTGTCCTTGGGTGCATTTTTATTTGGTGTAGACAGGGACAATCCCCGGTCAGTGTCAGGCCACATTTAGATTAAATTTGTCAAGGGGCCTCTACGTGTTGGTCTACCCATGGCCCCGCCCGCGCAAGTCCTCCAAAGGTCTGGGCTATTTTTATGGCCCGTGGGGTGCAGAGAATAACAATAATAATTATAATAAACTTTATTTTTAGTAAAAAACAGCTAGGTAGAATAACAACATTTTTTGATGTAGTACAGCATAAATATGTTAGTGATTAAGACCGAAACTAAGAATAATCTTCTATCGTCGGCCTCAGCGAATCAGTCCAATTAAATTCGGTAGACAAATTATAATCGGTATTCGAATAGCTTTAGGAAAAATGTATATGAAACACGTTGTAGGTATCTAGAATATACGAGGGTTGCTCTCCAGTTCCTTGGGATCCATTAATCATACCCTGACTTGGTGAAAATGGTACTAAATCAAGACTATGCTCTATCGAATAACAAAAATATACAGTCAAATCGAGAACCTTCTTTTCGAAGACGGTTATAAAAATATAACAATATTCCTGAGTGACATTGTATGTAAAACACCACCCACATACTAATAAATTGATATGAAGTGAACTTTGTCAACGGTTATTAATCCCCACATAATCATACGAGAGCCCCCTAACTTTATTAAGTATACTTGAAGCCGCGTTTTGCATATGGAGATGGGCTCTTAAATTGTTGCTGTATCAATGTACTGAAATTGTTTATACATATATCCGCGCAGGAATGCAGATAGTATATAAATTCCTGTTGTACGAGGCGACAAAATAATCCATAGCCAGACAGATGGTAGACTATTTGCCCATCTAGATGTCTACTAACCCCAGTCTAGGGTATGCCGCGATAAGAATCTTCAGCTGTATTCCAAAATTATTCGCCAAGTCCCTCCTCCGAAGCCGAAGCACTTTTCATTTTAAACCTATAATATCCGTGCAGGAACGGAGAAAGAATACAATTTCCTGCGGCCGGACGGCCTGTCGTAAAAGGCAACAAAACAACCCACAGCCAGGTGGTACGGTATTTGCCCGACTGGATGGCTACCACCCCTGGTCTAAAGTATGCCGCCACAATAACCTTGAGTTATGTTCCGGCATTAGTGACTGGGTATTTTCTCCCTTCCACCGGAAGGACAAAGTTATCCGGCTCTCTATATCGTTAAAGAGTTTTTATGTTTTGTATTTTCTTTTCTACTTATTTTCTTTCTTCTTGTTTTATTATAATTAAGAAAAGTGTAATGTTATTATTTAACTCACAGCTAAGATTGCGATGTACGTCACTAGATGGCGTTGTTCATTTTAGATGCACACAATGGTTTGCTAATCGCCGCCTCTTTGGACATAAGATATTTTTCACAGTGGTTGTTCGCTATTTGTGGCCACGGCGGTGGCAATATAAGTTTCATAACAAGTATGTGTGCATTTTATTTGTCTTGTACGTAATACCGTAAGTGAAATCAACAAGCTCTTATATCTATAATAAATTAACAATGGGTCCTTATGCTAGTTTTACATCCTGCATTGCCATAAACCTAGATGTTCTACTCTTCCTATTTATACTATCTATCTTATACATTTATTATGATGATAAATGATAAGAGGTGAACATGAACAGCATCATCACATAGGAAGAGAACACGTCGTAAACAACGTCCGGCAAAAATACTGGGTGCTACAAGTGCGGCCTACTGTGCGAAACATCCTGCGGCAGTGTAGTCTGTCGGTTGAAAAAAGCCGCTCCGACAGAACCTGTGAACGGAAACTTTCCAAAGGATCGTCTAGCTGCCTACGCACGCCCCTTTACCAATTGCGGAATAGACTGTTTTGGCCCCATGTGGGTGACCATAGGACGTCGTAAAGAAAAACGATGGGGGATGCTGTTCACTTGTATGGTGACTCGTGCCATTCATATGGAACTTTAGTGATCCTTAGCACAGACGGCTATTATGGCCCTAAGAAGGATGGGAGCACGACACGGCTGGCCACAAGTGATATGGTCTGATAATGCAACGAATTTCCATGGATGGAGCGGACGCAGAGTTACTAACGGCGTACACGAGATGGAAGAAAGAGATGCCAGATCACGTGAAAGGGAGACACCTAGCGTGGCGTTTCATCGATCCCGGCGCACCAAACCAGGGGGGAGCTTGGGAGCGATTAATTCGGTCGGTGAAAACGGCACTCCACGCAACATTGGCGGAACAAGCTCCCAGAGAAGAAACACTTACGACTGTCATCACGGAAATAGAACACACCTTAAACTCGCGCTCGCTGACTCACGTGTCGGTGAGCCCTGAAGACGACGAAGCGCTTACCCCGAACCATTTTCTAATCGGGTCGGCGATGGGCCTGCTAATCACGGGAACGAACGAGTTGGCAGGCAAGAAGACATGGATCGCCATTCAAGCTTTAGCGGACATGTTCTGGACTCGTTGGCTACGCGAGTATTTACCTACATTGACTCCTAGGGACGACGTACGACGATATGAAGAAAACGTACGCGTTGGAGACGTCGTTATCATTGCGGACGGTCTGTTGCCACGTAACGTATGGCCCCGGGGTCAAATCGAGCGCACTTATCGAGGCATCTTCAGGAGACCAGTAAGGAGGCTCATCGTCCTGACGAGAAGAGATGGCTTCGAGGATGTTGGGGATAGAGAGCACCCCCCTGACCTGCCCGCCGGAGCACACCTACTCTCCGCGCCCCGCATACCGCCGACGCCCATAGCTAGCACAATTAGCAACTAGGCGTCGGACGGGATGCGGGATATAGGGGCCGACCTTGTAGGCAAAAAACTCTCAACAAACCCTCTTGCTCATTCATTTCGTAATTCTTCACATTTCACGACGACTCTCTTGCACAATTATTCTATATATACTTCATTTCTTGTAAAAGTTCAATAACAATAATCATACGTCGAGTAATTACATCTAGTTTAAATTTCCAAACGAGAGGCAACTGACACCAATAATTATATTGCTTTTCCTCGCAGGCCTAGGTCCGTTCTTTATTGTTAGAAATTTGTATATATTATTTGTACGTTTCGGGAATCGTTTGCGACCTCAATTATTGTACAGCGCCATCTATTGGCTTGTAAGTGTTCCACTACACTAACTTAATATGCATATTGTTACAATTACCATATGCTGACACTGACAACATTAGCCTAGAGCCAATCGTGGTCCATACGATGATTGAGAGATCTGATAGACGCCGTGACCCCTACCTCATCTCATCCCCCTCCTATTTTGTTCCAAAGACAGGCAACGCGTTGCCTAATTTATCCGTGCATGAACGGAGGAAGTATACAATTCCCTGCGGCCGGGCAGCCTGTCGTAAGAGGCGGCAAAACAACCTACTGCCAGGTTCAAGGTCTTACTTACATTTCATGTTTCCCATGTGAATTTTCATGCTTACAAATAAATATGTAGGAAAAAATGTGACTTGTACGTGAGGCTAGAAGTTTGTACAAGTAAAGGAGTCAAATAGCGCATTAGTTATTATTGCTTAACGATAACCGGCAGATAACCACCCCACCACCTCCACCCCTGGTCTAGAGTATGCCGCCATGACAATGTGTTCCGGCGCTAGTGGCCAGGTTCCAGTCTCCCTTTATAGAGCGGCAGCACATTGGTAGCACCTTTGGTGCTACAAATGTCCATAGGCGACGGTAACCGCAATAAAAACTAATCCAATTTTTTTTTTTTATTAAAATTGAACAACATAATGTCACTCTTCAAGTTGCTACCATAACTGACGTCATTATGTTAGCATCCATAAAAAGCTACCATTTTATTGCAATGAATATTCTAACTTCCTTTCTTGTCGATTTTACGACTCGGTCATTTAAAGGGAAGCAGTCCCGTGTTCAATTATTAATCATCTTGCAACTTGTTGCTGAAATAGAATTATTCAACTGAACTGACCCTTGTCTAGAAATTTGTGGGCTGACCTCCTTTAACGTGGTAATTTTGTGAATACGTCACATTGACTTTTAAGTGATTTACCCGCGAGATTGTACTTCCTTAAGTTACAACTTTGAGCTAAGAAAAGGCTTTTTCAAATTCATCTTCTGCATGTTCGTGTCCGAAAAACACTAGTAACACTTTATATTGCTTACCAAATAAACATTTACAAAAATGTACGACTTCAATATTGTAATTGTAAAAACGACAGGTGGCGTTATCACTCAAAGCAATCTCTTCCAAGTTAACCTAACTTAATATTTTAAACTAGAATATGCCCGCGACTTCATCCACCTTTGACGTGGAAATATCCCGCGGGATTCGCGGAACACAAAGCATTGCAGCATTTGAAAAATGAATGTAATCTATTGTTTTAGTGAAAATTGTATTGGAATAAGCAAATTTTTATGCACCCGCAACAACAACTTCAAACCGCTCCAAATTCCCGAGGGATTCCTGGAATAAGAAACATTTTATTATACAAAATTTGCTATCGATCAGTGTAAAAATTCCCAATGGAATTCGATGTATTTTTCAATCTGGCCATTTTAAATAATTCCCAGAAATATTCCCGCGGGATTTCCAGGGTAAAAGAACGCAGATTTTAAGCCTAAGACTTTGCTGTCAATCCGTGAAAATCGAAACAGCCTAGTAGTTTTTACGTCAATCCCGAACAAACAAACAAGAAAACTAAAAAATCCTTTTTTTATTTTTATTGCAGGAGTTCAGCAGACAGGCAGACGGCCCACTTGATGGAAAGCGGTTACCATCGCCTATGGACATTTGCAACACCAAAGGTGTTACAAATGCGCTGCTGCTCTCTTAAGGTAGCCTGGAACCTGCTCACTAAAGCTGGAACAAAACTCAAGGTTGTTATGGCGACATACTTTAGACCAGGGGTGGTAGCCATCCAGTCAGGCAAATGCCCTACCACCTGGAAAATACATTACAATACACATTTACCACCTTTATGGATTCATAAGCGAAACCCCGCGAAAAAATGGTTAAAATTTCTGGTAGCTTCTCAATATTAATTTCGACAACGCCATTTCTGCTAAGGGTAACGCCAATTTTTTTTACTATTAATCGGCCGCGACGATATCGAGAAGATATTGTGGATTTACTAGAATACGAATTTATGACACTATCGCAATGAAACCGTACTTCGAATATTTATCGCAACGCGAAGATATTGAAATAGGCGAAACGTAGTAGAAACACAACTACCCGAGCATTTATCTCTTTGTAACTTTACTTCTAGTTAGAGCTCTCCTCTTAACTAAGGTAGCCTTTCAAAGTTATTTAACGGGATTAGTTAACGAGCTTTAGTATCAAAGGCAGTAAAAGCTAGGATTTAAATCCTATATTAAGCCATAGACTAGTGTTTGTAAACATAGCACTATCCGTAAGTGTATTATGTTTTTGTTGTTACTTTATCTATGCCTATATATTAATAAGTGAAGCAAAAACACAGCACAGCTTTGTACCCCTTTTTAAGAAAATTGCGCGAACGGAGGAGTATGAAATTTGGCACACTTATAGTTTATATAGAGAAGGAGTGCAGAATGCTAATATATTTTTTAAATTATGCATATAAAATACCTTAAATCAATACAAAAACATTACTCACACTACCATGCATTTGACACACACACACACACACACACACACACGCATATATACTCTTTTGTTAATTTTTAAAGTCAAATTAATAGTGTAGCCTTGGCAAAATCTGTGATTATAGAAGTATTCTTTGATAGCAGAAACTTAAGGTCGAATTTCGACCACGGACGACCACTAGTGACTTTAATAGCATGTCAGAGAAAGTTCGTACGCGTTGCTATGACAACGTGTTTGTTAGTAAAAAATAAAAAGTATCCTTAGTGTTGACCCAGGTTATAAGCTTGCTCTGTGTCGAGTTTCATTTAAATCCGTTCAGTAGATTTGACGTGGTGCTCTTATAGACAGACAGGCGTAAATTTCTAAAAGTTGCATCTTAAAAATCTGCTGATCCGGTGCCTCTCTGATTTTTCTCATATTTAAACTTTACTAGTGGTCGCCCAGTGGTCGAAATTTGACCATAATTAATTTAAATTATAAGTTTGAACATTAGTAAGGTTCTTCTGTCAAAGACTATACTTCCATAATCACAGATTTCGCCAAAGCTACACTGTTAATTTGACTTTAACAATAAACAAAAACAAATCTTTCATTTTGATCTTAACAATCAAATTACTTATCCAGGAATCGACTGCGTCATCACTCAACATCAGGTGAGACAGTGGTCAAACGCGAACATATACCTCTGTAAAGAAAAAAGCAAAATTCGACTTCAAGGTGACGAACATTTTCGTTCCATGACTGTACCTGTATTTGAAATGCTACGATATAGCGTCGCATCGACTGTATACAATACAAGCGGCTCCCGGAAGTGAATAGTCGTTCTCTTTCCGTTATTATCTTTCCACAAACTACTGTATCAATATCCGGTTAACTGCAAAGGTAATATTGAAAATGGAGGAAATATTATCGCTAAGACTTTGCGGGAACTTAGTGATTAGTATTTTGCTATGCAGTTCTAATTTCAAAAATATTGTTACGAGCTACAGGACTCGAATTAAAAATGCCGTTGGAACTACTATAGAATTTATTAGAACTGTAGAAACACGTATAAAACAAACACAAATAAAACTGGATGCAACCAGTTCACACTGCACGATTCGTTACAGTTCGATACGCGCAAAGTCCGTCGTCTATATCGCTAATCGAGAGTACTAGAAAACGTCTTACTCGTTTCGTAGCCGTCGCTTGACTGACTCGCCCCTCCATTCGGGCATCGTCTTATACTAACTACACAGTACAAAGAAATTGGCCGCGCACACTGAGTTTCTAAGAAATATTAATTTGCACACCTGCGAACGTCCATAAAGTCGAAAACAATAACAATAAGGATTAATTCGACGCTAATGATGGTTATAAAACAAGTAAAAAGACAATAGCATGTTTTTCTTAATTGCAAATTCAAAACACAAAGAATGCCTTAATCCGGGAGGACAATGGACTGCGGCATGTAATAATATATAATACCATGGAAAAAGACCATGATATAATACTGTCTAAAATGGAACAAAAGTTGTAGTTCATTTAATGATTTTTAGCAAGAAGAGGCACGTGGACACATGTACTCAAAACGCTGGCCGCATTTTGGCGCTTGATGGCCAACGCCAATGCGTTTTTTTTTTTGACGATGCAGAGAGAATACATTCGTACAATACCCGACCCTCTGTGGGGGTTAGACCTTACGCGGCGAGATTAAGCGCCGCACGGCTTGTGTGGGACTTTGATACAGACGTTCTCAACTTCTCCACTAAACCTGAATCTGCCCCCCATGTGCCCACGCTTGAGTTGGAAGAAAATGAGGTTTCGAACGTAGTTACACCCATGTTCTTCGCGCATCAAGGCCTTGATCACCCCGGAACAGAGTGACCAACTTCACCAACAGAGATTAGATCCATCCCATAGGCAAATGTGACCCCTGTGATGGGTCACGGGAGGAGATTTTACGCATATGTACGCCTCCGGAGGCCGGACTCGGCCGGGCGGCGTCTGGGGGTCGCATGCGCACCTCTCTCCCTCAATCGTTCGGCAGCCTCCTTGCAACGCCAATGTTTTGCTCCAAGTACAAACTAGCCTTTTGGTCATGTGAGACTTCTGCCAAACGAGATGATAGATCTCGATAAAACCCATTGGCTTCGGGACCCATGGCCCTAGAGTTTCGACACAGAACGCCACAAATATGTACCTAGTGCACTTTCGGAGCGAGTATTTAAAACGACGAACTTTACGCGATTTATGTGATAACGATTTTCTGCCCCACTGTTCGGTTTTGTTGTATTCGGCTATACTTCTAAGAACTATGAATTACTTGTGTACTTTTAGTAAACTTCGTGACAATTCCAACGGTATTTTCGAAATTGCATCCTACAAATTCGTGTAACAGTATCACAGAGTTATACTTTTTTAAATACCTTGTTTGTTTAGAAATCTAGCTAAAAGTACAGTTTGTGCTTTTGTATCCGTTGTGTCCCCCCCCCCCCTATTAGTACAAATCTTTTTGAAAAACTGAAATATCCAACAATGGTATAAGGTTAAGTATAAGGTCGTTAAAGTATAAGGAGTGCCATTTACATGTTGATTGCAGCCCTTTCCGAGACGAGGACTCTTACGAGTGGCTGTGAGACGGTTTTATGGAACCGTGTTCAGGAGACGACGATTAGCAAGTGACGACCGTGGATGAGTGACATTTGCGTAATTTACATATGTTATAATAAATGCCAAAATAACCACGTGTTACAAGATGTCCACCACAGTAGTCATGAGAACCATAGTGTATATTAATATGACATAGACAATCGTCATAGATATGTAATACTTTTAGTCGATTTATCAGATGATTCGATTTATAATTAAATTACTATTTTCTACCGTTTAGTTAATTTTATAAGCCCACTAAATTATCGTCTAGATAATTTAGTGCATCAGTAACTAATTATTATAATTGATTGCTATTTTTAGCAATGATGCAATGTTATTGTTTTGTAGGGTAGCATTTTCGTATAAAAGGCGTAGTGGCGTGTAGACGGTGTTCATTGCTTACTGTGCTGTGTGAATATTCACATCAAAGGCTGAACAATAAAGGGGAAACCCTGCCCAAATAGTTAATATTTGGTATATTTGGTACTTTCTTACCCAAATCTCTCTTGCATTTTACACATGTAATAATTATTTAATCCATACACGTGTTTCTGCGAATGTAGATTATAGTTAAAAGTATATTATAAATAAAAGTATATACGTAGATAGATATATAGATAACTCTTTATTACTCACCAAATATACAATTTCAAAAATACACAATTACAATATTCTCATGGTAGAAACAATAGGCGGCCTTATCGCTTAAGGCAATTTCTACCAGGCAACCTAACTTAAGGAATAGTTTAACCTAATCTGGCGATGTATGTAGTGCAGATTATTAGGTAGATCTTAAACAGACATACTTAAACTACATATTTTAATAATTAAATTAATAAATTAAATACATACAAAAAAATATATACATAGTATAAGAATTAAGCATAATTATTTAAGGAAAAATAGTGTTTTCTGAGTGCGTTCTTAAATGTAGGCGATGTTTTGGCCTCTCTGACAGTAAGAAGCAGCGCATTCCAAAGTTTGACAGCCTACACTGTAAAAGAGTTGTCATAAAAGGATGAAGTGTGTGCAGGTGTAGTGAGTTTACGATACGTATGAGTGCGCAAATTGTGCGAAGTAGAAAGGCGAAGGAATTCAAAACGTTCCTTAAGGTAAAGAGGACTACTAGGAATAAATAATTAGTGTGAGAATGTGAGTATTCCGGCGAAAGCGAATAGGGAGCCACTTGAGTGTTGTAAGAAATTTAGAGACATGGTCATATTTTTGCAAGCTACATACATACATACTACACAGCTCCCAAAAATAGCCAGTTGAAGTGGCAGTGGGCCGGTCACATCTGTCGCAGGACTGATGGCCGATGGAGCAGACGAGTCCTGTAGTGGAGACTGCGTCTCGGTAAACGTAGTGTCGGACGCCCTCCAGCCCGATGGGCTGATGACCTGTGTAGTCGATGAGGAGGGCACAGGACCAGGATAAGTGGCGCCGACTTGGGGAGGCCCACGTCCAACAGTGGACTGTAATTGGCTGACTAGTAAAACCATTATATACAAATTAAACTATAAAATCTAGTGCCAGACCGCTGTCAGTTGGAAACGTGCCCAAAAGACTGGCCACATTACGTCGCTATGGCAACGTTAATGCGTTACCAGTATAGTAACAGTATACGTAACTCAAAAGCGAAAAATAAGAAATTTCTACCAAAAAAGAAACAGACTTCAAAAATAACTAAAATAAAATAAAAATTCCTACAACCTGTTGAAGTCGGTGCCAAGTAATAGATGGAGATCCCAGTCACCCCAGACTTACGTGATTTTAGGAAAGATGAAATTTTTAGGATCGGTAGTTTAAGATAAACTTAGAAAGGAATGGATACTCGCTAAGCTGAAAGCGGGGCCGTTTTTCAGGTAGCAGCTATCAAAGGTGAAAATAAACATGGGAAGATCAAAGTCAAATTTGTCTGGCTCATTGGAAAATATTTTAAAATATTATACTTGGTATATATAAAATTCAGCCTTCCTAAAATGACGTAAGTTCCCATTTTTTTTTCAAAGTGTCTGTCAAAAGTTATGGCCCACAGGAAGTGTCTGGCAACTGTATATCTTCGTTTATAACAATATCATATATGACATATGTAAAAACTAGCCTTGCTACTTTGACGTAAGTTAGTATGGTTTTTTCCCACCTTTGATAGCTGCTACCTGAAAAACGGCCCCGCTTTCAGCTTAACGAGTATCCATTCCTTTCTAAGTTTATGTTAAACTACCGATACTGAAAATTTCATCTTTCCTAAAATCACGTAAGTCTGGGGTGAATGGGATCTCATCCTATAAAACACAAACAACAAATTTGCAAAATATAGTAATTTTTTACAGTTGTTATTTTTGTACAAGCTGTGTCTCATCTCGATTAGAGGTCAAAGTTTCAGTTGTTTGTTTGTTCCGAAATATCGTATCGTCTGAATCGGTCCTGTGATTAAAATGGGCATGTAATGCGAATGAAATTTTGTTCATGAAGTGATGTCATGGCGTAGGGTGCTTTAACGTGTCTGGTTAACAATAAGAGTATGTTGCCATAGTATATTAAATCTATATATATAAAATTGTAGAGGTCAAATTTCTGTACAATGAAAAAAAATGCTAAAAACCGAGTCAGGGGGATGAAAGAAGTGAAATAGAACTAATTTAGATTTTTTACAAATTTTTGTTTCTCTATTTGTCTATTTATCTGTTTGTCTGGCTGTTTGTACCGGCCAATCTCCGAAACGACTGGACGGATTTAAATGTAATTTTGTATGGTGGTAGCTTATATCCCTGGTCAACATATAGGATACTTTTGATCCCGAAAAATTAGTCTAGTAGTAGTAAAAGTGGGATAGTGAAAAAACCGCACCACGCGGATGAAGTCGCGGGCATCAGCTAGTATATAAATAAAAGATTATTACCTTATCAGGTTATTACAAATCATGCCTGTAACAAAACTTCGTACGCGTTGCCGTGAAGTCAAGCAAAAAGAAAACTAAATATACCACAAAAATAACGCCATTTATCAGGATTAAACGTATCATGACCTGGGATATAAGCTAGCTCTGTGTCAAGTTTCATCTAAATCTGTTCAGTTGTTTTCACGTGATGCTCTAACAGACAGAAAGATAAAAATTCTAAAAGCTGTATTATCGAAATTGACTGGTCCTAATTAGCCCTTCGATGTTGTCTAACTATTATAGTTATGCCACAATAAGTGTTCATTTATTTTAAAAATTTAATTGAAATGCCGCCGCCAGAAAAGGCTTTTTATTTGTATCTCGGCATTCATCCTTATCAAAATAAATTACTTCATATTCAAGACTGCTTCAATACCTTTATATAACTTTTTGAATTATTCAATTCGGACATTCCATAAAAATAGAAAGATATCACGAGTTTAAAAATGTAAGTATTAGAAAAAAGTTGCGTGGTCGCCGCGCACCCTGCTCGGCTAGCTAGGCTTATGCGATGTAGTCGTCACTGGGGTACGGGCCGTACGAGAGGGGAAATATTTTGAATTCGCTTAGTAGGTAATTAAACTCAACAAAAAAGTTACTTTTAGATACCTGTACGAAGCCGGGGCGGACCGCTAGTACAATATAACTGAGAACTTATTACTTAGTTGGCCTTTAATAGCATCGCAATATTAATGTTACCTAACCTATCTCTGTGCTCTCTATTGTGCTTCAAGGCTATAAATTAGTACACATTGTGTGTACACGCACAAGAAAACACTAAAAAACCCATCAATCTATCGCCTTGAAAATACAGAGTTCAAAAAGCATATTAATTAACAATCAAATAAATGAAAAGACAACAATAATTAAATGAAAACAATCGACACGATATGAAAATTATAAATTCTAAAACATTGTTGGTGTTGGAGGTTCAATATGAAATGTAATCAATACAATCAATTGATGTGTTAATTCAAATTTTGTGGTATAAATTAAATAGAGATGCCACGAAAATTCGGCTGCTATTCGGTACTCAGCCTATTCGGCCACTTTTTCAGCCGTTCGGCCGAATACCGAATCATGAATAAAAAATTGTATATATTTTCATCAAAAAAGGTCAGTTAAGCTACTTTTAAACAGAGCTAGATGCGATTTTTATTTAAAAAAACTTCGGTATGTTTTTAAAATGTCAGAATCAAATAAAACATCATTTAAAATCGCACTTAATTTTTTTTTTATTAGCAACTCTACGGTCTCTGGTTCCGTACCCTTTTTTTACAATTAAATTTAAGAAGAAGTTAAGAAGTTGTACACGCTTATTTGTTACTTTGTTATTGTGTGTGACATGTGGTGTACCTTAAAAATAACTTATTAAATTAATTTATTCTAATTTTAATACTAAACTTATATTAATGTAGAGTGTATCTGTTACATGCTGGTGTTATGAGGAAGTGCATGTACAGTGTGTGCCTTATGTCTATATCTATATATATGTTAACCTAACTAGTGCCATGTGTATTGTTTTCCTTTATGTATCTGGGTTATTAATTTTTAGACTCTTTGTGTGTTTCGGTTTGTTTGTGAAGTGTGCGTGTAATGCAATGCGGTTGTAGTGCGCGTTGGTGTGGGTACGTGTGTAAGTTTTGTTGTTAGTTGTGTGTTTGTGACTTTGTGTGACATTTATTTAAACAAAAACATACATCATCTTTATATATCTACATCTTAAAACCCGAAAGGGTTTGACTAAGATGTAAGATTGTAAGTCTGTGCTTTAAGTACAATTATAAATATGAGGTAGTTTGATTTATTACATCTACCGTGTCTCAATTTCTAGTACCAAGTGAGAGGGGGACAGTAAACATTAACACGTGACATTGTACTCTATTTGTGCCATGTATATACAGCATGAATATTTAGTGTGTTATTTTTAGTGAATACATTATTTGAGGATAAATAATAAAGATATATCTATACACACATCCGCATACATATATACATACACACACATACACACACTTATATTATATGTACCTATCATTCATGACAACGTAAGAAAATACTTCACAAATTATTGCTTCAATACTAACCTGCGACGTGCGAATTGCACATATCTTACGCCGAACATTCGGTAGCTGAATATTCGGCCCTTCGGCCGAGAGTGTGACCGAATATTCTGTATTCGGTCAAATCACTATTCGTGGCATCTCTAAAATGAAACTTCATATTGTTTTGACTATCGAGATTGTAATAGGTGAGTGTCTGGTTGATATCTCACGCAACCAAAAGCTTGAGCCCTAAGTATGATTGTTGCGGACAGAGAGCACCTCCCGGACCGGCCCGCCGGAGCACACCTACTCTCCGCGCTCCGCATACCGCCGACGCCCATAGCTAGCACAATTAGCAACTAGGCGTCGGACGGGATGCTGGATATAGGGCCAGCTTTGGAGGCAAATTTGTACTTATTCTATTCATGTAAAAAGTTAAATAATAATAATAATCATACCGTCCATTACACCGAGTTTTAATTTCCAAACGAGAAGCAACTGCCACCAATAATGATATTAGAATAGTCTAAGAATGGCATGGTACATGGTACATATACATATATATATATATATATATATATACATATATATATATATATATATATATATATATATATATATATATATATATATATATATATATATATATATATGTATGCATACATATTATATATACATAATATATATTCCTTTTTCAATAAGTTACGAAGACGGGCGGTAGACAACAGAGGGGGTCAGCGGGGTGCGGGGGCTGGCTCGTGTCGGCTGTCGCCTGCGCACCCCAAACCAATCTTCGATCCGCAACGCACCGCGTTACATGCGCTTTTCTGCCTCTACGAACGTCCGCGGGCCGCTTCTTTTCGTTTAAATGATACTCTCTCGTTTTATTTGATGGTGTACAATCATGATGAAATCATTATCTTGATTACAGCTGTCAGAGCCGGCTCTATCCATGTGATACCCTGCTCTCACAGAATATTGGCGTGAAACAGTTCCCCTTAAGCTAATCGTGCTTCGTGCGATAAGTGACAGTTCCGATGATCCACTTCCTCCTCCCTCATCCAACTTTCCTATCCCATCCTGAAGGCTGGCAACGCGTTGCCTTCGCCTATCGTGCTACAATCGTCTATATAGGCGACGGTAGCCACTTTCCATGAGCTGGGGCAGCTTCGCAATAAAAAATGTCGTACACTGGATTTACAATGACACAATAATTGTACTTACTACAATGGTTGCTTTTTCACTAAACCATAAGATAGTTAATTAGACATACAATACAATAGTAGATTGTTAGACGAGAGGTGAAAGTGACCTATTCAGGCATGAGATGCTTTGGTGCACGAGCATAGCGAGGGCGCTAATAATTAGAGTGCCTAAATAGGCCTTACACCCGACGTTAACACTCTGATGAAGGGTGTTGCTAAGCCAAACCACGTAGCGATTTTTTGTATGTTGTTTATTAAGGTCGCTTGATGTCCTGAGACGCGCAACGTCTTGGTCACAAGTGTCGCACGTGAGGGTGTTGTTAAGACGTCTGTTGTAGTATATTGTTTTTTGCGTGTTGTTGTATAAAAACAATGTTATGTTGTGTAAAATGCGCTGTTATTTTTGAAGTGAAACTTTTTTAGCCACGGTAGTGAATTGTTTTATGGGAACGAAAAAGCGTGATGCCGTGAATTTGATAATTCAAACACTAGGCTCATAAAGATAGAGTTGAAAATATTTTGAAGTTTTAAACTTCATAAATCAAATTGAAACTAGAGCATTTTTTTCCTATTTTAGTTATCATAAGCTAGCTTCTCGTGTCATTTGTTCGAAGTGAAAATATAGAATCTGAATAACATGTGTTATAATATATGTTAAATATCTAATATATTAAATTTAGCATTAAAATATGAAATAATTTTTGAGCATGGTAAAAATATTATAAAAATAATAACCCTTATAATTATCCTAATACTCAACATTGCTACGAGTCGCGAGAGTCGAATTAAAATGCCGTTAGAATTACCATAGAGTTTATTAAAACTATGCAAACACGTATAAAAACAGGTACAAATATAACCGAACACAACAAGTCCAAACGTAATGCAGAAGGTTGTAATTCGATAAAACGCGCAAAGTCCGTCACTTATCAGATTCCCGATTGTAGTACACGCGTTCGTTTTATACCACCCATATTCTATCGTTTTATACTGCACAAATGCAAATATGTCTGCCCGGCAAGCGTCGACCTAATTTCCTAGAAATCGTAATCCGCACACCTGACTAATTATGCCTGCAAACGGCCATATACGAGTACGAGGCTGTTCTTCATAGTAACCAATAAATAAGTAAACAAAAGAAGCCAATCATAAAAGAATTATAACCAGTTCAAATGCCGACAGGCAATAAAATATGTTTTTATAGATATGCAGGTGGATTTTCTTTTTGTCGGAAATTAAGTTGTAACAATATTTATCTTATTCAAGTTGAAGTTTCATTTCTGTCGTGTGTAAATTGCACACACATACTTTGTTTTTTAGTTACTATTAAAGTCGTTTCTTTTTTTGTTACAAGATTTTATATACCTTTACCCCTACATGTACCCAATAATTTTCAAATTTAACATTCTTTAACTCACATGAGTTTCATGCCTTCTCATGACACACCCGAAATTTCGTTCCTCTCAATGAGAACGTTTACAAATTAATACGCGTACAAGCCTGAGGTCGGCCGCCACAATTCGGGCCGGATGTCCGGTTGTATTGCGCAAATATATTGCTGCGGCAATAGGCCGAAAGGGCAATATTCAAATAAAAGATTATTATCAATACGATTTTAAGGATGTGACGAGGGGGAAAAGTGAGCTCCTCCTTCTTGGCCACAGAATAGGTTTAGGTGGGTCAATGAACTATACAAGATAATTATATAGTATATAATGTATATAATCTGTTCCGTGACAACCGGTGGACTAGCACAAAAGGGTACACTGGCCTGTCGAAGCCTTGGAAGCTCTTCGAGTCAAGTTGTTCCACAGATCTAATATTAGCTAGATCTACGTCTGGTATATGTTAGCTTGGTTGTATAGTTTTTCTTAGGGCAAAGTAAGGGTAGCCTTGGTTTTGGAATTAGATGACGAAGAACAGGCATTAGGTTTGACACATGTCCTCCGTTAGAAAACTAAATCAGCTCAATTAATTATATTTAGTTTTAACTAGTAGAACAGTTACATTTTACATCTATGGATAGGAAGTCACCCCGGCGCTAACACGTAGTTAATTTAATAACGTTAAAGGAATTTTTGAAACGTATGGAATAATACTGTTACGAGTTACGGGACTCGAATTAAAATGCCGTTGGAATTACTATAGAATTGTATTAGAACTATACGAACACGTATAACACAGGTACAAATATAACTGAATACAACTAGTACAACGTAATACACGATCCAATAACAGGCGCAAAGTTCGTCGCTATATAGCTTATCGAATGTACAGAGGTCTTTTCTCGCTTGTGACCATCGCTAGACTGCCGATCTCTCCATTGGGCCATTGCTTTATAATGCACCGATGCAATATGTCTACGTGGCAAGTGCGTCGACGCAATTTCCCAGAAAACGTAATCCGCACACCTGCGTAATTATGCCTGCGAACGTCCTTAAACGAGTACAATACACAATAGGCTGTTTTCTAATTAAAAATTTTAAACATAACGTAAACGAAAGAAGTCCAAATGCCGAAAAGGTAATAAACTGCAGGTGTGCATTGGTCTTTGTTGGTCGTAACAATATATATGTGTGTGTGTATACATATGTATATATATTTATTTTCTTTTTGTACTTATATGTATTGTGTATACTTATCATTTATCATTATTTATAAACTGCACCACCGTCAGTATTCAAAATCCATTAATCCCTGTCAAGGGTTGCCTGGAAGAGATCGCTTTTTAGCGATCAGGCCGCACGTTGTACTATCTCTTGTATTTTCTATTTCTGTTTATCTATGTTTGGGTGTACAATAAAGTGCTATCTATCTATCTATCTATCTTAACGTCTTATTGTTTAAACATATTTTTACATAAATCAGTTGCGAGTTGAGTTACTTATAAAATGATATATATTATGTTAAGAAAAATATCTCGATTTTTCCCAGATTATATATAGATATATAGATTTTATCCGTGCAGAAACGGAGAAAGAATACAACGCTACCAAGCCCTTTCAATAATTATTTATAAAAATTACTTTAGTAAACCTTGTATTAGTATAAACCAGGTATGGGTAACCTTTGACATGTTGAGGGCCAAACTTTAGCGTGCAAATACGTTCGCGGGCCGCGTTTAAAAGTACTTTGTTCATTTTAAAGTAGTGATAATATTTTTTGCGATAGATATTAGACATGAAATAATACGACAATGTTATTATAGTACAATTTATTAATAAAACAAAATGAAATTTAAAAAACTGGTACATTATAATTAAATCGTTAAATTTGCAATTGTTACAAACTACGAAAGTTGAATACAACGAAATCAATGAGACACTTGAGCCTGAATTTGGGAAACTAAACCATCGATATTTGGATTAATTCCACTGATACAAAGACGTAAAGAATTTTCAAAATTATCGTCAGTCAGTCTTGTACGATGTGTTGATTGAGGCGCCGATTGTGCCTCACTGTCACTCCCGTGACTATAAGTACCTAATGTAATATTTTTTTTAATTGGGTTTTTGCAAAATGTCTCGCGGGCCGGATCCGGCCCGCGGGCCGGTTTTTGCCCATATATGGGTATAAACTATATTAAAAAACTAATAATTATTATTGTTGCGGACAGAGAGCACCCCCCTGACTCGCCCGCCAGAGCACACCTACTTTCCGCGCCCCGCATACCGCCGACGTCCATAGCTCGCACAGTTAGCAGCTAGGCGTCGGACGGTACGCGAGATATAGGAGCGGCCTTGGAGGCAAAAATTATTATTCTCAATTAATTCTTCATTACAATTCTCATTGACGACTTACCATTCTCTCTCTCGGCTCTCTCGCACAATTTGTCATTACTTACTTCTTTATGTATATTCTAAGTTATATAAATAGTTTAATAATACTCATACAGTCCAATTTTATATCGAGTTTCATTTCCAAAGAAGAAGCAACTGCCACCAATAATTATTATAAAGATATGTTGCTGGGGAGTTTGTTGCGCCTCTTATTCTCCTTTAACAGTAACTAAAATTGCTTTGGAAGCGGTGGTAGATTCATGACTTTCAGCAAATAATCTGTAATTTCCATTTTGAAATAAATTCATTAATTTCAGTTATAGATTGAAACTTTTATTTAACTACTTTTGAAATTTATTAAATTAAATACAATTATTATTTAAGCAGTAATTAAAACTATTTTTGTCGTGAACTTAATTTCGAAAATTATTATAAAATAAATAAATAGTTGGCAGACAAACACACAGAGTGGCAAGTCACGTTTGTGTTATGGGTAATATACAACGGATCACTCTGAGGCCGATCCCAGTCACCCAGACCATAGTATAAAGAACGGAGAGTTCGTTTACGAAATTTATCATGCTGGAAATCAAACCGGAGCCTCTGCGTTGTAGTAAGGTCTGCTGGCAAAGGCTTAGCCCGCTAAACCACAGAGTTCGTCATGTCAAAATGTGTTATCTACACGATTATTACAAAAAGTCGACACGGCACGAACTACGAACGGATGAACAACGAAAAACTATTGAGGGTAAATCTCCAAGATTTATCGAATCAAAATAATAGAAAGCCATTAAGTTCATTAAACTATTTATTATCTAATAACACGATTCCACTCGCTGCCTATCTGTATATTCATAGACGCGTGTTTATTGACAATATAGATTTTACGATCGTATTTATTGCTTACAAATGGCGTACGGCGTCAGATCGTCATGTTACCTGCCATTGGAAATATCGGTTTACTAGCAATGAATAGGTTAGGCTCGTAAAAGGATTTAATAACCCTGGTGTTAATATCGCTACCTCGTGTTACGTGCGAAATATGGTCAAACGCTATTTAAAAGAAAGCATTCATATGAACTAAGTAATTACAACTATAATACTGTTACGAGTTGTAGGACTCGAATTAAAATGCCGTTGGAATTATTATAGAGTTTATTAGAATTATACAAACACGTATAACACAGGTACAAATATAACCGAACGTAATAAGTCCAAACGTAATGCAGAAGATTGTAATTCAAATACACGCGCAAAGTTCGTCACTAAATAGATTACCGAATGTACACAAGTCTTGCTTCGCTCGTAGTTATCGCTCGACTGTCTCATCTCTCAATTGGGGCATTGCTTTATACTATACAAATACAATATGTCACACACACACATATTACACACCTAGCTAATGACTACCATAAAATATTACAATATACAATGGGCTGTTTTTCTAATCACAAATCTTAAACACAAAGTAAACAAAAGAAGTCCAAATGCCGAAAAGGTAATAAAATGTCTACAGGTATGCAGGTGTGAATTTGCCTTTTGTCGGCGTTCAGGTTGTAACAATACAATCAATTAATAAACTAATACAATAAAAGAAAACTTAACTTAGTTACATTGTATTCTACCCATAGTCCCTCAAGACTATAAGTAGAATACTGATCCTAGGTCACCGTCTTCTATGGTGTTGCGGACAGATTCACCTCAGTGACCTCTCCCCGGAACTCCCGTACACCCACGCCCCGCTTACCGCGAATATGTAGCTCGCTCGATTAGCAGCTAAGCATCTGTTTAAAAGTAGTGCAGCGAGTGCGGTGGGAGCCACCGGTTTTTTTTATCCTATCGACCCTTCGTGACCTCATTCACCGGGATTAAGGCGATGTTAAGACGTCGCGGATTAAGCCCCTAAAGCCGCTGACAGGCCATCAGATACCAAAAAGGGCCAACCGTAGCCCGGGATGGCCATCGAGAGCTTAGATCGGCCAACCAAGCCGCTGACGGAGCCAACGTGAAGCCCGCGAAGGCCAACGAAAGCCGATTGGCCCTGCGAGCCGCCGACACTACGGCGGCTCCCAAACCACGTTACCGGAGGGTAGTCGCCCTTCGAGCTGCAGCTGGGGTAAAGAGCTCCCGCTTAAAGCCCGCTCACCGACAAATTGACATCAAATCGTTGCTAGTCGAAGATTAACGAACGAACGCCACCGGCATGGTAAATGGTCAATGGTCAGTAGTCAGTTGGTCAAGTATACAACCAGTTTCTGAATCAAGTTATACACACGAGAAAATAAAATAAAAGACCAGGAATACCAGGAAGCATTCGGAAGACTCTACAGCCATTTGGACTCTCAACGTGATTTTCGTGGATCTTGTGACCAGTGTATTTATACAATTATACAATTAGTGCTATCAGTGTTCAGTGGAACATCTGGATTCTAGTGCTAACTTTTGTTGATTGACTTGAACTATTGCTGTTGTAAGCGCCTATAATAAACACAGTCCATATATAAGGGGTGTTTCATTGAGTACAACACCTGCACCGTGCATGCGGGTAAGGTGCTCAGAAGGCTGGCTACGTGTCTTCGCTGGATCGCTATTCTGATCCGTTGTCTAAGGTAGATACTGTCCATCTGATCACCTGAAGAGTTTATGAATCGCTTTGTTATTTTTTTTGTTCAGGCTCATGGCCTCAGGCTATCACGATCCAAGCGTTTCAATAGCACACGACACAAAGATATAATATAACTCTCACTGAGGGTTGCAAAGTAAGTAAGTTGAGTTTATTTCATAAACAAAAATACCAATCAAATTTAATTTCTGGTCGCCGCTGCCTGCCTTTCTAGAACCTTTGGCAGGAGACCTGATGGAATGTAATTAGTGCCCTGGAGGATGATTTACCGCTTAGTATGATACGTGTCTTACGTCGATACTCTGGCAGCTCTTACTCCCACCTTCCAGCACTAGCGTGATAGCCAGCATAACTGCTGCACAACAGAAGGCCCTAAGGCTGCCTGTCCATTGAAGCGGAGCGAGTCTGTGGAGCGGAAAAACGGAGAAATATTAACCAATAGGATAACAAAAAAAATTGTGTCAATGGACAGGCAGCCTAATATGCCGCAAATATTCAGCCATCAGTTATGGCTATATATTTGCGGCTTCTAGGGTTGAGACCCTGGCACCATGAGAGCCTGAGGTGAATAAACTTTATTGAGACATAGCCAAAAGTCTAGTAAATGTCTCAAGTGACCAAAAGGCTGGTCTCTACCTCGGGCAATACATTAGCGTAGCCATCCAAAGAGGGGATACGGAAAGCCTTTTGGCAACGTTACTATCTGATAGCGTTCTGGCACAGGATTTTCTATATTAATTTTTACTTTGTGTAGGTATATATATACGGTGATTTTCAATTACCTGGACTAAAATTACAGCTGCGATCGAACTTTATTTTGCCAGCGTGGAGCATAGTGTTGTATTATGATGGTTCATTCATAAATAAATTGTGCGAATTGTTGATTCAACTCACCACTGTGAGTTGAACTTGCTCAGGTTTTAAATCAACTGGCCTAAAATGACAGCTGCGATCGACTTTTCTTACACTGCAATCTTAGAGCAACGCAACTCTAGAGTTTCTACACAAATTCTGTAGGATTCAACTCACAGTGGTGACTTCTTGAACAACAACTCACTACTTACTTATGAATCAAAAGAGATCAGACGCACCTGTCATTTTAGACCAGGTAATTAAAAATCCGAGAATAAATTACTTGATTATATAACAGAAACAATAATTATTGAATTAGGTATTTCATACATATTACAATAAAGTCAAAAATGGTCTTCATATAAAAGAGCAGGCGTAAAAATATCTTGTTATCATATTACTTTCAACAGTTTATTATGGAAATAATTTTAATTGCACTTTGAACAATAATAATTAATAACCCTTTGACTTTTTAAAATTGGGACGTCATAAACCAGAATTCTCGCACAATATCAAGGAGGCTATGACTTGTGCGATGATAAAACGCGTCTCATTTGATTTGACTGTCAAATACCTTATTATAGATTCTACTAACATCAATGCAGGCACGTACGCCTACTGGTTTACAATACATTACTTGATTATAATATCCGTGTTAATTTGCATGTGTTCACAGTATTAGGGTGTATTGTTTGAAGCCGATATAATATGCATATTAGCAGGAATCCGTTTACCTGACTCATCATCAAAAGATATTTAGAAAATTCTGATTTTGAGCAAAAGATACCTTTAGGATTTTTTTTTAGTTTCATTTATATTGTTACGAGTTGCAGGACTACAATTAAAATGCCGTTAAAATGATTATAGAGTTTATTAGAACTATACAAACACGTATAACGCAGACACAAATATAACCGAACACAACAAATCCAAACGTAATGCAAGAAGGTCTTAACTTAACTCTCTAACTCAATAAACGCGCAAAGTCCGTCACTTATTAGATTCCCGATTGTAGTACACACGTCTTGCATCGCTCGTGGTTCTCACTTGACTGACTGCTCCCTCCATCGGGCCGTTGCCTTATACTGCACAAATGCTATATGTCCGCCCGCCAGCGTGGACCGAATTCCTAGAATCGTAATCCGCACACCTGGCTAATTATGCCTGCAAGCGGCCATAAACGAGTACAATAGGTTGTTCTCCACAATAAGCAATAAATAAGTGAACAAAAGAAGACAATCATAAAATAATTACAATTAGTTAAAATGCCGACGGGTAATAAAATGTGTTTTTATAGATATGCAATGTTATACAACGGTAACACCCTCTGATATTCCTATAGCCTCGGTGTCAGTGCAGGACCTTGTAACAACATATTTTTGTTGACAGTATTGTTTTCGTAAAAATTATTATATATTACATGTATATATCACAATTTTGACGAAAAAAATAAACTGAACAAAAAATGTAGTTAATAGTGTTCATCACTGACGCTGACGACATGTAGTGCTCTTTTTTTTCTCTTTATGACTGTGCTATCTATACATATAATAAAACTGTAGAGGTCGAATTTCTGTACAATGAAAAAAAAAATGCTAAAAACCGAGTCAGGGGGATGTGACAAGTGAAATAGAAATAATTTAGAATTTTTTTAAATTTTGTTTCTCTGTTTGTACCGGATAATCTCCGAAACGACTGGACCGATTTAAATAAAATTTTGTATGGTGGTAGCTTATATCCCTGGTCAACAAATAGGATACTTTTGATCCAGAAAAATTAAAGAGTTCCCGTGGGATAGTAAAAAACCGCACCACGCGGTCGAAGTCGCGGGCATCAGCTAGTTTGTAAGAATGTATCTTGTTTGTAATAATCGTCTGCATAATCCAACACAGTACTTTGTTACTATAAGCATTGAGTAAAGCAAGTAGCGGCCAACGACTTTATTGTCGGCTGTTGCTAGTTCACAGACGGCTGTCGCGTTTCAGCTACTAAGTAGCTGCTTTCAGGTATAGGTGGCGGCATTTTGTAGCTGTCACGCGTGGTTCGTGTGCGGTGAACCTAAGCGGTACATTATATCTTTTCCAGCATTTGAACTTTATATTTCAGTTACAAGCAGTTGCCTCCGCCTTTCCGCTGGTACTACATATTAGAGAGATATGTATATAAAATGAAGGAAATACGATTTTTCTTCATGAAACCATTAAATATGAAAGAAAATCAAAATTAATGACCCGAAAGAGTAGGTAAAGGTCAACGCAGTTATTGTATTTGGCTCCTACCAGTTTACATCTTTCATTATTTTATAAGCAAAATTGATATTAATATTTATCGTTGGTGTTGGTGTTTTTACATAGAAAGAAAGCCAATCAAAACACTTCCTATGTATTCTTCCATGATAGATTAGGGGGTTTCATACATCAATAATCTTGATATGTGTGTTTTCACTAAGGCTTGAAACTTTAAACGGTTTAAAATTAATCGCTTATTCACGGTTATAATCGGCTTTAGATAACTATTTCGTTATAGGGAGTTTGATATCGCTTATTACACTTAAGCAGTCTACATAGAATAGAAAATACGCTTAATTTTTAACTTATTTGCTTGATCTTCAAAAAATGTTCTCCAGTATAACTTATTGTTACGAGTTGCAGGACTCGAATTAAAATGCCGTTTGAATTATTATAGAGTTTATTAGAACTATACAAACACGTATAACACAGGTACAAATATAACCGAACGCAATAAGTCAAACGTAATTCAATAGATCGTAATTCAAGAACACGCACAAAATCCGTCACTAAATAGATTACCGAATGTACACAAGTCTTGCTTCAGTCGTGGCTATCGCTCGACTGCCTCTTCCTCAATCAGGCTATTGCTTCATACTGCACAAATGCAAATATGTCTGCCCGGCAAGGGTCGACGCAATTTGCTAGAAATCGTAATCCGCACACCTGGCTCATGACTGCGTTAAAAGATTACAATACACAATGGGCTGTCTTCTAACCACAAATTTTAAACACAAAGTAAAGAAAAGAAGTCCAAATGCCGAAAGGTAATAAAATGTGTTTCTACAGGTATGCAGGTGTGAATTTGTCTTTATCGGCAACTAGGTCGTAACATTATTTTGAATAAAACCTTTTGAATTTGAATATGATAGCATATGAGAGCTCGCTCTCCAGGGTCTTCTTCCTCTTCTATCTATCTATAATAAGGAGGTTGGGGTCTCGACGTTTTACCTCTTTATCCTGGCTGCAACTCAGTGGGCAACTACCTACCGGTAACTGGGTTTGGAGCTGCTGGAGTCTTCTTCGGATGGCGATGGCTTTGCAGCAGCTCTCGTTGTCCAATCTGCGGCGTTCGGTGGCCTTCTTGGGCTTTAGGTGGCCATCTGTGGCTTCTGGTGGCATATATAAGGCTCTTAAACAGCGATAACACGTTGCGAAGCGGTGTACATACAATAAAAAAAGGTGAAATGAACTTAGATTCAATCAAAACTTTAAAATTTGCATTTAAGATATTTCACAATTTTCTGAAAATATGTTCTAAACTAGCTTTTGCTAAATTTTGTATACACAGTTATCACACGGGAACTGTATAGTTTCCCGTTTTAAAAAGTAGTCTATGTGCTATTCCAGACTATAATTTTTTTTTTATTGCTTGAGTTCAGCAGACAGGCAAACGACCCACTTGATGGAAAGCGGTTATCATCGCCTATGGACATTTGTAACACCAAAGGTGCTACAAATGCCCTTTGTAGCACCTGAGGAGGAGGAGACTGGAGTCTCCCTTAAGAGAGCAGCAGCGCATTTGTAGCACCTTTGGTCTGCTGAACTCGTGCAATAAAAAAATGACCTACCTCAAAATTAGTGGGCGTTCATCCTTATCATAGTACTCTTCATGCGTCCAAGGCGTACTTATCCGAGTTTATTTTTTAAAGTTGAAAAAGGATAATCGGACTCTAGAACAGTTTAGTTTCGAAAACTGTTATTAATAATACAGCATACAAACACAAACATAGTTTTTTAATTAAACTTCCAGCAGTCCCTTGTGTGTTGTGAAAATATGATAGCACCATTAAGCTTTATTACTTGTGGGGTAGACAGATACTCAGGGCAGTAATTGGTGATTATAAAACATAATTAAAGTAACTGCCATATGATATTTGGTGGGCAATTGTTTACTAAAATGTGACAGTTTTATGACCTCCTGTTTGAATTTAACAATATCAATCCATATTCCCATAGCTGGATTGTGATCTACCCAACTCTAAGGAACGCCACGCTAGGCTACTTTTGACCCGACCTATATATTCTTACGTATTTCGATGCGCTGAATCGGAATCTGAGGTCAGTTTGGTCCATACTTCCTGAAAATTTTGGTTTCGAATTTAAATTCAGCGCATCGAAATATATAAGAATCTGTATAATCTATATATATATATATATATATATATATATATATATATATATATATATATATATATATATATACTAGCTGACCCGACGAACTTCGTACCGCCATATTTTTTGAATTCCTAAAAGACTGTTTCATGACATAAAAACAAAATCACCAAAATCGGTCTAGTTGATTAGGAGAATTCTAGAACCCGATCTCAGCGCGCCACCTGCCGGTTCTAATTGTGAATCTAAACCATCCGGGGACCCATTCAAACACACAAAACAAATATCATCAAAATCGGTCCAGCCGTTTAGGAGTTCACTGTCAACACACGTACAATAGAATTATATATATATATATATATATATATATATATACATATCTGTATAAGAATAAGGGTCTGGTCAAAATTACAGACCACGTTTTTTATAAACCAGTGTTACTTTACTTTACCCATGCAGGAGCGGAGAAAGAATACAATTTCCTGCGTTGGGGCGGCCTCTCGTAAGAGGCGACAAAACAACCCACAGCCAGGTGGGAGGGCATTTGCCCGACTGGATGGCTACCACCCCCGGTCTAGAGTATGCCGCCATAACAACCTTGAGTTGTGTTCCGGCATTAGTAACCAGGTTCCAGTCTCCCTTAAGAGCGCAGCAGCGCATTTGTAGCATCTTTGGTGTTGCAAATGTCCATAGGCGATGATCACCGCTTTCCGTCAGTTAGGCCGTCTGCCCGTCTGCTGAATTCCTACAATAAATTTTAATAAAAATACTTTAACATCTAGATGAAACGATGTTTTCATGTGGCGATTGTAACAATATGCACGAATCGAATTTACGTTGTTGCACACATCTATAGGCAATAGTAACCACTTTCCATGAAGTGGTCCGTCTGATTGTTTGTCAAGATCGCAGTCAGAACAATCTGGTCGGTTCTAGAACCTTGATATTTATGCTGACCTGGACTGTTTCAATTGGACCCCCGTATAATATGGTCCTCCTTTTCATTTTAGCGCGGAGAAATCCGATTGAGGACTAACCGCCGCGAGGTAAATGGTGCAGGGACGAGTAAGATATGCCAAGTTGGGGTGGCACTGGTACCCTCGAAAAAGTACTATTGCCATCCGAGTAAGGGATACTCACAAAACCCTTTAGCGTTCCTTCTTTCGCCTTATGCTAGGCCTACGGCAAATCCGAAGCATTACCGACTCCACGTGCCCTGGCTGGTGTGGGTCCCAGGGGCCACATCCACTACCAGGGGATATCCTCGTCCCTCTCTGTCCAGCGTGGGGCGGTTAAATGTCTCGCCCCACAGGGAGAGAGATGAGCGCGGGTGGAACACCACGTGTCCACTTCTCAAAAGGTTGTTCTCCTATTTTTACGAGGGGAAACTTGTTTGGGGATTATCCACTGTAGGGGAAATGCGTTAGTGAGTGTGCGATTCGCCACATTGGGGTAAAACTATTACCACGCCATGGTCGGGGATACCCAACAAAACTCCTCGGTGTGCCTTCCTCCGCCTTATTCTAGAACTACGGGAAAGTGGAAGCTCGACCCAATTGGCGTGCACTAGCAGAAAGATAATGAACTGCGCTTTATTTCTCCTTTCTCATAACGTACTTGAATATTTAAGAAGATACTTGATCTTCAAACTTTTTAACATGTTCCTGCAAAATTAGAAAAATCCCAATTGTATTATAAAAAATAATAATTTATGAAAGGGTTATTAAGTGTGTGAGTTTCTTGTAAAAGCAAAGTTATACTTTGACAGTTTTTAATGCCACAAAATGATGCCTTCTGGGAAATCACGAAAGTTCTGGAACAATAATTAAATGTTAACACGAACTTATGTTGCTTTGTGGGGAAGTTGTTAAGATTTTCTTCTTAATCATTTTCAAATATGGCTGTGTATGATTTATCAGTCTAACCAGTTTCATACATTCGTAAATATTGGAGGTTTTCTTTGCATATTAATATTTAAACTTGAGTTTAACATATTTCATAAAATAGTTTTAAAATAATATAAATTTAACTAAACTATTATGACATATGTTAGAAACTCTTTGATACTTACTACCCGTAGAAGGCTGGTTCATATTTCGCACAACAAATAAGTATTGCCATACAGCGCGGCAATGCAGCCAACCTTCTGGGCACGCTTTTGTGTTTAATTTATTTTAGTTTTGATGTCTTTGTTATTTAATTTTAATTTTTGATAGTTCACTAAACTATTTATACAAATAACGCTAAAATTAACTATCTTAAAAAATAAGCCCTAAACCACTGTCACTTCTTGAGAACGTTCCCAAAAGGCTGGCAGCGTAACCGTTGTAGTTTTAAAATAAGGAATAAAATAATTTCCACCCCTGTCTTACTCTTAAGTAAATTGTAGGTCATTGACTGACGCGATACAACGGAAATTTTGTGGCAACTCGGAAGTTCATTTTTCTCGGGAACGGGAAAAAATTACTAATTCTTGCGGCCGGGCGGCCTGTCGTAACAGGCAACAAAAGAACCCACAACCAGGTGATAATGGTCGGGCATATACCCCACTGGATGGCTGGTCTAGAGTATGCCATAACAACATCAGTGTCCAGGTTCCAGTTTCTCCTTCAAGGCCGGCAGCACATTGGCATCACCTCTAGTATTGCTAATGTCCATAGACGACGGTAACCACTTTTCATCACAGCTGGGCCGTCAATCTGTCTGGTGTACTTCAGCAATAAAAAAAAAACACATTTCACTAAACAGTTTCGGTCTTATTCATATTAAGTTAGAGTAAGTCTATAGGCTTCTTTATGGTTCTTATTTGACTATCCGCTCCTCTATTATATGTATAACTTTCTACGTAAACAATAGCCAATATCGTCTAGTACAATTAAGATGCAAATATTCTTGTCGACGATGTCGTCAATGAATCTAACTTAATAACTTGGCTAACAGTGTGGGCGGTACTTAGGCTAGATTATAAGTGATATATAATAATAAACCTCTCTGTTTTGGCAACGTTCGCAGCTGACGGTGATTTGGGACTTATTTATTATTTGTATTTTTTTCTTAATTAAGTTGTAGGATGTATTATTACAATATTTTAGTTAAAAGTTTTTTTTAAAGTTGATTGTTTTCAATTGTAAATATTACGATTTTATGAACAACAAATATGTAGAAGGTTCTAGTTTGTACAATGCTTATAAAAATTTCAAAAAAATAGGGGGCTAATCGTTGGCGTATGACTTAGACGGGCCCTGTATCAAAATGTGTGCCCAAAAGAAGGGTAATTTTTTTAATAAAAGAAACAAAAAATGCTCGTATTGAATTGAAATAGTTATATATTGATTATAAGTTATTTTTTAATGCTCCTAGGAGCTAAGTTAGACAAATAATTCAAATCAAAGATACACTTTTGTCGCCTTTTTTCGGCAAGCTTATTTATCAAATCATTTATAGCTGAAGACGATTTCAGTTTTTCTAGATTTTCTCCCTCTATAGACAATAATGACAAGTCTGATAGCCGTTCCTGTTGGCCAAGAAGTTATTTTCAAAAATGGTAATCTATAAAAGATTTTGGATAACATTTTAGGAATTTTTGCTTACACAATTTAAGGGCCGCTGTAGTCTGGGGGTCCCGTATAATTGATACCGCTGATACGGCGGTAGCTACGCCCCTGGGTTAATTCAGACCAGCAGATTCCATAATGCAATTTTTAAAAGAATTTTTCTCTGAATAATTGTGTGTTAGAGCAACACGTAAAATCTACTCTCTCTTTTCTTTCACCTTCTCCCAATTAATTGGGGTCGGCACAGAAATCAGAAATCTTTTATTCATAACAAAGTTATACGTCAATTTCTACATTATATATGGTCACAAATAAAATTAAAATTATGTCATATTGTTACGAGCTACAGGACTCGAATTAAAAATGCCGTTGGAACTACTACAGAATTTATTATAACTGTACAAACACGTATAAAACAAATACAGATAAAACTGGATGCAACCAGTTCACACTGCACGATTCAATGCAATTCAACACAGGCAAAGTCCGTCGTCTATATCGCTAATCGAGAGTACTACAAACGTCTTACTCGTCTCGTAGTCGTCGCTTGACTGACTACCCCACCATTCGGGCATTGTCTTATACTAACTACACAGTACAAAAAAATTGGCCACGCGCACTGAGTTTCCGAGAAATAGTAATTTGCACACCTGGTTATCTATTCCTGCGAACAGCCAACAAGTCGAAAACAATAACAATAAGGATTAGTTCGGCGCTAATCATGGTCATAAAACAAGTAGGAAAACAATAGCATGTTTTTCTTAATTACAAATTCTAAACATAAAAGAGTTCCTAAATCCGGGAAGACAATAAACTACGCTTACGACAGACAGCTACGCGTTGATCCTTGACGGCATGTAACAATATTATAGGATATAAACTCCTCATGATTATAGAGGGTGTGCTCGACTAGCTATTTCCTGAGCCGTGTTTTAAATGAGCCGAAGAATCGTGACTTCGTTATCCTATTCGGTAGTCTATTGTATATTAGCGGGTCCCATAACATGCGTCAATCTCCCCGATTTCTCAAGATTGTGTTTTATATGTTTCATGTCATTCCTATGCCGAGTGAAGTGCGTGTGCACGTCACTATGCTTGGCATAGATATGAACGTTAGTTATGTCGCACATACACCGCAACTTGATATATTAATATACTGGGTAGTGTACAACACAATACCTCATTTCCATCCACACTCCTCTATTCTGACACCCATCCTCCAATGTTTCATATTATTTATCGTCTTCACCGCCACTGTTGTCTTAATATTTTCCTTAGTTTAAGGGGTTGCCTCGAAGAGATCGCTTTAAGCGATGAGGCCGTCCTTTCTTCAACATTTATTGTACCTAGTTTTAAGAACGTAGTTTTAATTTTTAGTGAACTATAAAGTGTTTTCATTCATTAATTCATTCATCCTCTGTCAGACTAAAATCATCATATCATGCTTCACACAATCCATCCATCTCTTTTTGGTTTCCTTATACATTTGTACCCATCAATCTTCCAGTTCAACTTTCTTCCTGCACGTGATTTTTCCAATACTAAATGGATTTTAATAAATCTCGACACAGAGCTAGCTTATATCCTCGGCCAGCAGTTAGGATATTTTTTATCCCAATAAATGACGTCGTTTCCGTGGGATAGTGGAATATAGCGACAAAGATGGCGCTGCGGTCGTGTATCTTGGTGCTGCCTTTTCAGTTCTCCGTGTAGGAATGGAGAAAGAATACAATTTCCTGCGTTGGGGCGGCCTGTTGTAAGAGGAGACAAACAACCCACAGCCAGGAGGAAGGGCATTTGCCCGTCTGGATGGCTACCACCCCTGGTCTAGAGTATGCCGCTATAACAACTTTGAGATGTGTTCCAGCATCAGTGGCCAGGTTCCAGTTTCTCCCTCAAGGCCGGCAGCATATTGGCTGCACCTCTGGTATTGCTTATGTCCGTAGGCGACAATAACCACTTTCACTATCATGACAACGTGAACAAAGTTCCACTGGCACATCCTGGTATACAATATTTTTTTACGAAAATTAATTTAATATTTTCTTAAGTTTTCGCAACTTGCATACATAATAAAACTACGTTTTAACGGTTTTAAGCGCGGCAATTTATTTGATTTTTGTTATGCCGACGTTTCAGCCACTTTTCAGTGGCCGTGATCACGGAAGATCAAGTACACTACAAATCAATACAATCATGGATCAATAACAAAAATCAAATAAATTACCGCGCTTAAAACCGTTAAACACATGTAATCAGAAAACAGCTGTTATGTCCCTGCTCCGTCAGGGACAATGTGTTAGTGATCGTTTCACGCAGATATAGCGATGGATTTAATGCGTTACTTGTGATGCGACATTGTTATTAATTAATTCTTAATGAAGTTAAAAATTGATAGATAATTTACCTCCGGCGTCAGGACCTTGTAACTACATTTTTGGTGAAATTATTTTTTCCGTCAAAATTGGTAGTTTAGTACTTATGTTATCCGTGTAGGAATGGAGAAATAATACAGACAAAACAAACCACAGCCAGGTGGTAGGGTGGTCTAGAGTGCGCCGACATAACAACCTTGAGTTGTGTGGCATAAGTGGCCAGGTCCCAGTGTCCCTTAAGAGAGCAGCAGCATATTAGTAGCACCATTGGTGTTAAAAATGTCCATAGGCGATGGTAACCGCTTTCCATCAGTTGGGCCTAGGCTTGCCAGACCGCCGGGAAATCCGAGATTGCCCCGGAATTTTGCCTCTTGTCCCGTGTCCAGTAATTAGCGCTTATTGTCCCGGATTCTGAAAACGTACTATTTTTTAACAAAATGTACCAAAACAATTTCTGTCTCTAAACACTTACTGATTGTTTTTTAAGTTTGGAATTTATTGTTTTAACATTTTTTATTACTATTTAATTTGTAATTTAGTATTCATTGTCTACCAAAGTTTAAATTTGCTAATTTAAGCTAAGTGCTCAATTCTATGATAGTTTAACGTGTTGATTTACTACCACAGTGCTTCATCTTAGAATTATAACTGGCGTTAATTACCTACTAAGTACAGAGTACATTCCTATCTAATAAAAGTATGTATTTGTAAATAAAAAAATATATGATATTTTCTACTATGGCCACGACCCGACATTGTTTTTTTAGAATTATCCCGGATTTGATAAGTTACTATCTGGCAACTCTAGTTGGGCCGTCTGCGTGTCTGTTGAACCAAAAGTGTACCTATGTAATGTGTGTTATTTTTAACTTTATAAATAAAACGCATTTCGCCACAGTCAGTAACACTAACATTATCCCACATGTACCAGGAATATCAGTGTTTGCACTATAATTAGTAGAACTGGTTGATTAGACCAAACTGAAGTAACGATGTCCATATACATATTTAAGCTCTTGTTACGTTGACTTCCTGGTGCTATAATTAGTTCTAGGAAGTCAACGTAATATTAACTAAATTATGAACTGACATATTACACAAACTGTTAATACAGTCTGCGTAATACGGCAACGTTTGGAGACACTAATTTCAGGGAGGACAAGAATTATTTTGGTTCGCAAACTGTCCAATTTAGCTTACGTACTTTGAAATAAATTTAGAAGGCAGAGAATATAGTTGCTGAATGGCGTTGATGCGAACACAGCATGCATTGTAAATAGACATTTGTGTTACAGTTGGGTAGGACATGATTTTAAAATGAGTTTGTAAGAGTGACATGACATCTTGTACTGAACCAGTACTATGTACCAATTCAAATGAGACGAGGAGATTTGTATGATTTGTAACGCGGCAGTACATTTGAAGCGATGAGGCCGGTGAGGCGGTGTGCGTCAGTACTTCATTTATCCCGTACAAAACTTCTAAGTCGGAAATGTTCGTTAAGAATCGGATGTGATCGGCCTCGGTCATCTCATTTTACTAGCAGTCGTACATGTCATGATGGCCCTCTTTGTCATGTGAATATCCATAGAGGCGTTATTGTACTGTTGTCCTCGTTCCGTCCTTCCTCTTACATTTGACGCGTGAGTAGTAGAGGGACAAAATTTTTGAAGTAGTACAAATTTAAATTTTGAGCCGTATCAGTACAAATCTATTTTTTATATGACTAATGTACTGCCCCACACGTGTACTACTCAGTACTAATTCGTATACATAATAATTTAAGAAAAAAAAATTAAGTTACAATAAATAATTACAGAGTGCGAAACTTCTTAATGGGCTTAATAGATGCTTTGAAAATATCGAGCTCGAGTCACATATTTTTGTAGGCAGTACAAAGACGGTACAGTGGTGAAAATTTGTTAAGCATATTAGAAAAATAATGTTTTGACTCTTGGAAACCTATGTCCTGGTGCCCAATTCTGTTACTACTGTCTCGTCAAAAACGCTGGACTCTATCGTCTCAATCGTAGGTTTGCTTGTTGTTTGGAAGCATGTTGTTGTTTGCAATATCTTACAGATATTATCTATGAAATCTTATCTTCAGTGGAATAGAGTTGGTAAACTTGGTATAATAAATTTAAAAGTGAATAAAAATTTTATGCGTTCAGGACCGGAGAAAGATTACAATTTCTTGCGGCCGGGCGGTTTGTCGTAAGAGGCGACAAAACAACTCACAACCAGGTTGTAGGGCATTTACCCATCTGGATGGCTACCATCCCTGGTCTAGAGTATGCCGCCATAACAACTTTGAGTTGTGTTCCAGCATTAGTGGCGAGGTTCCTGTCTTCCTTTAGAGAGCGGCAGCACATTGTTAACACCTTTAGTGTGTATTTCCATCTGGCCGTCTGCCAGTCTGCTGAACTCATACAATAAAAAAAAACCATACAAGTAATGTCAATTTTCTACCGATGGTAAGATAAGAGATTGGATAGTAAGATATAGTCAAATCCCCACTTAACTGGGCGCACAGGGAATCCAATCGCAGAGATCG
Organism: Dendrolimus houi; assembly: GCA_039645545.1. Taxonomy (NCBI): domain Eukaryota; kingdom Metazoa; phylum Arthropoda; class Insecta; order Lepidoptera; family Lasiocampidae; genus Dendrolimus; species Dendrolimus houi. The sequence continues at coordinate 1,698,723 of CM077136.1, read as the reverse complement.
TGATAAGCCACGTCCTAATTACATTCTTGTAATCCTAATCAATACGAAGCGGGCAGTAATAACAAATGAGATACCTTCTATCATCATATAATCATATATTTATAAGGAACTACTAGTTTTAGCCGCTGTTTCGGTTGCATTAAAAAAGAATATGAATGTCCATGAAGTGGGCGTGTTATAATCCTTAGAAATCTCGAAAACAATTTTTAATTCAAAGAACCTAACGATTAAAATTGTCGCTGTCATTTCGTTGCCATAGCGATGTATTTGTTAGTGAATTGCGACAGTGGCGCGAACAACGGTTGCTGCGCCATCTTGTCGGTGTATGTCCTATTCTATACCTTTGACAACGTGTATGCAAAATTTCGGGCCGGTCTTAAGGCGTAGTTAAGGCGTCAAAACGTCATATACAAATTTATTTGGGAAATATACAATAATTATTATTCTTACAAATTCAAATTCAAGTTTTTATTCAAAATAAGTTCCACCGGAGAACACCTTTTGAAGGTCATACATATAAGTCAAAATTTAAATGTACTTCCTATTCTGTGTACACCGCTTCGCAACATATTATTGCAGTTAAGGAGAAGAACCCGAAAGAAACTCCCCAGCAACACGGCTAGCAAAAAACAGTTTTTCTTTATATTTCTTATTCTATTTATATCTCAAGACACAGAAGTCATCATCATCATCCGAGCGTTAAAACCCGGTTGCGTTCGGAGCCTTCACTCCGACGCCCAGGGTCCGCTTTCCTACTTTTTCTATTCCACTTCGCGCGGTCTTCTGCATCCCCCGTTTTGAGACCATTGGTACGCATGTCATCCTTCACAACGTCAAGCCAACATTTCTTAGGCCTGCCCCTTCGACCGGGGCCTGGCGGAGGCGTCATGGCTAGACATTTGTTCCCCACATAGTTAGCCGGTCTCCGTAAAACGTGGCCTTACGAGCGTTAGCGACACTCTGGCAGTTTGTCTGCTATGTCACGGACATGAAGACCCGGTCTTTCCCCGTCACTCTACACATCCATCGCAGCATATTCATCTCCGTGACACGCAGTTCGTACAGGCCACGATTCACTGCCATACATCTCAAGACACAGAAGTATGTTACAGAATTACTTTTCGTAGAATCATTGGAGTTGTCGCAAACAACTCCAACTTTTTAAGCAAGTTTGGTTTTAAATTTAGTAAAAGGCAGATACACTAATCAATTATGTTTCCACTTGCTGTGTCTTTGCTCATACAACTATAAGAAAATTGTAAAAGACACAGCAAGTTGGACATCAAAACTAAAATACACTGTGCAGGAGCACACACTAGCGGCCGTCCCATCTTCCAAGGGACGAGTGACATTCCGTCCGGTCTCTTGCCATCGTCGCGTACCAAGCCATTCGATTCTAATACGGCCGGAACGCCGACGCTGAGAAGAGCTCGGCGGATGATGTCGTTGAGGCTGGCATGTCGAGATCTTCTTCCCGCGCTTTTTAAACATGACAACCCATGGTGTCCAAATCGGTCTCCATATTGACAGTGATAAAAATAGACATAAAAAATAAATAAATTAAGAAATACAAGACCACAGAAAAATATCTATACAATATGTCTATTTAACTATATTATAAAATTAAATTCGCATTTATTAGTTAGGATGAGCTCTATTTTACAAGCTTTTATTTAACTTGCAATGGATGTATGTAAGTTCGGGTGGAATCTTGCAAGTTAAATTTGACCAACTTCCCGGTTTCTCCAATTGAGCTGAAATTTTGCACGCATATGTATATCGCGTAACAATGCAACAATATGGTACCATGGAGCTGATCTGATGATAGAGTTGGAAGGTGGCCATAGGAGCTCCTGTACTAAACAAGATAGACCCGTCGTGTTTGGGCTCGTTTTACTTGTCTTGGCTAGCACTCTGCTGCTACATAATATCCGGGATCTCAAAAGCTTGTATTTAAAAACCTTTAAAAAAGCTTTTTACTCTGATTTTTAATTACCTGGACTAAAATGACAGATCCGATCGATCGTTTTTTTTATGTTGCAATCTTGGATCAACTCACCACTGTGACTTGAATCCTGTAGAACAGGGATCCGTGCCGATCTGCTATCAGTGCAGGAACGGTGAAAGAATATAATTTCATGCGGCCGGGCGACCTGCGTAAGAGGCGTCTAATGTATGCCGCCATAACAACCTTAAGTTGTGTTCCGGCCATTAGAGGCCAGGTTCCAGTATTCCTTAAGAGAGCAGCAGCGCATTTGTAGCACCTTTGGTGTTGCAAATGTTTATAGGCGATGGTAACCACTTTCCATCAGATGGGCCGTCTGTCTGTTGAACTTATGCAATAAAATAAAAAAGAGAATCCCAAAGTGGTTGATATCGACCCCCTGGGGTCGAAATCGGTTTCCCAGGGGTCAATATCAACGAAAACTGATTTTGGGGGTTGACGAGGTCTAAAAATCGATTCCAACTAATTAACACAAGTTCTTATTTGAAACTTTCAAGATACTGTACATGTTGTGTTACGTGTACGAATGTGTATTTTTTTCATAAAAATAAATTCCTACTTAAGTATTTTCAAGTCATTTGTATTAATAATTATTAATTACACTTGATATTTACAGAATTTTATGTCTATTTACTTTGTAATTTTTTAGTAGAAAATGATGTCAAGTTTACTCACTTAACCAAACGCAAACTTTTTAAAATTGGTAAATATTTAGTATCAATACGAAAAAACTAGAGATAGGACTTTCAAGTAATTTAGCTATGGGGGTCTGACGTATCAGTTCAGGGGTCTCTTGCGCAAAATAGTTTGGGAATCCCTGCTCTTCAATTTCTATAGAAATTCTGTAGGATTCAACTCACAGGCGTGAGTTGTTAATCAATAACTGACACAACTTACTTATGAATCAAAACAATGCCGATCGCAGCTGTCATTTTAGTCCAGGTAATTAAAAATCAGAATATAGTACCTACCATTCTTCCATACTATAATATAGTCGTGTCAATACTTTCCCACACACAGTCAAAGGTAATTATAACTTTACGAATTACCATTAGAAAGACCCAGTTTTAGTGCCGGCTCGCAAATAGCTAATTTAACAACACACTGAGTTAATTTAAATAATTACCATGTTTTTAATGTATTATTAAATCATATATTAATGCCAACATAAAACCAGCTAAGTGCGTGTGGGATCTGTGGGGGTTTTTAGTGGTGACAAATCTAATTAAAATCACTTAAAAGTAAAAATAGGTAATATCTGAAAAAATACTAATATATCTATGTTACAGTCAAACATGGAAGCTCTGGCGTTCCTAAGTTTGATTAGTCAAACCTCAGATCTGACATAAAGTCTTCGTCAAAGTCCAAACAAATGACATTTTTCTGCCTTTGACAAACAAATTTTTGTCTAACCTAGAAGAGACTATTAATTCATACAGTCATTTAACATGTAACAAGTGGTGTACGAATTGACGTTTGACCGAGTGTCTTAGTCGCTTCTAGGATCGACTAGGCAAAGCCCGAAACAGATTATTTTACGTTCGACGTATCAGTAAAAAGTTAGGTATTTATTTTTATTCTAGGTTTAACTAAAAATACTTTAGTCAAAGGCCAAAATTGGCCTTGGTTAAACCTAGGATAAACCAGTCATTCCGGGAAGAGACTGCATATCGACCTTTGACTATAACATCTATACCAATATTATAAAGAGGTATTTTTGTATATTTGTAATGAATAAACTCAAGAACTACTGGACCTATTTAAAAATTATTTCACCATTAGAATGCTACTTTATCCCTAAATATATCCTATATGATATATTTAATTAAAATAATCGGGTTCTAAATTTTTTTCAAGGCAGGACAATACATATAACTATTACACTTTATTGAAAATATGTTCTGCAAGCGCGCGGTTCCACAACTCGACTACGGAGCGCTTATTGTACTTGCAAGTGTGAATGAAGGACTACTCTATCCAGCCCAGCTCCTCCAGAAAGTCCACCCGTTTCTTGGCACTGCCACTCAAAGGATACCTGGAACGTTCAGATACTTCGGCCCTGTAATGGGCTACCCATCCGCATTCTAGCAGAACATGGGCGGCTGTTTCTTTTGCCTGTAAGCAATTGCAACTATGTTAATTTTCTGTAAACATTAATATAATTAAGATTTCATAGCTATTTCAACAAAACAGAGGCATCTTTAAAAAAAATTGCCTAGCGTGTACTAAATATAATAATAATAAGCAGACCCGCAGGGGAGCATTGTCGCAAAGCCTTGGTTGAGTTGCGATACCTCGAACCTGACCCGGGGGCCAAGGCAAGGCCCCGCCTCCGTGCTTGCCTTAGCCGGCCGGCACGGAGTGGAGATCGCTAGAGCTAACACTCAAGCTCCAGGGGTGAAAATGATAAATGGCATAACGTCAGAAGTAGTTCGGTAAACCTAGAGCCCACCTCTCTACACCCCTTAGCCACTCACACCCATGTTGCCCCTGTCGTCTATGGCATTTTGGGGGCCCATGCAGGGAGTATCGAGTCACCGTCTGCCCATCATTTTTCCATGTTCCCGTACATTACGATGGGCAGACGCCATAGTCCCCATAGTCCTCGGTCTCTAACTGCATTAGCAGTTCATCCCAATAGCCCGGTACATTCTTTTCTCATTCCCTACAATAATCCTACATTGACCGGGGCTTGTCGTTGGGTGCATTCTTATATGGTGCAGACAAGGATAATCGCCGGTCAGTGTCACGCCACTTTAACAAGTCTTCCAAAAGGTCATTTTCATGGCCCATAGTTTGCAGAGACATACATATAAAATAAGAAGACTACCATACATATTGTATATCCCTAAATTAAGCAAGTTACGCTTGTGTTACGGGTAATATACAACGAACTACTCTGGGGCCGATCTCAGACACCCAGACCATAGGAAATAACGGCGAAAATTCGTTTCCGAAGTGTACCATAACAGACATCGAACCCGAAGCCTCTGCGTCGCAGTGACGTAGGCCGGCAAAGGCTTAGCCCGCTCAACCACACAGGCCGTCATTATTGTAAACACTTTGTTATTCATAATGGGTACATAAAAATTCTTATAAACAAGATATAATATAGATTGAGGGGCGAATTTTTCGCTTCTAACGATCTCGTCCAAGCAACCGCTTAGGCTTATAAAAAACAATTGGCACTAACAGAATAAACAGCGCAATAAGATCAAAGAGAAACCAATAAAGATTAGTGTTCAGTTTAAAGGACGATACAGATCCAGCCGTTTTACTGGAATTGACTTTATATGTGTATAGATATATAGATGCCTACTGCAAGAGTGCAACTCATTGCTGGAGTCTGTCTTTACCCGATACGTACAACCTGGGTGTTTTCAAAGACATTCACATGGACTTTGGAAACACCCAGGTTTTACCAGGTAGTCCCAGGTTGTTTCAAGTATCAGGTACCTTGTACCTTCTAGGTAAACATATTTCATCTTAGACCATACCTCTGCTCAACTTCAAGCGAGATCATTGTCAAACGTGAACCCATACTACTATACAAAATAGTATTTGAAGCGAAGGTGTATTTTATACGCCGCTATAAAATAGTAAAGAACAATGGTAGACAAACACACACACACTATATCACTTTTTTGGTTTTTTTTTAGCCAGGAGAAATCTGATTGAGGCCTAAGCCGCGACAAGGGCAGAATCTTGGGGTGATAATTCGCGACCTAGTGTGGGATTCGCCAGATCTGGGGTGGCACTAGCATGCCCAGTCAGAACTGGTGCCATGCTATTGCCACTCCCCGGTTAGGGATACCCATTAAAACCGCTGGATGTTCCGTCCTTCGCCTTATGCCAGGGCTACGAGTATATGACCTAAACTCTCCGCAGCCCTGGCAGGCGTGTGCCTTGCGGGGCCTCTTCCACTGCCGGGGGACTACATTTATCCCCCGGCATCTTCAATCTCTCTAGGTGTGGGGCGGTCTGTAACTCGCCCCACGGGAGGAGAGGTGAGCGCACGCGGAACACTCGCGCCCCCTCTCGAGGGCATGTGCAGATGAGTGAGAACCTCTATACCCCAAAAGGCCCCACCCGCGCAGCCCGCTTAAGGTGGCTGAAGGTCCTGGCTGGTCCTCCGGCGCCGACGCGTCTGCTCCGCCTCCTCCTTCGCAAGCATAACGCGCTCGCAGAAGGAGGAGATGGCGTCCCACACACTGTATCCCTAAGGCAAGCAAGCTACTCTTGTCTTATCTTGTCTTAGCTTACAGCGATGCAGTGCTATTTTACTTAATTCAGAAAATAACAATTAAAACAGATTTATAGTTTGGTAGTTGAATAAAAAACATTACAAGACCATGGACCGAACATAAATATAAGATAAGGCCGCCTATTATATTGCCTAGAAAATATTGCAAATATGGTCTATTTTTGTAACTGTATATCTATCTTTCTATCTTTCTATTAAATAAAATTAATAAGTCTTAGTAAAAAATGTGGTAGGAGCTAGCTTATATAAACGGGATAATGTCAATTTCTCCCCAAATTTCCTTTGTACAATAGTATTTTATTAACGCAATAATAATGTGTGGCGATGGATCTGAAAAACCTGCCCTATCTCCGATCTGGGGGTTTTCGATAAAGACCCTCGTGATTATCGGATACTTTGTTCCAGCAATTGAGGTCTCGGGGGCGACCATAGGATGTACCTACATATTTTAAATATCGTTTTGTTATAATTGTTTATTAAGTAAGAAAAGAACGATAATAAAATATTTACATTAATTTACTGATGGAAAGTTGCTACCATTGCCTATGGATATTTGTAACACGAAAAGCTGCTTACCAACGTGCTGCCGCTCTCTAAAGGGAGACTAGATCCTGGCCGGTAATGTCGATACAAGTCAAGGTTATTATGGCGGCATATAATAGACCATTTGGCTGTGGGTTGTTTTATCGCCTCTTACGGCCGCAGGAAACAGTATTGTTACGAGTTGCAAGACTCGAATTAAAATGCCGTTGGAATTATTATAGAGTTTATTAGAACTATACAAACACGTATAACACAGGTACAAATATAACCGAACACAACAAATCTAAACGTAATGCAAAAGGTCGTAATTCAATAACACGCGCAAAGTCCGTCACTAAATAGATTACCGAATGTACACAAGACTTGTTTCGCTTGTGGTTATCGCTCGACTGCTGCGTCCCTCAATCGAGGCATTGCTTTATACTGCATAGATGCAATATGTCTGCCCGACCGCGTGGACCGAATTTCCTAGACTCAGTTTATACTTTAAATCCGACACACCTGGCTAATGACTGCCATAAAAGATTGCAATACACAATGGGCTGTTTTCTAATCACAAATTTTAAATGCTGAAATGTAATAAAATGTGTTTTTACAGGTATGCAGGTGTGCATTTTGTTTTTGTTGGCGTCTAGGTCGTAACAGTATTCTCTCTCCGTTCCTGAATGGAATAATAAACATAAACAAACTTTCCGTTATTGACTATGGTCTGGGTGTCTGGGATCGGCGATACAGTGCTCCATTGTATACTACACACACAAAAGTAGCTTGCTTAGCTTGGGGAATAAACAATAATGGGTGTTTGTTTGCCAATTTTATTTTATGTATTGATGTTTTAATAAAGTATATTATAAATTATATAAGACGGCCTCTGTTGTTGAGCGGGTTAAGTCTTACCGGTCAAACTCGCTGGAACGCGGAGGCTCCGACTTTGATTCCTGGCATGGAATATTTCGGAAACGAACTTTCAGTTATTTACTATGGTCTGGGTGTCTGGGATCGGCCCCAAAGTGGTCCGTTGTACATACCCATAACACAAGCGTAAGTTGCTTAGTCTGGGGGATATACAATGTGTGTGTATTGACTGCCCATCATTTATTTATTGTTATATACAAATTAAACTATAAAATTTAGTGCCAGAGACAGCTGTCAGTTGAAGGCTGAAGGCTGGTTACATTACCTCGCGGTATGGCAACGCTAAGGCGTTGTCCGAAGTATAAACCAGTCTTTTGGTCACGTGAGACATCTACCAGGCGTTTCACTATGTCTCGATAAAATTTGTGCGCCTCAGGTCCTCATGGTTCCAGGGTCTCGACCCCAAAAGCCACAAATATCTAGCCATTTCCGATAGCTGAATATTTGCTGCATTTTAGGGCTTCATGTTGTGCAGCGTTGTTGTTGATACTGGCGGACATCTAGTGGTTGGAAGATGGGACGCCGCCAGAGAACCGACGCAAGACGCGTCACATACGACGACCATCTTCCAGGGCACCAAATTTTCAAATTTGCTCAACGGGCTCTTTTTCTCTTTATATGGAGAAGAAGAAGAGAAACACGGCTTTGTATTTGCCCTAAATTTGACTAGGGTTTCCCCACTAGGAATCTCAAAATAAATTATAGCTTATTAAGGCCCTGATTATTTCTAGAGCGAGAAAACATACAATGTAATTTATCACATTAAATTCTTATTTAAGCGCTATTCGCCCTCGAAAAATCGATCTCTCGTTAAATCTATCCCATTTTCAGGGACGAATAGTATCCTATATGCCTATTACTCGATATTATATATATATATATATATGATAAACTCAAGTGGTTGCCAATTCGTTTTCGCCGGAATACTCAAATTCTTTCACTCCTTTACAGTGTGTTGTTTATCCCCACAGGCCCGTATTATCTCAAAGAACGCTTTGAATTCATCTCTTCTTCTCACAATTTACGACCTTCTACGAATCTTAGACTTAATACTCCCAAACTCTTTTACTGTATAGGCTATCCGACTCTGGAATGAGCTACCTGTTACTGTTGGACAAGCTAAATCACTAACAATATTTAAGAACATGACAAAAAACCACTACCTGCAACATAGTGATGTTTGATATTTTTACCTATATTTATGTGTATGTATATATGTATATATTTATGCATGTAATATCAGTAGGTGTATTTATATATGTCTATTAAGTATAATTTTACTTATATAATATTTTACATATTTATATGTTTATAAATGAATAAAATATATGTAAGTAACTACTTATCCTCTAATATTTATGTATACCACCTTTGACCAATATAATCTGTTTTATTCCTGTCACGGGTTGTCTGGAAGAGATCGCTTAATAGCGATAAAACCGCCCATTGTGCATACTTAGAACATTTTTAGGCTATAAGGTTTTCTGTAATGGTGTACAATAAAGTGTTATCTATCTATCTATGATATGAAATATTTGTTCTTGCATAAATTAAATTGTTTACAGGTGTTATTCCTAGAAACACATGGTTCAGTACATTTTATCAGTTTCATGGTGTGCAAGTAAGCAGGATCTTAATCGTCATTATTTAAATAGTTAGTTTCTATTTATTTTATTAAGTACCTTTTATGTAACTTGGATAATATTTATTGCATTTATTTATTAATTATATACATAATATCTGTTTTTTTTTAATTATTATTTCAATCTGTGTATGTCAAGTATTTAATGCCTTTAATTAAAATATTATTATTAATTATGTATTGATATTATGTTTCAAATTTGTCATTAAGGAATAACATGATTTAATTTTGTCTATTAATAATTTCTTTAGTCTTGTTTTTAACTGTTTTGGTAGTTTATTAAATATTGCAAGTGCTATTTCGTAAACACCCTTATCCAACAGTGCCGTATTATATCTATTAACACAAAATACATTTGATTCTCTTTTTCTCAAATTTTCATGTCGTGGCGGTTTTATTTTGAATAGATGGGGGTTTATTTTAACGAACAGTGCAATCTCGTATATATACAGACAAGGCAAGGTTGGAATTTTTAATCATTGGAAATGAGTCTTGCAACTGTCTCTGGGACCCAAATTACAGATTTCTTTTGTACGACAAATATATTTGTAATTATTTTTGTCTGTGGAGTTACCCCAAAATACAACTCCATACCTTAGTATAGATTCAACATACATTTAAACTCGTTGAAATGTAACCGAGAAATATAATGTAACTGATCATAGGAACCGGTCGAGTACGTTGAACAATGTCGCAGCTCAAGTAGCAAGTTAATATAAAGTCAAGAAATACCAAGCACTCAGAAGACAATCCGTCTAAGAATGCCCCTTTTGCCTGTTTAACAACCACTTACTGTGTCCGGCCGTTTTACTGCAAATAGAGTGCTACAGTTACGACATTGTGCCTTAATGCCTCAAATAAAACGTTTTATCATTAGATATATGTACAATAATGTCATGGAAGAAGCATATTAAGGAGTTTCATCCGTGCAGAAGCGGAGAAAGAATGCAATTCCTGCGGCAGTGCGGCCGGGCAGCCTGTTGTAAGTGGCGAATAAACAACTCATAGCCAAGTGGTAGGGTGTTTGCCCGTCTGGATGGCTACCATCCCTAATCTAGAGTGTGCCGCCATAACAACCTTAAGTTGTGTTCCGTCATTACTAGCCAGGTTCCAGTCTCTCTTCACAGAGCAGCAGCACAATGGTAGTACATTTAGTGTTACAAGTGAGCGCGCCTCCACTAAATACAGAATAAATAAATACACGTCTTGTTTTCACGGTCCAGGCTGTGCGTCTCTGGAATGAGTTATGCATTGTTATAAGACAAGCCAAATCCTTGCCGTGCTTTAAAAATCAAGTTCAGAAGCATTACTTCTCTATTGTGTATAATAAATTTCTAATGCTATTATATAAGTATATGTATGTTTGAAAAAGAATTTAATAATAAATTTAAACTTTGAAAAAGTGTTTTTTTAACTTCAATAATTAATTGAATCCAAACGAATAACTTTGTTTCTGTCAATGTACAATATATTTTAAAAGATGACACATTATCTCTAATATATAAAATTCTCGTGTCACAGTTTTCGTTGCCATACTCCTCCGAAACGGCTTGACCGATTTTGATGAAATTTTTTGTGCTTATCCGGTATCTATGAGAATCGGCCAACATCTATTTTTCATACCCCTAAATGATAAGGGTGACCCACCCCTAAATATATTTCTTAATTTTTTTTTATAAAATTTCTTATTTACATTTTATTATCATTTAGCATTGAAAAATATATACAACCCTAAATTTTCATCCTTCTACCACCAACCCCTATTTTTTAATAGCGATATGAGTACTTTAATAATTTTCTACTCTGTTCAAGTTGATTCGAGTTTAGATTAACATTTGGTCCCGGTAGATGACGCTGCAATCGGGTTATAGATTTTAATTTTTTAAAGGCAGGACAAAGTCTGCCGGGTACAGCTAGTATGATATGAAATTTAATATGAATTCGCCTTTTTGCTTCAAAGAGGCGAATTATATATCAAATTTCAATAAAGTTAACATGTCGTTTTTCTGTGAAAGCGTAATAGACAGACCAGCATAGTTAGAGAGAGAGAGAGAGAGAGATAACAGTTTATTGCACACCAAAATATACAATTACAAAAACAGACCATATTTACAATATTTTCTAGGCAATACAACAGGCGTCCTTATCGCTCAAAGCGATCTCTTCCAGGCAACCTAAATGAAACAAAAAATTTGAATCGGGCGATATAGGCGGTGCAGGAAAAGGCAATAGATAAATCAATACTCAAACTAGTTTAAGAAATGAATATACAAATACATACGTATATACATAGTCATATATATACAATAATACATAAGTTATTATAATAATAATGTATTAGCATGATTATATTCTGTTAATCAGACATAGCTATTTGTGGACAAACAGTGTTTTCTGAGCAAATTTCTAAATATTGGTAATGATTTGGCCTCTCTGACAGTAAGAGGCAGCATATTCCTAAGTTTGTCAGCCTGCACCGTAAAAGAAAAGAAAGAAGTTACTTTAGTATCTATTAGTAGATATGTAGATTTAAAAAAATATTCTTTAGCTGAACGTGATTTCTTATAACTTATCGGGCAAGTAGCTTGATTTAAATAGCAACTTAGACATACTTTAAAAGTATTGTTACGTCTCACAGATCGACATTTTTGCTGAGCTTGATCCAATTTTTAGGACATAATATGTATATCTTTTCCTGACTTTGTGCTTGGTTTCTCTCTTTTTATTTATTGTGCTTTTTTATCACTATTAATGTGTTTGTTTCACTGGTATGCATATGTCCTAAAAATAAACCTGTTCTCTTTCTTTCTTTCTCAACTTTGTAACTAAAACCTTTAAGTTGTTAACTGTTTTCATCTAGAACACTTGTCCCTCTTTATAATCGGTTCGAAAGTACTGGTCGTAATTTAATATTTTACAAATAGATCCTGTTTCATTAAAAGCAAATTGTTTCATCATCAAAGCAAGGTGTTTTCTGTAATTAAGCCTTGACGGTTTATGGTAAATAGTTCCTTGAAATAGTATGTTGAGTATTTTCTTATGGGTAATAACATGACGTTCTCTAATACGTAAGATCTCATTTATTGTAGACTAGCGGCTCGCCCCGGCTTCGCACGAGTATCTAAAAAGAACTTTTTTTTATTATAGCCTATGTCAACCGGGGATAGTGTTGCTTGCCAATAATGAAGGAATTTTTCAAAATCGGTTCAGTAGTTTCGGAGCTTATTCAATGCAAACAAACAAATCTTTCCTCTTTATAATATTAGTATAGATAGCATAGAATAGAATAGAATATACTTCATCGTACAAAAATGCTACATAAAATCAAGAACATTAATATACAAGTACAATCGGCGGTCTTATCGCACATGGCGATTTCTTCCAGACAACCTCTGGATGGAGTGTAAAAAGGACAACAAAGGTCGGTAGTTGCTAAACCAGCACTAGTAGAATAATTAAGTTTATTAATTAATAACTAGTAATATATAAGATAATTTATTTATTATAAACAATAATACATAATTATGTACCCACTACAATACTACACATATTATATACATACAAAAGTAAACAATAGCATTATAGATTGAGGTAGTAATCTTTAACTAATCTGTTACAAAAAGGTGATCGTGCCTGCTTGATATTTAGTGGTAGTGCAAAAACTTGTTCTATTGACAGGCGTTTTCAGTTTCAAATTCTCTGACTATCTATAGATTCTTGAATCACTGTAATTAAGGAACTGAAAGCGTTCTTTGAGATAATCAGGGGACTTGGAATTAATCAAATTGTACCGTGTCATTTACAAATAAAATAGATAAAGTTTTCACGGCTCACACACAAGCACACGGCTACTAAATAATAGACATAGATTGATATAATAATTTAAAAAAAAAACATATGTCTATGTAATTTATAAAGGTAATAAATATTATCCAAGTTACATAAAAGGCACTTATTTAAATCAATAGGAACTAATTATTTAAATAATGACGATTAAGATCCTGCTTACTTGCACACCATTGAAAATGGTAAAATGTACTGTCTTAAAAAACATGTCTTTCTAGGAGTAACACCTGCATACAACTACATTTATGGAAGAGTAAATATTAGCGCGTCTATTTGAGGTCTCGCGTGACCAAAAGGCTGGCTTGCACCTAGGACAACGCATAAGCGTTGCCATCCAACGTGGGAATGCGGCCAGCATTTTGGGCACGCTCCCCGCCGACAGCAACCTGCGGTCTATTTTTTATTTATAGATTTATGTTATTTTGTAAGTATAGCTTTATTTATAGTTTCAATTCATTTTATCGAATAATATGATAATGGAATATGACTTAGATTCTTGTGTTAAAAATATTTATGTTTGTATTCTGTTATGTGAAATAATTAAAGACCAACTTATTAGTTCTTAAAGCATACTACAAACTTACTCTAACTCATAAAAGATCAATAAAAAATTTGTTACAAGAATAAATATTTAATTTCATTTCAAGAAAAGTGGCCGAAACTTCGGAATAGAAATCTAATAAAATATTGCGCTTAAAACCGTTAAAACATAGTTTTGTTAGTATATAATATCAGTCCATAAATGTCCCACTGCTGGGCTCGGGCCTCCCATTATATGGGTGGTAATTGTAACAATATGCACATTAGATCAGAAAACTGGCTAAGTGGTGCACGCGTTCCGGCCAGGATCGAACCCGCGCCCTTTGAGTTTGGGACGCGTGCGCTAGCCATTACGCTACCACGTGTTTTGTTGGTATGATGAATGTTATTTTGTCGGGTCGTTTTTGGTACATGTCAAAAGAAACGTTTCCATATAAAATCAGAGTGCAGACCTTTTTTGCTGAAAATGTGGCCTGCAAATACGACATATTTCTTAATGTAATTTATTTTACATCATGATATATGTAAGCAATGTTAGTGCGTCGCTAGTTCTTCAAATACAGTCTGTCTTTCTATTCTGCTTTTGAACGAGTATGAATACTTAAATTTATTGTCCACTATACTTACATTCATATACATTAAAAACATATTTGACTGTGGCAGAGGAAACCTCATAAGTTTATTCGTGCCGCAAACAGTCGTGTATAAAATATTGTTATATCAAAAATAGGAGGAGAGGCGAGTAATTGTTATCCATCTTTCTAATGTTTAGTTGTGATTTGATAATAAAAGCGGGTTTATCATCATTCTAGTTTATGGGTCTGTTTTAGTCCCAGGTCTGCACATGTGAGCCTGATGGTCCGTTTTGGGAATTCTGATTCAATAAGATTACAGGGTAGTTTACATCGATTACCCCACCACTCGGTGTTCTTTCGTCTCTTTCACCTTCCCCCGATTATTTGGGGTCGGCATAGTATGTCTTTGGCTTCCACATATGCCTATTCTGACATACGTCCTCTGTTACAGCACAAATCGTCATATTGTTACGACCTACACGCCGACAAAAGTACATTCACACCTGCGTACCATAAAAGCACACTTACTATTACCTTTCCGCATTTGGACTTCTTTTGTTTACTTTGTGTTTAAAATTTGTAATTAGAAAACAGCCCATTGTGTATTGCAATCTTTTATGGCAGTCATTAGCCAGGTGTGTCGAACTGATTCTAAGAAATTCGGTCTACTCGCTCGGCCAGCCATATTGTACCGATACAATATCGGTGCAGTATAAAGCAATGGCCCAATGAAGAGATCACCAGTCTAGCGATAGCCACAAGCGAAGCAAGACGTTAGTGACGGACTTTGCGCCTGTGATTGAATCGTGCATTACGTTTGGACTGGTTGTGTACAGTTATATTTGTACCTGTGTTATACGTGTTTGTTTAGTTCTAATAAACTCTATAGTAATTCTAACGGCATTTTAATTCGAGTCTCGCGACTCGTAACAATATCATCCTTCAAACAGTCCATCCATCTCTTTTTTGGTCTACCTTTACGTTTTCACCCACCAATCCTGCAGTTTAACATTCTATTCTCTACTCTCAGCACTAGGGTCCCGCTGAAATCGAAAAACAGGTTTTGGTCCTGCTTATTTTCATACCAACATCCTCTAGCGCTTGCCGCCACCTTTCTAGTTTGTTTTGAAGTGCCGATGTTGTATCGTCGTCAGCCATTCGCAGTCCACTGCTGGACGTAGGCCTCCCCAAGTCGGCGCCACTCATCCCTGTCCTCTGACTTCCTCATCCAGCGTCTACCGGCGACCTTGCACAGGTCGTCAGTCCATCGGGCTGGAGGGCGTCCAACACTTAGTTTTAAATATTATATCGTGAGTACCTACCTATTTAGGTAGTACTACATTCGGCTTGCGCCGTCATCGCTCGAATATAAAAGACGTGACAGTCTGACTACAACTTTGGTCGGATACACATTCTCACTTCGGTTTTGATCCGGTGCACATGTCGTAATAACGCTTTAGGGTGATTTATTATTCTGCGAGAATCATAGTCTATGGTTAATTATATAGATGGGCGTTCTAGTAGAAGTACGCTCTGAACAATTGCGGTTTGTAAGCAAGTATCCTCTTTTATTGTCTGATAATAGCTTTGCCGACCCATTTTCGGCTATTATGGTGATGTTTGAAATTGAAACTGAATATTTAAACATTTGCATTAGACTATGTTATTTTTGCCACAGACAGCAGCTATAGTATTATAATTATATTAATATCGTGGACCGCAATTGAAAGATTTTCTTTTTTATTATTGCATGAGTTCAGCAGACAGGCAGACGGCCCACCTGACGGAAAGCGGTTACCATCGCCTATGGACTTTTGTAACACTAAAGGTGCTACCAATGTGCTGCCGCTCTTTAAAGGGAGACTGGGACCTGGCCACTAATGCCGGAACACAACTCAAGATTGCTATGACAGACACTACCACCTGGCCGTGGGTTTTGTCGCCTCTTGCGACAGGCCGCCCGCCCGGCCGCAGGAAATTATATTCTTCCTCTGTTCAATTTTTCTTCTTTTTTAGATATATACACGCCTGTTTCCCATTGGGGTAGGCTGAGGTAGTGGATCTCCACCAGCTACGATCCTAACAAACACTTTTCGCTTCATCAACTCTCTTCTTTTTAAATTCTTCTTTACGTTTCTTCACGAGCTAATTGTCTTTAGGGACAATTATATATTACTATGCAGTCGTGGTTTTCTGACCTAATGCATACTGTTACAATTACCACGTGCTATCAGCGGTGAAGGAAAACATCGTGACGAAACTTGCACATCAAGATAACCGATGTGTCAAACCTGCCAAGCCGCCTTGGACAAGCTGCCAAGCGCGGCGGGTATACTGTCCGTTACCTCATAGGCAGAGGTAATGTAATGGGAGACCCGAGCCCAGCAGTGGGACATTTATAGCCTGTTACTTTATTTATATATTAATAGCTGTTACTCGCAGCTTCGCTCGCATAGATTAAAAATATTCACAGTTTGAGTAAACTTCCGTCCCCTTTTTCACCCCCTTAGGGGTTGAATATCCAAGAACGACGTCACATAATGTAAATTATTTCTAACTAGACTAGAAGGAGGTATATCAAATTTCGTGCTTCCTACTTTGAAAATGACGGTAGTTCATAAAAGCTTACATCCCCCTTTTCACCACTTTAGATGTTGAATTTTCAAAATCCTTTCTTAATGCACGCCTATAATATAAAAAGAACCCGCATGCTTTTTGTGGGCCTTACCCCAGTTGTTTGGGCTTTGTGTTGATATGTCAGTCAATCAGTGAGGTCAAGGTACTATTATTGTACATATATGTATAGATTAAGACATTATACATAATATATGTATAGACTAGCGGTCCGCCCCGGCTTCGCACGGGTATCTAGAAAGAGCTTTTTTGTTGAGTTTAATTACCTACTAAGCGAATTAAAAATATTTACAAGCTAAAATTATTTGATTCCGCAGCGCAGCACGTCATTTCTTGACATTGACTCCCCTCCCGTACGGCCCGTACCCCAGTGACGCCTACACCGCATAAGGTGCTGCCTAGCAAGCCGAGCAGGGTGAGCGGCGACCACGTAACTTTTTTCTAATACTTACATTTTTAAACTCGTAATATCTTTCGAATGGAATGTCCGAATTGAATAATTCAAAAAGTTATATAAAGATACTGAAGTAGTATTGAATATGGAGTGATTTATTTTGATAAATATGAATACCAAGATACAAATAAAGTACCTTTTTTAGCGGCGGCATTTCAATTAAATTTTTAAAATAAAAGAACACTTATTGTGGCATAACTATAATAGTTAGACATGTGGTGTCGCGATATTTTTTATAAATAATGACGTGTTCTGCAAAGTCGTAGTACATTATTTTATTCAATCATCAATAGTTTTCGCAGCGCACGCGATTTTAGGTCATTTTTTACACCTTGGGTTACATTATTGTAGTTTTAGTAAGGATCCCTAATGTTTTTGAAAATATAATATGGCCTATATCAACCGAGGATAGTGTAGCTTCCGAACAGTGAAAGAATTTTTCAAATCGGTTCAGTAGTTTCGGGGCCTATTCAATGCAAACAAACAATCAAATCTTTCCTCTTTATAATACAGTCAAACCTGGATAAGTGAGAGCTCGAGGGACCGCGATCTCTTTTACTCTTTTAGAGGTTTCTCACTAACCCGAGATCCTAGCTTACAGAGTTACAGAAGAGTTCTGTCTCACTTATAGAGGTCTGTAAAAATACGGCTAATAGGACGCAATTAGAAACAAAATACGTGTATTTATGGGTATTAAATATTTATTGAAATAATAGCTGACCACAAATGTTAGTATATAATAAGTAGGTACAGGAACTTTCTTCGCAACTGCTGTTTTTATGAACTGACTCTAATAAGCTTGACAAACAACTCGGTATGCACATTTGG
Organism: Dendrolimus houi; assembly: GCA_039645545.1. NCBI lineage: Eukaryota > Metazoa > Arthropoda > Insecta > Lepidoptera > Lasiocampidae > Dendrolimus > Dendrolimus houi. Next base: position 1,680,477 of record CM077136.1, on the reverse strand, counting down.
TTTGAATTAAAGAATATATGACTCATTTAAGAATGAGCCATATTGTATATCAAAGGTTAAACGCGTTTAACTGTTGCTTATAGAGGTATCGGCAAGTACCAATCTCACTTAAAGAGGTTCACGCGTGGAAAATTACTGTCACTTATATAGGTTTTATGTTTCTCACTTATAGAGGTATTAGGAAGGCAAAATGACGGGACCTGGTAAATACTCTCACTTAGTAAAGTTTTTCGCTTACCCAGTTCTCACTTACTCAGGTTTGACTGTATTAGTATAGATTAAGACATTGTACAAATATTGTATAGAGTAAGATTTCTGAGTCCCAAAATTTTTATTATCTTATTGGCTTTGAGATACCTGTCAATGAAGATTGATTTAAAGTTTTCAACTTGTTATCTTACCTTAAATACACTATCGCCAGGAGCTAATTGGAGATATAACCAACTCAAATATCGTAAGTTCTGACTTGAAATACAATTTAATCCAATGTTTGTAAACAACATGAGTTGTTACTGATTTAATTAATGAAAACAAATTATAATCGTAATTTGGAAGATATTAGCTATCAAATTAGTTTGATTATCGACGTGGTAATTAATTTACATTTATCAGACTTCATTAGCAGTATTTAGTATCATAAATACCTAATTAATAACACGACTTGTATCAGCGAAGAATTGTACTGAATAAGAGAATTTCAAAGTAAATGACCTAAGTATCTAACTCTGTAAAAGCTGTTAAATTCGACCTTACCGAAAATAGGGTTGCGGACATATATAACATAATAGACCTGTTAGGATTGTCCAATTTGTACAATGCGTTGAAAAATGTTAAAAACAATTCGGCGGAGCTAATTCGTACAAGGCGAACCCGTAAATGCAATTTTGGAAATTTTTTATTGTCTGTCTGTTACAGCATTACGCGAAATCTACTGAACGGATTTACATGAAACTGGACACACAGCTACACAGCTAGCTTATATGTCTGGTCAACACTTGAAATACATTTTTAAACGATAAATGATGTCATTTCCATAGGAGAGTAAATATAGCCGAAAAGATGGCGCTGCGGTGCGTTCCCGTTTTTGCAATTCACCGTAGACCAAAAAAGAGATGGATGGATTGTCTGAAGGACGATATTATGATGATTTGTGGTGAGTGACAGAAGATGTAAGTCAGAATAGAGGAGTATGAAAAGAAAACACATATTGCGTTGACTCCAAATAATTGGGAGAAGGTGAAAGAGAAGAAAGAATACTATATAATCGTGTACGCAACGGTTCTCAAGAACTCATGCTCACTGTAGACACGTCTTCGTCACGCGAACGAAGTTCCGCTGGCACACGTTAGTAAGCAGTGTGAGTAATATCGTAGAAGTAAGGTACTGGCATAAAGACTAGCAAAAAGCAGTACTTTAGGGGCTCGCGAAGTTGTCCACCTAGTAATAAATAATTAATTACTGATTATATATTTTTTGCAAAAAATTCGGCGTATTTTTAACTAAACAACATTCTGTTTACATGTTTATATCGATATTAGTTCTCTAGTTTTCGAACAGAGGGAGTTAGTAGTAACAGTCCAGTTGATATTGCACATGTCTTATTGATTGTATAATTTTTGACAGATGGCGTTAGGAATATAATAAAATTCTAATTAATCAAACTTGTTATGTCTGCTATTTTTTTTATGTGTATAAAATAATATTTCTGTAATAGATAACACATCTAGGCATACATTGAAATAACTATATCAAAGGCCGAATGTGAAAGTGTGATAGTTTCTCAGTAAAATGTACGAAAATAATGCATAGATTGTGAGATAGTTTGTTTTGTTTGATTGTGCCCAGCTTTGTAGAGACTTTAAAACTTTCTATAAAATAGCAAACAAACACACATCCTACGTCCCCAAGCTAAGTTACACTACGTTATAAGTAATATTAACGGATCACTCTGCAGCCGAACACAGACATCCAGACCATCACCAAAAGTTCCCACATCTCCTATAGCATCTACTTATTACTTACTATTATTTGCTTATAACAACCATATTGAACTATTATTACTAAATATGTGAATATACACCCTTTGGTATTAAAACCGCAGAGAATTCCGGGCAACAATCAGGGTTGCTAGAGTCAGGTTTTTTTACCGAAAAGTATGGTATTTCGATTTAGAGTTCAAGAAAAATTTTGAGGTAATTAAAGGAGGATGATGCCTGCAGGAACCTGGATAGTTATCATCCTTGGTCTAGAGTATGCCGCCATAACGACCATGAGTTGTGTTCCAGCATTAGTGGCCAGGTTTCAGTTTAGAGAGCGGCAGGAGGTAGCACCTTTAATATTACAAATGTCCATAGGCGATGGTGACCGCTTTCCATCAGGTGCGCCGTCTGTCTGTCTCGTTATAATTATTGGTACTGAATACCTCTAAGACGACTATAGCGAAACAATGATGTCTGGAAATGTAAATCAGATATATACCGAAAATAATAAATGTTAAAATTACTATACAAATTTGAGATTTAGTAAACTAGTGGTCGCCCCTGGTCGAAATTCGACCATAATAATTTGCTGTCAAAGACTATACTTCAATGATCACAAATTTCGCCAAGGCTATTATGCACTGTTAATTTGAATTGAACAATAAACAAAGGAGTATATAAGTATATGCCTGTGTGTGTCAAATACATGGCAGTGTGTGTAATTTTTTTTTTTTTTATTGATATAAGTAATGTATTTTTTATGCATAATTTAAAAAAAAATAGCATTCGTCGCTTCTTCTCTATATAAACTATAAGTGTGCGAAATTTCATACTCCTCTGTCTGCGCAATTTTCGTAAAAAGGGGCACAAAGTTTTTGCTTCAAGTGTGATTATATAGAATCGTATTTGCGCCTTTGAACTTGGGGGTTTGAAAATATTTTGAAAGCCTTGTTATGTTATGAAAGTTACGTAGCCATAACACTTGGAAACGATGTTTATAGTATTGCAAGAAAAAACAGAGTTTGTTTTTGCTTTGTCACATGATTTACTCCAGTGACGTGCTTTTTGTACAAAAGTCACACGCTATCGATTGAACCATTGAATACCATCGTGATAAACTTATAACAATTTTGCAAAATTACTATACAGTTTATTAGCGTCCCAATAACTCTAATAATGTGTAATGAGCGGGTTTTTTTAGTATTGTTACAACTTAGGCTCCGACAAAGACAAATTCCACGTACAGATCTGTAAAAGCACACTTTATTACCTGTCGGCATTTGAACTAATTGTAATCCCTTTAAGATCGTCTTCTTTTATTTACTGGCATACGTTTCTAGTTATTATGGAGAACAGCCTATTGTCCTATTGTACTCGCTTACGGCCGCTCAGGAGCATCATTAGCCACGTGTTGTGGATTATAAGTACAAGCTAATTCTAGGAAATTATGTCGACGTTGCCGGCGGGCACATTTGCATTTGTGAAGTATAAAACGATGGCCTGATTGAAAGAGGGGGTCAGTTGAGCTACAACTACGATCTAGGCGTGACGTGTGTACAATCGGGAATCTAATATTGACGAACTTGCGCGTTTTATTGAATTACGACCTTCTACATTACGTTTGGATTTGTTGTGTTTGGTTGTATTTGTACCTGTGTTATACGTGTTTGTATAGTTCTAATAAACTCTATAATAATTCTAATGGCGTTTTAATTCGAATCCCGCGAACTCGTAACAGAATGTTAGATAAATTTTGCTTTTTTCTGTGTTTTTAGTTCTCTTGATTAGATATCTTAATTTATTTCTATCTGTAGTGACTCGTTAATAGCTCACTATCACTAATATGTCATTATTATAATGTATGTATAATAATAGCTGATAGTCATCCAAAAATTGTAAAATAAATAAATAAGAGCATGGAATTGTACAATTTCTAGTTGTGTTGTACTAACAAAAGTATATTATCCCTCAAATTTATTTTATCTCCATTATATACCATGACAACATCAGGCATGGCTAATATTTCAAAATTTAAAACGCCCTAGGACCTTTGGTATGGTTCAATCTGTTATTTTCAAAAGATTTTCCCGTAATCTAAAATATTCTTTATCCCATAAACATAATTTTATCTATATTCTTAAAATCCCACTTCTAATAATTATTTATGGCCAGTAATAAAATGATGCATTCTCATTTATTCACCTCATCCCTCGATCTAACTAAAAAATCTTTTTATAATAAACTAGCGACCCCGGCAGACGTTGTCCTGCCCTGAAAAAATAAAAATCTAGGACCCGATCTCAGCGCCACTTACAGGTTCCAATTGTGAGTCTATACCATCCGGGGACTCACTCAAACACACACAAGAAATCCTCAAACTCGGTCCAGGAGATTAGGAGGATCCTAGAACCCGATCTCAGGGCCACCTACTGGATCTAATTGTGAATCTAAACCATTCCTAGGCCCAATAGAAGCACACAAAATGTCCTCAAAATAAGTCCAACTATTTAAGATGGTTATGTCATGTACATGGAATAATTTATTGCTAAATAATTAGGAAGGTTATAACTGAGTAGTCCATGTATGTGCCAAAATCTGTCAATATAGAAAATAGAAAACCTTCGGAGATGCATCTACGAATATGTTTAGGTTTACATAGATTCAGGTAGCTGTTAAGATTTCTGTATATATAGTTTTAAGTTTAATGTAAAATTAATTAAGCAATAATTACAGAGAGAGTAAAACACACGTCGACTTATTTTGTACTCCCCTTCAGCAGTTGAGCTTAGCTCCCGCTGCGATGGAGCCAGTTGTGCGTAACCCTCATCCAACGGGGTAACATCATCAACGAACCACACACACAAAAATAAACCCCCACAAAAACAAGTTCAGTGACATATAATATAACACGTACAAAAGAATTGTATATTATACATATACTAGCTTCTGCCCGCGACTTCGTCCGCGTGGAATAGTTACTTTGGGCTAAAACTAAGTTTTGTTCTAACCCGCGATTTTGTTTACGTAGAAGGTGAAAATATTTTTAAATCTTAATGACTGCCCGCCGGCCTTGCACATCATAAATGCGCGCGCAGTACTTGATCATTATTTTATCTATCTAATACTGAAATAATTTTTCCAATCAGACCAGTAGTTCCTGAGATTAGCGCGTTCAAGCAAACAAACAAACAAACTCTTCAGCTTTATATATTAGTATAGATAAAGAAGATTAAAAATCATGTCACAAATGTTATAATAATATTAATTCAGTTTAATACTTTGTAATATTTTTCTATTTCTTTATAAATATACACTTTATTTACTTATCGATATCAAACTATTACAATTTTCAATGGGCTAGTTGTGACAATTTTTAAATTGTACCTGGCAACTCTGAAATCGAACCATATTTACTATATCAATGTTCCCACTTGTAAATCTTCACGACGCCAGCCATTCCAATATAAGTTCCTGGAATACCGTCTAGTTGGTAAAAGCTCGATTGAATTTTAAATGGAGCTTGTTTTCCCTTTAAAGAATCTTCCGATATAACGTGAGCTCTAATCAAGGAAGAATGAACTTTATTCCCTTAATTTAAAGACCAGTATGTTGGTCACCAACAGGTGAATAGTTAGCTGAAAGACCTGACGTGAGGTGAGGTAAACAAACCTACTTAAAAATAGCAACGTGTAGGTTTAAGTCAAAGGTATTGAGGTATAGAAAATGGAAACCAGCTCTGAACGTATATTATGTATTCTGATTATTTGATGGTCTCTGTGGTTGAGCGGACTAGGTCTTAGCCGGCCGAACTCGCTGGAACCCAGAGACTCTGGGTTCAATCCTGGCATGGTAAATTTCGGAAAGGAACTTTCTGTTATTTACTATGGTTTGGGCGTTTGGGATCGGCCCCAGAGTGGTTCATTGTTTTATGATGAGTTACAGGACTCGTGTTCAAATGCCGTTAGAATTACTATAGAATTTATTAGAACACAGGTACACATATAACGCTTACCGCCTACCTCAATGGAACGCAGAGGCTCCGGGTTCGATTCCTGGTATAGTAAATTTCGGAAACGTATTTGCTCCGTTATTTACTATGGTCTGGGTGTCTGGGATCGGCCCCGGAGTAGTCCGTTGTATATTACCCATAACACAAGCGTAACTTACTTAATTTGGGGATATACAATATGTGTGTATGTCTACCGATTATTAATTATTAATATACTGTTATTTATGATTATCTTCTTTTGTACACTTATTATTGGTTATTGTGGAGAACAGCCTATTGTACTCGTATCTCGTTTATGGCCGCTTGCAGGCATAATTAGCCAGGTGTGCGGATTACGATTCTAAGAAATTCGGTCCACGCTGCCGGAAGGACATATTGCATTTGTGCAGTATAAAGTAATGGCCCGATTGAGGGAGCAGGAGTCGAGCGATAACCACGAGCGAAGCAAGACTTGTGTACTACAATCGGAATCTAATAAGTGACGGACTTTGCGTGTTTTATTGAATTACGACCTTCTGCATTACGTTTCGACTTTTTGTATTCGGTTATATTTGTACTTGTGTTATACGTGTTTGTATAGTTCTATTAAACTCTATAATAATTCCAACGGCATTTTAATTCGAGTCTCGCGACTCGTAACAATATGAAACATTAATTAAAGTTTATTACACTAGAATTATTACGATTACAATATTAAATATAAGCAATTTATATATTTAATTCTTATATTAGTTTATGTATTATATTTATGAAAACCATCGTCTCTGCCTACCCCTATCCCAATGGGAAACAGGCGTGACAATATGTATGTATGTGTGTATGTCTATAGTAGACGGTAACCACTTTCCATGAGCTGACCTGTCTGACAGCTTGGCAATAAAAAATATTAGTCAGAAAGTAGAGATGAATATATATGTCAACTGGCGGTCTTGGTAGACGTTGTCCTGAAAAAATAAAATTCTAGAACCCGATTCCAGCGCCACCTACCGGGTCTAATTTTGAATCTAAACTTCAACTTTCCAAAATGAACTTATGGAAAGACATTTGTTCTTTCTTGGATTCATTTTAATAGCACAAATCTAACATTAACATGACTCATTAACGTTTGAAAGAAGACTGGAATGCGCGAACATACTCATATCTCATTTATGTAAACAATTGACAGGTATGTGCATGATAAACGCTTCAAATTATAGAGAGTAAGAAAGCCCGGACTTCAAATTATTTGCGAGCAAGATAATATTCCTTTAACTCCAAATTACCGAAGGGACCAATTAACATTGATTTTATTCAATTTATCGAGTATTTTTCATAAAGGGGCCGGAAAAAAAATTCAAATTATCGAGAGATTCAAATTAACGAGTGTTAAATTATCGAGAGTAGACTGTATATATATAGATATATATACGTACGTAAGCGTAAGCTTAAATTTTTATACATATTTTATATTATTTCATATAATAAATACACAATTTGTATTTATATGAGATTATATACATATATAATTATTGTTTATTTTACGAAACGCAGACCGACTATACCAAGTATTTAATTTAGAATGATGGGTTACATTGTTGAAGTTTTAGTAGAGATCCCTAAATATTCCTTGTAATGTATGTAACCTATCTCATTCAGGGATAATGTAGCATTTTTTGGTGAAATAATTTTTGAAATCGGTCCACTAGTTTTTGAATTATTTCGTTACAAATATACAAAAATACAAATCATTCCCCTTAATAATATTAGTATAGATTAGCCAACGGTAATGAATATTTGATACTGAACCCAAAAAAAACAAAACTGAAATATAGAGCAAGCGAAACGGCTTAAAAAGCACCAGTCGATTTATGAAATCCGAAAGACTATCAAAAAATGCTCAAGCGTTTGATAAGAAATATCGTAAGAAAGTTAAACATTAAAATACATCCAATAGATTAGAATTTTGTCCTAAAAAAACATAACTTCAGTCTTCGTTCGGAGCTTTTGAATTAGTTACATAAAGTGTATTACTATTAAGCTTTTGCCCGCGGCTTTGCCCGCGTTATTGTTATCCCACGGGAACCGTGCATCTACTTCTTCGGCACATGGACGGTTTCCGCAACTCGACATGAAAGCACCTATTTTGCGTAAGTAATTCCACCAGTTTCTTGATGTCGCTGAAGACTTTACGGAGGCTACCTGGGGCGTTCAGATACTTCGCCCTGTATTACCTCTCCGCATGCAAGCAGGAGTTGGAGGAGTTGGGCGACTGTTTCTTCTGCCTCCAGGCAGGCTCTGCACAAGGGGTAGTCGGTGATACCTATATTAAAAGATGACGATAAAAATTGCCATGTTCAGCGGCTGCACTAATAACTAGTCTCAGCCGAGATCGACTGAGCCTTAGAATCCTCCTGGAGAAACGCAGGTTTGCTCGGGCGATTGCGAGTTTGGTTTGCTTGCATTCCTACAGGTGGTCCCAAAGTTGTTGATGTAGTGCCCTTGTTCTTTAGTTTATGTGGTTTCTAAACCAACTGTGTGGCCGGAGCCGTAAATTCTTCCTGGATAAAAATTTCATCGGGATAAAAAAGTAGCCTAAATGCGGCATTCCAGACTATAGTCTATAGTCTATCTCTGTGCCAAATTTCATCCAGATCCGTTTAGCCGTTCTGGAGCGATTGAGCAACAAACATCCACTTTCCAAACTTTCTCATTTAGAATATTATCTATTAGCTGCGCCCGCGGTTTCACCCGCGTGGTGGTGAAAAATCGTTATATTTTGGATAATTCACACTATATCTTTATTAATTATAGCCTATGTGTTATTCTGATGTGTAAGCTATATTACTGTAAAGTTTCATCAAAATCCATTCATCAGTTTTTGCGTGAAAGAGTAACAAACATACATTCATACATCCATTCATACAAACTTTCGCGTTTATAATATTTATAGAGATTATAGAGATATTTCTAAATAAATATATATATATATATATGAACGATATGTTTAGAATTTTATAATATTATCTATAGAGATAATATTATAAAATTCTAAACACATCGTGTCTGTACATTGAAGCTATTAAAATAAAACAGTTGGAATAGGCTACATGAACGACGAAGAACACAGTGCATTTTTTTAGATTTCTAGTCTGTTTGTTCGAGATTCACGTAAAAACTACTATTCCGATTTCGATGCGGTTTTCGCTGATCGACAGCAAATTCTTAAGTAATTCTGCGCTACTTTTTATCCTGGGAATCCCGCGAGTATTTGTCTGGGAATAGTTTAAAATCGCCAGATTAAAACAAAATTTCGAAATCCAATTTAGTTTTTCCACTGATCGATAACAAATTTTATGTAATGAGAAATGTGTGATACTTTTATCCCGAGAATCCAGCGGGAATTTTCCCGGGAGCAGTTTATAATGGTCGGGTGCATAGAAATTAACTTATTCCTACACAGTTTTCAGTAAAACGATAGCTTAAATTCTTTTATAAATGCTGCGGTGTTTTGTATCCCGGGAATCCCGAGGGAATTTCAAGTTTAGCGTGAACGAAGTCGCAGGCATATCCTAGTAGTAGATAAGTATAGAATATAAATACTAGTTGTGTCCTTGACTTTGATTAAAATTTAAATTAAAAAGAAAGAAAGAAATAGGTTTATTTTTAGGACGAATATCTACAAGTGAAACAAACATATTTAAATTAATAAAGCAACAATACAAAGAAAAAAACAAGCACAAAATAACAAGAAAAGATATACAGTCTACTCTCGATTATTTGACACTCGTTAATTTGAATCTCTCGATAATTTGAAAAAAATTCCGATCCTTTGAAAAATACTCGATAAATTGAATAAAATCAATGTTAATTGGTTCTTTCGGTAATTTGAAGTTGAAGGAATATTATCTTGCTCGCAAATAATTTGAAGTCCGGGCTTTCTTACTTTCTATAATTTGAAGCGTTTATCATGCACATACCTGTCGTTTGTTTACATACATGTACAAAAGTGTCAATTGTTTACATAAATGAGATATTAGTAAGATCGCATTCCAGTCTTCTTTCAAACATTAATGAGTCATGTTAATGTTTGATTTGTGCTATTAAAATGAATCCAAGAAAGAACAAATGTCTTTCCATAAGTTTCATAACTAAACGCGTGTTATTTTGAACTCTTGACTATTTGAAATTTATCTCTGGTCCCTTGAGTTTCAAATTATCGAGAGTCGACTGTATATATAATTTTATGTCTAAAAATTGGATCAAGCTCAGTAAAAATGTCGATCTTTTAGACCAACGCTGATCTTCTGCTTGAACCTAGAGTAAAGTCATGGCTATACATTATATTAATAAATAAATAATTATATTATTTAGGTAATAGTGACAAATAGTTAAATAATTTTTCAAATATTTATAACATGAAATTCACATACTACTCCGATAATATTAAGCGATACATATAATAGATTAAACAATATATATACAACAGATTATTGATAGAGGAATATTAGGCATAAGCTAATAATTGAAAAACATCTCTTAAGCTGACATTTCATTTCTTTCAATTTGGATGAATCAACCAGTGTTCTATTACTGATGATACAAGACGGATCAACCAAATTAATTCAATTTGGCTGAAAGGCCACGACGGAATGACATAGAATGATTCAAGTTTTTTATATGGACCACTTTGGTTGATTCATCGTTCATTCAATTTGAAAGACAAAAATGATCCATCTAATATCAGCTTATACAAACAAATATTAATTATTCAATCTGCCTTTCAAAGCTTAATGTATTGGTCAGTTTTGGTTATTTATGGAGGGGACAGCGCGTACGCAGTCCCCACTACCAAAAATTACGCGTCCGAGTTATCCACATTAGGGATAATCGCAGGGGTCAACCCAACCGCAGTGCAATGGGAGGGCCTCGCCCTGGGGGAACCGCCTTCTTGATCACGGTGTCCCCTACGCCAGGTAAGTATGCTCTAGTGGACTCTGAACGAGGTGCCCCTTAGACGAAATTAGAACACGTCAGCGTGTTGTAGAATTTCAGTGAAACAGTACAGCGTCATCTGTTGGGCTTTGAACGAAATTAAAATAAACCACTACAAAAGTGGCACAAATACAAGATAATTGTAGCAGAATAATTTAATATTCATTTCAACTATATTAATTATTATATATTATAATAATAATAATATTATTAATGATATTGAAATTAACCCGATCACGCCGGCCTTAAGAGCTGTAATCGAGATAGTGATTCCAACATGGCTCTATCAGGTATATAACCTTTTGTGCAGACTGGGTGTTGTTCGCACCCTACACACTTCACTAGGCGCGCGTGCAGGAACACATAGCAATGCCATCTCAGGCCCTTTGTTAGAGCTGTGAGATTCCTTGCTTCACAGTCCAAAGCAGTAATCAGGGCGGTAGGAGTTGGTGGTAATTCCTCCTTCGACACCGTGGTCTGCGTCGGCAGATCAATACTGAGAAAATAGAGTCTTGTCTTTCCGCTGCCTCGTTTTATGACATCGCCATCCATCGCTTGCACAGATACTACGCGCATACACGCATTCACGCATTATCATGCATATGGTGAATACTCGAACACAAATAAATACACCTCACCCACACGTACAGACATATACACTAAAGCATATTGTTATTACTAACATTTGTTACGAATATTACCTAGTAATTGTTTATTAGACGCTTTTTGTACTATTCCCTATATTTTAGTAATATTATTATGTACCCTGTACTACTTACTTACATGTCAATAAATTTCATTTCATCCTAGAACAAGTCATGTCGTTTGGGCAACGCGCCTAAAAAACAAATATAAAGTGTAAAATAATAAACTGAAACATGATAAAGGTCAAGAGAGGCCCCTGGGGTAAGATAAAATTTCAATAACGAATTTTCTATTACGTAGCTCGTATCTAAAGTGTCCCACGATGTTGTTTTCGCCTTACGTAAAACCAAAAAAAGTTCAATGAAATTATCCAAGCCTATTCACAACGTTTAGATGTATTTGACACTTTTTTATACAAGATTATTTTTCTGACGTAAAGGGCATATAATTACCATTGGTGAGATTCACACGTGGCCAGTTCATATATTTAACCAACCATTAGGCGTGAAGCATATTTATGCTAACAGTTAATAATAACAGATATTTACAGACAACAGATAACATTTGTTATTTCTAGAATACACCTGTTCTCCCGATAACAGGCATATAACAAATCAAACATAAGCATTAGCTACCTAACCGTTCTGTTAATTATTATTTTTCTCTCGTTCTATCTTAGTAAAGTAGTAGTAGAGAAAACATGCTATGTGAACTCTTAATAAGCCCTAGATTGCCAAGGATTTGGAAAAAGCGCTGAAAATAAAGTTATAAGACTAGATACTTTCTTAGTTCACTTTATTATAAACACTTGGTCTTTTGACGATAATATTGCACGTTGATAGTTCAGTGAAGAGTTACATGAAGAGTGAGAAACGGTACAAACGAGAGAATGACGACCATCGAATTAAGAAATGTACTGCATAAGCTACAGTAGTAAATGCCTCTACTCACATGACAAAGAGGGACTACGCTACAAATGTACTGACACGGTACAAATGTACTGCTACGCTACAAATGTACTGGCAAGGTACAAATGTACTGCTACGCTACAAATGTACTGGCATGGTACAAATGTACTGCTACGCTACAAATGTACTGGCACGGTACAAATGTATTTATTTGCTACGCTACAAATATACTGGCATGGTACAAATAGTACAAAATACCTCGTCTCATTTGAAGTGCTACATTGTACTGGTTCAGTACAAAATGTCATGTTACTCTTACAAACTCATTTTAAAATCTTGTACTGCCCAACACTACTTTCGGGGTACCGTAGTGTGAATCAAAAAACCCTTAATAATAATCTCATATATTGAAATCTTCAATGATACAAACCTTAGGTAAAATACACAACATAATAAATTGTAAAGATTATCACGTTTCATTATGAACAGCGACATCTAGTGGGCGATCAAACAAAACAATTTTTATATTAAGCCAATGTGCAGAGTTTAACACTCCATATAAGTAATGTCAAAATTGAACCTATAGTAAGGAAAGTGAATGAATAGTGAAGATATGGGAACTGTCCAGCAATGAACCATAAACGAACGATGAATGACTTACGAATGAGTGTGAAACCATGGATCATCAGTCTTCATCAAAAAAGTCGTCGACAGTTGTGACCACACTACGAATTTTCACAAACACAGAGTCCTCGTCGGCACCTAGTCATATCATAAAGTCAATTTAGCAAAACTCATGAAACAGACTTATGTTATCTAAAAATCCCAGCACGCGCCACTTAAGAGTGTTCCCTCATATCAGTTAACACGTATCCGCTTTGAGGTTGAAAAACAAATGAAAAAGGCAATAATTTACAGTTAAACGCACAGGATTAGGGGTGTTTACGCCAATTCACCCGTTAAAGCCCCCTATTGGGTTTCTGTGAGAGTGTTATTAAGTACAATATAGGCCTATGATATGGCATGATATTTAAGTTTATATTATGATAATGTGTAAAATGTACAAGATAATTTAATTCATAATCTTATTATTTCCTCACATTCCTCTCAACGAAACAGTAATAAGACGGTTTTTTACTGTTTCGCTGATTGACTGCTTATTGACTGCGAGCTGTCTTGGCGGCCCCATATCAACGAATTGAGTGCAAAGGGGGGGTGATCCGAGGGGTATGTGAGACTCTCACCAGTCGCACCAAACACAATTAGCTCAGAGCTAACCGAGAGCCCGATATCACACGGGCCTTTTGCTATAGGGGGAATAGACAGTATACCCGCCACGCTTTTCTAACGCAGCTTGGCAAGTTTGACACAAAAAGAAAGAAAGAAAGAAAAACTTTATTCGAAGAAATAGCGACGTAATTACATTCGTTATACATTATTATACACAGAGCATATTTTGAGAATTTGTACGCCGCATTTTCAGCTAACAAGGTTTGCACTCAGCATATTGCTGTGCCGGAATTATATCCGACACAACGCTGATTTTCAGTGCAAATCTTCCTTTAAGCGTAAGACCAAAACCATCCAAATTTGTTAATTAAATAATGAATAATAATAATAATTTATGAAACTAATTGGCTAACACATGGGCTACCTCGATGTGCAGATTTCGTCACAATATTTACCTTCACCGTTAGCACGTGGTAATTGTAACAATATGCATATTAGGTTAGAAAGCTGCTTAAGTGGTGCATGCGTTCTGGCCAGGATCAAACCCGCGCCCTTTGAGTTTGGAACGCGTACGCTAGCCACTACCCTACCACGACTTTAAAAATGGGTAGAATATATTATAATTATATTCACAGAATGATCTTCACGTCTTTACCCATCTACCTCCTGATTGGAGTGGTCTTCTGCGCCCCGGAAAGAGTCCAAAATGATCACGAGAGCCACGAAGAAGGTCACGATGTCCAGAACTCAGTCCACTCAGCACCCCTCGAGAAGAGATCACCGCACTACAACTTCGGCTTGGGAAAACGGGCGTACAGTTACGTTTCGGAGTATAAAAGGCTACCAGTCTATAATTTTGGATTGGGTAAACGGTGAGTCATAACTAATATATTACTATGGCGCAAGTACTTCTAAACCACTCACAATACACACACACACACATCACTATCTGCCCCCCCCGCCTCTCTCTCTCTCTCTCTCGGGGCTTCCAGATTGGGTGTTTTTGTCTCCATTTCGAGGTTTTATTTTGCGGTTGGGCAATCTTGAGGAGAATAATTAGTACAATAACCTTACTAAAAGCCATAAAATATTAGAGACAGCAAATTGCTAATTAAAGTTAAATTTAAATGGGTCTCTATGCGTTAATTATATTTTTTTGTTTTTGTAATCAATTTATATAAAAAAAACATTTATATTACGAATTGCGAAACTCCTTTTTCTGAAACCGGTTAAAAAAATAACCAAAATACGAAATCCTTCACTGTGCGTCGACCGACACGCACTTATCCAATTTTTTCATTAAAAATATACATAGGGAAAAGTTTCTGAAATACTATAATTTTGGGGAGATTTTTTGACGGATATGGGCAATATTCCTAAATTCAATCTAGAGACACTGCTCTCTCTCACACGCACACTTACACAAGCTTGCACATTCGCCCGTGTGTTGCAAACCTCTATGGAAAACGGTAACCACTTTTCTTTATGTGCATCGTCTGCCTCTTTGCCAGCTTTGCAATAAACAAAACAAACCTCATGTGACGGCTAGCGACAGTTGCAATTCAGCGAATATTGCAATAGGTGGATATTCGCGGCACTGCCATCAAGAGATGGGTAGGACATGATTTTAAAATTAGTTTGTAAGAGTCACATGACATTTTGTACTGAACCAGTATAATGTACCACTTCAAATGAGGCGAGGAGATTTGTACCGCGGCAGTACATTTGAAGCGATGAGGCCGGTGAGGCGGTGAGCGTCGTTCCCTCATTTGTCCCGTACAAAACTTCTACTTCGGAAATGTTCGTTAAGAATCGGATGTGATCGGCTTCGGTCACCTCATCGTAATAGCAGTCGTACATGTCATATTGTCCCTCTTTGTCATGAATATCCATATAGGCGTTATTGTACTGTTGTCCTTGTTCCGTCCTTCCTCTTACATTTGACGCGTGAGTAGTAGCGGGACAAAACTTTTGAAGTAGTACAAATTTAAATTTTGAGCCGTATCAGTACAAATCTATTTTGTACGGGACAAATGTAATGCCTCACACGTGTACTACTCATCACTACTGCCTCAGTGCCGTCAGTCGTCCCACATCATCCCCCCCGAGTCGAGTCGTATTGGAAATTAAAGACAGTTACGTAATTCAATAATTTATTTCATTTAATCTCCATCTGCCCGACAAGCCATAATTGGTATCAGAAGAGAAATCACAGCATAATCCAACAGTGGTAATACACATATTTCACACTTCAGTCCTTTTTACACGTTACACGTTACAAGAACGAACTTCTCCTCCACAGGTGTATCGGATATAACGTCCAATTGTGCAAAGGAGAAAATTGAACAAGGTTTTAAGGGTTTGAAAGTTAGCCGTTGAAAATGCTGATTGTAACGAATGCAGGGCACGTATCTTCCAGGCGGTGGTCGCGGGCAACTGACTCGGGTCGATCCCGAGTGAAGTTCACGCATTCGCTTACACTCTAGGCAATCAATTTGCTAATATTTATTAATTTAAAAGACAGCTAAATAGAAAACAAATATTTTATCTGTTGTATATATATATATATGTGTGTATTTATTTTATATGTTTATATTATTGATTATTTATATTTAATTATCTAATTTATTTATTTTACAAGCAACACCGAGCGGGCCGTTCAGACAACGCATTCTATCCTTAACAACAGGCTTGCGAATAAAATGATACAGTGAAACTTAGATAAATGGGCCTTAATACGAGAGAAACCTCTGTTATTAATATCAGGTCCCAGGTATTACAATCAGGTCCCTACACTCTTACATTGAAGTACAGTACTCTACCTCTCTTACTGAGAATTCTCAAACCTTTTTAATTGAGACTTGATTTCTTAGATTTTTTCGATGTTTACCTCTATGATTGGGATTTTGTAGCTCAGTAGCCCTTATAAGTAGACGCAGGCTTAGACAAGTTATAACACGTTTGTTTACAAACAGTCTAATCCCTTTCATACTTGCTTTGTTTGTTAGTACTTTTACATATATACATTGTATTAACATTTCGACCTCCCATAGTTGGTTCTTCTATAAATAAGACAACTGTCATGTTAACTTGCCTATTTGGGAAACTGTAAAGCCTCTATAAGTGATAAAACATATCGGCCCCTTAGAATCCAGTTATACAGGTTTCACTGTATAACATTTGGTATATATGTTATAGTCAAAGGTCGATATGCAGTCTCTTCCCGGAATGACTGGTTTATCCTAGGTTTGACCAAGGCCTTTCGACAAAACCAGAGATAAATTCCAATTTCGGCCTTTGACTAAAGTATTTTTAGTCAAACCAAGAACTACCTAACTTATTAGTCAAACGTCGAACGTAAAATAATCTGTTTCGGGCTTTGCCTAGTCGATCGTAGAAGCGACTAAGGCCATACTCAGTCAAACGTAGATTCGTACTGCACTTGTTACATGACTGTATAAATTAGTCTCTTCTAGGTTTAGTTTATCCTAGGTTAGACAAAAATTCGTTAGTCAAAGGTAGAAAAACGTCATTTATTTGGACTTTGACTAAGACTTTATGTCCGACCTGAGGTTTGACTAGTCAAACCTAGGAGTGCCAGAACTTCGATGTTTGACTATAACATACAGATTTCCAAGACTTTTATAACCATAATACATATTCATGTTTATCTCAAAAATGGGATAGATTCTTTACGCAAGCCAAGCCGTGACGAAAACTTTTATATATATATATATGAGATGTTTATTGAAAACATTGATTTCAGATCCCGCCCATACTCGTTTGGTCTCGGCAAGCGTTCGATAGAAGAAGACCAGTCCGACGAAGAAATGACCAACGACCTCGACCAAACGACCATGGCGGAACTGTTCGACAACTATGACGATACACCAGGTATATACAAGTTTAAGTTTTTTGGAGTTTACTCCTCAAAAATCGATGACTCCCGGTATGAAAAATCTTATGAGGAGTTGCATAATACAAGCGTTACGTTTTTTTATTATACAATTTCGAACTTTAACGTAATGAAATAAGATCTAAAATAATATCCGTCAGTACACGTAAATTAGCTTTGAAACATTATTGCGTTTGTATTTTTATATTTACAGGACTTCTAAACTTGAAATTTATTATTAAAAATTATGATTAATATTAAAATTTATAATTTTAATATCGTTTAATGTTATTAGTTTCATAATAAGTTGCTGCCTTTATAATATATAAAAAGTATTAATTTATTTATTTATGTGCTGACAGTACACAACTACAAACGCAAAAATGTCTCGAAGCTAATTTATCTGTACATATTCAAAGACAATCCGTACTTAAGGAGTAAACTCCTTTGGAGATGGCTTCTCTTTTAATCAATTTTATATTATCTATTTATATTAAAACACTACTTAATCTGTCTTACTGTTCTATTCTGCTCTTTCTAACATACAGAATAGGTAATATTGGATTGTACCTATGATCAGAAGGATGGTTTATACTTACCGAGGGCATTAGCATCGCCACACGTGGGGCAACGCCGATTTTCTGTTAAATCGTGGTATTAGATAGTACCACGCTTTCATAGGATATCTGCGTGAAACGTGTAGGCTTGAGCTAAGCATGTTTCGTGCATTAAATGAGAGTTCTGATACCCCACTTCCCCCTTTATTCCATCTTCTCTATCCCATCCCCCTATTCCATTATTCTTATCTCGTCCCTCTATCCCATCTGCTTTATCCAATACATCGTATCCTAACCCCCTAACGCATTATCTTCATCCCTTCCCTACTATACTATCCTCTTTATCCCCCTCCCTCCTATCCCATGTAGGGTTGCCAGATAGTAACTTATCAAATCCGGGACAATTGTAGAAAAATAATGTCGGGTCGTGGCCATAGTAGAAAATATCATATATTTTTTATTTTTTTATTTTCAAAGGATTCATATTTGTATTTGAAAAGAAAAATGCCATTTATTTTCAAATACATACTTTTATTAGATAGGTATGTACTCTGTACTTAGTAGGTAATTAACGCCAGATATAATTCTAAGATGAAGCACTGTGGTAGTAAATCAACACGTTAAAGTATTATAGAATTGAGCACTTAGCTTAAATTAGCAAATTTAAACTTTGGTAGACAATGAATACTAAATTACAAATTAAATAGTAATAAAAAATGTTAAAACAATAAATTCCAAACTTAAAAAACAATCAGTAAGTGTTTAGAAACAGAAATTGTTTTGGTACATTTTGTTAAAAAATAGTAAGTTTTCAGAATCCGGGACAATAAGCGCTAATTACTGGACACGGGACAAGAGGCAAAATTCCGGGGCAATCCCGGATTTCCTGGCGGTCTGGCAAGCCTAATCCCATGCCCTCCGTGTGCTCTTAAAGTGTTATAAATGTCTATACGCGACGGTAACCACCTTGTATTAGGTGGGCCGTCTGCCCGAGTATCGGCTTGGCAATAAAAACAGAAAAAAACGTGGCAATACAGTAGGCTGCTAGGCACGCATCTTAATAATAATAGGTGACATGTTTTTTCTTTTCTAGAATATGAGAAACGCGCCCGTCCCTACAGTTTTGGCCTTGGCAAGAGGGTAACAGACGTGGACACTTCCGAAGACAAGCGCGCTCGAATGTACAACTTCGGACTCGGAAAACGGCTACCCATGTACAACTTTGGACTGGGAAAACGCGCTAGAGCGTACAGTTTCGGACTAGGAAAAAGAATTAGTAAATTTAGCTTCGGACTAGGAAAACGGCAGAAGGATTTGCACCGATTTAGTTTTGGACTAGGCAAACGATCGGACGATACTCTGGAGGACACTGATAATTACATTGATGTTTAAATATATTTTTTTTAATAAGTATTTAATAGGTACACTACTTTGGGAACTGTATTTGGAAAACGTGGAAATTTTCTTGTTTAAATTTTTTGGTGATTTGTTTTATCGGATACAACCCGAAGGCCATCTGTTGTGTGTTTATGTCAGACACCTTCATGAAAGTGTCAATGATAGTTGTATTATGACTCAACTTAATCCTGTGCGTAAACACAATAGAACAAATCACACATATCGACACTGATAGGCTCCATTTTCGGGTAAAGTACTAGAATATCAAAAAACTAATTTCATACGTTGTCACCGTCTTGTTTTTAAAATAATTTTGTGAGATGGTTGTATGTCTTGACTTTCAATTACACTATTGAACAACTAAAAAAGATTTCCTTGTGAAATGTCCAGCCGGTTTTCACAAGTAAATTGAATGAGTAAAATTACAAATTTACAGATATTATAAATTGGTTTTAATATATTTTATTATTCATACCCTACATAACAATACAATTGTTTATCAAATCATCAACAAAAGGATTCTTAGACATATGCAGTTATTTAGAAGAATCTTACACGCCAAAATTTTATTTTAGTCTTACTTTAGTATTAAAATATCTACGTCTGTATAAAGTTTAAAGTAATTTACATAAATCTTTAATTAAATGTGTGTATTAGTGCTTAAAAATTATCAACTTAACCAAAATTAATCGAATGTAACTTAAGGCAGACTGAGGTAGTGACCGAGACACAAAACGAACAAACATTCCGTGTGCGAGACAAAGACGAGCGACCGTGACGGGCGATGTTCTAATTATTAGGTCATCCAATTGAACGCTCCTTTCTAGTACATACCATTCGATCACTAAACTAGTTAACCTTAATAGTACAATTAGGACTATTTGATCATTAGAACTTTTCGATGTTTTTTGTTACCTATTGAATCACGGCTCATAATAATTCGTCCGTTTATTTTTCACACAAGACTGTCGGATCACTGACTGGGATACTAAGAGCTGTGAACTAATTGACCAATAATTATTATTAACGTTTAGCAGTGTGAAATGTTTCTTTTAGTGCAACTAGGGAACTAGTTACTAATAGTACGTCATCCATGAACAACACAAGACTAATCTACATACAACTGCCTCAAAAGTAGATGTATCGACAGTCACGGTACTCTGTCTCCTATTTCGGGTGGTAACCTATTTTAATGAAAGAAGTAAAGAATAAAGCATTGTGCTTTGCTGTCTTAACTCTTTCATTTGCCATGTTTTTCTGTGCGGAAATTAACCAAATAATATATAAATCTGCTAAATATCCGAACAGGATTTTTTTTCTCCAAAAAGTCTTGACCACTTCATGGGCAAAAATTTAATATCTCTTAACTGCTTGCTACGTGGGACTGTTAAGGATGTCCATCTTCTGATTGAATGCAGCAGAAAGAATGATATAATTGATGAGAGAGTTGGCGCTGAATCGCTTTGATGTTGGCGTTTTTATTTCTGGGAATTTTGGCAAAGTCAGCCTCTAGAGTTTGTTAGCGAATATAATATTTGAATGTATAAAAAAAATTAATCCGTAAGTTTATAACGTAACGAAGGCGAGGCTGACATGCAAAAGTATAAAAAAGTAAAGAGTAAAGAAAGTCTCTGTTGCCTGTCTCGGATCTCGATTGCCTGTCTCAGAACCCGATTGCCTGTCTCAGAACTCTATTGCCTGTCTCGATTATAAATGTACCTCAAAATGTATCTTAATTAATAATTATATTCGATTTATCCCTGGACCTTACCACTGGTAGAAGTTTGTTCTTACATAAATCAAGTTTATGTAAATTTTAAACATTATTAAATCAAATTACTGGATATTAAGGTATAAAACCCGACATTATGTAGATAAAACTTTACCATTGTTGGCATCCCATAGTGATTGGTTCTCTATTAATATGCTAAAAATATTTTTTTTTCAATATTTTTTACTGTATAGACCTACAATAATAGATATTATTATTATCATTGCATAGCTACAATATAATAAATAATTAATATTTCTGAATGTAATGAATATATTTTGATAATACGGTGCCAATGATTGAGGGGGGTGCCAAGAATATATAGTTTTCCTAAATGACTATTTTGTAGATTTAGTTTTAATAAAATATTGCATTAATTTTGTTACAAAAAACGTCTTCCACAAGTTCTCAAAGTATCGAGTTAATTAATAGAAGTAACCTAAATTTAAGAACCTGGACTGCTTATCTGACTTCAGTATTTGTTTAATCTAGTCATTAATTATAAATAAATGTTAATTGTAAATTATACCAAAGATTTTTAATGTATTCCTTTATATTAGAAAAGTATTTATTGTTAAAACTTGGAATTTTTATCTCTTGTAACATTTTTGTTGAAGAAAATACGATTGTTATTTTGAAGGTCTATATGATGTCAATTTGTTGGGTTAGTCCATCCAACGGAGTCTGGTTGGAATCTCGGTGGAATTAATTTCAATCCTTTTCGCAGTTTGCTCTAGTCTGAATGTTATTGGAGCGGTAATATTATCTATTGCATAATAACAAACAAGAGTTCGTGTTCACCTTCACAAAACGAAAAAACCTCTAAACGACCTTTCAATTAAAAAGAAGACAGCAATTTTATTGGTAATTTTTTTATATAGATATTGACAGTATTATTGTGTATTGTTTATCTATAATTAGAGAAAAAGTGCAGCATTAAGGTGAAATGTTACTTAGACATGACTGTAACTACAAAAAACATAAAATTTTGTTTTTCCTATTTCAAAGTCAAGTACAATTTGTTTATGTTATATTAAAGAAATCAAAGAAATAATTTTATTTATTGATTGATTTTGTAAATTAAATGTTATCTATATATAAAACTTGAATTATATAAAATTTTAATGTAAGCAAATAGATTAAGCGACAAAATCAATTCACAAAGTCATTTAGAATTTTAATATTATAGCCATTTATGTTGTTGAATAAAGTTATCAGAATGGATATTGTTTTTTTTTTTCTAGTAAATACCGAAAAAAAAAGAATTACACGAAAAACGACGCGAAACATAAGGAAAAAACACGTAATAAAGATTAAGAATTTAGAAATTGCACGTCGACTTCTCAGTTAACGAGGTTAACAGCTCAGCAATAGCAGCAAAAATATCCTGACACAGCGCTGATTTCCTGTGCCAGCGTCTAAAGATTTAATTGACCCATATAGTAGCATTATACACTCCTTTGCAAAAAAAACGGGCACCTTGCAGTCATTGGCTTTTCTATGGATAATATTAATATTTTTAGTATGTTAGCTTAGATGACTAGAAACTTCTTATTATCAATGAGAATATACTTTTTAATACTTAAAGCCTGCAATCTGTGTTTTAGTAAATGTAAACAGAGCCGTGTTTAAATGAACATTTCATGGATATTACGAAATTAAAACTACGAATAATTTTAAAAAACTACTTTAAAAATCAAAAATGAATACCGTGTATGACTTCCCCTTGTAGCGATTACGGCACGTAATCGTCTTGAGATGCTTTCCAGCCGGCTTTTGATGCTGTCATGTGAAATGATTTTCTACTCAGCCGAGATCACACGTTTAAGCTCCCTAATGTTTCATGGGGATGGTTGGACAGATCGTACTCGAGTTTTTCAGAGGTCCCAGACGTGCTCAATGGGGTAAAGGGCTCCGCGCTGGCCAATCCAAACGACGAATACCAACCTCTTGCACATAAGCATCTATGTCGCCAGAACGGTGGGCCCAAACATTATAGTCCATGTTAATGGCATCTTCGCCAATTACAGTCAGGGTTTCTGCTAAGTACCTTTGTGCATTTAGAGAGCCATTCTCAATGAATACTATCTCGGTATGATAGCTGGAAGTTACGCCCGCCTAAAGCATAACGGACCCTCTGCCATAAGAGGTGACTTCTTCAAAACGCACGTCAGCAGAGCGTTCCCCTGGTCTTCGTAACACTCGCCGACGTCGGTCCTCACCGTGCAGACAAATTCGAGCCTCATCGGAGAAGAGTATACTACTCCAGTTACCTAGTGCCCAAGATAGGCAATTTCTAGCGAACCTCAATCGAGCAATCCGGTGCTCACAGAGTAACTTGAGGGCCCACGCTGGTCGTCGACTGCGTATCTCAGCCGCTAAAAGCCTCCTCCTCACAGCCCATAGGCTAACTTGTGCTCCTCGTACCTCTTCAAGGTTTCTTTTGAGGTCTATGTAACTGCATTTACCGTTCACCAGCGCCTTTTTTATATAATTAAAAATCATCGTTTCAAGATAGTTTATTTTGAAAGCAAGCATTCATATAGGTTACATTGCATTACAATTTTATCTAGGCGCTATTCGCCCCTGAAGTTTGCTCAGTTTTATCCAGGATTTTTTTTTTGCACGAGCTCAGCAGACAGGAAGACGGCTCACCTGATGGAAAGCGATTACCATTGCCTATAGACATTTGTAACTCCAAAGGTGCTACCAATGTACTCCCGGCCTCAAAGGGGGGGACTGGAACCTAGCCACTAATTCCGGAACCAAACTCAAGGTTGATATAGCGACATACTCAAGACCAGGGGTGGTAGCCATCCAGACGGGCAAATACCCTACCACTTGGCTGTGGGTTGTTTTGTCGCTTCTTAGGACAGGCCCCTCAGCCGCAGGAGATTGTATTTCTCCGTTCCTCCACGGATAAAATTTTGATTTAAAAAACTTAAATAAGTATAACTTCTTATAATATTTCTTATAAGTTAAATACTAGGGATGGGCCGAAATTCGTTTTACATTCGGTTTGACCGAAATTCGGCAGCTTGAGCCGAACTTCGGCATTCGGCCGAAATTCGGTTTAAATGCCGAACATTCGGTGCAAGAAAAAAGTAAAAATAACTACTTGCACTATTTTGTCTGAAGTTAATAGAAATCGTATCTAACATAACCCTAATATAAAAATTGACATCTATATACTCATGGTCATTTATTATAGTTAGGAAATCTATTCTTTTATCCACCTACTCATACTTAAAATTTACGGCGGTATCAAGTCACGACGTGTTGCTCTTGAGAAAGCGTGGCGAAATCAAACCGAAGTTCGGCCGAATCTTTTGTTTTAATCGAATGACCGACCGAAGTTCGTATTCGGTTCAAACCACATTCGGCCCATCCTTATTAAATACACATACTTAAACTACTTTATAAAATAAATAAATACAGGCATTTATAAGACATATATTTTATTAGTGGTAATTGTATCAATATGCACATTAGGTCAGAAAAGTGCCTAAGTGGTGTATGCGATCGAACCCGCGCCCTTTGCGCGACTAACGTATGTAGGTGCCATTTTGTTGGATAACTTTTTGCCGTCTTGTAGGTAGGGACGTGATCCCATTGCTATAAAAATTTTGGGGCTTCTGATCAAAAAACTGCGACAAATGGTTTTGGCAGTCCTCTCGTGATGTTAACCTGACACTGCCTAAGGAATTCTGCAAAGACCGAAACAAGTGAAAATCTGAAGGTGCAAGGTCAGGACTATACGACGGATGCATTAACACCTCTCAGCCAAACTCTCGTAATTTTTGCTGAGTGGCTAAAGATGTGTGAGGTCTAGCGTTATCATGATGAAAAACCACACCCCTTTTGTTGGTTAATTCCGGCCACTTTCTCTCAACTTTTTGCTTTAATCTCATGAGTTGTTCGCACTATAAAAATTAAATTTTATCTTATATATTTAGAAAAATTAAATTTTATCTTGTATATTTATATGACCTTCAAAAAGTGTTCTCCAGTGGAACTTATTTTGAATAAAAAACTTTGAATTTGAATTTGAATTTGAATTTGAATATAGTTCAGAATCGGTGGTCCTGCCTGGCGGTAGCAGCTCATAATGAATAATGCCCTTCCAATCCCACCACACACACAGCATCAACTTGTTGCGAGTTAACCGGGTTTCGCCACAGTCTGTAAAGCCTGACCGACCTTTGACCACGATCTTTTTCGCATGTTCTCGTCGTACGTAATCCACCTTTCATCACCAGTTATCAGCTTCTTCAAAAATGGTTCGGTTTCATTACGTCGTAATAAAGAATCACAAATGAGTACACGGTTCATTAGGTTTCTTTCAGTGAGCTCATGAGGCACCCAAATATCGAGCTTTTTTGTGTACCCAGCTTTTTTCAAGTGCGCCAAAACCGCTTTGTGGTCAATTCTCAGTTCTCCAGCTACATCGTAACTACTAATATGCCGATCTTGGTCCAATTTTTCAAAAATGGCATCAATTTTGTCCGTAACAGGGCGACCAGAGCGACGTGCATCTTTGATATCAAAATTTCCGGATTGAAAACGCTTAAACCAAATTTGCGCTACTCTCACAGATACTGCATTAGATAGTGCAAACATCACAAACTTTTTTCGCGACTTGTGTTAGTAGTTAGTAAAATTTTAAAATGTATCGAATTTCTTCATTAGATTCACTCATTTTAACAATAAGAAAAACAAATGAAAATCACCCATTTTCCCATTTTGAAGTTGGAATTGTCTTCTTTAAAATTAAAACTTTTTAGTGATACCAAAACAGCTACATACAAATGGTATAGCCAAAGAGTTCTTATTACAAGTTCATACATATATATATATACTATATGCGAAAAGACTTTTTCCCCAACGTATTACATTGGTGATTACCAAATGAAGTATTAACCCTAGTGGTTTTTATAGATTTCCCTTTCATTCTTCCATTGTCAACGCTTTCATACAATAAAAAGTTTTATGTGTTTCTAAGATAACTTCAATACATATAGTTTTCTTACTGTTAGAAGTTGACATGTAGAGAAAAGTTCCTCGGTACATGACCACAATGAACATTGTTATATAATATTCATATGATTCTGATTAGGTTCCAGGTCTGCACCTGAAAACCACAAAACGAATTTAACTCGACATAGAACTAATTTATATCCCGGGTTGGTTCATTTTTATTCATCGACTTGGATGAATAAATCAAAGTGATGCATCCCTATTTATTAAATATTTATTTTAATTATAATAGCATCATAATAACATAACAGTGATATAACCAATAATATAATCATAACATGTATATGTCATAAGGACTACAAATAGCTTGTAAACAAATCTACAATTTGTTTATGCCTGTCAAAGGCGAAACATGTAACATTTATCACTTAGCATTACACCTGCAAAAATGTCCATGTTTCAAACAAATAAATTATTTTGACTTTGACTTTTAATATTATAAATGCGAATGTAACTCTGTCCGTCTGTCTGTTTCGTTTTCACGGAAAAACTACGAGACCGATTTGGCTGAAACTCAGTATATATACATATTTTTTCGATGCTGATGATGAACATAGGATACTTTTTATCCCGAAAAATGGGACAGTTTCCGGGACAAAAATACATCTGTCTCTCTGTTTGTTATGCTTTTGTGCAAAGACTATTAGACCGATTTGGTTGAAATTCGGTACGTATGTAATTTTAATACCGGGGGTGGTCAAGGGATACTTTTCATCCCAGATAATGGGATAGGTTTTGGGATAGATTTATGTAAAGGTTATCCCAGAAAGAGGAATAGGTTTTGTCATTTATGCAGTTTACAGATAGACGGGGGATGAGATAGTTTGCGATATAAAATGAAGTGACTCTTCCGGGAGCAAATAGCGCTAACTTAAAAAATGAATACAATGTAACCTGTATAAACGCCTGCTCTTTAAACAAGAGGTGCATACTAGAGGTTGACAGACGGCACAGCTGCGGGGTAAACTTTAGTATATTGTTACGAGCTACAGGACTCGAATTAAAAAAATGCCATTGGAACTACTATAGAATTTATTAGAACTGTACAAACAGGCATAAAACAAATACAAATAAAACTGGATGCAACC
The DNA here is from genome assembly GCA_039645545.1 of Dendrolimus houi. Lineage (NCBI taxonomy): Eukaryota > Metazoa > Arthropoda > Insecta > Lepidoptera > Lasiocampidae > Dendrolimus > Dendrolimus houi. The sequence goes on along the minus strand of CM077136.1, from coordinate 1,652,989 downwards.
AGTTCACACTGCACGATTCATTACAATTCGAACGCGCAAAGTCCGTCGTCTATATCGCTAATCGAGAGTACTAGAGAACGTCTTACTCGTTTCGTAGTCGTCGCTTGACTGCCCCCGCCCCTCCATTTGAGCATCGTCTTATACTAACTACACAGTACAAAGAAATTGGAGGCGCACACTGAGTTTCTAAGAAATATTAATTTGCACACCTGCGAACGGCCACAAAGTCGAAAACAATAACAGTAGGGATTAGTTCGACGCTAATGATGGTTATAAAACAAGCGGAAAAACAATAGCATGTTACAAATTCAAAAGACAAAGGATTCCCTAATCCGGGAGGACAATAAGCTGCGCTTACAATAGGCTATGCGGCTTATCTTTGACGGCATGTAACAATATGTATAAACAGAAACTTGAATTATTAAAATGTCATTGCATTCCGTCGTATCCTTTCAGTACTATTTGCAACTAAATTCATTCAGTTTCAATAATCCGTTTAAAAATCGGCATTATAGTATGGGGCTTCATCCGAGATAATGTTACAGATATAAGCCGTTTCACGCAGATATAATATCGTTTTTAATTGTTATCGACGTTTATATATTGACAGATAACGTATGTTCAAACACTAATGCGGGTATTAGTAAACGGCTTTATTTTTAACTCTATAAATAGTACGCATTTCATCACAGATAGATAGATAGATAACACTTTATTGCTTACCAAATACACAATTACAATTTTGTCATGGTAGAAACAATAGGCGGCCTTATCGCTTAAAGCAATCTCTTCCAGGCAACCTCACTTAAGGAATAGTTTAACCTAATCTGGCGATGTAGGTGGTATAGGTTTTAGGTATATCATACACAAACATACTTAAACGACATATTTTACAAATTAAATACACATACTCAAATTACTTAATAAATTAAATACATCCCTATTATAATATTATAAATGTGAAAGTAAATCTGTCTGTCTTTCTCTCCGTCCGTCTGTTCCGTTTTCACGGACAAACTACTGGACCGATTTGGCTGAAACTCGGTATATATATATATATTTTTTTTTTCGATGCCGAGGATGAACATAGGATAACAAATGAAAAATGGGATAGTTTCTGGTATAAAAATATATTTGTCTCTCTGTTTGTTATGCTTTTACGGAAAAACTATTGGACCGATTTGGCAGAGATTCGGTATATATGTAATTTTTATACCGAGGGTGGACAAGGGATATTTTTCACCCCTTGTCCACCTTGATAGATTTTTGTAAAGGTTATGCCAGAAAGTGGGATAGGTTTTGCCTTTTTTTGTGATTTGCCATTTTCGTCATTTTGGTTATTTTGGTCATTTCTGTAATTTTGTACTTTTTGTCCCTTTTGCTCTTTTTGTCCTTTTTTTCTCTTTTTGTCCTTTTAGCTGTTTTGCTCTTTTTGTCCTTTTTGTTCTTTTTGCTCATTTTGCGATATAAACTTAAGTGAATTCTCCGGGTGCAAATATAACTAACATAAAAATGTAGTACAATGTAACCTATATTAACGCCTGCTCTTTAAACAAGAAGCACGAACTAGAGGTTGACCCGCGGGTTAAACTCTAGTACAAACATATTTATAAGATATATATACACAGCGGACACCTTTAACATTATCTCCCGATAAATTGCGTCATTTCTGCAGGAATGATGAATGTAACCAAAGAGATGACGCTGCAGCCTCATTTATTTAGTGTCGCCATGATAAATACGCCATCATGACAACGCGAACAAAGTTTCGCTAGCACTGCTATGCAATGATAAAATTGAATCGAACATAACAGAATACCAAACCAAACATAATAAAACGCGCCGTATTCCAATTGGAAATGTTGAAATTTTTCATTAAATGCAGAACGGTTCTTTCGCCGAGACGACAGCGGGGTGCAATAACGCCTTCCACTTCTCGCAAAAGAACCGAATGAAACGATTTTAAATTCACTTCAAAGGTTTTGTTTTAAAGTATTTTATTTGCTGGAAATAATTCCAATAACGGCGGGTTATGTAAGAAAGAAAGCAAGAAATTATTTGCTAAGAAATACAATACAAGAATGTAGAAATGATGTAATGTAAAACCCCCCATTTTTGAACCAATTTTCATTGGTACTCCGCTCCTATTGGTCTTGGCGTGATGATATATAGCGTATAGCCTTCCTCGATACATGGGCTATCTAACACTGAAAGATTTTTTCCAATGGGACCAATAGTTCCTGAGATTAGCGCGTTCAATCAAACAAACAAACTCTTCAGCTTATATATTAGTATAAGATTCGATATGTTGTACACCGCATTTCCTACAAGTGGGGTCGGCAACTCGGCATAAAGCTGTGTTGGAGTTTCCTCCAGCACAGCGCTGATTTTCAGTGCCGACCCCGCCTCATTGATTTATATTAGACCCATCACCACAGTAAATGTTACAACTAACAATAAATGTAGTAAGAGAGTAACACAGTATATGAAACATAAAACAGATATGACAAACACGCGCACAGAAAATAAAAAGAATCATTCATTCAATCCTATATAATAAAAAAAAATAGAAAATATATACGTAAACAGAAATACAATACCAACCAGTATTCAATAATCTTGTAACTATTAATTGAATCAAATCTATACATATAAAACAAAGTTGTGTTAGTTACACCATTTATAACTCAAGAACGGCTGGATCAATTTTTAAGATTTTTGTGTTTTTGGAATTGTCTTCGTCTGGAATAGGATAATAAGTATTAAAATATGATATTCATTGTTAATAACATCAGTCTAGCCGTTCATTTGTTATGATCCTTCTCGGCCGATTGCGGCAATGGTGGCTGCATTTAAGCTCATTTTCATTTCTCTGATTTAGGTGAATTACTTTTGTGTGTGTTCAAGTGGATCCCGGGATGGTTTAAATTCACGATTGGACCCGGTAGGTGGCGCCGCTGAACACCTCTTTAACAGTGGGACTGATTTTGATGAAATTTTTTGTGTTTTTTCAAGTAGATTTGAGAATGGTTTAGATTAACAACTGGTCCCGATTGATGGCGCTGCAATCGGTTTCTGGATTTTTATTTTTTAAGGGCAAGACGACATCTGCCAGGTACAGCTAGTAAATAACATAAAAACCAAAAGACACAATCAATTCAATGGAAAAGCCTTCAAATCCCTGGGAAGTTTGAGTTGCACGTCTATCAAAGAAAGAAAGAAAAATATTTATTGTCACAAATAAATGTACACACATAAAATACAAGGATTTTTACTAACAAATAGATACAGTTTCAGTAATGTATGTACATACAATTCATGGCAATGAGGCTGGAAACTCAGCATTATGTTGTTTTAGGAGATACAGCGCTGATTTTCAGTTACAGCCCTCCATCCAACCAGAATCAACCCAAAAACCTACTGTTTACCTTCATGTGGGTAATTTTAAAACAGTGTAATAATAACATACATGTATCACAAAAATGAGCCCAAACCAACAAATATAATAAATAATGCTAAATAAATGACATGTCTTATAAGAGTATATTGTTACGAGCTACAGGAATCGAATTAAAAATGCCGTTGGAACTACTATAGAATTTATTAGAACCGTACAAACACGTATAAAACAAATACAAATAAAACTGGATGCAACCAGTTCACACTGCACGATACAATGCAATTCGACACGCGCAAAGTCCAGTAGTACAAACGTCTTACTCGTCTCGTAGTCGTCGCTTGACTGCCCACCCCTCCATTCGGGCATTGGCTAATACTCACTACACAGTACAAAGAAATTAGCCGCGCGCATTGAGTTTCCGAGAAACAGTAATTTGCACACCTGCGAACGGCCACAAAGTCGAAAACAATAACAGTAAGGATTAGTTCGACGCTAATGATGGTTATAAAACAAGTAGAAAAACAATAGCATATTTTTCTTAAATACAAATTCAAAACACAAAAGAATTCCTAAATCCGGGAAAACAATAAGCTGCGCTTACGACAGACAGCTGTGCGCTTATCTTTGACGGCATATAACAATATTGTATATAGAAATGTTTATATTATATACAATGTATAAGAAATAAATTTATATGAAAATATGTAATTATTATAAAGGTAAATAAATATATTCATATTATATAGGTACATGTGGGAATTATATAGATAGAATAATACAGACAGAATATATAACAGTCGATATATAGATATGTACATAAATAAGTATGTATATTTTTACATTTATAAAAAAATATAATTTATAATTGTAATATGTACTTAAGAAATATTATAATGCCAGTACAATATAACCTACTATATGTATTTATAACCGTAAGACGTGTAGCGTAATGGCTAGCACACGCGTCCCAAAGTCAAAGAGCGCGAATTCGATCCTGGCCGGAATGCATGCATCGCTTAGGCAGTTTTCTGACCTAATGTGCATATTGTTACAATTACCACGGTGAAGGAAAACATCGTGATGCAACCTGCACATCGAGATAACCGATGTCTCAAACCTGCCAAGCCGCCTTGGACAAGCGTGGCGGGTTTACTGTTCGTTCCCCTATAGCGGGAGGCCCGAGCCCAGTAGTGTGACATTTATAGGCTGCTATTATATATGTATAACCTACTATATGCATCAGGTGAGTTTTATATAAAAGTATACACATTCTTTCTAAGGAAGTCAAAACACAATATCTAAAAATGTTAAATATATCCTCAGGTCGCATTTGTAGCACCTTTGGCGTTGCAAATGTCCATAGGCGATGGTAACCGCTTTCCATCAAGTGGCTGTCTGCCTGTCTGCTGAACTCCTGCAATAAAAAAAGGGTCCTCTTTCTGTGATTGTAGTAAATATCTTTTAAAATGAAATTTCAATGTAATTTTAGGGTTCTGATGGGTGGGGGAATATCGTTCCAGCATTTCATAGCAGCATGTTTTAAGCAACCTCTAAAAGCATCTGTTCTATGCTTGGTTAGTTATGCTAGGTTTAGGAAATAAAAATTATCAAATTGCTAATTTAAGTCTCCGTGTTTCTTATATAAAGTAGTGTCTTTATTGAATGCTTAGGGTGGGGCTTCATCTGAAATAAAGTTAAACTTATAGGCTGTTTCACGCAGATGTGGTGATGCGTGTAATTCGCAATTCAATATTGGACATTTTTAATGACGTTAAATACTGACAAATAACTTATTTATAATGAAAATATAGTTAGAATAACTTAAACATTAAACAATAAGACGAAATTTATAAATAGTCTAATACAATAAAATAAAACTTAACTTATTTGTATTGTTATAATAAATAATAATCTAACTATAATTTCTTTCATAAGGAATAAAAATACTTTTTTATATATATATATATATATATATATTAAAGTGGCTGTGCATTAACGACGATATTTTTAATATAACACGAGTCATCGCCGGTAAGCGATACGAGGGCGGGCAGACGCGTGAGGGCTTACGTCGGTGACAGATTGAACTTAAGCTCGAACTTAAGTTCAGGCGGCTTGTATTAAATATAATTGCTATAAAACACAAACGAAATACTGAATAAATGTATTTATTTCAAAATGGAATCTTACAAATTGCTAGCAACTCATGCGTCTACCACCCTAAAGCAATTTTAGTTCGGTTAAAGGAGAATGAGCGGCACAACAAGCTTCCCGGCAAATATCTTTTATACTTCTCATATTCCGAAAGTATGCTTTGGAGTTGCCTGATCACAGGGATGAAAACAGTCCTTTTCAACCCCGGGAAACGATATTCCCTGCTGTCAAAAAGTTTAAATATATGCGACTCATGTCCCAACTTTTTAACAGCCACTGTTAGATCTGATTTGACGGCCTCTGTGGTTGAGCAGGCTAAGCCTTTGCCGGCTTACCTCACTGCAACGCAGAGGCTCCGGGTTCGATTCTTGGTATAGTAAATTTCGGAAACGTATTTTCTCCGTTACTTACTATGGTCTGGGTGTCTGGGATAAGCCCCAGAATGGTCCGTTGTATATTACTCATGACACAAGCATAACTTGCTTAATTTGGGGATATACAGTGTGTGTGTTTGTCTGCCGATTTATTTATTATTATTTATTTATAGATCGCGGCATATTTCGTAAAAAAAAATTCAACAATTTTGTAACATAATTTTATATTTATAAATTACTTTCACTAAATTATTATTTAATTTACATAACTTTGAGCTAAATACCTATACTATATATCATCAGTGACAACAAATACTGGCTGGTAGAACGCCATAGAAAAAGAAATTCACTTGACGTTTCCTATTTGATATATTAAATGAGTTCATCAAATTTAGATATGGATTAACGCCTGTTTTTATTAGAGAAGTAGTTGCTAATCAGTTTTATTTACTTTTATCATATTCGAACTGAAAAGCAGACTGTTAACCTCGGGTGAAATACCTATTTAGGCACTTGAACTATTAGCGTCCTCTCTACGCTCATGCGTCAAACTATCTCATGCCTAAATAGGTCAACCTCTCGTGTAACAATCTACTATTACTTTTTTTTAATTTATTGCATGAGTTCAGCAAACAGGGAGACGGCCCACTTGATAGAAAGCGGTTACCATCGCCTATGGACATTTACAACACCAAATATGCTACAAATGCGCTGCTGCTCTCTTAAGGGAGACTGGAACCTGGTCACCAATGGCGGAACACAACTCAAGGTTGTTCTGGCGGCATACTCTAGACCAAGGGTGGTAGCCATCCAGTCGGGCAAATGCCCTACCACTTGGCTGTGGGTTGTTTTGTCGCCTCTTACGACAGGCCGCCCTAACGCAGGAAATTGTATTCTTTCTCCGTTCCTGCACGGATAAAATACCTACATAATATATCTAATATTATATTTAATACATTCGTGGTTTTTTTTAATGTATTTTGAAATAATAAGCACCACGCAGGTAACGAAAGTAAACTACGATAACTGTTGTCGCCACTTATTTCGCAATTACTAATTGTGTCTTGGGTTTATAGCGTCTTGCAACCCTGCATGTTGCCGCCGCTCGCGCTGCGCGTGAGTCAGTACGTTGCCAAACGCCACGCTACCGCGACGCACGTAATTGGTATCGCACCCGCCTTTACAAATACACAAACTAGCTATCGAAGATTTCCGAGTCCAGTAGTTAATTACTAGGACATTCGCCTCAACCTTAAATAAATTTAAGTGGTCAGTGTATTTGCGTCCCTTGCGCCCCGGGGCTCGTGTTGAAGGACTTTGCCTCCTGTATCGCCACGTGAGAAAGCAACGACAGACCGCCTGAACCAGCGCTGTCGTGGGCTGGTGGCTGGCTGCGAGGTAAGTGCAAAGTTCTATATTCTCCGGGCACCAGTTCTTAACTGGGGAATAAGGGATGGCCATACATTGAACGCATAACCCCCTACCCGCGGAGATTGCTTGATTGCGTCTCCAATATATACTATATAGTTTTATGGGAAAGAAGAAAGAAAAGAAAGAAAGAAAAAACATTTATTTAGAACTACAACACAAACGAGAATACATTACACTAGCATAAATAAATAAATGTACATTTATGACGTATGCATAAATAAATGCACACGTCTCTCATCGCAGCGGACAAGTTCGTTATCCGCTGCGATGACTAGAGCTGGCTAGACTGCCTAAGACGTGGCAGCGTACATATTGTTACATACCGTCAAAGATAAGCCGCACAGCCTATTGAAAGCGCAGCTTATTGTCCTTCCTCGGATTAGAGGATCCTTTGTCTTTTGAATTTGTAGTTAAGAAAAACACGCTATTGTCTTTTTACTTGTTTTATAACCATCATTAGCGTCGAACTATAATCCCCATTGTAATTGTATTCGACTTTGTGGACGTTCGCAAATTAAATTTCCTAGAAACCTTGTGTGCGCCTCCAATTCCTTTGTACTGTGTAGTTAGTATTAGACGAGGCCCGAATGAAGGGGAGGAGAGTGAAGCGACGACCACGAAGCGAGTAAGACGTTTTCTAGTACTCTCGATTAGCGATATAAACGACGGAGTTTGCGCGTGTCGAATTGTACTGAATCGTGCAGTGTGAACAAGTTGCATCCAGTTTTATTTGTATTTGTTTTATACGTGTTTGTACAGTTCTAATAAATTCTATAGTAGTTCCAACGGCATTTTTAATTCGAGTCCTGTAGCTCGTAATAATATTAATAGTTGTTCTATCTCGCTCGCACATCATCCGTCCCGCTCACACATTGTGCTCTATATATTGTACTAGCAGTACAATTTGTTAATATTTGTACTTAAGGTTACCGTATCCAAAATAAATTAGTTCACATCAGCACTCGACAGTGAATACTACTCTCTGCCATCTGATGTATCATTTAACCTCTACCTCTCGCTGCTACAGTTTTAATGTAGTGATTGTTAATCCTTAGCTTAAACAAAGGTACAAACTTACTGAAATAAGGGTAGTATAGTCATAAAATTAAATCCGGGCGAATTATTAATCCTATAAGACTGACCGGTCCCATCTATTTAACGCGATGGCAATAACTTATATCTCCAACGGACAGACATCGTTTGAAGTTATTTAATGTAGCGTTTCATATATTATTGTTACACGTAAGGATTTTGTTATTATTATAAAACTACCAAGAGCGCTCGTAATCCAAAATAGTTAAATTATTTAGTATCTAGAGACGGAAAGCGTGAAAGTTATATCTAAAGAACAATAATAGCAGGTAATAAGGTGAAAAGTGCGCTAACCTCTTTTATGAACACCCAGAAAGTATCTGTAAAGGCACGTCTAGCTGTCCACCAAGGAGTGTTGGTGCTAACACTGATGTATATCAGTCAAAATTGGGTAAGGCAGACGAAGCACGAAAGTAGGATAATAGTACTTGAAATGAGAGCTTTGAGAAGTAGGTATATGTGAAGTTAGGTAGAAAGATATGACAAGGAACAGTGTGATAAGGGAACGGTGTGAATGGACAAGATGTAATAACAAGAGTTGAAAAGGGTATGTTAAGGAATGAATGCCCAAAGCCATGTAGGAAATGGATGAAAGTAGATTCACAAAACAAAAACCATGATCTAATAAAGAATTCCAGCATATATGGCTCTACCAGGTCACAAATTCTTAACTCTGCGTGATCCGACACGCAATTTTCCGGTTTTCTTAATATACATCGTTACATGTGTTTTGTTCTACTATATCAACTTAAATATCGTTCCTATTGGTGGCAGTTGCTTCTTGTTTGGAAATTAAACTCGATGTAATGGACTATATGATTATTATTATTGAATTTTTTACATGAATAGAATAAGTACTTATTATGCAAGAGAGTCGTCGTTGAGAATTGTAAAATGTGAAGAATTACGAATGAATGAGCAAGAGATTTTTTTTTGCCTCCAAGGCCGGCCCTATATCCCGCATCCCGTCCGACGCCTAGTTGCTAATTGCGCCAGCCATGGGCGTTGGCGATATGCGGGGCGCGGAGTTCTCTGTCCGCAACAGTTCCTTTAACCATGGAAATAACTCAGAAACGTCCAAAAATATCATGGTGAGTGATGGTAGAACGATTTAGTTTCAGAAAAATGTAGAAGATTCTGGAAGAAAAATACGAGGACAGATACATTTTAGAAAGGGATAGATGATATACAAAAGAATAACGAAATGAAGATCGCAATTCTATAATAGAAGGTTCAGGAAGGAAAAGACAGAGACAGATATATGTTAAGAAAGGGATAGAGAGTAAATGTCGAAATTATGGGTTCCAGAAGATTCTACTGGATATATAAGCAGCGTAAGGCGCGCCTACCGGAGAGTTCAGTTCAAGACAGCGAAGCGACAAGTGCGATACGAAAGTGTTGGAAGAGAAGTTTAATAGAAGATAGTGACGAGTTAGTAGAGAGTTTAGCGGGCAGTTTAGTGAAGGAGGAGTTTAGTGTAGTTTAAGAGGAGATCCAGAAGCGAGCTACGCGCGGTAAATTAGCTGGTGAGCACTGCAATAGCAGGAGGTGGTCTACGCAATATCGGCGACGGTATTGTGAGTGAGTCTTCTCATCGTCGGGGCTGAGCGTCGTTAGTTGTGCTTGAAGGGGCAACCTCACAGAGAAGAATCACACAAGGCTGTGTAAGTCAATCAAAGCATTTAGTTGGAAAAAGACTGGTGTTTTCTTCCAATTCACAGTGCGTACCCCTGCTCGCACGTAACAATATTAAATTATATAATTTCCTCCTCATTTAACGTATTGAAAGTCTGAAGTGATGTAATTTGTTATGTCGCTTGATAATGATGTAGAGTGTAGACTTTTAAAAACGGTAAACTTGAGGGAATTTCTTTGAGCTTTACTTTGCCTAATTTTGTGCTGTTACTTAAGACCAGATATAAAATAATTTCGAATTATCCGTAAGTATCAATGAATTTAGGAATTTAAAAAAAGTAATGGCTCGGTGAAAAAAATCTGCCATAAGGTGTGACATTTAACCTTTAAATTTCTCTAATAATAAGACTCCTCCCCTATCCGAAACTTTTATGCTGGAAATGCACTCTTCTCCGAGTGATCTCGCCATGTCTCACCGAGAGCACTCGCGCAAGAGTTAGAGTGACGAGTGCGACGTTCTACACACTCGTTTACTCAGTAAGGGTTGCGAACGTCGAGAATATGGCCGCGCTACAAATTACGACAGCTGTTACCCTATGCGTTATCAGTTATTATAATTACGTGTATATGTACCATACAAAAGAATTAAGCTCAGCATCGTTATACCACGTAGTTATGAAGCCAAATGTCAAGCGTCTGCGTGGTTAGAAAGCTTTCACTACACTGTATGACGCGAGAATGTACAGTTATGCATTCTTGTCGCCTCGCAAGGGTAAGCGAGACTCTGACTCGCGCACAAAAAACCGACTCGGTACGGAGAGCAGACGAGGCGAGGCGAGGCAAGACAAAAGGAGACGACGCGAGTGGACCATGTACACTAGGGTGGCGCAAAAAACCGACTTTTTTGAGACTCGCGTGAAATATGTTAGTTTTGATATTTTAAGAACTCCCTCCAAAGGACAGATCAAAAAAAAATTTAAGAGGTGGCTCCAAATTGTTTAAGATTTCAAAAATCGCCAAATCTGATTTTTGTGCAATTTTTTTTTCTCGTTACGGTATAATTTTATAGACCAAAAAAGAATAAGTTTCTGAAAGTGTCAATTCAAAATTTGAATTTTAAAAGGTCGCTCATATTTTTACTAATTTACTAGTGCATTGCTCGCTCGAAAAAATCTAAAGTAACATTTTTTCACGCGAGACTCAAAAAACTCGGTTTTTTGCGCCACCCTAATGTACACTCTCGCACTCGTCATGCCTCGCGATGCCTCAAGGAGATTGTACAGGCGGCATTACATCAAATTCAGTCATAGTTCTGGATAGATTGTTATTTCAAATATCCGTTAGTTTTGGTAACAGGTAAGGAACCCCATAACGTCCCCGTTTAAGACTTAAAAAACAAACTCTTTTGATTTACATACCTAAACTACATACATCACTAAATACATACATTCATATTACCTCATTCATACACGTAATTATACAAAACGCTCATGCAATACATAAAATTTTGTTTTTAATATTTTTTTGTTAGGATCCTTATTTAAGTTATTCATAAGAATCCCTTGTTGGTGGTCATGGATGGAGCACTAATGAAGTGGTGGCATGTCATAAATTTTTAAAATTACTTTAGGCACCAATCTCAGTCAAGTTTCTTTGTAAATGGTGATGAGAAAATGTACAGTTTTATTATTAATGTAATATTGATATTTATAATCTTATTCATTTTAACAGTTACGAGTACGCTCTTGTACTCGCCGGTCGCTATCACTGCATGGGCCAGAAACGGTACTTCACATTTTTTATTATTAGTTCTTGGAGTTTTTTTGGCCGGAAATTTGAAGAGTACATAAAGTTTTACTGTGCAGTTTTATTTTAAAAAAAATATAATATTGATTAAAGATTAAAAATAACTAATTTAGAGAGCGGCAGCACAGTCGTAGCATGTTTGGTGTTACAAATGTCCAAAGGCGATGGTAACTGCTTTCCATCAGATGGGCCGTCTGCCTGTCTACTGAACACTGAAACGCTAGAAAATAAATAATATTACTATTCCTATATATTATTGATATATCTTTCATTAAAACATTGTGACGAGTGCGAGACTCGAATTAAAATGCCGTTGGAATTATTGTAGACTTTATTAGAACTACACAAACTCGTTTAACACAGGTACAAATATAACCGAACACAACAAGTCCAAACGTAATGAAGAAGGTCGTAATTCAATAAAATGCGTTAAGTCCGTGACTATTAGATTCCCGATTGTAGTACATACGTCTCGCTTTGATCGTGGTTCTCGCTCGACTGCCCCCTCTCCCCATTAGGCCATCGTTTCATACTGCACAAATGCAAATACGCCCGTCTGACAACATGGACCGAATTTCCTAGAATCAGCTTGTACTTAATCCGTAACACCTGGCTAATGATACCTGCATGCGGCCATAAACGAGTACAATAGGCTGTTCTCCACAATAACTAGAAACGTATGCCAATCAATAAGTAAACAAAAGAAGACGACCATAAAAGAGTTACAATTAGATAGATAGATAGATAGATAACACTTTATTGGACACCATTACAGAAAACCTTATAGCCTAAAAATGTTCTAAATGCGCACAATGGGCGGTCTTATCGCTATTAAGCGATCTCTTCCAGAGAACCCGACAACAATTAGTTCAAATGCCGACGGGTAATAAGTGTACTTCTACAAATCTGTACGTGGAATTTGTCTTTGTCAACGCCTAGGTTGTAACACTATTATAAATTATATTTAATTAAGATCTCACTCACAGCGGGTTCTTTACCAGCGTCACATGATAACATGTTTAATTAAAACTTCACCCCAAAGGTTATTATGTTCAGTAATTTATTAGATAGCCAAAATTATACTAACAACAGAGATAAAAAATTCAAAATTTAATAAAGTTATAAAATTAGATCTCCTACGACTAGCATAACATTGTTTTAACTTTATAATCCTATTTAACTCGACAATAGCTAATGAACGTGTACCACACATACCTATGTATTGCCATACTGAATACATTTGTTTTGAACCGACTTAATAAAAGGAGGATAGGAAAAATATACTTACCCGACGAAGTGAGAAACTCCTCCTTTTTAATGACATTATATAAGGTTTCAATATGTAATATTCTTATTATTGCAGAGAAACTACATTGTTTAAAACTACACTATAAAAACTTAAAAATTAAATATTATGAACATTCAGAACCTATCAAAAATAAAACTAATACATATAAATTAAAATAATAAAATAATAATTTATAAGTAGTCCAAAATATACCATTACAATTCATTTGCTGTTTCATTTAGTCAGCCGAGGTCATCTAGTACACCGTAACTAGGGTTGCCAACCATACTTTATATTTTTGGTAAATATACTTTATACTTTTGCATAAAAATAAAGTATGTGAAAATACTCTATTTCCAACAGTTACTCTGATGCGTAAAAAGAAATACTTATATGGATAATTAGTTAACTGGATAAGTAGTGAAGAAAGGAACAGGACATCTATATATTTAATAAAAATGAATTTTTTGTTTGTTTAAATTTAAATTTGGAGTGTAAAGATAGCTTCCAAAAATTTAAGGATAGTGAAAGTTGCACACAGAAATAGTGTCTACATGTGAAGAAATAAATAAAATTTTGAAAAACACTTTTCTTCTTCCAAATTTTTTTCCTACATAAAAAATATAATAAATACATTATTGTTTTCAAAAATAGTTGGCAACCCTAACCGTAACAACGCCGCAAGTCAAACCCTAAGCATATAGCTCTATTTTACTTACATAAAAACATAATTATATATTTTTTATATATATAAACTTTCAGTAAAAAATTTTATCTAATTAATGGTGAAAACTGCTTAAAAACCCGTTGCGTGATAGGTCTAGAAAGATTAGAACAGAATATACTTTATTTTACAATTTAAAAAAATGAAATGATACCCGAAACAATTTAGAATTAGGTTACTAGCAGCGATCTGTTCCAGACAACTTTGGGATTTTAGGGTGACCCGCATAGGGTGGAGGAGCGAGATGGAATGTTCCTCCGTCTCAAAGGAAGATCTTCCAGCGAGGCTATTTTTGTTCTTCGCGTGCCTATGCTTGTCTATTATTGTTGGAAATTTAAGTGTTCCACTACAGGATGGAGTGAGAAATATGGTACAAAAGCTTGAGCAGGGTTTAGTTGCACAATGTTCTAAAATATATTTAAAAATATACATATTTATATTATTATATAATACAAATTTATATACACACATTAATACATAAAGCATAGCAAAGTAAGAAGAGTTTGCAGTACAGTCACGGACTTAAAATGTTCGTCACCTTAAAGTCGACCTTTGCTTACACAAATACAAGAAACAATACTGCCAACATTTTAATAAATGTTATGTTTATAAAATATAGACACGTGAAAAAAGAAAATTGAAATGTTGACAATGACAGACATTGAGATTAAAAATAAGAAACAAAGAGGATATAATCAGTACACTTGTTCGGTCCTTGCCTAGTATAAAGTAGGTAGAACATCGCTCCATCAATTTTGCTGTCTACCCTCTTTCTGTGTGAGGCGACGGCCAATGCACAGTTCAATGACATCGCGCCGTGCGCTCATCTGTTATTAAACTTTAATTAATTGTAATTTCTGGCCGTGCCAACAACCTTATTAGGACCAATCTGTGTACAAGTGATAGCTCTCAAGTGAAACTATGGTGCTGTGCGCTGTTCCCGAGTGCAATCTGAACCGAGCCGGGAGAGGGCTGATCTCAAGGTTGGTGGAGCTTCTGCTTTTATAGTGCAAGGATGTAGGTCATATCTCCGCTATACAGTCCGTATTATTCGAACCACATTAACCGTGGGCTATAAGTGCCCCACAACACTCAACATAAATATTAAAACCAATAAAAAGGTTTTACATCTCTAAACAATCTTCTTAGACAAGATAGAAAATCAAACAACTTATATCTAAATAATATTAAACTTTATTGTCAAATTAGTAGTTAAACATAATTTTCTGTGAAACAGTCTGTTCTATGACTTAGTTTGAAAAGGTAACATGTGCTCCCGGAACGTTAATTCAATCAATTTGAAAACTGGCGAACATTATTATACCACGACTGTATCTACAGTCTAATAGACGTAGAAAGTAACTTTGTTTTATAGTGTGTAAAGAAAATACGCTACAGATAATAATAAGGTCGAAGATTAATATAAATAAATAACATACCCTCATTATTGGTCGAACGACGTTTTTTGATTTGACAATGACAAATTGAGTAGAAATTCGTAATAAAGTATTTTTCCTGGAACACTGATTACCTTTCGAGGCAATTTGATATGTTTGTATTGTATTATTTCTAATGCCCAGCAAATTGACTTCGTTACGATTTCATTCAAAGTCCTGAGGGAATATAGATTCATTATTGGCGGGAGACAGTTAATAATATTGAGGTATTTTTCGATCAGGTAAAATATTGAAATATGATTGTTTGTGAAACGATCCGAATGTGAAAGGTTTTTAAATTTACAACAAAATATAATCATATCTGAAAACAAAATCTTAAAATAAATTGAACCAGTGTTAGTGTTATTTAGTAGCATAGTTGTTCCTGTCATGTTTCTTTTTAAAGTTAATAACTAATTTTGTTATATACCCTCTTATTTCTAAACGATACAATCGGCCATTTCCTTAATTGAGTAACAATGTTATATTTTTATTTAATCGGTGATTAGCGCCTGTTTTGTATAGAGTAAGTAGTTCTCTATAATTTAACATAATTTTATGTACAGATTATAATTCAAATTCTCTCAATTGTATATAGACGGTATTCACTACATTTCATTTTCATGTTGGCAGACGCGATAGATTCGTACTGTGTCCGGTTTCTTTTATTACATGTAAAACTTTAAGTATAATATTTTATATAATATCTTATATAAAATATTATCTAAAATTTCCAAACAATAATGTATTAGTTTCTTTTCATTCATAACCCTTTAATTAAAATAATTTATAAATGACTTCAATCCGCTATCGGCAGTGCCTGTTTGCTAAGTTTCATATACTGTAAAATTGTTGGAGGGATGGCGAGGTGTTCTGAAAATGCTTGTCGAGTGTTCAAAGTCAGTGGATAACATGTATATACGGCGTAAGGGTCTCTAATTATATGTATAGTGACCAGTTACTGTTCTTTTATTATTAAAAACTTTTCTGAGTTGTTTCAAGTATTACACCAGTTCACTTTTTTATAATGGCTTCAGTGCCATTTATGCATTGATTTTGCTAATGTCAACCAGTTTACGTTACTGTTCTGAAATTTTCGTACATCATAATTCGCACCCTTAGAATTGTAGAGACCTAATTAAAAATTTCAAGTTCCTCAATTTTATACCTTATAATTAGGTACTAAATATTAACATCCAATTACTTAAATGTTTGATTCAAGTCTGTATAATTTTAAGGGTACGATATGTCGATTTAAAATAAACCGTGTTAACAAATAAAGCATTATTTTGGATAATTTGATAAGCCCACAGGTTCCGAATACATGAAAATATCAATCGATTTATTAAAAAACCATTTCCCTTCGTTTGGGGTTCGACATTCCTTCACAGAAATTGATCCTTATATATTGATAGGATATGCCCGCGACTTCGTCTACGCTTGACTTAAAATTTCCTCGTGATTCCCGGGACACAAAGTACCCCAGCATTAGGAAAGAATGTAAGCTATTGTTTTAGTGAAAACTGTGTCGGAATAAGCTAATTTTTATACACTCGAACAACTACGAACCGCTCCCGGGAAAATTCCCGTTAAAAAAAATAACACAAATTTTATCAGTAATAAAATTTGCTATCGATGAGTGAAATAATCTCATTAGAAGCCGTTTTTATTTTCAATCTGGCTATTTTAAATAATTCTCAGAACATTTTTCGCTTGATACCTGGGATAAAAAGTAGCATAGATTTAAGTCTAACAAATTGCTGTCGATCAGTGAAAACCGCATCAAAATCGGCCCAGTAGTTTTTACGTGAATCCCGAACAAACAGACAAATAAAAAAATTGCACCGTGTTCTCCGTCGATTATAAAGTCTATTCCAGTTGTTTTTTTCTAAAGCTTCAATGTACAGAACGACAGACAGACAGACAGACACGGCATGTTTAGAATTTTATAATATAATAAGTTTTGTTGACTAGGGTAATTGAGTTTTCAAAAATCTAATGATACTACTTCACTTTTCGTTAAAATCGGCCTCGACACTCCTTTGAGCATTTTTTACTATTTCGTATAGTTTAGGATTTGGCTCTGAAGCAGAGTTATTTAAAATTTGATTTATACATAAAGAGGTTACAAAAGCCAAAGATTAACTTAACTCTAAACAGGCCCTGATTCAATAAATGCTGGATAACAAACATTTCTCTTTCACTGGTCTTCTGTTAGTGCCAAGCAGTAACGTAACCAAGACACACTTAAAAAATCACCTGCACATAAAAATACCTGAAAGTCCCACCAGTATAAAAATCATATATTTCAGTGTTGCCTATATTAATTCTCAAGCAGATCACGTGTAGCATCAGAAACTCTGTTAAGGACAACACGTGACACATGACTGAATGCCTCCACTTGTGGATATGTGGATTTACAACATTTCACTATAACTCAAGGAAAGTAAACAATGTTTGCTAGTGCTTTTAGTTAGTTTTATTAGTGGCTAATACTCCGGAGTCTCAGACTTGCGTTTCGAAGAGACATGGGTTTGAATACTGGTCGGGAATCATGCACCACTTAGGCAGTTTTCTAATCTAATTTACATATTGTTACAATAACCACGTGCTGGTAATTGGGATATCGTAATGAAACTTGATCGAGATAATCGATGTATTTCACTTGCCAGTCAAACGTGGCTGTCATAATAATAATTTCGATAAAAATTGTCCCCGCAGTGGGACTTTATGGCTTGATGCACCAAAGTGCATGCGAAACCTGCAGGAAAAAAATTCCAGATATTCCGTACACACGAAGCCGCTGAAGATATAATGTAATTTTGTAGCCTTCAGCTGTTTGTCGAACAATAAATAAATAGAATAGACTATTATATACTTACCTAAAACCCCCTAAGAACGTCCACCTTGGCTTCAGAAGTATCACTCATACACAGAAACTGAAACATTCTTAATCAATCATTCAAACAATAACAACCACATTTCAGGGCGGCCACCATTTAGTTTATTTCAACAACTCACTGCACTTGCCAAAAATCTTATTATTTCTTACATGTCTGTCTTTTTAACACCGCAGACGAATCTGACTATTATGTTCTCGGAAACTTATTTACGTTTCTTGTGCTTTTTTATTACCTTTTCCTTTTGTACAAAAAGTTATAACGATTAAATTAATAATACACATTACATATTTATTTGTCTAATAAAAGATTAGACAAGTAAATATTTTATTTTAAGATATTTTTGTCTGTTTACGAATTTATGTTGTATTTCTACTGTACTATAATAGATATTACATTGTACGGCGATGGCTCCAACTCTTTATTGGCGTTGATGTTGCCAATGTTGGACTGACATACTTTTATAACTTTTACTCTCTCTGTTGGCTTTCCGTACATCACGCGGTGGATAGTAATGTTTATATACAGCTGCGTATGACACGAGGAACCCCCATTTTCCATACAGTTCTAATTTATATGAAAACGAACCTCCATCGCGGGAGCAAGTAATTAAATATGAATTCATAATTCCCCCACAATCCCGTCTCTTAATTACGCCTCGTTCGAAGTGATGTTCAATTATTTCATTCTTTGTAAACATGACCGCTCCCATTGTATTTGTATTATTCTTTTACGCACTTAACATGGCGAGTAATTGGAATGTAAATTGGGTATGATATATTCTACTATAAATTCAAAATAATTGTTATTGCTGTTGAAATAATAATACGATATTAGACTTGTTCAAGATACGACGACACAACTCGCTACACTCGTAAGAAATTTAGATAATTTTGGGGTTCCCTAAAGCTGATATTAAGGGGCCTATTCACTATCCTGAATGGTAGTCCGCCTAGCCGTCCGCCGCGTAATGCAGGGTTGTGAATGTTGTTGCAGCCTACATTGCGTCCGGCAACACCGAACTAGATGCCTCTCGAGTCCTGCAGGAAGTCTGTAAGTTCCTTCTACCGCCGGACTGCCCCGCAGGATAATGAAATTTAAAATGTTCAATTCCATTTTCCAATTTGTATCAACCAACCTAAATAATCTATATAAACGTAAATTTGAATTATTCTTAGTCATTGCGAACCATCATGTATTTTCAATTCTATGTCTTGCAACAAACTTGATTCAATTTCGTTGTTCCGTCTAATATCAACATTAGATGACAATAAGTTTCTCAAGGGTTTCGAATGTCAACGATCTTATTAGCAATAATAACAATTTAATCGGTAGACAAAAACACATTGTACTACAGTCGTGGTATGAAAATGTTCGCCAGTTTTCAAATTGATTCATTTAACGTTCCGCGATCACATGTTACCTTTTCAAACTAAGTCACAGAACAGACTGCTCCACAGAAAATTATGTTTAGCTATTTGTCAATAAAGATTAAAAGTACTTAGTTCAAAGTTGTTTGTATTTCTACATTTTCTAAGAAGATTGCTTAGACAAGTAAGATCTTTTTATTGGTTTTAATATTTGTGTTAAGCGTAGTGATTATATCCTCTTTGTTTCTTATTGTTAATCTAAGCGTCTGTCATTGTAAACATTGCAATTTTCCTTATTCGCGTTTCTATATTTTATAAACGTACCATTTGTTAAAATGTTGGCAGTATTATTTCTTGTACTCGTGCAAGCAAGTCGACTTTAAGGTGACGAACATTTTCATTCCACGACTGTACATACCCTTTTGAACGAGGGGAAATCCGTTTGAATACTTACCAGCGTGGGGGGAACGTAGTTGGGGGCGTATAGGATTCACCACGTTGGGAAGACAATAGCTCCTCCGAGATGCTAAGACCAATGGCCATGGGTTTGCGGCTTGGTCACTCTGCGGGCCTTGGCAGAGCATTGTGCACCCCTAAGCTAAGCAAATTAACGCTTGTGTTAGGACTAAAAGAGAGTAGGCTTCATTAGTGCGTTGCCTCGTCGCACGCAACATTTCAATGCATCGACGGACGAAAGACGAAGCGGTGGAGGGTGATGCGCTGCACTTTCGGTGCTCAGCGCCTTCATCTAACTTTCACCATCACTATTTTATAATGCAATCAGGAGCGATATCAAGAATCTATTATTGTTTCCACGTTTGTTTGGGCGATGGCGTAATAAAAGCAACAATAGAACACGTTTATTCCGACACATTGTCGATTTTCAGCGCCCACCTCGTTAATCACAAAAGTCATGCGACCCAAGGTAACAAAAAAAAAAATAACAGAAAAAAGAATAAACTTTCAAAGGAACAATACACAAAACATTAATCTTCTATTAGTGCTGTGATCGCAATACGAGTATATAGTGAATTAATATAGGTGGGACACAATATAATAAAAAAACTATTTTAACTTAATAATCTAAATTCTCCTAAGCAAATCCTAGTGAAGTGTGAACCCCGGGGGACGAGTGAAGTGTGAACCCCGAGGGACGAGTGAAGTGTGAACCCCGGGGGGCGAGTGCAGTGTGAACCCCCGGGGACGAGTGAAGTGTGAACCCCGAGGGACGAGTGAAGTGTGAACCCGGGGGGCGAGTGTAGTGTGAACCCCGGGGGACGAGTGAAGTGTCAACCCCGGGGGGCGAGTGCAGTGTGGCGTTGGACTGGCGACGAGGTAAGTATTCCACTTGCTTCTTCCACGTCCCTCTGCCTTGTACCGGTCATCGCATCGCGCCCGCACCTTGCGTTACAGGGGTTTGTCTATAGGCGAAGATGACCACTTCCCATCAGATACGCCGTCTGTACTTGTCAGTTCGCAATAAAATTACATAAGTAAAGTCGCGACAAAAGCGCTAGTGAATTATGTAAATAAAACAAAGAAGAAGAACTTTTGAAACGAAGATTTAACTTTATTTAAAACATAAAATTGAATTAAAATTCTCATTTAATTTAATTTTAATTTTATATAGTATATTGTTCATTTTAGGGTAATGTTTATAGAATTTTATTAGAAATAAAAAACTGCACAGTACATCAAAAATCAATAATCTAGGGCACAGAACAAGGCCACTCCGCGCTTGATCCAGTGCGCTTGTGGCTTGTGGGTGGACAGTTCAATGGTCATCACGTAGTTGGTGGAGTGGCCAGTGGTGGACAGAGTGCCAGCTCGTACCAGAGTCTTATAAGTGGGACACTCGTACAGGTTCTCGCGTAAACGGTGATTCTGCTCCGGTCTCATATAGATTATCGCCATTTCTGGATAGAAAACGATAACTTTTAGAAGCATGGCGGAAGAATACTACACGATGACAATCGCCCTGCAAAAAATGTCACTAGTAACACGTGATCCAGACAATTGGCGTCACCAATTCGTTTCATAAATTTCAAAAGAAACTTATACATAAGATTGAAATTTTAAAATAATTTTAAATAATAATATGATTATTGAATATTTGAGTCGAGATCTACTATAAAAACAAGAGGTAATTGGTGGCGCTAACTATATCGAAAGTGTTGGTTACGAGTTAGGTTTTTTAGTGGGCGATTTCTTCCATGACTAAAACTATTGCCGCCACTTCGCTTTTGTAAACTTCGGGTGGATGTCCAATGAAAATATCCTATATTCGAAATATAGAAAGTATCTTATGGATATATTTCTTATCGAAATTATAGATACCCACCTATGCTCAGGCAACAACACCCGCACTTGTGCACACACTCACTGACACTATTATGCACACACTCACACTCTCATGCACACTCACTCACACTATCATGCATGGCGCACACACGCCTATGCACACGAAAAGCATCCGCACTTGTACACACTCACGGACACTATCATGCACATAATCACTCACTCTTATGTAAACACTCAGCCACACTATCATGCAAACACTCGCACTCTCGTGCACGACGCACACACGCCTATGCACAGGCAAAAGCACCCGCACTTGTGCACACACTGACACTATCATGCACACATAATCACTCACTCTTATGCAGACACTCAGTCACGCTATCATGCAAAACACTCATGCACATATATTCTCATTCTCATGCACACTTACTCGCACTATCATGCACACACCCGCACTCTCATTCGCGGCGCACATACAGCCAGACACTCACACTAGCTTCATCTACTTTCTTTGACGGCCTCTGTGGTTGAGCGGGCTAGGCCTTTGCCGGCTTACCTCACTGCAACGCAGAGGCTCCGGGTTCGATTCCTGGTATAGTAAATTTCGGAAACGTATTTTCTCCGTTATTTGCTATGGTCTGGGTGTCTGGGATCGGCCCCAGAATGGTCCGTTGTATATTACCCATAACACAAGCGTAACTTGCTTAATTTGGGGATTTATTTATTTATTTCATTAATCTCTTCATAGATGCACGTCTGTTTGCAGAATTTTCCAATCTTTTATAGGTACATAAATTAAATATAGCAATACCAGTGTGGAGCTCCTTGGGACGGCATTCCTCGAGGGACATATCCCCCATGTTCCACTTGGCCCCTTCCAAGTAAAGCCCTCGGACGCAGCACCCGTCTTCCGGTTTCTTCGGCGGCGGACCGGGGAGGGCCTGGAGCAATTTCAATTAACGTGACATCATAATGTAACCTGGATATAATATCGGAGATTGCTTTTATCGTGGAAAGTAAAGGAATGGGTGTATATTGTAAACGGGAGTGGTGTAGATTAGTGGGGATTGGAGTCGAGGAGTGGGGATTGTTGGACAGCTGTGAGGACTAAGTGGCAGGGAGTGGAGATCGGAGGCGAAGGGCGACGAGTGATGAATGAGTTAGTATTTAAAAAAATCAAAGAAACTGCTTTCGTCTTCCATGATTAGGGATTAAGAAACGACGTCAATGACCTGGCAGAGCTACACTGGAATCATATCTTGGTTACAGTTTTTAGGGATGGCAACTTATTGCCTTAGTTTCTAGTGTTGCAAACGTCTATCGAAGACCACCACTTTCCATTAGGCGGACCATTTGCCTGTTTAACAATAGAAATAATAAAGAAGATAAACCAAACACTAACCTCGAAGCAATACGCGACAGTGTCAATGGCGATCACATGCTTCCTGGCATAGTTCTGCAGGGCGCCCGTGAGGAACGCCTGCGGGAAGTAGAACCCAGAGATCCAGAACACCTGCGGGATCCCGGTTTCGGCCCACTGCTGCATGAACTGCACCCGGAGGAGCAGGTCCTTCACCCATGCCGCTGTGGTAAAAAAAGTTTATTATTTAAAAACAGAAGTAACGAAAAAATCTATACCTTGAGAACGACTTAACCGATTTTGATGAACATTTTTGTGCTTGTTTGAGTGGGTCCCCGGATAGATTCACAATTGGAACCGGTACGTGGCGCTGGGATCGGGTCCTAGATTTTTACTTTTACAGGGCAGTTATGTCGGTGCATTTTGTAATTTTGGTTTTACGTGGCATTGATTTCAAGATGTAGAATATATTTCTTTTTTGCTTTTGACTTATTTCAAAAGGTTCAGAAATAATACTTTAAGCGCCTGTAGAAATTGCACTAGTGGCATGCGTATACAAGTTTTGCCTTTCGATGAGAACAAGGGTTGCACTCGATTTCGTTGGGATCCACGCATCAGATCCTGACTTGGCGACAACGCGACCACGCCAGGAGTATGCTCTTGCGAATAAAATATAAATTTGAAAATCGTCACACAAGAAATCGCATAACAAGCTTTCTTTTGGAAATCGGTCAAAAATGTAAAGTTTATTTTAAATAGGACGACATGGAAGAAATTATGTAGAT
Organism: Dendrolimus houi; assembly: GCA_039645545.1. Taxonomy (NCBI): domain Eukaryota; kingdom Metazoa; phylum Arthropoda; class Insecta; order Lepidoptera; family Lasiocampidae; genus Dendrolimus; species Dendrolimus houi. The sequence goes on along the minus strand of CM077136.1, from coordinate 1,628,933 downwards.
AGAGAAATAAAGGCCGTGATTCTTAGTATAAGTTTAAATTATATATAGTCACAGGATTAAATATATTTTTATATAAATACGACTAATATTTATTTCATAGGAAAGTTTACGATAACGCTACAAATTACGTTTTGCGGATATGAGAGCCATATTGTCTCATTTGAAATAGACTAGTGAGTTTTGTTTCACTTTGTACAAACTTAAATATTGTTACAACTGAAGTTCCGACAAAAGTAAAACCACCTGCATATCTACAAAAAAAAAAAAAATATTTTATTACCTGTCGGCATTTGAACTAATTGTAATTCTTTTATGATTGTCTTTTGTTTATTACTTATTTATTGGTTATTATGGAGAACAGCCTATTGTACTCGTTTATGGCCATTTGCAGGCATAATTACCCAGGTGTGCGGATTACGATTCTAGGAAATTCGGTCCACGCTGCCGGGCGGACATGTTGCATTTGTGCGATATAAAGCAATGGCTCGATTGAGGAACGGACGAGCGAAGCAAGACTTGTATACATTCAGTAATCTATTTAGTGACAGACTTTGCGCGTGTATTTGAATTACGATCTTCTGCATTGCGTTTAGACTTATTACGTTCAGTTATATTTGTACCTCTGTTGTACGTGTTTGTATAGTTCTAATAAACTCTATAATAATCCCAACGGCATTTTAATTCCAGTCCTGTAACTCGTAACAATATGTTGTAGAAAATATATATATTTAGCTTTATACTTAAATTACAAATATGGACAGACTTAGTGAGGTTATTTCTCGAATAAATAAAGACAAAGAAAATGTTTATTTGAAGAAACGGCTACTTGTTACATTACATAAATGTGATTAAAAAAAATGTATTTTCAGCAAACAAGGTTTTCAGTCAGCTTATTGCTGTGTAGGAATTATATCCGACACGACGCTGTTTTTCAGTGCAAACTTTCCGTTTATCGTGATAATAATAATTGATATATTGAATAACAGATGGAGACACCAGTACAAATTGCAACAGATGGCAACACTATTTAATTAACTTAATAATATCATTATATTAATACGTGAAGCAAAACTTTGTACCCCTTTTTACGAGAATTGCGCGGACGGAGGAGTATGAAATCTCGCACACTTATAGTTTATATAGAGAAGAAGCGACGAAGACTAATAATTTTTTTAAATTATGCATAAAACATACATTAAACACACTACCATGTATTTGACACACACACGCATATATAGTCTTTTGTTTATTGTTAAAGTCAAATTAACAGTGTAGCCTTTGACAACAGGACCTTAACAATGTTCAAACTTATAATTTAAATTAATTATGGTCGAATTTCGACCACGAGACGACCACTAGTTGTATATAAATTGCCTTCATACTGAAAACTAACCCAACGGTTTCAAGGACGGGTAAGCCTTAGAACTCCACATGAGGGGAACAGCGTTTCGGGCCAAACTGCTGGCCATGTTCTCCAAAGCTTCAGACATCACCACCAACCCTTTAAGGGCTTTCAGCAGGTCTCTGGTGGCAAATGACAATATTTAACGAAGATTCTTTAAAGAAAGGTGAAAAAGACGTGTAAATATCAATAGTCGACTTACATAAACGTTTCTCTAGGATCTAAAAAATAGCAAAAAACCGCTAAAAATGGCAATTTTTGGATTTCTCGCAATTTACTCAAAATATGTTCAAAATAAACTTCGGATTACAATTCAAAGTATCGAACTACATGAAGTTCGTAGACACGACCGACAAAGACAAATTCACATCTGCATACCTGTTTTGCGCATTTTATTACTTTTAGGCATTTGGACTTCTTTTGTTTACTTTGTGTTTAAAATTCATGATTAGAAAAATGGTAGTCATTAGCCAGGTGTGATTCTAAGAAATTCGGTCCACGCGGTAAGGCAGGCACATTGAATCTGTGCAGTATAAAGCAATGCCCCAATGGAGAGATCGTCAGTTTGGTGATAGCCATTGGAACGTTAATTAAAGGCATAAGTGAACGACTGACTGATTTATTCATAAATACCCACACCTTAAAATAATATGACATGTAACTATCGTCACACTTCTCCCCACTAAATTCTAAAAATACTAAAATTGAAAACTAAACTAATACTAAACTAAATAATAAATACAGGTTACATTTCTATAAACTTAAGTAATGTTTGTTTAGCTCGATTCAATGCCCGACGTGTTCGAGCGGACATGTCAGGAGGTGAAGGCGTGGCCTGCAGTCTAGAAGTCTTAGGCTGTGGTGACTTTTCAGGCTGTGGGTTTTGCAACTCTGCCACTTCTCGCGACAACCTCAGGTCATTGCTACCACCGCCAGACATGTCCTGGCTACCCTTAGCCCCGTTTTCGACCTCTGGGTTCACGACGTCAGGGCTTCCTTCTTCCACCCCTGCCCTGGTGCTCATTCGCGAAAGCGAATATCTATTTATTCTATTAGTAGAAATGATCTGATCTGCATGCCTGCGCCATTCTACACCGTTGCTTAAATTTACTTTATAAGAAACGGGTCCGGTTTTTTTTACTAGTGTGGCTTCGACCCACTTATCTTCTCTCGCGCTATAATCGCGAGCGAGCACTGGGTCTCCTACATTAAAACTTCTGTCAGAACCGGCTGCATGATTTATTTGTCGGTCCTGCTTAGCACTGACCACAGCTGCTACGTCTGGCCGTAGAGCATCCAGCCGGCTGCGAAGTCGACGACCTAGCAGAGCTACTGCTGGTGACACCCCGGTCGTTGCATGTTCACAATTTCTGTATTGAAGGAGAAACTTACTTAAAGACTTATTAACTTATCTTCTTTCTGGTACAAGGCTCTTTTAATAGCTTTTTTAACCGTTTTGACGGCATTTTCTGCCGCGCCATTACCCTGAGGTCGATAAGGAGCCGAGGTCGTATGTTTAATACAGTTATTTTCGCAAAATAATTTAAACTCTTGTGACAAGAAAGGTGGGCCATTATCAGTTACGAGTTGCGACGGTAAGCCAAAACGTGCAAAAATGCTTCGTAAAACCCTTATGGTAGCATCAGCATTTGTACTGCGCATCGCTACGGCCTCAATCCATTTGGAATGCGCGTCAACCAAAATTAAATAGCGTACACCTCCACAGTCCCCAAAATCAACATGCACGCGCTGCCATGGGTGCAGCGGAAACTCCCAGGGGTGCAACTGCGCGCGCGGCGGCGCGTCACGCACATTGCGGCATGCGCTGCATGATTTACACATTTCTTGGATATCTCGATCCAAACTTTCCCAGTATACGTAATTACGCGACAAATTTTTCATTTTGTGTATACCCAAGTGTCCCTCGTGTAATTCTCCTAAAATGTTCTTTTGTAAAACATAAGGGACCACTAGTCTATATTTGTAAAATAAACATCCTTGATTCACTACGAAATCATGTTTACGCGCAAAATAAGGCTTTTCCCGGTCGCTACTCGCACATGACGGCCAGCCAAATAACACATAACTTTTTATTTTACATAATAAGGGGTCGCGCTCTGTCTCCTTCGCAATATCCCTAAAGGATACAGGCAGCGCTTCTTCAACTAGATTTAAATAATCTACAGAGATCGCAGACCGACCCTCCTGAGGTAACGGCAATCGCGATAAAGCATCGGCCGGTCCGTTGTCCGCCGATCGCACATATTCAATTTTAAAATCGTATGCGACCAATCGCATCGCCCAACGCTGTAAACGGCTGGCGGCCGTTTGTGGGATGCCTCCTTTATCTCCAAAAATATACGTTAACGGTTGGTGGTCTGTACGCAACGTAAAATGACGTCCAAATAAATATTGGTGATGTTTTGTCACCCCGAATAAAATAGCAAGGGCTTCTTTGTCGAGCTGGCTGTAGTTACGTTCGGCCGCACTGAGCGGCCGCTCACTGCCATCCGGGTATCGATGCGCAACCACCGCTCCAAGCCCATACGCGCTGCTGTCCACTGAGAGCACTAATTCGCGGCCTCCTTCATAATGCGCTAATACGCGTTCACTCAGGAGGGACCGCTTTGCCTCACTAAACGCTTTCTCACAATTAGGGTTCCATTTCCAGTAGGTATTCTTTTTTAAAAGATGGTGTAACGGTTGTAAAATGGTACTTAACTTGGGAAGGAACCGTCCATAGTAATTAAGCATTCCTAAAAAACTTTTAAGTTGAGACACATTTTCGGGTCTAGGCACGCTAGAAATAGCCTCCAGTTTGTCAGGGTCTGGGTGCAATCCATCTCTGTTAATTATGAAACCCAAATATTTTACACTATCTTGTAAAAAATTACATTTACTCTGTTTAATGGTGAGTCCCATATTGCGCAACCTTTCGAGTACAGCTCTCAGGTTTTTCATATGTTCCAAGGTGTTCGCTCCCGTTACACAGATATCATCTAAAAATACGACACACCCCGGCACCCCATGTAGCGTCTCCTCCATTATTTTTTGGAATTTTTCGGGTACACATGACAGGCCATACGGTGTACGACGGTATACGAACGTCCCTATGTGTGTTGTGATCGCCGTGTACGATTGCGATTCATCTGTCAGCAAGCATTGTTCGTATGCATGTCTTAAATCTATTTTGGAGAATTTCTCCCCTCCACTAAGTTTGGCAAACAGCTCTTCAATCCGTGGCAAAGGATAATAATCTCTTTTTAGCTTAGGATTAATTGTAGTTTTGTAATCACCACAAATTCTTATATCGCCGTTTTTTTTAATTACGGGGACAATTGGTGTACCATAATCTGAATAATCTACGCGATATATGGAGCCATCCGCCTCTAGGCGTGCCAACTCCCTCTCGACCTGTGCGTGAAGCGCCAGCGGCATCTGTCTCGCTCGAAAATAAACCGGTTCGTTATCTGAGAGCTGTAGTCGAATGGGCCGTTTACAAGTGCCTAATTTATCGCAAAATACTTCAGGGAATTCCTTACACAATTGGTTCAAAAATTCATCATCTGCAATTTCATTGAGGTGAATTTGTGTTATTTGCAATGCACGCATCCAGTCCCGCCCCAATAAAGGCCGTGCGCCGCTCTTAATTATATAAAGACGTAATGATTTGGCTTTCACGCGCCCCAAGACGACGTCCACCTCAATGTAACCCAGTGATTTAATTCGTGAACCCGAGTAGTCACGTAAAACTAGATTATCAACTACAATATTTTTATGTGAAAACATACGTTGATACATTTCCTCACTTATTTCCGAAATACGACTACCAGTGTCCACTTCAGATTCGATTACATAGTCATCAATCGTCAACTTTATAAAAAATGGTTGGTTACCTTTGGCTGCGAGTTCAATGTTGCATATAACGTCGCCTTCCGAATCATCACTCACATAATTATGTCGACTCCCCTTTCGCGATAATTGTCTACACTTCACTTTAAGGTGCCCCCTTTTACCGCACTCATCACAATTATAGTTTTTAAACTTACACCTGTCGGCCGTATGCGCTTTGCCGCAGCGCCAGCAGCGGCGGGAGCTCGAGCCCGATGGGCCCGCGTCGCCGCCGCCCGCTGCTGCGCCGCTCGCGCTGGCCGCTCCTGAAGGCCTCTCGTGTGACCTGATTCGGCCCTTGTGGGTGTAATGCAGGCCTTCACCCGCCGCGCCACCCGCCACGCCGCCCTCCGCTGAGTCCGTCGTCCCTGCCGCCGTCGTAAAGCCGCTCACCTCGGCGTGTTTTTCTGCCGCCTCCAGCGCCAATGCCAGCTCCACCGCCTCTTTATACTCAATTTTCTTTTGAGCAAATATCCGTGAACGCATGGCGTCATTCGTTAACCCCGAGACAAACTGGTCTCGCAAGTTCTCTTCGAGGGTGGAACAACTTTTGCATTTGCCAAAATTGCAAGTTGTTGCAAGATGCTTTAAAGCTTGGAGGTATTCGGTTAGTGACTCGCCGGGCCGCTGCCGCCGCAATCTGAATATATGGCGTTCGGCGATCTCTGATCGTTGTGGTTCCAAATTTTCCGTCACTAGGTTCACCAATTCATCATAAGATTTCACTTCCGGGAATTCAGGTGAACACAAATCGCACATTAAAGCGTATGTTTCTTCACCAACAACCGTTATTAACATCGGTACCTTTAAACTTTCTTTGATTTGATTTAACAATATATATTGGTTTACGCGACGAATGTAGGCCGGCCATTGCTTAGAACTTAAATTAAATGGTTCTATTTTACCAATCGACATTTTAAATATACTTATTTGCACGATTTAGTAGTAATTTTAATATTTTTAATCCTCGTCGCCAATGGAACGTTAATTAAAGGCATAAGTGAACGACTGACTGATTTATTCATAAATACCCACACCTTAAAATAATATGACATGTAACTATCGTCACAGCCATAAGCGAAGCAAGACGTTAGTGACGGACTTTGCGCGTGTGATTGAATCGTGCATTACGTTTGAACTGGTTGTGTACAGTTATATTTTTACCTGTGTTATACGTGTTTGTATAGTTCTAATAAATGCTATAAATAATTCCAACTCGTAACAATATTTTCATCTCCATAACTGCAATCTTTAGCCATTTTTAGTGGTTTTTCGCAGTTTACTCAAAATTTTGAGTATGTACGAGCCAAACGGACCTCAGATTCGGATTGAGTGCGTCGAAATGCGTGTAGATAGGTGGGTCTGGTCAAATGTACAGAGCAATTTTTCTTTTTGTTAGCCGGCTTTTATTACTTTACTATTAATAATTACTATCCTACATTGTTGTGGCCCTCGAGCCAGATTGCTACAGAGTCTAAAGAAACACACAGCAGGCGGGGTGCGAGACGGTAGGCCAACTGCCAACGGCGACAAAATTGTCTCCAAAAATGTCTGCAAAAACGTTTAAAGCCAAAAAAGGAATGTAAATTTTGTTTTTCAATTAAACAATTTTTCCTTAATAAAATCTGTGTTAATGTTTTATTAACTCAACTATACACATTACTAGAGTTTACCTCTAGAGTTAAACTCCAGTATAGCTTGTTTACAAAGCTGGCTTTAATACAGGTTACATTGTACTAAATTTTTATGTTAGTGCTATTTGCACCCGGAAAATTCACTTTATTTTATATCGCAAACTATCCCATCTCCCGGCATGAAAGTATTTATGTCTATTTTCCTTATCCTACTTTCTGGGATAACGTTTACATAAATCTATCCCATTATTCGGGTTGAAAAGTATCCCTTGTCCACCCTCGATATTAAAATTATATATATATACCGAATTTCAGCCAAATCGGTCCAACAATTTTTCCGTGACAGCATAATAAACAGAGAGACAAATATATGTTTATCCTGCTAACTATCCCATTTTTCGGTATAAAAGGAAACCTATGCATCGAAAAAAAAATATTGCGTTTCAACCAATCCGGTCCAGTAGTTTTTTCGTGAAAACGGAATAGATAGACAGTTACTTTCACATTTATAATATTAACTAGGTGTCCCGGCAGACGTCGTCCTGCCCGGAAAAGCTTTAGTCGATATGCCGACAGCAGCGCCACCTACCGGGTCCAATTGTGAACCAACTCGGAAACCTTTGGCTCGTGCACAACAACTTTGCTAAAGATCATCACATGATCAAATGTATAGTTTACGATTCTATAAAGGACATACAGACAATCATTCATTTTTATATATCAAGATAGAGGTTTCTGTTTAAATTTCTGAAGCATTTTTTTTTACTTTTTTTGGCATTTTTCGAGTTTGCCTACGGCGGCAAAAGCCCTAGGGCCGGCCCTGCACACAGTAAACTTACTTCAGTGTATAAACTTACCTCAAAGAACCTCTGATCACACCCAAAAGCTTGTTATATCTGATCGCCTCTTGGGCCAGCACCGTATTCAGCGACTCCTTGTACGACACCGGATACCTGTCAAGAATATAAAGTCCTAATGAGTTTCATTTCAATCTCGTAAATTTTATTGATATGATTTTGATTACAAAGAACTGCAGCGGGTGTCCGACAGGGCTTTCGGTGGAAACCTCTAGGATATTGGTGTTATATGCCAGTGGAAATAATACACCAGTACACACATTACGGTTCACGTTTTAACGCTACTGAGTTATAATTATAATTAAATTACGCAGCTCAAACACGTGACTTATACACCTGTTTAACGTACACCATCTATTTATTACATACACACTTTAACCCACTGATTCTATCCATAGACGTTCGCGAGTCTATGACTCACTAACGACTTAACTTGACTGGCAGATCAGCGTCTACTTATACGAACAAAATATACTGTTACGAGTCGCAGGACTCGAATTAAAATGCCGTTGGAATTATTATAGAGTTTATTAAACTATACAAACACGTGTAACACAGGTACAAATATAACCGAACACAACAAGTCCAAACGTAATGCAGAAGGTCGTAACTCAATAAAACGCGCAAAGTCAGTCACTTATTAGATTCCCGATTGTAGTACACATGTCTCGCTTCGCTCGTGGTTTCACGCTCGACTGACTGCTCCCTCAATCAGACCATTGCTTTATACTGCACAAATGCAATATCACCAGGCACCGTGAACCGAATTTCCTAGAATCGTAATCCGCACACCTGGTTAATTATGCCTGCAAGCGGCCATAAACGAGTACAATAGGCTGTTCTCCACAATAACCAATAAATAAGTGAACAAAAGAAGACAATCATAAAAGGGATTACAATTAGTTCAAATGCCGACGCTGCCCGCCCGTGGCTTCTTTCGCCACGGGCGTTACTCCTGGCCGCTGGTCGCGGCAGATGATGGTGTAGCCGTCGCGGCCGCGGCACTATCAAGCGCCGTCCGGCTGGCCGAGACCTTCCTCCTGGTGGGCTTTTTGGGCCCGCAGGGCCTTGAGCCCAATTGGTGACCGGCTGGCCTACCCGCGGCCTCGCACACTGGACAGTGCGGTTTCGCAGAGCAGGAGCCAATCACCAGGTGCCCGACTTTATCGCAGCGGTAGCAGTTGCTGCTGCGGTCCACCTTCGAGGTGCAATTCGCCGCCACGTGGCCAGCCTCGTAGCAGCGATAGCACCTCTGGGTGCGATAGGGGAGGGCCTCTACCGTAGCCGAGGCCCAACCCACCGGGAGTTTAGTCCCAACAGCGAGGAGCTATTTGGCGGCCGCCACCAGGCAACGTAGCTTATACTCGGTTTAACGCACATCGACTATTACATACACACTTTAACCCACTGATTCTATCCATACACTCACTAACGTATACACTTTTTTTTCTCTCAGGGAGAATCCTCATGGACTGCGAGTCGGACTTCAACCGACTAAAACCCTTCCTGATACCTTATTTATCTGCATCCCTGCCGGTAGCCTATCGCAAATAAACTTTTGCCTTCTTCTACTTCTCATCTTCTTCTTTTTGTCTTATTATTTTATTAACATATTTGCCAATTGACCTCCTTTCGTTTTTCCCTTTTAGTAACGTCTCCACAAAATTATCCGCGTTAATGCTTCTCACTTCACTCTCTAGTTCAAGCCTTTCGTTGGACCACCTTTGCCACGAAAAAAGAGTATGTTGTGCATCACCTACTTCATTAGGACAATAAACACATTGATTATTGTTTCTTTTTCCTATTCTGGCTAGGAACACTGACTGACTGACTAACGTATACACTGACTTGACTTTGGCAGATCACCGTCTAATTATACGAACAAAATATACTAAAAAAGTAATATTTTGCGGGAGCTTCAGGGACCCAACCCTTTTGGAAAGATGCGACCCCTGTCTATGAACTAATATTTTTTTTCCTCACTAAATTAAAACAAAACATGCAGATAAATTACAAAACTGTTTTCTAAAATATTTACAATGGTAATGGCAGATTCAGGATCATCTTTATTCGACTCGAATGGTCTCGCAAAGTGCATTATCGTATAAACTAATAATATCGAAATTCTTGAAAATATAAAACAATGGAGAACATTATGGAGGACGTCATAAATTATTCCATATCCCAGCCCCACTTGCAGAAGGCAATGCTGCAACTTTTAAAACTACCTACAAACTATTTTGGCATCGTTAACAATGATGAAAGATGAATGATGATCCGGCTCGAAGGACCAAATTACGTAGGGGGGTTTTCTTACATAGGATGTTAATGATATACACATTTTACAATTTTGAAAATAAACGTTTATTAAATTATGGTAATGAAAATGATGGTGCTTATGATTATGCTAAAATCAGTGGCTGTTTTGCCGACTGACTGAGTACGGTGCTAAATAAGTACTGTTGCGAATATGTTAAAATGCACGTGTCGGCGTAACCCGCTGACACAGCAATGTACAGCTGTTGCTAGCCCGTACACAGCAGATAAGCTGACGCCGCCCACTTGTGGGCCCAATTCTGCTATACCTCTGCGTTGCGAAGATATTCAAGCTACGATTCCGTTGCGATAGTGTCAAAATTCCTATTCCACTAAATACAGTCTCAATATCAGCCTCCTTAAGAGAGCAGCAGCGCATTTGTAGCACCTTTGGTGTTGCAAATGTCCACAGACGATGGTAACAGCTTTCCATCAGATGGACCGTCCGCATGTCTGCTGAACTCATGCAATAAAAAAACAGTCGCGGCAGAATAATAGTAGAAAATTGGTATTATCTTTAGCAGAAATGGCGTTAGCTAAAATGAATATTCAAAAGTTACCAAAAATTAAAATATTTTTTCGCGTATTTTCGCTTACAAACATTTATAAAGGTAGAGTGGCGTGTCACGGTCGCGCCATTGGAATTAACAGAATACCGAAATCAGACAAACTTACGATTGAGACGATAGTGTCCGGCGAAGTTGACAAGATAGTAATAAAAGAATTGGGACCCTGATGGAAAGTGATTACCGTCATCTATGGATATATCATCAGAAACTGACTATAGTATGAGAAAGATTTTTTTTTAATGGTATACTAACGTTTCAGCTATGTGGCTCTGGTCCAGTAAAGGTGGTATGACCTCCAAGATCTCTTTGGCGGCGCGCTCAGTCATCTCCTCAGCAGACAGACCCTCGCCGCGACTCGCTTCCTTGGGTTGTAGGTTACGAAGTATATCTGTTTGATACACGAATCATATGTAATACTTGCAACAACTCAGAAGGGTTCATGGTAGTAAAGGAACAACAACTGGTCACATATTTATAATCAAGAGAACCTTACGGTTTTAACAAATTGTATACACTGACTTTTTACACTCGACAGGCATCTTTAGAACACCTCGCCATCCCTCCAACAATTTTACAGTACATGAAACTTAGCAATTGGCACAACCGATAGCGGATTGAAGTCACTGATAAACTGTTTTAATTAAAGTGTTATGAATGAAAAGAATTTAATACATTACTGTTTGGAAATTGCAGATAATATTTTACACAAGATATCATATAAAACATTATACTCAAAGTTTTACATGTAATAAAATAAACCGAACACAGTACAAATCTATCGGGTCTGCCAACATGAAAACAAAATGTAGTGAATACCGTCTATATACCATTGAGAGATTTTGAATTATAATTTGTACACATCACTACATATTAGAGACAAACACTATTAAATAAAATTATGTTATTTTGTATAGAGTTAAATTATAGAGAACTACTCACTCTATACAAAATATAACATTATTATTCAATTAAGGAAATGGCCGATTGTATCGCTTAGAAATAAGACGGTACATAACAAAAACAATTATTAACTTCAAACGGAAACGTGACAAGAACAACTATGCTACCAAATAACTGTAACACATATTTATGTCGACTTCCCTATCCCTATTAATATTATAAATTCGAAAGTAACTCTGTCCGTCTGTCTGTTACGCTTTTACGGAATAAACTATTGGACCGATTTCGCTGAAATTCGGTATATATGTAATTTTAATACCGACAGTGGACAAGGGACTCTTTCTGAGGATAATGGGATAGATTTATGTAAAGCTATCCCAGAAAGTAGGATAGGTTTTTTGTGATTTGTCATTTTGGTCATTTCGGTCATTGTAGTCATTTCTGTCATCTCGGTCATTTTTATCATTTATGTAGTTTACAGATAAATAGACGGGGGATAGATAAATAAAACTAGAAAGGGTTGAAATTTCAACCCAAATAATTTCTCAAGTTTATAGACATAACAATTCATCATCTATATAAAAATGCGATAGTAACTGGATCTGTCTATCTGTTAAGCTTTCAGGGAAAAATTACTAGGTGTACTGAATCGGTAATTTCATTGATTAAATGTAATTTTAATACCGAAAATGGACATAGATATTTCTCATGCCGCGAGATGGGACAGTTTGCGATATAAAATGAAGTGAATCTTCCGGGGGCAAATAGCACAAACATAAAAATTTAGTACAATGTAACCTGTATTAACGCCTGCTCCTTAAACAAGAGGCACGTACACTAGAGGTTGACCTATGGCGGTCGCGGGGTAAACTCTAGTATTATCTATAATATTACCAGTTGACCCGGCAAACGTTGCTCTGCCATAAAAATAAAAAAATACCATAAGATGGTGAAAAGTACTTTACGATTTATTCTCGTATAAAAATACAAAAAAAATATTAAAATCGCTTAAGCCGTTTCGTAAACACCGCGACACGAAATGTTTATATCTTATACTAATATATAAAGCTAAAGAGTTTGTTTGTTTGATTGAACGCGCTAATCTCAGGAACTACTGGTCTGATTTGAAAAATTATTTCAGTGTCAGATATCCCATTTATCGAGGAAGGCTATAGGCTATATATCATCACACTAAGACCAATAGGAGCGGAGCACCAATGAGGAATGTTACAAAATCGGGGTTTTTTTTAACTATTCCACGCGGACGAAGTCGCGGGCAGAAGCTAGTATTAGATAAAATTCTAAACATGCCATGTCTGTACACTGAAGTTATTTAAAAGAAAACAACTGGAATATGCTATATAAACGATGGAGAACACGATGCATTTTTTTAGATATCTTGTCTGTTTGTCCGTTTGTTCGGGATTCACGTAAAAACTACTGCGCCGATTTCGATGCGATTTTTTTAACTGATCGATAGCAAATTTGATGTAATAAAACATGTGATACTTTTTTCGCCCGGGAAACAAGCGGGAATGACCCCGGGAGCGATTTGAACTTGTTCGGGTGCATAAAAATTTACTTATTCCGACAAAGTTTTCACTAAAACGTCGACTTACATTCTTTTTAAAACGCTGCGGCACCTTTTGTTCCGGGAATTCCGCGGGAATTTCAAGTCAAGCGTGGATGAAGTCGCGGGCATATCCTAGTGAAATTATAAACTCACTTAAACACGAATTAGTCTCGGACATGGCGTAGCTAATGTTAGCGTTGCTGTGCAACCCAAACAGGGAGGGATCGTCGTTCAGTGGCAAAGTACGGATGTACTTCGTGTAGTCGTCGATCGTGGCAGACGAAGGTAGCTGAAATTAATAATATTAGAATTTATCTGTAACATGTGTCGTCTACCAATTATAAGTTTAACAGATATAAAATGATTTATAAGCATTCTTAAAGTAACGTTTAAAAATTTTTTTACAAAAACTGTCACTCGTCCGAGTGCGCGTCAGAAGTGAAAGCATTGTATCGGAGCGTGACGGTCTCGCGAGTTCAATGCTTTTTCTCCAAACCAAAAATGGCCAACGTGCCTAACGAAGGTTTTACTTCAAAAAACCATTTTAGTACTATTTGTGGGTAGCAGAGCAGAAGCAGCCCTAAGATAATATGATTTTTAAAATTTTAATGTCGCGGCAGGGGATTGTGTGTGTGAATGTAGGATTACACTGGCTACTATAAAAATGTAAACTTTAAAACGACCTTGTTTAAAAAAGTACATTTTCCATGGGTATATTAATTTTTAATAAACTGTCAAATGATTTAAAAACGACTAAAAATATTAGTACATTTAAAAACAAACTTAGAGGTCTTTAGATCCAAAAAGCGCATTATTCTGTAGACGAATATACGAATGATAAATTGTAAATATTATATATAAAAGCCATTAAAAATATATAAATAAATTATTATTATGGAAACAAAACTATTCTATAGGCAAAAAAATTGTATTGTGTTGATGTATTATATCATTTTAAATTGACTTGTATACTTTTGAAGTAGTTTTAAAAATATATAAATAAATTATTATTATGGAAACAAAACTATTCTATAGGCAAAAAAATTGTATTGTGTTGATGTAATATCATTTTAAATGACTTGCAACTTTTGAATAAGAATGTATGTATAATTTGCATGCCTGACGGCATGTAAACCTTTTGAGCAAATAAATGATTGATTTATGTTGATACGTTCCACAAGAGGCTCACAACGACCGCGATTTTTCCCGTTCCACTTGCTTGCGGACGTTACAATCATCAACTGTAGTGGACCGGATTATGTATGGAGCGTTGATATATAAACGACTAAATACACAAATGTCATTGGTTGATTTGAAAATCGCGCGTTTGTCAATGTCAAGCGATAGATAGAATTAATGCTGTATGGTCGACGTCCACTTCGACCCAGCTCTTGACATAGGTCGTTGTGAGCGCTCTCTCTTTTCTTTCACCATATCCCAATTATTTGGGGTCGGAAAAATATTTATTTTCCTTCCACACTCCTCTACTCTAACATACATCTTCTGTCACACCACATATCATCATATCATCCTTCACACAATCCATTCATCTTTTTTTTGGTCTACCTTTACATTTGTACCCATCTATCTTGAAGTTTAACATTCTTTTTGTCACGTGACTTTCATCCCTCCTCAATCTTCTTCCACTCAATTTTTACAATTCAATCTAAATATGTCGTTGTGAGCGCTACGTGATCGAAAGTGATGACGTCATTAGTGACGTTTTCGCCACGACCATAGCGACCGTGGTCGCCATGTTGAACGGCTGACGGAGCATTTTGGGCGTTGTGAGCTACTAACGGAACGCGTCAATTTTGTTTTAATTTTTCACGTTTAGAATACTGTTATACTTTGACAACTTTTAGCTAACTATTCGACATCGAAATTGTGAAAGGATAACGTGACGGTCAATCGAGTTGTGCTTTTCTCTATTGATACTAAAAGTGCTCACCGTGCCTAAAGAAAGATAGGAAGAAGAAAGAAATATATTTATTACCACAAACAAATGCACACACACAAAATACAAGAACTTTTAATTATAAACAGACACAGTTTAAGAAATGCGTATGTACATAAAATTCACAGTAACGAGGTTGGAAACTCAGCTGTGCTGTGTCAGCTCCTGACAGAGCACAGAGAAGTATTCCTTCAAAAAAGAATGTAAGATTTACACAGTATACATTTGACTGACCTGTTTATAAGCGCCACTCTCGTCAAACAAGTATTTGTCGTTCAACGCAGTGGTTGTATAGTAGTCCGCGAGCAGGAATAACAGACAACGCCGGTCCCAGTCGTCGGTGACCCGACCGCCGTAGTTTATGTGACCGGCCGTGTATGTTAACATCTGGAAATTGTGGCTCTCTTTTATTTCTGGAGTACCAGAGAGTATCTCGTCAAAATCGCCGGGCATTATCCTCTCAGTCGTAGGTTTGCCCGATTCGGTATTCTGTTAACTCCAGTGGCGTGCCCGTAGCAAACCACTCTCTTTATAAATATTTATTATAAGTGAAAATTCGCAAAATAAATGTTGACAATTTTGGTATTTTTTTCAACGTTCCTTCAACTATAGTAGTACCAATTGTTTCTCTATCATTCTTTCGCCGCGACGATATCGAGAAGATATTGTAGATTTAGTAGAATACTGTTTCTTTACACTATCGCTATTTTTCTATTTTTATTTTATTTAAAAAAAACCAACAGCGCTTCAACATACAAACAACAACAAAAATTACTTATAATGTAGGGCTAATAACAGGTTTTTCTGAGTTCATTTTTAAGCTAACGAGCGAACCAAAGTTTAAAAATGCAATAAATATATAAATAAGTGAAAATAAGTATATACTTACACACATACATACATAATAATAAATAATTAAAATAAATCTAAACAAAATAAATCTAAACAAAATACATAGATACATAGATAGATAGAACGGTGTTTTGAATATCTTAGCAACGTCAAGATATGCCTCAATTATGCTATTAAAATATTGTCTGAATAGTCAACCACTGGCGTCACAATGGATGTTTTCGTATTTGAGAACAGCCACTATGACGGCAATGGTCGGTCAAGCTGAGGATAGTGTAATAGCAGAATTGTCCTTAACAGCAATAACACTGCGAAGCGGTGTACATAGGGTAGGAACTAAAATTAATTTTGACTTATATGTATGACCTTCAAAAAGTGTTCTCAAGTGGAACTTATTTTGAATAAAAACTTTTGAATTTGAATTAGAAAAGATTGAATTGGAGCCCTGATGGAAAATGGTTATCGTTGCCTATGGACATTTGCAAAACAAAACACAAATTTGTGCATTTAATTTTTCGGATTTCTAAGGAGGGGAGTTTTTAACCTAACACAAACACGATACTCTTTTCTAAATCAACATGTTATTAAAACTACGTTTTAAATTTGGCATTTTATTCGCTTTGTTTTTTGACGTTTCGGCCATTTTTCAATAGCCGTGATCACGGAAGACGAAGACATCCCAGTATCAATGAGTAATGTTATAAAGTTATTATTTGGTCTAATCCCAACTTGTATTATATTATTTTGAAATATATTATTGTATATGTGTATATATGTATGTATTTGTATATTTATTTCTTAAATTAGTTTGAGTATTTCTGTATCTATTGCCTTTTTCCTGCACCACCTACATCGCCTGATTCAAATTTCTTCCATTTAGGTTGCCTGGAAGAGATCGCTTTGAGCGATAAGGCCGCCTATTGTGTTGCCTAGAAAATATTGTAAATACGGTCTGTTTTTATAATTGTATATTTTGGTGTGCAATAAAGTGTTATCTCTCTCTCTCTCTCTCTCTTTCAACTTGTTCATTTTAATTATTTAATGTTTGTTTATGCTTACTATTTACTGTATACGAGTCTAAACTAATTTATCATTGCTTTGCAAAATGTTGTGGCTTGGAGAGTAGAAGCATACATACACACATAATATCACGCCTGTTTCCCGTGGGGGTAGGCAGAGACCATAGGTCTCCATTTGCGACGATCCTGGCAAACAACTTTCGCTTCGTCTACTTTCATTAACCTCTTCACATACATGCACGTTTATTTGAGAAACATTTTTTTACCTGACCTCTCTTTAACACTTCTGATATTAAGAGTAGAAACGAGGCTATTTAATATGTATAATTACTTATCGTAACAGTGTTTGATTGATGGGGAGCCAATAAAAAAATACAGTGTGGCAAAATAAAGTTGAAATGCGTCGAAACTCTAGCAACTCCAATATTACGTCAAGAGTGATTTCGATACTTACTAATGATTTTTAGTACATCAAACATCGTGCAAGTATCAAGTTGCTTTATTTACGAAGTACACATTTCGTTAACATAACCTATGATGTTTACTTTAATAATAATGACTATAACTTTGTAACCAAGAGCTTTAACGGCGGTTTTACCTTTGCGCTATGACATGGGGTTCTTTAAGAAGGGCGTTATAAAAACTTCTTATAGGTCGGAAACGCGTTGGCGACACCCCTGGTAATGCAAACGTCTATAGGCGACGGTAAACACTTTCTATCAGGTGGGCCATCTGCCTGTTTGCCTGATTCAAGTGATATATATAAAAAAAATCTAACCATTACGAACCTATCATGTCGGCTGTTCTTTGGTAAATATCGTCGAATTATAACAAAAATATTTTTGCTTCAAATTCCACTAGACATCTTTAGTAGACGTCGGAATAACAAAAATCAAATAAATTACCGCGCTTAAAACCGTTAAAACGTAGTTTTATTATCTTTAGTACACTTTAAAATCACTGCTCACGTGAAACGTGGTACTGTTACATGCGTATATAGTTATTTTTTGCGGATTTTAGACTCGGATCAACGTTATAATTAAAATAACATGGATAATTTCGCTTTGTTTGTTTTTTTAGTTTATGGCTTGGCAACTAGGCCTTTAAGCCAGGCGCAATTGTATTGTAGGCTACAATCGACGCCATCCAACGGAGTTCTTGTGAAAACTCGAAAGGCCACATTTGGCTATACAGTTTACATTTCTCACAAAAACACATAACTACTACTCAAAATCCTACAACTATTGTTAATTCATTTTTAGAAAATAAAACTGCACAGCACAACATCTCCTTTCAGTTCCCGCCAAAAACTCCTTGTTTATGATTCAGTGACCTTGACTACAGATAAAATTGGAATATTGCCAGAAGGCAAAAAATCTCATTCTAGACGTTATTTATGGTCAGGTTATATATTCAAGGTTATAGTGACCACAACGCCAGTTGGGGATTGTTTTTACCTTAATTTTTCATTACTGTATGCACTGTGTATTACATGCGCGCGCGCCGCTGACAAAATGGCCGATGATAGTGATGTGCTAAATTATTTTTATTTAGGTTTATGGCTTGGCAGCTAGGCCTTTAGGCCAGATCTTAGATTATAATGTAGTTTCTTCATTTTCTTAAGCCTATATGTAGCACAGCTGAACTATAGGTTATCAGCTGGTGCCATTCAACGGAGTTCTTGTGACAACTCCAAAGGCCACGTTTGACTATACACAGTTCACATTTGTCATAAAACACATAATTACTACTCAAAAACTATCAAAATATCCTACAACTATTGTTCATTTTAGAGTAATTTTACACATTCTTAGAAAATAAAACTGCACAGCACAACATCTTTCAGTTTCCGCCAAAAACTCCCTGATGTGCTAAATTAGTTTGTATGATTGCTAGTGATGTACTAATTCATTGATATGATGGATAGTGACGTGCATTAACAACGCCATCTACTTGTAACCCACATAAAACGACTCACCCTCAGCGGCACCTCGCTGTATTCGTTCAGGAACATGTGCAACTGAGAAATGCATATACGCAAATCGCCGTCGGTGAACTCGTACGGTATGTTGAAGCCGAGCGGACCGAACTTACGGCGTTCGAGGACAACGCCGTGGAACAGACACAGCGAGAACAGAAGCCACTGTTCAGAGAAAAGAAATATTTTATGATAATAGATTTATAGTTCTTTATAACCACCGGCAGCCGAAAAGCAAAGCTTACCGCGGGTGGACGCCGCGCTGTCGACCAGTGGCCATCACGTCGTCAACGAATATTATACAGATAGAAAATTGTTTATTGTTCACCACACCACACACATAGTAATTTTTTTTACTGCAGGAGTTCACCAGACAGGCAGATGGCCCACCAGATGGAAAGCGGTTACCATCGCCTCTGGACAATTGCAACACCAAAGATGCTACAAATGCGATGCCGCTCTCTTAAGGGAGACTGGAACCTGGTCACTAATGGCGGAACACAACTCAAGGTTGTTATGGCGGCATACTCTAGACCAGGGGTGGTAGCCATCCAGTCGGGCAATTGCCCTACCACCTGGCTGTGGGTTGTTTAGTCGCCTCTTACGACAGGCCGCCCCAACGCAGGAAATTGTATTCTTTCTCCGCTCCTGCACGGACAAAGCTACTTTAGCAATTCTACGCTGACTGCCTGACATTTTATTAGATTAATAATTATTTATGTTAAATAAATAATTATTAACCTAATAAAATGTCAACCAATTAATTATAAAATTGTGTATTAAAAATTATAACGATGTCTATTAAAATGAAGGTAACTTAGATAAATAAGGTACTTAATTCATACAATTTTGTCATTTAAATATTCATTGATACTGTAATATAGCCTTATCGGTTAACATCATATTTTTTACACGTTCTCTAAAAATGGTGCTTGATTGTATTAATAGAAATTCTTCTGGAAGGTGATTATATTGCTTTGGTGTCATGCAAAATATACTTTTATTGAGAAACGCGCTTTTGTTGGGAGGGTAGTATATTTTATTTCTATGACGCATGCTCTTGCACGTTTCAAATAAATTCATATTGCACCTTACAAACTGTATCAATTCATATATATGTAATGAAGGAAAAGTAAGGACATTTAATTTCACTTCTGTGTTACTGTCTTACTACATTTACTGTGGTGATGGGTCTAATATAAATCAATGAGGCGGGGTCGGCACTGAAAATCAACCAACCAACATAGAAATGTATGTATAAATATTTCTACATCCTTATATTGTCGCTTTCCTAGCAAATAAATTATTTCTTTCTTTCTTTCCATCGGGTAGACCGTCTGCTCTAGTTGTAATAAAAATTATTACGACATCACAAACTACACTAAACAAACGATTGAACCGATCGATGGAATGTTTTAAGAAAACGAATTGAATTTCGGGACCTTGAAGTTGGCTGCTTTGGTATCGGCCGAGTTGAAATAATCAAGGAAATCTGGCACTTGGTTCATGTAAGCCTTCAACAGGTTCGCTTTAATGCCCCTAGGCGGCTCCACCGTCATCTTATATCCTGAAATGAATCAAACAATTTTTACTAGTCTTTAAATTAGTACCCTATTCCATTTTCCTATCTCATTTCTCCTGTCTTATCCTTCTATCCTATCCCCTTTTATCAAGCAACGCGTTGTATTGATTATCCGTGCAGGAACGGAGAAAGAATACAATTTCCTCCAGCCGAGCGGCCTGGTATAAGATGCGACAAAACGGCCCGCAGCCAGCTGGCAGGTATTTGTCCGTCTGGATGGCTACCATCCCTGGTCTATAGTATGTGGCCAGGTTCCAGTCTCCCTTTAGAGCGCTGCAGCACATTGGTAGCACCTTTGATGGTAGAAATATTTAAAGGCACTTGTAACCGCTTTCCATCAGGTGGGCCGGTCTGCCTGTTTGGCAGGTTCGCAAAAAAGACATAGATGAAAATAATAGGAAAACCAACCAAGTGCGCGGGTACGTATGTACGTTGTATCAAAACGAGAAAAAGTAAGTACGTACATAACATACAGTAGAACTTCGATAAGTCGAAAACCTCTCAAAGTGAATAAAAATTGTGTTCCCTTCCCTTCAACCCCAAAACCTCCGTTCGTCCGTTCGTCCGTCCGTCCGTCGTATCTCGAACACAGCGATATCTGATTTTACAACCTTTACAACTGGATTATTTGAAGAAATCTTAACCTCTACAAGTCGAATGTTTCCTTACAAAATTCGCTTAGTCCAAAACTCTGTAAGTCGAATTTTTTAACGTCTTTCCTTTCAAGCTCAACTTAAAGAGGTTCTACTGTACTTAGTTTCTGTCGTTTGGATACAAAACCGGGAAAACAATCATAAATGTCACTTTCAAAACGTGGAACACGGACCTTGTTAACATTCATATACTTGGAAAGAATTTTTTAATTGCTAAAGATACAGTTCAGCCTTTCTATAAAGCCACATTTCGCATCTATCAAATTCATTTTAGTAGTTACGTGAACAATCGACGGTGATACAATTAAAGTGATTATTTAAAAATATATTTTACCTCTCGTTTATTTTTACCTTAGCATGTGGATAATATGCATAACTTAATTACGCTTTAAGTTTAAACTTTGCCAGTATACATCAATCTCCAGATCACTAATATTTAAGAGTAAAAAGCGTTGACAAACGTTACGTTGCCATATGTTATAAAGAAATAAACTAATTATGGTGTTTTAAGTTGATATAAATCATTTTAATATTGTAACCAAATAGTTCGACAGTATTTAAATGAAACTTCAAAGAGGGCTTCTTAGAATTGCTCAACAATTACGAGTTAAAAAAACTGGAAAAATCAAGGGATTTTTCCAGATTTTTCCGCGTTGCAAGAAGATACTGCTCCAAGTATCAATTTAAATAAACACATACAATAAAAAAATCCAGTTCTGAATGCTTTATATTTTACTCCTTTCGGTCGAATCACATCTATGTAACCTCATGCAGTTTTTGAGAAATATCGACTTACATAGGACGCGTTCCGTTAGTAGCTCAAAACGCCCAAAATGCTTCGTCAGCCACTCCACATGGCGATCACGGTCGTTATGGTCGTGGCGAAAACGTTACTAATAACGTCATCGTCATTTTCGATCACACAGCGCTCACAACGACCCATGTCAAGAGATGAGTCGATTATTTATTTAGGTTTATGGCTTGGTAGCTTCTTTGATTTTAATGTAGTTCCTTTATTTTCATAAGCCTATGTGTAGCACAGCTGAACTGTAGGTTATCAGCTAGTGCTATTCAACGGAGTTCTTGTGCCAACTCAAAAGGCCACATTTGACTATACAGTTCACATTTCTCACAAAAACACATAACTACTACTCAAAATCCTAAAACTATTGTTCATTTTAGAGTAATTTTACACATTTTTAGAAAATAAAACTGCACAGCACAACATCTTTCAGTTCCCGCCGAACAACTCCGAGGTGAGTCGAAGTGGGCGTTGACCACAGAGCATTATTTATCTCTATCGATTGACATTGAAAAAGGCGCGAATTTCAAATCAACCAATGACATTTGTGTATTTCGTCGTTTTGACATCAACGCCCCGTAATCCGTTCCACTAGAGTTTATGATTGTAATGTCCGCAAACAAGTTGAACGGGAAAAATCGCGGTCGTTGTGAGCCTCTTATGGAACGTAGCTACAAAAAACACAGACAAAAGGGCGTAAATGGCGATTGTAGAAGGGCACCACTTCGTCCAAAGGGACCAACTTACCGTTCTGAAGCAATGCGACCGGGAAATGTGGGGAAGGTGTCGAAGTGAGCCACAGCCTGAAGTCTTTGTGCACCAACTCTGGCTGAATATGCTCCACGTTCGATTCCAGGACGGGCATCCAGGATGGTGACAGGTGACAGTTCTACGTCAAAACGCATAAAAATGCTTTTTATCTCATGGTTTAGATGGCACCTGTTGGAGCCTGATATTTATGATGAAGATACGCGGGCCATCAGAAATGTCATAATAACTCTGCAGGCGTTTATAATGTTTTAATTTCTTATATTCCATAAAAGTACGCTTTGGAGTTGTCTGGTCACAGGGATGGAAACAATACTTTTCGTCCCTGGGCAACAACGTTACCAGCTGACAAAATATGTAAAAAACTATGCGAACCATAAATAATACATGCGACTCATATCCAATTTTTTTAAATCCACTGTTAAATCGTGACATAAATTGTTAAAAAAATACCTACAATTCTGTAACATCATTTTATACTTATAAATTACTTTTCACCAGATTATTTATTAATTTACATAAATTTGGGCTAAATATTTACTATCATCAGTGACAAAAAAAATACTGGCTGGTAGAATGCCACAGAAAAAAACTTGACATTTCATAGGTGACGTATTAAATGAGTTCATCAGATTTAGATATGGATTTAACGCCTGATTTCATTACAGAAGTAGTTGTTTTTTAACTAATCAGTTTTTATTTACTTTCGTCATATGCAAAATCAAAGCCGACTGTTAACCTCGGGTGAAAGTGACCTATTTAGGCACTCGAACTATTGGGCGGTAATAGTTCGAGTGCCTAAATAGGTCAGTTTCACGTCTCGTGTAACAAACAAATTTTTTTTAAATAATATTTAGCACAAATTGAGAAGATACCAATCACTAGGCTTATATGAATTGATCAAAGTACATTAATGAATAAAATAACTAATTTACACTCATTAACAAAATTATTAATTTACATTTATTTATTAATAAAATTTACATAAATTATATAATTATAATATCAGCCCATATTCAACCCACTGCCGGATTCACGCAGCCTCGATATCAGTGGACGGACAGTACATGCCCCGTCACGCTTATCGACTCAACTCACCTGGAAGAAGACCCAGTTGCCAAAATCGCAGCCCATCCTCATCATGGCCTCCGCCAACGGCCCCTGGCCTTGGCCCAGGGATATGCTCTCGAAGCGTTTGCCCATCTTCATTTTATCCGCAAACTTGAGAAGATCTGAAATGTTGCAGTGCGAATGTTTCTAAGCCCACTTCAAAGGCAGCAAGCACACTAAAAATATGCAGCAGTTAGGAGCAATATTCCCGAAGCAATTGCTCCAGATTGTTCCATTACTGTTGCCAAGCCATATAGTTGCTCAAAAAATGCCCATGTAAGAGCACCTTTTGAGATAATAATTCCAGTACGATTCTACCCCGTGTATAAAACTGAACGAATCCGACTAATATTATAAACGCGAAAGTTTGTAAAAATGTATGTATTGTTACATGCCGTCAAAGATAAGCCGCACAGCTTATTGTAAGCCAAGCTTATTGTCCTCTCGGATTAGGGAATCCTTTGTATTTTGAATTTGTAACATGCTATTGTTTTTCTACTTGTTTTATAACCATCATTAGCGACGAACTATAATCCCTATTGTTATTGTTTTCGACTTTGCGGACGTTCGCACGTGTGCAAATTAACATTTTTAGAAACTCAGTGTGCGCCTCCAATTTCTTTGTACTGTGTAGTTAGTATAAGACGATGCCCGAATGGAGGGGCGGGCAGTCAAGCGACGACTACGAAACGAGTAAGACGTTCTCTAGTACTCTCGATTAGCGATATAAACGACGGACTTTGTGCGTTCGAATTGTATTGAATAGTGCAGTGTGAACTGGTTGCATCCAGTTTTATTTGTATTTGTTTTATACGTGTTTGTACAGTTCTAATAAATTCCATAGTAGTTCCAACGGCATTTTTAATTCCAGTCCTGTAGCTCGTAACAGTATGTATGTTTGTTACTCTTTCACGCAAAAACTATGAATGGATTTTGATGAAACTTTACATTAATATAGCTTACACATCAGAATAACACATATGCTATCATTTATAAAGATATAGTGTGAATTATCGAAAATATAACAATTTTCCATCACCACGCGGGTAAAACCGCGGGGCGCAGCTAATCTTATACAAATATATAAAGCTGAAGAGTTTGTTTGTTTGCTTGAACGCGCTAATCTCAGGAACTACTGGTCGGATTTGAAAAATTCTTTCAGTGTTAGATAGCCCATTTATCGAGGATGGCTATAGGAGCAGAGCACCAATGAAGAATGTTTCAAAATAGGGGGATTTTGAAAACAAATTCCACGCGGACGACGTCGCGGGCATAGCTAGTCAGTTATAAAAAAGATAGTTTTTTAGGCCTTCTTAGATTTTTATTAAAAATCATACCAGCAGCAGGGTCTGTGCCGGTTGACAACACGAATATGATGGGGGCCAAAGGATCAGATTCCGCGTACAGTGCGGCCAGGTCAGCCGGCTGAGGCTCCACAAATCTGGCGCCGAGGCCGCTTACCACATAATCCTGAAAATGAAATTTATTCATCCATTATGTTAGTGTAAACCATAACATTGTTGGCACCGACATATTATACATATTGAGTGCGTTCCACTAGTCAGTTCCAAAGTTCAAAATGCTCATTGAGCCGTCCCACATAACGAACGAGATTGTTTATGGTCGTGGTAAAGTCACTAACGATGTCATAATTTTCGCTCACGCAGTGTTCACGACAAACTCACAAAAAGGTTCGTCGAAGTAGACATTGACCACAGAACATTATCACTTTCCATTTCCATTTCATTAACAAAAGCACGACTTTCCAGCCAATGTTATTTGTATAGTCCACCGGGTGGCCTTTTGTAAGAGGCGACAAAACAACTCACAGTCAGGTGGAAGGGTATTTGCCCGACTGGATGGCTACCACCCCTGGTCTAGAGTATGCCGCCATAACAACCTTGAGTTGTGTTCCGGCATTAGTGACCAGGTTCCAGTCTTCCTTAAAAGAGCAGTAGCACATTTGTAGGGTCTTTGGGGTTGCAAATGTCCACAGGCGATGGTAACCGCCTTCCATCAAGTGGGCCGTCTGCCTGTCCGCTGAAATCCTGCAATAAAAATAAAAAATATATTCCATTAATGACATCAACGCTCCATAATCCATTCCAATTGAATTTATGATTGTAACGGTCGCAAATAAATGGAACGGAAAAAATCGCATATGTGAGCGTATTTGTTTTAACTTGGTGGTGGAACGCACTCAATGTAATTTATGGAGATGTATTAAAGCTTTAGAAATAATTAAACTAAGTACATATTTTTTTAAATTACCTGCAATCCTGGCACCAGCTTGTCAGGTCTTAGACATTTCAACACTAGTAACTTTTGGAATTGGTCAAGTTGGGAGTCCATCGGTTTCGGGTAAGGCAACCTTAAAAACAAAAAATATTATATTTAGGTAGGTATTTGACAGTTTAATCAACTGTCTTTTTATGCCGGAAAATGTGATTGTGTTTCTCGCAAAGTGGATCGTAATTTTTCGGGGGCGAATAGCACCTAGGCAAAAATGTGATGCAATGTATCCTGTGTGGATGTTTAATCTCTAAATATGAATTTCCTTATTGAGTATATAAATTCGTACAGATAAATTAGGTTCAACAGGTTTTTGCGTTCGTAGTGGTGTACTGTCAGCACATAAGAGAGAGCGAGAGAGGGGGGGGGAGAGATGTATGTTCTTATTTTTTTATTAATTCTTATTATTGTTATTTATATTCTTTACATAATTACATTGTTTAAATACAGCAACCATTTTTCTCTTTTTCTAATATAATAAAGTATTTTAATATTATTATGATTAATATATTTTGGACTTATTGAAAATTAAGTACATCAATTATAGTACATAGATATAACGCAATACTTTTATGTCATTCTTATGTCATCTACAGCAGTGATCTGCAAAGTGTGTACCGCGGCACGCTGGTGTACCGTGGTCATTAATTGGTGTGCCTCGGAAAAATAGGGTTATGTTTAAACTTATGTTAAGTAAATAATGTAAGGCTAAGAAACATACTTAGTTACACATAAAATATGTAGGTAAATCACGCCAGCGCAAGAGCGAGGCGTTTTGTTTCGTTTGACCTACTTAAAAAATCATTTTTATTTGTGGTGTACCTCCAAAAATATTCGTTTTCCAAAGATGTATGTAAAATGCAAGGAGAGATTTGGGTAAGAAAGTACCAAATATACCAAATATTAACTATTTGGACAGGGTTTCCTCTTTATTGTTCAGCCTTTGATGTGAATATTCACACAGCACAGTAAGCAATGAGCACCGTCAACACGCCACTACGCCTTTTATACGCTAAAAATAGCAATTACATCATAGTGTTGCCAGGATCATAAAAACAATTATAATAATTAGTTACTGATGCACAAATTATCTAGATGATAATTTAGTGGGCTTATAAAATTTAACTAACCGGTAGAAAATGGTAATTGAGTTATAAATCGAATCATCTGATAAATAGACTAAAAATATTATCTATGACGATTGTCTATGTCATATTAATATACACTGTGGTTCTCATGTCTACTGTGGTGGACATCTTGTAACATGTACCTTGAACACAAAAAGTTTGTGGAACACTACTCTACAGCATAAAAATATTTAGAAACTACTTATAAATTTTCTGATATTAGCAAAATTTGTTTAAGAAGATCCCAACAACAGACGACGAACTGTACACGTGTTACTCGAAGTAACTATTTTAAATTTCATAGTGCTCACCTATGCGGGTTGTAAGCGTCGTAGAACGTCCTGAAGTGCTTCGTCTGGTTCGGGAAGTCTTCGACGAACGCCTTCATCGTTGGCACCGACTCCAGCTGCTGCAGCTCCATCCACATGCGAGGCGATATCCATTTCGGCTCTGGGTTTTCTTTTTCCTGTAATTTTTTTTAACAACTCTACGGCCCCATTTCCGTACCCTTTTTTACAACTTAATTTAGAAATAGTTTTTAGAATTTATACAAGCTTATTTGTTATTGTGTGTGACATTTATTCAATCATATGTGTGTTGTGGTGTACCTTACAAATAACCTATCATAGTATTTTATTTCAATTTTAATACTAAACTTATACTAATGTCAAGTGTATCTGTTACATGCTGGTATTGTGAGGAAGTGCATGTGCAGTGTGTGCCTTATGTCTATACCTATATATACTAGCTGACCCGGCGAACTTCAAACCGCCATATTTTCTGTATTCTTAAAAGACTTTGTTTCATGACACAAAAACAAAATCACCAAAATCGATTCAGGTGATTAGAAAAGCGCCACCTACCGGTTGCAATTGTGAACTTAAACCATCCGGGGACCCATTCAAACACACAAAACAAATATCATCAAAATCGGTGAAGTCTCAAGTTATGCTCGTACATACATTTCTACGATTAATTTTTATATATAACATTAACTTAACTAGTGCCATGTGTGTTGTTTTTCTTTTCTGTGTCTGGGTTATTAATTTTTAGGCTCTGTGTGTCTTGGTTTTTTTGTGAAGTGTGCGTGTAATGCAATGTAGTGGTAGTGCGCGTTGGTATGAGTATGTGTGTAAGTTTTGTCGTTAGTTGTGTGTTTGTGTGGTTTTATAATTTATTGTTTAATTGTTGTATAGGTTTGCGTTTGACCACTGTCTCACCTGATGTTGAGTGATGACACGGTCTAGGATGGAGCACGCTTACCTAGAAGATACCTATTCACTCGTGACTTGAAGACTTCAAGATTGTATTTGTCAGGAAGAAGAGACTCCGGCAACTTCGGCAGTGCGCACCAGAAAAGATCGATTCGATTTGATCTATCCCGTCGTCTTACTTCCACCATCAACACAATCAGACGCACCGGCACACAACATTCCACCAACACGAACGAATAGTTTTGCATCCACCTTCGTCATGCGCACCGCAAAATGAATGGAATTCATTGCAGGAGTCTGTCTTCCCGTGCCTAGAACCTGGGTGTCTTCTAAGTCCGCGTGACCTAGGTAACTTCCAGGTAAGCGTGCTCCATCTTAGACTATACCTCCGCCCAACCTCGGGCGAAGTCGTGATCAAACCAGAAGCTATATATACTACAAAAAGAAGTGTCGTAACAAAAGATCGTCATTCAACGGACTATGTTGGGCCTTGCTCTCCGAAACAAAGTGTATGAAACAAGAAGGCAAGAGAGAGAAGAAGAAGCTCGCATAACTTGACACTTTTTAATTGGCGAAGTACAGCAGATAGGCTGACGACCCGCCCTAATAGAAGGTGGTTGCCATCGCCCATAGACATGTGCATGACCAGGGACCCAGTTCTGCCATACAAATGTCTTGACATTGTGAACATTTTCAAAGTACAATTCCGTTGCGATAGTGTCAAAGACTCGTATTCTATTAAATCCACAATGTCTTCTCGACCTCTGACTCAGCCCTGGCGTGTTCCGGGATCAGTGTGCTGGAACACGCCCTTCTTACAGAACCCCATGTTAAGGCCGGTTCTTGCAGTTTGTGCGAATTAGTGAATACTTTAAACAAGAAATTTAATATTACCCATTGGCAGTTCACTACCGGATGTAGGTCTCCCCAAGTTCGCGACACAAATCGCGGTCCTCCGCTTTCCTCATTCAGCTCCCACCGGAGACAGTAACCAGGTCACCATCCACAGGTTTTCCAAGATGCTCTCTCCCTACAGGATCAGAGTTCTCCATCGGCCAACGGTCCTGTCACAGATGTGAGAGGAGCGGAGAGAGAATCCTAACTTCTGCGGCCGGACGGCTTGTCGTTAATAGGCGAAAAAACAACCCACCACCAGGCGTCCATTCGCATCTCCTTGAGCCAGCAAAGTTTCTCAAGAATGTTTCTCTTATGCACCGTGGGGATTTGAAATGAACTCCCAGCTGAGGTCCTCCCATAGCGCTCCGATATGGAGTTTTGTAAAAAGGATTTCATAAAATAAATTTGAGGCCGGCAGCGCGCTGGTAATATCTCTGGTACCGCAGCCGGCTATAGGCGGCGGTAAACCGCTTTCCATCACGTGGGCTATCAGCCTGTGAATTTGCCCGGCAGGATGGTCGTCACCCCGAGTCTGGAGTATGCCGTCATAATAACCTTGAGTTGTGTTTATTGGCATTAATGACCCAGGTTCCAGTACCCCCTTCGAGGCCAACAGTAGATTGGCAGCCGGCGGTAACCACTTTCCATCAGGTGAACCGTCAGCCTATCTACTGTAGTCCAACAATAAAAAAAGATTAAACTCACTTCTCCAATTTTCCCACCATTGAGAAGGAAATTAAACTCTGTCGCTCTTAGGACTTCTTTGTCGAGTAAAATCCTCGCGCAGAGCAAGAAGGCGAACAAGAGCTTGTGCCTCTCAAACAGACTTCTGCACACGTTCTGATACAGCAAGAACGTGAAATGTTCTATTATTATCTCCACGCGCTCCACGATGTCCTCTGAAATAAGAAAAATCTTATATATCTTATCTTATGCCCATTATCCTCTACAGTTTTCGAAAAAGCATTTTTTTTTTCTGTCTCTCTGTTAGAGCCTCACGTTAAAACTACCGAACGGGGTTACGATGAATGAAACTCGGCAGAGAGCTAGCATATATCCCGAACAAAACAGTTAGGGTACTTTCTATCCCGATTAATATCATAATTTCATTTTTTTTTTTAATCGCAGGAGTTCAGCAGGCTGGCAGACGGCCCACTCGATGGAAAGCGGTTACCATCGCCTATGGACATTTGCAACACCAAAGGTGCTACAAATGCGCTGCTGGTCTCTGAAGGGAGACTGGAACCGGGTCACTAATGCCGGAACACAACTCAAGGTTGTGATGGCGACATACTTTAGACCAGGGGTGGTAGCCATCCAGTCGGGCAAACGCCCCACCACCTGTCTGTGAATTGTTTAGTCGCCTCTTATGACAGGCCGCCCGGCCGTAGGAAATGGTATTCTTTCTCCATTCCTGCACGGATGAGGATCATTTATATAGGCGAAGAGAGTCAAACCGATGATGTTGCGGTCGCGTTTTTTTTTTTGATGCCGCCATTGGATTTCCCCAAAAACCATGAAGAGAGTGTATAAGGTGAATTCTCCTCCGTCTCAAAGGAATATCTTTCAGCGCGGCTATTGTTGTTTCTCGCAGGCCGAGGCCCATCTATTACTGTTGGAAATTTATATATATTCTTTGTACGTTTCGGGAATCGTTTGTAGCCTCAATTATTGTACAGCGCCATCTATTGTCTTGTAAGTGTTCCACTACAAACACATCGTTATGACAACGCGAACGAATTCTCGTTGGCACATAATAATAACTGTCCATAGTTGTCTCACCACTGAGCTCGAGCCTCCCATTTATAGAGTAACAGACACGCACCATGCTGGTCCAAGGCGAATTGGCGGGTTTAACGCATCGGTTATCTCGATGTGTAGGTTTCATCATGATGTTTTCCCTTCACCGTTAGCACGGTGCACGGTGCATACTTTTCGGCCAGGACTCGAAGCCGCGTCCTTGGGAATTCAGAGCGCGAGTGCGCTAACCATTATGTTGGCACATGCTAGTCTATAATATTACAAAAAAGTAGTTTTGTTTTCTTTTTATTGTGTTAGCAAATTCCCGGACTTAAATCTGCGCTACTTAACATCCAGGGAATCCCGAGGGATTTCTCCTGGAAGTGAATTCAAGTCGTTAGGGCACGTATAAATTAGCTAATTCCGTCCAACGTGGACGAAATCGCGAGGCATCCTTATCTATCTTTCTTTCTTTTTTTAATTTAATAATGATGTCTTTTGGGGGCAGGAATTAATGTAATTTGTAATTAGTTTTAAATCCATGATTTCTATGTTCATTGTTCAAGTAATACTTAAGATATCTTATAGTTGTTTACAGTTTCTAGAATAAATTCACCAACATTTAGTTATAGGTATATTTTTATTTATTTATTATCGTTGTTTTGTTAGGGTATATTATTGTATAATTCTTATATATATATATATATATATATATATATATATATATATATATATATATATATATATATATATATATATATATATATATATATATATATATATATATATTGTTTATTAATTAATTGCTCAAAGTTACCTACATACTTGGGGTCTTAGGACTTATGAGGTTATGGAGGTGGGCACTGAAAACCAGTGCTGTGTGGGAACATGTTTCGGCACAGCGAAAGACCAGTGCCAACCTCATTTTATATATTGCGATTTTCTTATAAGTTTGTATTGTGTGAGTCGCAATTAGAAATAAATATTTTCTTTCTTTTTCTATTTACATTGAAGCTATTAAAAAAAATAACTGGAATAGACTATAAAAAACGATGCAATTTTTTTACAGTTCTTGTCTGTTGGTCGTTTTGTCTGTTTGCCTGTTCGGGATTCACGTAAAAACTACTGGGCCGAGTTCGATACGGTTTTCGCTGATCGACAGCAATTCTTAGACTTAAACTCTGCGCTACTCTTTATCCTAGGAATAGCGCGGGAATTTTTCTGGAAATGAATTAAAACGGCCATATATAAAAAAAATCGAATTCCTGCGTGTTTTTTTTACAGACCGATAGCTAACTTAATATAATAAAATAAAATGTATGACATTTTCTCTCGGGAGTGGTTTGAAGCTCTTTTTAAACGCTGCGATACTGTGTCCCGGGAACCCTGCGGGCGTTTCAAGGGAAGCGTCGACGAAGTCGCGGGCCTTTCCTAGTTGGAAATACAATCATGCAAGTATCGAACAAGCCAAGTGCGTGGCACACCATTGGGTTCCGTGTCCGCCATACTCCTGACGAACAACTTGACGAACCACTCGAGGGAGTACTGGTACATGGGGTCCACGTTGGCCATCCCCGACAGGCAGAAGAAGAGAGTCTGCCCGCGATTCGCCACAGGGACGTAGCCGCCGCGAGCCTCGTCTATCTCCAGCGTGGTGCGCTCAATGTCCTCTACTTTTATCTGCCAATTAAGAAAATACAGACAGAAGTGATAACTTAAAGTAATTTAAGTTGAACTAAGCGCGTGGGTTAGAGTGAGAGAGGAGGAGCCTGCCTACCGCTGCCGTATCCGTGAGAGAAAGGGAAGCCAGACGGACTGGCGCCGTAACGCGTTACGTAACGAAGCGTTTTACACTCCCATAAGGAGTTATCACTTCAATAAACCGATATAAACAAAACAAACGATAACATCCCACAAACTTTCGCCTGCTAGGCTCGGGCCTCCCATCAGAAAGAAAGAAAGAAAGAAAAAGAATTCTTTCTTTTCTATTAATGGGAACATATTTTATTTAGGACAGAAACTAAGTTAATATGCTTGAAATAGAAAAACAATAGAAACAAAACGCCCGACAGAAGTGTCAACTTAAACTAATCTAAGTTGTTTAGAAGAAATTTGTAAAATCAAATTTTTCTTTATTTTAAAAAATTTCATGACTCGTTTGAACAACGATTGAAATATCTTTTAAGATGATAGCATAATTATAAAGATTATTATTTAATACAGTCGTGGTAACGTAATGGCTAGCGCACGCGTCCCAAACTCAAAGGGCGCGGGTTCGATCCTGGCCGGAACGCACGCACCACTTAGTTTTCTTACCTAATGTGCATATTGTTACAATTACCACGTGCTAACAAAGGTGAAAGATGACATCGTGGTGCAACCTGAACATCGAGATAACCGATGTGTCAAACCCGCCTTGGACAAGGGTGGCGGGTATTGTCCGTTACCCCTATAATGGGAGGCTAGAGCCCAGCAGTGGGACATTTATGGGCTGATATTATTATATATTATTATTATTCTTTAATACGATTATTTCTATAGAGTTAATATTATTATATGAATACTAAAACAAATACATACCAATATTTCAGCACTCTTGATTTTGATCGCCTCGAGGGTCAGAATGAGTGGCAGATCGTCAACGGGCGAGCCCTCGCTGTTCGACAGCCCATACAATATATCTGACTGCATCTCTGCAAGTTGCGAGGCCATCTGGGCCCGAGACACGATCAGCTGGCCACGCAGCTCCTCCAGGTCCGGCCTCTCTTGGGCCACCACTATCGAGAGCAACTGTTCTGCTAGGCCACTGTAAAACAGTTTCGCTGTCAGTGGGATAATGCTGGAAAAATCGGTACTAGCAAGGTTCGCATCGGAAAACAGCGAGTTATGTACCGAAGGTGAACACATATCAGAAGTAGAATAAGACGTCACAAGACAACCAACGGCGCATACGCATCGTTCTACGGAACGTCAACTCACACGCAATGTCTTTGTAGCGATAAGATCGCTCCTTGTGCACAGATTAGTTTTAGTCTGCAAGTTCATTATTTGTTGAAGTGAAACTTCTTCAGAATCGTTGTGATTTGAAAGTAGAGTTATATACTGAAGATGAACACATATCAGAAGTAGAATAAGACGTCACAAGACAACCAACGGCGAATACGCATCGTTCTACGGAAAGTCAACTCACACGCAATGTCTTTGTAGCGATAAGATCGCTCCCTGTGCACGGATTAGTTTTAGTCTGCAAGTTCATTATTTGTTGAAGTGAAACTTCTTCAGAAACGTTGTGATTTGAAAGTCGAGTTATATATCGAAGATGAACACATATCAGAAGAAGAATAAGACGTCACAAGACAACCAACGGTGCATGCGCATCGTCCTACGGAACATCAACTCACACGCAATTTCTTTGTAGCGATAAAATCGCCCCTTGTCTAAAGTTAGATTTAGTCTGCAAGTTTATTATTTGTTGAAGTGAAACTTCTTCAGAATCTTTGTGATTTGAAAGTCGAGTTATATACCGAAGATGGACACATCACAAGTAGAATAAGACATCACAAGACAACCAACGGTGCATGCGTATCGTCCTACGGAACATCAACTCACACGCAATTTCTTTGTAGCGATAAAATGGCCCCTTGTCTAAAGTTAGATTTAGTCTGCAAGTTTATTATTTGTTGAAGTGAAATTTCTTTAGAATCTTTGTGATTTGAAAGTCGAGTTATATACCGAAGATGGACACATCACAAGTAGAATAAGACATCACAAGACAACCAACGGTGCATGCGCATCGTCCTACGGAACATCAACTCACACGCAATTTCTTTGTAGCGATAAAATGGCCCCTTGTTTAAAGTTAGATTTAGTCTGCAAGTTTATTATTTGTTGAAGTGAAATTTCTTTAGAATCTTTGTGATTGAAAGTCGAGTTATATACCGAAGATGGACACATCACAAGTAGAATAAGACATCACAAGACAACCAACGGTGCATACGTATCGTCCTACGGAACATCAACTCACACGCAATTTCTTTGTAGCGATAAAATGGCCCCTTGTCTAAAGTTAGATTTAGTCTGCAAGTTTATTATTTGTTGAAGTGAAATTTCTTTAGAATCTTTGTGATTTGAAAGTCGAGTTATATACCGAAGATGGACACATCACAAGTAGAATAAGACATCACAAGACAACCAACGGTGCATGCGCATCGTCCTACGGAACATCAACTCACACGCAATTTCTTTGTAGCGATAAGATCGCCCCTTGTCTAAAGTTAGTTTTAGTCTGCAAGTTTATTATTTGTTGAAGTGAAACTTCTTCAGAACCGTTGTGATTTGAAAGTCGAGTTATATATCGAAGATGAACACATATCAGAAGAAGAATAAGACGTCACAATACAACCAACGACGCACGCGCATCGTCCTACGCAACATCAACTCACAGAGAATCTCTTAGTAGCGATAAGATCGCCCCTTGTCTAAAGTTAGTTTTAGTCTGCAAGTTTATTATTTGTTGAAGTGAAACTTCTTCAGAACCGTTGTGATTTGAAAGTCGAGTTATATATCGAAGATGAACACATATCAGAAGAAGAATAAGACGTCACAATACAACCAACGACGCACGCGCATCGTCCTACGCAACATCAACTCACAGACAATCTCTTAGTAGCGATAAGATCGCCCCTTGTCTAAAGTTAGTTTTAGTCTGCAAGTTTATTATTTGTTGAAGTGAAACTTCTTTAGAATCGTTGTGATTTGAAAGTCGATGAAACGTATAAAAGAGACACTAGAAACACATACAATTCAACCACATTTAATTCGAAATAAAACACATTTCTCTTTATCCGTTAGTACTAATTTTCAATTTAAATGAAACTTAAAAGTTTTCAAATGAGTTTTAGCTCTATCTGTATATACTTAAGGCATATATTCTTTTATACGTAGATAAACATACGTGCGTAAGATTCCATTGCATTTTGAACTTTATCCTAGTGATTTAAAGTGTAATTTAGATTTAATTATTACGATGAAAGTTCAAAATAGTTAAGAATAAAGACGCCTAAAAAGAATTGTCATCCGTGCAAGAACGGAGAAAGAATACAATTTCCTGCGTTGGGGCGGCCTGTCGTAAGAAGCGAAAAAACAACCCACAGCCAGGTGGTAGGGCAATTGCCCGACTGGATCGCTACCACCCTTGGTCTAGAGTATGCCGTCATAAAAGCCTTGAGTTATGTTCTCCCTTAAGAGAGCAGCAGCACATTTATATCACCTTTGGTGTTACAAATGTCTTTAGGCGATGGTAACCGTTTACCATGAGGTAGGCCGTCTGCCTGTGTACTGAAGTCTGCAATTTAAAAAAAAAAGTCAATTGTCGCGGGTAACTGGCTCCGGTCGATCCCGAGTGAAGTTCGTGCATTCTATTATTCTCTATGGACTTAATTTGCCATTATTTATTTTGCAGGTAACACCGAGTAGACCGTCCATGCATAGGATTCTATCGTCGTCACTAGAACTATCAAGATAACCGCCATAATTCGACAAATGTGCAAATGTGGAAGCTCACCTTGGTACCAATGCAAAGTTCACGATTTGCACTTTGACAGAAGTTTCAGGGGTATATTTCGGATTGGGCAACTTGGTTGTTATATACAGACGGAAGCCTGCCATATACGGGATCAAAGAATCGCCCAACTTCAGCACCAGCTGACCGGCTTGACGGAAATATTGGCGCTGGAAATGTATAATCGAAATATCAAAATTGGTGTACAATCAAGAATAGTGTAGTGTTGTATTGTTAGAGTTGCCAGATGTACGGTTTTCGAGAGGACAGTTCAGTTTTCTTTATGTTTGTCCAGTCAAGAAAATCTTGGTAAACTTGACAAAAGATTTTCTGGTTTTAAAGCAAATTCGTTCATTATCTGGCGAACTATGTTCGCATCTCGCTTTAAATCCTATAAAAAGTGAATAGTGCGTTTTGTTTAATATAAATGATAGTTGCACTGAATTCAAAGATGTAAAATATATGAAAACTTAGATTTGGCATTCGATACAAAGTTAGTTTTCAGTATACGATAATGAAAAACATTAAATACTTGTCCAGTTATTTTTCGAACACATTTGGCAACCCCAAGCGGTGTACTTAATATATAATAATATATATAACTAAATATATATACTTAAATTAAATTTTGTTTAGAAAGTACTAAAACAATTCTCACGAGCAAAAGCACATTTTTACTAACAAAATTTGGCAATTAGGCAAATGGCCGAAACTAATGGAAAGTGGTCAAAAATATTTGTTGTTTGTGAGTAGGTACACTATATGTCGCTTACAATGTTCTTTCATAACAGGCTCGTTATACTACACTACAATTTATCAAGAAAATCTATCATGTCTATAGACTGTCTCTTTTCTTTCACCTTCTCCCAATTCTTTGGGGTCGGCGCAATATGTCTTCTCGTTTCATACTCCTCTATTCTGACATAAGGCCTCTGTCACACCGCAAATAATCGCATCGTCCTTCACACAATTCATCCATCTCTTTTTTTGGTCTACCTATATTATATAGAAACTATGGTATCCGTTTTTTGTTTTTAAGAAGCTCATTATAGAGACCATAACAAAATATTACGTTCCACTCCAATCTTTCTTTTTGACATACCTTTAAAACCGGGTCCAAGGCGGGGTCCAACTCTTGGCCAACGTTTTCCAACAGTATCGGTTTCCCGAAACGTAGCGCAGACTCGAAGTTTCTTAACAAATCTCGGTCATTTGGTTTGCAAACCACCAAGCCTTCGATTTTACCCTGGCCAAATGAAAAGTGTTGTTTCAAAAAGTCGGCCAAGTTCACCACCGATATATTGAAGGATTAGCCTGCCTAAAAAAATTTCAGGACTGGCTTTTGGCCTCTAAGCTCTACCGGACCAAGCGGGCTAGCGTTCAAGACATTACACTACAGAGACCTTGATATATTGATGGATGAAAGACTATTTGTGTTAAGCGACATTTTTAGAAATTTCACTTGGTTATCAAACAGTTATAAATATGATATTTTACGTCCTAATATCTCAACATAAGGAAATACAAAGAACCTGGTCTCAAATTGAAATCTCCGATCTATAGACATTCTCTTTTTTCAATTATGGCATTGTTACTGGTACCTTAATACTATTACAGGAAAAGTAATTTTTCAAATTCGTATTGTAAAACATCCGAAAACAATAAAAATCACTATTATATCAGACTTTGAAGTGGACACATGTTATATGATTTTGTGAACGAAGATAGAAGATACACACACGTCTGTGCTTTTGAGAATAAACAAAGATTTATTCTAAAGAACCAGTCTATCAAGCTAAAAGGTCACGGTTACCATGCTCGTCACAGTACGAACATTGTAATATATATGTAGTTGATTAATTTTTTGAGTAATTTGAAACTCCTTACACTTTTTCAAAATGGCGCTTGAAACAAATAGCCTCTCACCTGTCGATATATCTATTCTTGTGTTTGTGTGTGTTGCAATATGACATTGATAAGACTTCATACCATAGCCCTAATCCACTTGTTGGCCTGCGTCTGGGGGTCGATGATAAGTGGCCAACGTCTAGAGTTGGACATCAGCACAGCCGATTCGACTGACAGGGGATCACGGGGCAGACCATACATTTGCCAAGTCCTACAAATATGTCTTATTAATATTACAAACGAAAGCGTTTACGAAGATAGACTTTTTTATAGAACGAGCAAAACTTACATGCGTGTTTGAAGTTCGTACAAGTTCATACGCAGAACCCAGTTATAAAGTTAACAAACGGTTAACGGCGCTCTCCCTCGGCTGTTATCCGGGTTCGCATGCCATCTCTTTCAAACAACACACCGCAAGGTGTAATAAACGTTAACATTTGACTGGAACTGCGCCAACTCAAGGAGTTATTTTCACTCGAAGTGCATTTAAGTTTTGCGCGTACTGTATTTTTAAACAATAAAATACAGAACCGATTTTGTTGACAGCGATATAGGTTTTACAGCAAAATAAGAAGTAGGCTATAGATAACTTTAGGCACTAGGGTTTTTCCCGTGGCTAAAACCCTAGTTCATTTAGAGAGCAATCATTCACACGTGTTAAGTTGCCTAATGAAAATTAAAAAAAACGCGCATAACTAGTATATCAAAATAAGTTTGTCTGTGCACTTTCATAACTCTGTGTATTTCATTATTTAAATTGATTATTTTTTAAATATAAATAACAAATGACCATTACCTGATCTGGACAGCGTCTCCTAAAATCGATAGCGGTGTGGCACCATCAGTGTGCGGTACTGCTACCTCCTGCAAAAGTAAAAAATAATTCACTTACTGCAAAGATTCTACGATTCTTTTTTGTTAAGTATAATTTCGCCCCAAGTGTTCATTATTCAAAAATACTACCATTACAGAAAAAGCCGTAGTAGCTTAGTGACTAGCACAATTGCATGCCAAAAAACTGAAGATTGGATTAGTTGGCGGAATGTGTCCGGCGTGAGGCGCTGCAGCGGCGTCAGACTCAGATTCCAGCCAGTTATAATCTGGATATATGGAATAGTATTCCTCTTCATTTTCTGAACAAACCAGAGTGATGGTTTAGTTATTATTTCTGTATACGTAATGTTGAGAGGGTTGAAGAGTGAAGACGGCCTATTTGGGACGATCGGATGGGCGACATACGGTTGGTCGCCACAAGTACCGGTGGAGGGACAGAGTATAGAGGACAAAAAGGGAACTCGCACAGGACCGAAACAGGTAGCGTGTTCGCGTTTCGGAGGCCAAGAGACATTTTAACACGCTGAGCCAACGCAGTTAGTTGGTTAATATAACTGAAAATAACTGTAAGATTGGACAGAGTGACATCACAAAATGCCAAAGTCCCAGTTATACAATAAAGATTTAAACAATCTTACACGCGTTTCAAATGACTCAGTTCGAACCCTAATCCCGAAACATGCGCTACGTGGCAGTGTAGTAACTGATTGTACATATTTTTACCAAGCAGAATTATACAGGCCATTAATTACTCTAAGAATCCTACTGTTAACACCAAGGGACGAAGCTCATCCATTGGTCCTTCGAGCCGGATTAAATGAAAAATAGAATATGTACAGACCTGCATGTGAGACATCCATTGTAATAGCAGCTCCCTTCTAAACTCGTCAGTGAAGGGGGTTATGTAACCAACCGCGCCTGTCCAAATAACGGATAGACTAGATTTAAACTTATATTTTTACAAACTTTTATCCAAATTGCAACGTTTGTTTGTTAGTATTTTAGATCAAATCTTGAAAACTAAATTAAAACCAGTTTTTTAAACTTACAGCTAAAATTTTGCATGGTTATTCAGTTCTGACAGATGAAAATGAAACAAAAAACATTAAAAATTATATTTTCAATTTTACAGTTGCACGATGATTTTTTACTAAGATTGTAAGGAATTTAATTTTTCTAAACAACCACGAATTCTACGGAGTTTACAAATAGATTCAAATCCTATCGCATAGAAGTATTGCTAGACATTAAAATAAAGAGATAATGAATCTGGATACTTGATGAGTAAAACCACCATATCCTATTGCATACGTTGCAATAAAGTCGAAGACGTCCCATTGGGATGATAGTGAAACACCGAACCTTTATTAAAGGTGGCCACAAACCTATATAAATTGTACTATGTGTACGTATTTTTTTTCCTTCCTATAAAATAATAAAAATAAAGACTAAAAACACAAAGCTACTTACAGGCACTGATTAGGATATCTCCCAGGAGGTTAACGTTAGAAACACCAAGCTCCTTTATAGTTCTGATCCAACGCACGCGTTCGCTCGACAAACCGTTTAATAATCTGGAAATGTCACACAAACACTACAAATCTACACAGATAGATAAAATTGAAGTGTCTTTTAGTGATGTCAAAATAAAA
Organism: Dendrolimus houi; assembly: GCA_039645545.1. Classification (NCBI taxonomy): domain Eukaryota; kingdom Metazoa; phylum Arthropoda; class Insecta; order Lepidoptera; family Lasiocampidae; genus Dendrolimus; species Dendrolimus houi. Next base: position 1,587,846 of record CM077136.1, on the reverse strand, counting down.
ATGCAAAAAAAATCAAGGGGGATAATTCGGACCTAGAAATTCCGAAAATGTAATTCTTAGAATTTTTGTCTGTCTGTTTGGCTATCTGTTTGGATGTTGATATTATAAGGAGTAACTTAAGCTACTCTTTTAGGGTTCCGCGAAAAAAAATAAAAACCATTTGTTCCAGCTAATCTCTGAAACGACTGGACCAATTTTGACGGGACTTTCATTGGCAGATAGCTGATGATATAACGAGTAACTTAGATTACTTAAAATTAGGGTTCCGCGAAAAATCATTCCACGCGGACGAAGACGCGGACACGGCTAGTAAATAAATAAGTATATGTTAGGTGATAGTCACCACCTCTGGTCTAGAGTATACCACGATTTCGTCCGAGCCGGGGGTGAATGCGCGAGCGAACCAACAGCCCGGGCAAGAGACGTTCAACGATCGGACAGAGGTTTTAGTGGGTATCCCTAATTGCGGTGTGGAATGGCACTTCGATTATTACAAACTTCACTTGTTACAATTGGGCCACCTGCATATTTGTAAACAAAGCACATTTGTTAACCGCCGTCGGTGTTTGAGCTAATAACATTGAAGCGCTTTTATGACCATCTTCTTTTGTTTACTTATTTATTGGTTGCTGTGGAGAGTAGCCTATTGTACTCGTTTATGGCCATTCGCAGGCATAATTAGGCAAGGTGTGCGGATTACAATTTCTGGGAAATTGTGTCGACGCTTGCCAGGTAGCCATATTGTATCGGTGCATTATAAAGCGATGGTCCAATGGAGAGATCAGCAGTGAAGCGATAACCACAAGCGTGGCAAGACTTGTGTATTCGATAATCTATATAGCGGCGGACTTTGCGCGTGTTATTGAACCGTGCATTACGTTTGTACTGGTTGTGTTCAGTTATATTTGTACCTGTGTTATACGTATTTGTATAGTTCTAAATAAACTCTATAGTAATTCTAACGGCATTTTAATTCGAGTCCCGCACTCGGTAACAATACGTTGTGAAGTGTCAGTGCCACCCCGATCTGGTGAATCTCACGCATCGGCCGCGACTTTTCCCCCTCCCCTCTGGGAAAAAAATAGAATTAGCCACCGTAACAAACTTGAGTTGCGTTCCGGCATTAGGGGCCAAGTGTCAGTCTCCCTTCTTTAGAGAGCAGCAACGCAATTGTAGCCTATAAATGTCCATAGACGACGTTCACCGGTAACTCAGTTTTACCAGCGACGAGATATTCACCCCCATTTCCTACGCAACGGTTCTCTAGAACATTTATTCGGCGTGCAACAATAATCTGGAGGGAACTTCTCGCCGCGGTTTTCCCTTTGCACTACGACATGGGGGTTCTTTAAGGGCGTTATGAAATTTCTTATAGGTCCGCAACGCGTTGGCGACACCCTGGTGTTGGAAATGTCCATAGGCGACGGTAACAATAAAAAAAAGGTGAGACGCAGTATTAAAAATAATGCAAACACCTATTGGCTCGATCCATCCTCGCCAAGCACTGATTGATGTCTTCTTCCATCTTTCTCTTTTCGTCCTCCTTCTCTTGTAGGTATGCGTTCAGTTTCGCTATGCCTTCGAGTAGCGCTTGCATTTTTGCTTTAGCGTTTGCCAATACCGCTATTAACAGAAAATATTAACAATTGTTAAAGAGGTACATTTCATTTCATTTCATTTCAAAGAGGTACAAAGGTGTTTGGGAATAAACAACCTTTTCATTCATTACAACCTTATCTCATTACTGTATAATATTATTATTTTATCATTATCCATCACTAGCTTCTGCCCGCGACTTCATCCACGTGGAATAGTAAAAAACCAAATTTAAAAAAGTAAATTTAAAAAAACTCCCCGATTTTGAAACATTCTTCATTGGTGCTCCGCTCCTATCGGTCTTAGCGTGATGATATATAGCCTGTAGCACTCCTCGAGAAATGGGCTATCTAACACTGAAAGAATTTAATTAGACCAGTAGTTTCTGAGATTAGCGCGTTGAAGCAAAAAAACAAACTCTTCAGCTTTATATAATAGTATAAGATAAGATATGCACATACACGAACGCACGCACGCACACAAACGAGTTAACATCTATTTTTTTTTAATAATTTAATTTTAGAGATAAGAATTGTTAAGTCAGTCACACACGTCCTTGTACAGGCTAGTCCTAGTGCGGAACCCATGTAAGCATTATTTCTGTGTAATTTTTTGTCAATAAATTGATTTTGATTCATACATGTCACTCGCCTTACCTACGTCTGACATAAAATGTCATAAAACCTAATATAATAATTTCTATGTAAAACCTAAAACACATAAAAGCTGTAAAATCAACAAATATAGAAATAGAAATCAAAATGAAGTTTTTTTCAATATAATTCGAAATAAAAAGGATAAATTGGCTAAGTGCTTGTAAGTCCACGCACTACGAAGGTTTCAGTAGATGTCATAATTCTTAAGAATCTGACTAATGGTACACCCCCCCATTTTGTACAGTCGCGGTATGAAAAGGTTCGCCTGTTTTCAAATTGATTCATTTAACGTTCCGCAAGCAAATGTTACCTTTTCAAGCTAAGTCACAGAACAGACTATTATTCCACAACAAAATAATTATGTTTAAAATAACTTCTTTTGTATACCACTATGTGGTAGAAAGTGCTGTGCATCTACATTTGTATACCTGTATAAACTACATTCTTCCAAATAAAGATATTGATTGAAAAAATATTCAAATTATGTTTAAGTCACCTTCAACGGCGGCCAGCTCCCTGGTGGCCCTCTCGAGCGCCTCCTTCTTGGGGGCCACCGCCTTGTTCACGTGGTAGAACTTGTACATAGCGTGAACCCACATGCACAGCGACATGCAGGCCTTCGACACCTACACAATACAAATAATAGCAGGCCACGAACGTCCCACTGCTGGGCTCATGCATTTTCTTTTAGATGGGCAACAAACATTACACCCACCACGATTGGGATTTGATACATCGTTAAATCGTTGTGCATATTCCATCACGATGTTTTCATTCACCGTCAGTCCATGGTTATTATAGACACTATGCATATTAATGGTCGTCATGTGGTAGTTTAGATCTGTTTTTACTTGAACACTTTAATGGGACCTGAATAAAATACATGTTAACTGCATAATCTGTATTTTAATACTGACTTGAAACGAACAAGGCGACAGTTGTGAAAACAGCTAAGTTAACACCAAACAGGTCGATTCCTATATACTATTATTATTTCACTTGCCTTACGATCGGTTGAATTTTGATATTACTTGTATGGAGCTTATACCAAATTTTAATCGATAGTAAGGTAAATGAACGGTCAGTAAGATATAGGAACCGGCCAGAAGTCAGAAAACTGCCAAAGTATACCATTTTTTTTGTATAGATGACATAGTAATTTTTGTGTAGATGACATAGTCATCTACACAAAGAAATAGGTCTATGTGGTTGAGCGGGCTAAGTCTTAGCCGGCAGAACTCGCTGGAACACAGAGGCTCCGTGTTCGAATCCTGACATAGTAAATTTTATAAACAAACTTTTCGTTCTTTACATGGTCTGGGTGTCTGGGATCGGCCCCAGAGTGGTCCATTGTATATTACCCATAAAACAAGCGTAACTTGCTTAGATTGAGGATATACAATGTGTTTGTCTGCCGATTTTTTTTTATTCAAGCGGCCGCTTACGACTTTATGCGTCTGTCCTAAAACTTTGCTACTTGTACTCAACCATCGGACAACGTTGGCCCGCCTGCAGGTCGCGCATCTGGGAATGACGCGTTTTATTCGCCTCATACCCGCCCACATTTTGATAGATGAGTGTGAGTGTGTAACATGTGAGTGACGAAAGTGTACTTTATGTACAGTCGTAGTATGAAAACGTTCGCCAGTTCGAATTGATTCATTTAACGTTTCGCGAGCACATGTTACCTTTTCAAACTAAGTCACAGAACAGACTACCGCACAACAAAATATTGACAACAAAGTTTAAAATTACTTAGATCAAAGTTGTTTGATTTTCTGTCTTGTTTAAGAAGATTGTTTAAAAATGTAAACCTTTTAATGGTTTTATTATTAATTTTAAGCCTAGTGATTATATCCTCTTTGTTTCTTATTGTTAATCGCAGCATCTGTTATTGTTCAACATTGCTATTTTCTTTTTTCACGTTTCTATATTTTATAAACGTAGCATTTATTAAAATGTTGACACTATTCTTTCTTGTACTCATGCAAGCAAAAATCGACTTTAAGGTGACGAACATTGTCATTCCGCGACTGTACTTACAAAATGTAGAATTGCACAAGAGGTTAAGACACCTCCCAAATAGAAATACGCAAACCTTCTGAATCTTCACGGGCTCATAATCAGGGTTCTGTATGAACCGCTTCAGCTTCTTAATCATGTCCTCGGTGATCGATTCCTTGTCGTACTTCATGAGGGAGTCCAGGAAGGCCGTGGGGTCAGTCAACATCATAGAGCCCGGTTTCCAATAGTTAAGTATCTTCTCACCAAACGACGCGCCCGGTTCCTTCACACAAATTCAAAATCGTAAACTCCATGAAAATGAGCTTATGTCGAAAATAGACGATTCATTTCTGTCCATCAATTTTGATGGCAATCGATAACTTTGAAAAAAACTTCCTTTAAAAAAACCGACTTCAAAAACTAAAAGGTATAAAATAACTTAAGATTTTTGACTAAGAATTTATTTAGTTTATTAAGAGACAAAATAATATAACATTTTCTACATCTTGAAGTCGGTGCTGAGCAAAACCACAAAAATGACAATATTTTGCAACATTTTGTTGTTGTAACAGTGTATATGGTAATTTTTATGGTTTGCTCGGCACCGACTTCAAGATGTAGAAAATTTTATATTATTTTGTCTCTTAATGAACTAAATGAATTCTCAGTCAAAATCTTTGTTAAGTTATTTAATACTTTTTAAAGTCGGTTTTTTTTATTTGTTACTTTTTAGTTTTTAGTGTTTAGCTATCGGTAGACCTACTAAATGTGGCGCGCGCCTTAAAAATATAGGTCCCAAGAAACGGGAACGGGAAATTTTAAACTACTGGTTCAAACAATGTAAAATTTTTAGGGGACCAAATGGTAACTATTCCGCAACAAACTAAAGAAGAATCACGCAAATCGGATCATAAATCTCAGCGTAGTCGGAGCACATACATAAAAAAATATCAATCAAATTGAGAACCTCCAGCTTTTTGAAGTCGGTTAAAAATAAACGAACTTAATTGTTAAAAAGGTTTCGTATGTAAATTTTTTTAATGCTTATTTGTTATTTAATGGTGTTTCTTAGATTATGGAGTATTTTCAAGGACAAGTTTATGTTCAGTGAATCAACATACGCCTTCAACGTCAATGTGGGTATGTGCCGCCGTACACCTCAGCAACTGCATCTCAAGTGGGAGTATTTGAAGAACTCGCGTCAGCGCAGTACTTCGATACGAGAGACCGGATTAAGGTAAAAAGTTAACTATTATTATAGTAACTGATCAAATTATTCATAGATGTTAGTCCAGATAAACATGGTGTTATCTATGTTTCAGACTGGAGGTGGGCCACAAGGACAATTCCTTCCTGATGAAATGGTTGATCGGGTGGCATAGAATAACTAATAGAAGAACATATAACAAAATAAATCAAGAGACATCAGTTAAAAATGTCACTTATCCTTCTATAAGGGCCAAATTTAATATTTTTTCCACAAGCTGCCAGCTACCATCAAAATTGCCGCGCCAAAGCCAAGAGAATTATGTCGTCTCTTTTATTCTAATACAAATTCCATGTAGTTAGAGGGAGAAAGCATCAGTTCAACGTTCATTTCAATTATCTGTATTTGACCACAAAGTGGGACTTCCCAATGAGCCGTGTGTGACAAGTTCGGCGTCAAATTTGTGGTGGTTCCATCTTACAGGTTAAAAAAAACCTCTTTATTAATAACACTGGCCCACAAAAAAATGTGGTATGTACTTTTGACCAGACTCATCTATTCTTATGTATTTCGATGCGCTGAATCCCAATCTGGGATCAGTTTGGTCCATACACCCTCAAATTCTGAATCTTGGGTCCAAATCAGAGGTCAGTTTGGTTCAAACTGACCCCAGATTTTGATTCAGCGCAATAATTCAGACCACTTTTATATTGTGGACTGGTGTAATTAGGACATTTTTTATGCCTCGTTTCTACACAAATTAAAAGACAGAAATGAACAAGTCTATTGATTGAATTATTAATCTTCCTAGGATTATATCGAATCATTACTAGTATATACCTTCACGACACCCATAGGCAACGGTGACCACTTTTCACCAGTCGTTAGCCTATCCTCTGTTCCTTAGCTTTAAATGTGATAAAATCACCATTATCAAAGTGTCGGGCATAATTTACCTTAATAGGTTTAATATCAAAGACGACGCAAAGTGATTCAATGACGAGTACGACGCCACCTGGTGGTTTTTTCATGGCTTTCACTTCAACAATATCGTTCCGGTTGAGTTCTTGCAGAGCTTTCTCAGCCGCTTTCAACGCAGGCAACGCCTCGTCTGTTTGTTCAATAATGTTATCATTTTGTCCAATAGTCGTGTAAAAACTTTATCATCTCGTCCAATCGTTGTACAATAATTGCGTGTAAAAGTCGTATAATAATTTTATGTAAGGTCGTATAATAATTTTACGTAAAGTCGTACAACATTTTTTGTCTAAACGTCGTACAATAACTTTATGTAAGGTCGTATAATAATTTTACGTAAAGTCGTACAACAATTTTGTGTAAACGTCGTACAATAATTTTATGTAAGGTCGTATAATAATTTTACGTAAAGTCGTACAACGATTTTGTGTAAACGTCGTACAATAATTTTATGTAAGGTTGTATAATAATTTTAAACACACACGAATATTTAAGATAATATTTGTGTTTTGTCTCTAATATTTTCATTCATTGAAATTCGTTGAATTGTTTCCGAGTTTAACCGAGACCGGGTTTTTATACTGAAATGACCAAATCATTAATTAATTATTTATTATGCAAGTTAATATGCTTATCGTAACGTTGCACTTACACTATAAGAAAAACATAGACATAGCCAATGGCAGTACTAATGCCAAACTTTGTCACTGTCAAGAGAGTTTTAAAAAAAAGGTTAGCTTTGGCTCTCGCTCGAAATTCAAAAATATCATCTGTTATAATTCTTTTATAAATATTATTCCATGCGATTCGAAACTTCCTTTAACGTTATTAAAATCACTACGTATTCCCGCTGGGGTAAGTTCTTATCCATAGATGTAAAATGTAACCTGTTCTAATACTTAAAACTAAATATAATGAATTGAGCCGATTTAGTTTTCAAAGGAGGACACTGTCAAACCTAATGCCTGTTCTTCGTCATCTAATTCCCGGACCAAGTCAACCCTTACTTTACCTAAAGAAACCTGGCAACATATACCAGACGCGAACAATTACCGATCGAGCTAACATTAGAGCTGTGGAACAACTTGACTCGAAGAGCTTCCAAGGCTTCGACAGGCCAGTGTACCCCTTTGTGCATAGAAGTCCACCGGTTGTCATGGAACAGATTAAATACAATTATATACTATATAATTATCTTCTATAATTCATTGACCCACCTAAACTTATTCTATGGCTAAGGAGGAGGCGCTGACTCCCATGAAATTATGGAAACTAGACAAAAAAAAATTGTTTCACTCACCAAGATCTCTCTGTGCGTCTTCGGCCATAGCCGTTGTTTCGGCGGCCATTTTCTCGGCTATAGCTTGTTCATGCTCCACTTTGATACGAGCCTCTTCGGCTATAGCCTGAAAATTAGCCAATGTTTTAAAACTAACCACTTTTTTATAGTGTGCGCAAGAAGGTTTAGATTCACAATCGGACCCAGTAGTTGTGTTGTAACAAATTTTCAAAATTTTGATGATATTTTTTAACGTGTTCCAACGTGTCCCTGAATGGTTCATATTCACAACTGGAGTCTTTAGGTGGCGCTGAAATCCGATTCCAGGGTTTCAGAGCAGATCCATGTATGCCGGGACCTCTAGTGAGAATATAAATTCAATTCTTGGGACTTCGGAGAGACATCGCGTCCCTCTGCGTATTCTACCGCCTGTATAACGGGGAGTGTTCCGAGGCATTGTTTGATCTGGTGCCAACGCCTCACTTTTACAACCGCACCGCTCGCCAACGACGGGATGTTCACCCCCATTTCTTAGAGCTCCCACGCTAAAGTACGCAACGGTTCTCTAGAACATTAATTCCGCGTACAACGATGATCTGGAGGGAACTTCCCGCCACGGTTTTCCCCTTGCGTTATGATATGGAGTTTTTTAAGAAGGGCATTATGAAATTTCTTAGAGGTCGGCAACGCGTTGGCGACACCCCTGGTGTTGCAAACGTCTATAGGCGACGGTAACCACTTTACATCAGGTGGGCCGTCTGCCTGTTTGCCTACTTCAGGTTATAAAAAAAAATCGTGGGTTCGTGCTTCACGTTGGGCGCCACTATAGTAGTTTAAATATTATAGGCTACCATAAGATACTTTAATTAATGTTAGAGATAAATTTGAATTTATTTAGATTTGGTAGGCAATGATCGTCTTTTTTATGCTCGACTTCAGAGTCTAGAGCATAGACGCAAGGTCGCGGGGCTGACTGTCTTCTATCGGATGCATTTCGGGGAGTGTTCCTTAGAATTGCACGAGCTGATTCGTCCATCCCGATTTTACCATCGGACAACCAGACGCACCGATTTGCGCCACCGTTACATGGTGGAAACACCATCAGTCAGAACCAAGCGTTTCGCTTCATCTTTTCTGGTGTGCACTGCCGAAGAGTGGAATAATTTGCCGGATTCTCTTCTTCCTTTCAAATCACGAGTGAATAGGTATCTTCTAGGTAAGCGTGCTCCATCCTAGAGCGTCACCACTCAACATCACGTGAGACAGTGGTCAAAGGCAAACGTATACTTCCATTAAAAAAAAAAACATAAAACGTCTTATAATATCGCGACATAATCGAAGTCCGTCTTTGATGACGTGAACATTATATCATTTCACTTTGGTGGAGGTTGCTGTTAAAGCGTAAAAAGTCCGTGTTACAATTATTGTAGTATGTAATTATGTATTTGCATCTTCTTCTTCTTTAGCCAATCTCAGTCCACTGCTGGACGTAGGTCTCCCCAAGTACGCGCCACATATCCCGTTCTCCCGTCTTCCTCATCCAGCCCCTGCCGGCGATCTTACGCAGATTGTCAGTCCACCGGGCTGGCGGGCGTCCTACACTACGTTTGCCGAGACGTGGTCTTGAGTTGTGTAATATGTTAATGGTCTAAGTATTTGCATAGGTAGCATGAAAGTAATATATAAAGACTGCAATTTTGTTATACGTGACGACAATAAAGACCTCATTCACATGGGACAATGTAGTTTTAATAGTACTACCACCTAAGACTACGAGCAGCCCCCGAACATACCACATTATGTTTTACCACATCGTCAATTACAAGACGGCCTCTGTGGTTGAGCGGGCTAAGCCGTTGCCGGTCTACCTCACTGCAACGCAGAGGCCCCGGGTTCGATTCCTGGTATAGTAAATTTCGGAAACGTATTTTCTCCGTTATTTAATATGGTCTGGGTGTCTGGGATCGGCCCCAGAGTGGTACGTTGTGTATTACCCATAACACAGCGTAACTTACTTAATTTGGGGATATACATATGAGTGTTTGAAAAAAAAAAATAGTATTAGTTAAAAAGTGTTAAACCAGAAGAATGGTGTAATATAAAAGTAGGCTTGAAGAGACGATTTGTTTGAAAGATTTTATGAAGATTTGCGGTGTAACAGAGTATATATGAGCGGAAATACGAAATGACAAAATAATATGAACCAACCGTATCGATGGCGATTTGTTCAATGACCTTCTTAGTCTCGTCCGCAGCTCTCTCCATGAGCGGCTTCAGTTCGGCCAGTTCGATTTGCAGCTGCTTCACTTCCACCTCAGTTTGGTTAAGCTTATTTAAACCTAAAGTTGGTAAATCCTACAATAAATATTGAAATACACAAGAGGATATTTTTAGAGAAATAGATAAGAGCATATAGAGATCGCGTTATATAGACAATTATTACAAGTATATGGATGTTAAGCAAGTCGCTTCGCTGACAATTTGGAACTTGCCTCTAAATAATTTTTGTATGTAACTTCTGTTCATGTTCTTTAGTATTTAATTTGTTACATAAATTTAGTTATTAAGTCTCTGGAAGAAACTAACACCTAAGATACAGGCTTGGCCTAGTTTAGATGTTAGTATCCAAACAGTCTTAGTTTTAAAGCGAAATTTGTACGTATTGTTACAAGCTACAGGACTCGAATTAAAAATGCCGTTGGAACTACTTTAGAATTTATTAGAACTGTACAAACACGTATAAAACAAATACAAATAAAACTGGATGCAACCAGTTCACACTGCACGATTCAATACAATTCGAACGCGCAAAGTCCGTCGTTTATATCGCTAATCGAGAGTACTAGAGAACGTCTTACTCGTTTCGTACTCGTCGCTTGACTGCCCTTACCCCTCCATTCGGGCATCGTCTTATGCTTACTACACAGTACAAAGGAATTGGAGGCGCACACTGAGATTCTAAGAAATATTAATTTGCACACCTGCGAACGTCCACAAAGTCGAAAACAATAACAATAGGGATTATTTCGCCACTAATGATGGTTATAAAACAAGTAAAAAGACAATAGCATGTTTTTCTTAACTAAAAATTCAAAAGACAAAAGAGTTCCTTAATCCGGGAGGACAATAAGCTGCGCTTACAACAGGCTGTGCGGCTTATCTTTGACGGCATGTAACAGTATTTATTTGGTGACAATAAAAATCTTTTTATCATTTACCTAGGATATGCCCCCGCGACTTCGTCCACGCTTGACTTGAAATTCCCGCGGGATTCCCGGGACACAAAGTACAGCAGCGTTAAAAAGAAGGTATGCTATCGTTTTAGTGAAAACTGTGTCGGAATGAGCTAATTTTTATGCACCCGAATAACTAAGAATCACTCTCGGAAAATTCCCGCGGGATTCCCGGGATAAAAAATATTCCATATTTTATTACATATTTGCTATCAATCAGTCCAGGAATCGTATTGGATTTTGTTTCCCAATTTGGCCATTTTTAATCATTCCCAGAAAAATTCCCACGAAAATCCCGGCATAAAAAGTAGCGCAGATTTTAAGAGTTTGCTGTTGATCAGCGAAAATCGCATCGATATCGGCCCAGTAGTTTTTACGCGAATTTAGTGAACGCGCTCAAAATTTTTAGGGTGTATGGACCAAACTGACCCCAAATTCGGATTCAACGCATCTAAATACACAAGACTAGATAGGTCTGGTCCAAGGTAGGGGAGACTGGGGCTGGTTGTGACAGGGGTAGGTAGTTACAGTGACAATGGTGGCGAAACAGACAACGCTATAATGACGTTATAAAGAGATAAATAGTCCTGCTACCTTCGGCTAGCACCCCGCGCGGGCCAGTTGCGCTAACGTTTTTAGGTGAAGAGCCCTCGCGTGCTGCCATTAAAATCCTAGGATAGTAAAATTTTTGATTTTTAGTAATATTGGTCTATAACCCGTTTTCCATAAAAGCGGAGATGTTTCAGTTGCAATGTTTACGCCTTAATGCTTTCTTTTTGCGATGCATTTACGTTTATACAGTTATATTTATTTACGTTTTTACTACTTAACGTTAAAAGGTCAGTTTTGGTATTGGGGCTAAAAGTGACATTTGCTCGGGGTAGGTTGTGACTTGCCACTACCTGCCCCGTTGTGCTTCTAGCCATCAGATATAATTTGAGCTATATAATTTGTTGTTCTTTTGTAAGATGAGGACGTATAAAAGGAAAACTAAGCGTGGCAAAATATCTAAAGACGTTTACAAACAAGCAGCAGCCATTTTGGAGGAGGATAAAACTAAAAAAGTTCGTGGCATCGCAAAAGACTTTGGATTATGTCATATGTCGCTAACAAGCTATTTAGAGAAACGAAAAAAAGCAAAAGAGAAGAGCATACCTATGGAAACTCTCACAGTCGGGTATTAGAAGAATAGACAGGTTTTTAACGATTAACAAGAGGCTGTCTTAGTGAGTTACTGCTCTTATTATTGGACAATCAATTTTCGCGCTTGGATATTGAAGTCGTTGAAAATCTAAAGAAAATAATGCGGTATTGTTATCTTTCCCACCACACTGCTCACATAAGCTGCAGCCCATGGATGTGGATAACATCCAACAACAACTAAGGAAACAAAAAATCTTGCTGTAAAAAGGAAGGTATTGCATGATACTGACGAAGAAAGTGTAGAAGATGGTTATTTTTGTCTGATATTTGTGAGCTATTTAATCTGAGGAATGGGTAGGAATGGGTTTGCAGAAATTGTTCACATGTAAAATGTGTTAGAGATAACATTGCACACTACGTATGTTTGAATTGTGAGAGTGATTGTTCAGATTACAGTGATTGAACTGATTTCTTTTCCTTTTAGTATCTGATTAATTTTTGATAAGAGAGGCATAATTTATTTTTGTTCATGAGGCTTAACATAGGTTTTGTTGATTCATACTAAATTTTTGCTTAATAAAGAGGTTTAAATAATTTTCTTATACGTTGTAAATAATATATATTTTGTTTTTACGAGGTATAAAACCGAAACAAAACTTTGTAATTTTGTTTAAAATTAGAATATTACCATTTTTGTTTTAATGATGCAAAATACTGCTTTGTATACATAATAATATGTTATTTACATTAAGAAACGAAACTGATTATAATTATTGTTCCTAGTAAAAAGTCTTTTATAACGTTTGGTTTTTGTTGTAACATTTTGCCCCATGTAGTGTAACAACCAGCCCCTACCGTGGGGTTGAAAGTTACACGCCGTTTTTCCCAAAATTTATTCATTTATTTAATTTCTGATAGTCTGGTACATAAACAATATATTAAATTTAAATTCTGAGTAGTTACTTTATTAAACAAACTTATATGTAGATTAAAAAATCAAATGAATAAAAAAATATAACCGTTTGTAATAAAAATGTCACAGCCAGCCCCAGTCTCCCCTATAGACCACTTTTTGTTTTTTTGGGCCAGTGGAATTTACCTGTCTTAAGAGCGTTAGACTCCTTCAATATAGCCATCTGTTTCTTATTGAACATATCAGCATAGGCGCCGAGCATCTCCATGTACGACATGGGGGTAACGTAGTTCAAGCGATTTAATTGCGCGAGGTATTTTGCACTCGCCTCCACGACGCTTTGGTGGGCGAAGCAACACACAGACTGCATAGAAAAAACATTAATATACAATCAGAGGGCCCAAAGAGGTCATTTTGCAGATTCATATGACAAACATGACAGGTATCAACATAAAGTGGAACTTTATACTATGTCTCGCAACTACCAGTATATCTAGACACGTGTCAATTTCACTAAGCGATTCCCCAAAGGCGACCGCTTTAGGCCCTCAGAAGGGTTAAAGTGGCCATTTTCGATATCATTAATTTAGTTTAAATTAATATTAAATTATTCTGTTACAATTATCTTGAATTTATGCCACTCATCTAATGGATTCTTTTAATTCCATTCAGAGGCCAATAGATGGCGTTGTACTGTTTCACTGAAATTCTACAACACGCTGACGTGTTCTAATTTCATCTAAAGGGCACCTCGTTCGGAGTTCACTAGAGCATACTTACCTGGCGTAGGGGACACCGTGATCAAGAAGGCGGTTCCCCCAGGGCGAGGCCCTCCCATTGCACTGCGGTTGGGTTGACCCCTGCGATTATCCCTAATGTGGATAACTCGGACGCGTAATTTTTGGTAGTGGGGACTGCGTACGCGCTGTCCCCTCCATAAATAACCGAAACTGACCAATACATTAAGCTTTGAAAGGCACATTGAATAATTAATATTTGCTTGTATAAGCTGATATTAGATGGATCATTTTGTCTTTCAAATTGAATGAATGACGAATCAACCAAAGTGGTCCATATAACTTGAATCATTCGATGTCATTCTGTCGTTGCCTTTCAAGCAAATTGAATTAATTTGGTTGATCAGTCTAATATCAGCCATAGAACACTGGTTGATTCATCCAAATTGAAAGAAATGAAATGTCGGCTTAACAAATGTTTTTCAATTATTAGCTTATGCCTAAAATTTCTCTAGCAATCATCTGTTGTATATCTATTGTTTAATCTATTATATGTATTGTTTAATATTCTTCGGAATTGTACGTGAAATTTATGTTATAAATATTTGTAAATTTATTTAACTATTTGTCACTATTACCTCAATAATATAATTATTTATTTATTAATACAATGTATATCCGTGACTTCACTCTAGGTTCAAGCGGGAGATCAGCGTTGGTTTAACAAATCGACATTTTTACTGAGCTTGATGCATTTTTTGGACATAAAATTATATGTATATCTTTTCTTGTTAATTTGTGCTTGTTTGTCTCTTTGTATTGTTGCTTTATTAATTTAACTATGTTTGTTTCACTTGTATATGTTCGTCCTAAAAATAAACCCGTTTCTTTCAATATTTAAAACTAATATTAGTAATACATGTTAATACTAATATCGCATTATCACTATATTCGTCCAATAAACTTACAGGTAGCAATATTAAAAATGTATTCTTTCTCGCTTACTCGTATACTGTATGCGTAAGTATGATTGATACAGACATCCACCCCGATCTCGACTTCAGTCCAGTATACTGATAAAGTTAATATAGAATTGAATACATATTAGCATATCAGAAATTCAGTATTTGTTAGATTACTAATACATATATATCACTAATATTTTAACGCAAACTAATAGATTAGTGTCCCCTTATAGGTGACCATGGGTATTAACTCTATATCTGGCTCAAAGACCTGGTTGCCAAGCCCTAAACTCAAAAAAATAAAAAATGCGTTCATTAAAATGTACCTAACCTAACCAAATCATAATTTGCAGTAAACCTGCGAAAAATCGAAATGTGTGTTGGGACCATAGTAGAAGTGAAAATTCAACGGACAAGTGGCAAAACGAATCGCAACAAAATTTTAACTTGAAATTTTACGGGTAGATTGTTAATGTACTCCTCCAATTTGAAAACCTGCCCGTAAAACTTGCAAATTATGATTTGGTTAGGTTAGGTACATTTTAATGAACGCATTTTTATTTACACATATTTTATGAAACAAATTAACTAAATTCGATCCGGAACCAAAAAAACGCATCCATAGTCTACTTTAAAACTATGGCGCCTCTCACCACGTCTAGTCTTATGCCGCTCCTCCACGCGGACGTAACGCTTTTTCGTGACAGAAAAATTCAAAGACCCTCCGTCTATATAGAAGTTTCACTTCAAAAACTAAATATATATTGAGGGTCTGGCCTAAATATACCCAGGTGTTAATACACCTACTGTGTGGGTCCCGGACGGACGAGATGATTCAACATCTGATGCGACGTGACACCTTGAATGCCAAATAAATGAGGCGCACAGGTGCGACCTAGAAATAGCTACAAAAACAAGACTGACAGAGGACACAATAAAAGAACTAATTGCAGAAAAGAAATCCAGGCCGCACTTTGAGCGCTTCTGTTTGGAAATCGCAAAACCAGTGATAAAAAGGAACAGCACCAGGGGGGCGTCGTCTCGCCCTCCTCGGAACTAATAGACACCCGACGCTCGTCGGCTATATATTAATATATTAGAGTGCAAACCTACAGAATTATGTATACATATGTGTGTGTGTGTGTGTATATATATATATTTATTTATTTATTTATATATAATAACAATAAGTATAAGTATAGAATTAATAAATATTAACAAACACAATTTAAGAAAATATGGTCCCTGACTATGTTAGGGGTAAATGGGAGCCAGATAGTCCCATATAAAAAAATACACCTTCTGAATAAATAATCTCTAACCTCAAAAACACCTTTGGAGAGCAATGATAGATTATCCACTCACCACCATAGACTCGATGATATCGTCTGTGGTATTCAATTCAGGCATGTTGTGGAAGAAGTGATTAGCGACGGACTCTAGGGCGGTCTTCGGCCACTCGCTGAACCAATCTATCGTGCAGCAGTTCACCAGGGACGGGAATTGACGGAGTCGAGCGCGAAATATCTTGGCAAGGAAATTATTAGGATCAAGTTAAAATACTTATCATTTTTTATTGTATGAATTCAGCAGACAGGTACAAGACTCACTTGATGGAAAGCGGTTACAGTTGCCTATGGACATTTGTAACAACAAAGGTGCTACCAATGTGCTGCCGCTCTCTGGAGACAGGCTGGAACTTGGCCAGTAATGCTGGAACACAACTCGAGGTTGTTATGACCGCATACTCCAGACCCAGGATGGTAGGCATCAAGACGGACAATACCCTCCCATCTGGCTGTAGGTTATTATGTCACCTCGTACGACAAGCCGCCAGCAGGAAATAATAAGTTGGGGAAAAAGTCTTTTCGCATATAGTATGTATGAACTTGTAATAAGATCTCTTTGGCTATACCATTTGTATCTGCCTGGTTATGGTATCATTTAAAAGTTTTAATTTTAAAGAAGACAATTCCAAATTCAAATTTGGAATTGATGCCATTTTTGAAAAAGTGGAGCAAGATCGGCCTATTAGTAGTTACGATGTAGCAGGAGAACTGGGAATTGACCACAAAACGGTTTTGGCGCATTTGAAAAAAGCTGGGTACACAAAAAAGCTCGATATTTGGGTGCCTCATGAGCTCACTGAAAGAAACCTAATAAACCGTGTACTCATTTGTGATTCTTTATTACGACGTAATGAAACCGAACCATTTTTGAAGAAGCTGATAACTGGTGATGAAAAGTGGATCACGTACGACAAGAACGTGTGAAAAAGATCGTGGTTAAAGGCCGGTCAGGCTACACAGACTGTGGCGAAACCCGGGTTAACTCGCAACAAGGTGATGCTGTGTGTATGGTGGGATTGGAAGGGCATTATTCATTATGAGTTACCGCCAGGCAGGACCATCGATTCTGAACTGTACTGCGAACAACTGATGAGATTAAAGCAAAAAGTTGAGAAAAAGCGGCCGGAATTAATCAACAGAAGGGGTGTGGTTTTTCACCATGATAACGCTAGACCTCACACATCTTTAGCCACTCAGCAAAAATTACGAGTTTGGCTGAGAGGTGTTAATGCGTCCGCCGTATAGTCCTGACCTTGCACCTTCAGATTTTCACCTGTTTCGGTCTCTGCAGAATTCCTTAGGCAGTGTCAGGTTAACATCACGAGAGGACTGACAAAACCACTTGCCGCAGTTTTTTGATCAGAAGCCCCAAATTTTTATAGCAATGGGATCACGTCCCTACCTACAAGATGGCAAAAAGTTATCCAACAAAATGGCACCTACATACTTTAGTCAAATGTAAATAAACTTTATAAAAAAACCTTTTGAATTTATATATAAAATGCGAAGAAACTTTTTCCCCAACCCAATATATTCTTTCTCCGTTGTTGCACGGATAGAAAACTGAGAGAAAGGAAATAGCGTGGTAGAGTTTTACACAACTAATAATTCATCCCCAAGCATATGCCTGCGCAATAGACCAAGTTAATAGCACACGACAAAGTACGAATCGTGGAAGCGGATTTGAGCTAAGAATGCATAGCAAGCATCTGCCAGTTTCGCTTGAGAATAAAATCCAATACAAATTGTCTACATGTCGGAAACCGGTTTGCACTTTTCTGCGTAAACAAAAATTGCCGATCGGAATTATATGTTGTGTAAAGAAGCTGTTACACGAGCAACTATGGAGACGCGATTACATCAAGCAACTTAGGGCGATGGCAATATTTCGCAAGCTGTTGCTGAGCGGCCACACAGTACCATGCAATATGGAGCAACTATAAAATCAGGCTCCCCCCTATGTTCCTCTCGCGGAAACGAGACGCAGTTATACGTACAAACGAGATAGAAAGAAAATCGACTACAATTTCCAAACCGGTTGGATATTCGGCAGCTCATATGGCGACTAGAGTAATGTGCAATATTCCCGAAACAATTGCCGCATTTTACTGCAATTGCTCCACTTAATTGCCCCAGATTAATCCATTACTGTTGCCAAGCAATAATTGCTCAAAAAATTGCCGGTGTGAAAGCACCTTAAGGTCAGGTGACAAGAAGAATGTTAAACTGGAAGATTTACGGGTACAAATATAAAAATAGCCCTAAAAAGAGATGGATAGATTGTGCGAAGAATGACACGATGATTTGTGGTGTGACGGTGGACGTATGCCAGCATAGAGGAGTATGGAAGGAAAAAGCATATTGTGCCGACCTTAAATGATTGGGAAAAGGTGAAAGTGAGGTGAAGGTGACGGTGAAAAGAGAGTGAACTTTGCAAATAAGGGGAGGAATTTTTGCATTTTTTATTGTGAGAGTAATATTTAAATGCTAATATTGTTTTTTAAATAAGCCTCTTGTCATTGAAACGTCATTTGATGAGCATCTGGTTCCTATATCTTACTATTACTACACAGAACTTAATCAAGAATTGCTATATAAATACACTAGGGGAGCGGATAGTCAAATCAACTCACATACTTTTTATAACCTTACAAGAAGTCACAGCTTCATACATTTTGTACGAGCGTAAGAACCTATGACGTCACAAGTATGTACAAGTAAAAAGTGTCAAACAAAGCAACCATTATTGTATAAACAGTAATTAAAATTATTTCTATCACAACATTTTAGAAGTTGGATGATGTGTTGTTATTTTAACGCTTAT
Organism: Dendrolimus houi; assembly: GCA_039645545.1. NCBI lineage: Eukaryota > Metazoa > Arthropoda > Insecta > Lepidoptera > Lasiocampidae > Dendrolimus > Dendrolimus houi. The sequence continues at coordinate 1,568,962 of CM077136.1, read as the reverse complement.
TCTTTTTATGTAAACGTCAGAATTTATTTTAGCATGTGTCCGTATATCTATTACCGAAATAGTCTCTAACCTCGCCAATAGGGCTCATAACAATCACAACATGGAGGTTACTCCTGACTCGTCTCTGGTAACAGGCAAACAAGTTGGTCTTGGTAGCCGTCAAGTTCATCTCCATAACGGCGTGACGGACAGACATGTAAATCTTGTCGAGATCCTCCGCTTCGTATATATTGGGCACGTCGCCTGAGCTCAGGATGTTGTTCAGGTCTTCGAGGAACGACTCCATTTTTATCTGAAACCCGTTCGTAATAAAACATTTCGACGTGGTAGAGCCATGGTGGGATCATTATTTTGATTACATCTCTTAGAGCAGTTCAGAATATAGAAAAGAAACAACCTTGATTTCATAATGTTTCAAAGGATGAGTGGGTTTCGTTGTCCCACTGCCCTCTTTATAAATGGAATTTTCCCTATCTCAATCCCCTAAAAACGCGCACCGTTTAAGAGTGGAACTCATTGTCGGGGTCTGTCTTTCCCCATGCCTAGAACCTGAGTGTCTTCAAGTCCTGTTTGAATAAGTACTTCTTTCTAGGTAAGCGTGCTCCATCTTAGACCAATCTGCGCTCCATATCGGGCGAGATAATGGTCAAACGCTAACCTATATTACTGCTAACCCTGGAAGCAGGAGTGGGGCGTGCGGCGCGGGGACATGGTTAGTGGGGGAAGGCGCCAGGTCTCTAACTATTTTCTTATAAAAAGGAAAATGGTTCGAGACGACTGTCTACGCTGTTTTTTCGGCGTAAGCCATATCACACGCCGCGCATGCGCCTTCCCCCGCTAGCCATCTCCTGCTTCCAGGGTTAATAATCACAATTTTAAAAAGCTTTTGTTTCACAGTTTACGTGGTCGGAGGCAAGTGAAAACCCGTATCAGTGCAAAATACGTCAATAAAATTTAAACAAATTAAAACGGCCATTTATAAGATGCCTAAAAAAATATTATAATGGTGTAAATTAAAGCCACACGGGAACGAAGTTATGCTCACGGATTTTTTTTAATTTATTAATATGAAATGTCAAAGTCCTTCGCGCCATCTCAAAATGTCAGTGTCAATGTCAACGATCATATTATATCAATTTTTATGTCTTTAGAGACCACGGGCCATAAAAATGGCCCGGACTTTTGGTGGGATTACGTGGGGGCCATGGGAAGGCCAACATGTAAAGGCATCTAAATTTGGCGTGACACTGACCGGCGATTGTCCCTGTCTACGCCATATAAAAATGCACCCAAGGACAAGCCCCGGTTAGTGTAGGACTATTGTAGGAAATGAGAACAAAAGGCACCGGGCTATTGAGATGAACTGCTAATGCAATTGGGGATCTGGGACTATGGGGAATATGGCGTCTGTCCGTCGCAATGTTCGGTGAAAATGGGCAGACTTTGACTCGCCACTCCCTGCAGGGGCCCCCAAAATTGCCGTACAAGATTAACGAGGAGCAACATGGGTTGTTATGTCAATTATTATTGATAGGGTAAAATATTCGGATTTGCGCCACTAGATGGCAAAGCATGTTGAAAAAATCGTTTAAATGAATGGATAATGTCATTTGTCCGATATTTTTATTAAAGTAAGTCAATTTTAAGTTAGGATTCTACACTAAAGAATATTTGTCTATGATAGGAGAGTATAGGTTTTACAACAGAGCTGAACAGTTTATGGCCCTACCTGAGCGTCAGAGAATAAGAAGACAATCCCCCTGTTCTCAGCGCCTGCTTTCATCATAGTCTGTTTGAGATCGTCCCGCCATTCGGTCTGTCCGTAGGCTTTGGTGATTTCAATCTGAATACACGTCAGCTCCGCCATATTGGCCGCGAGACGGGACAGAGACTGCCGTCCTGCCAAAAATGTAACGTTAAAGTCGCGTTGACACGATCAGAGTGACTTCAGACAGGGTGCAGTCTGATAGCTACTCGCATACCACACACATCGTAGCAACTGACTCAATGAACACGGACCATGTTCAATATACTATGTGAAATGTTGTGAATTTATTAGGATTAACTTCGATTTGGAAATACAGGATGTTTCAGCAAAGGGAACACCTACTTAAATGGGTAAAAGAGCATAACACTAGCGTACAGTCACAAAAACGAAAAAATCTTAAAATTTCGTTTTAGAGTTATGACCGTTTAATCACATCACACACACAATCACAATCCTTTAAGAGAGCAGCAGCGCATTTGTAGCACCTTTGGTGTTGCAAATGTCCATAGGCGACGGTAACCACTTTCCATCAAGTGGGCCGTCTGCCTGTCTGCTGAACTCCTGCAATAAAAAAAAAAACATAAAACCAGGTGGAACATGTACAGTAAAAGATTTTAAATCGAACATATTTTTTTTCTTTTCAAATTTATACATCCGGTATTGAAAAAACGCATGAAAACTAATTTCAGCAGCGACGTAATTTTGATAGGATCCCCCTTAACAATGTTTACAAATCGTTGAGGTCACGAACTGTCAGCTGAACTTCATAAAAAAAACGCCGACTATCGGTAAGCCGGATGCGCGGTTGCTTTGTCGGCGTGTCTGTGTTTGGAGGCATTATTAAAGGGCAACGAACTTACCATCATTCTTAGTGTACAATGTTAAGGAGAAGCACAACCAAAATATATTTTCTTCTTCCTGTATCTTTGTTATTATTAAATAATAAAATTATAATGCATATTAATTAAGATATATTCTCGTTATGCTATAACGGTTTCAAGCAGATGTCCCGTTTGCTGAAACATGCTGTATAATGAAATAATGAGCACGATTTTAATTTGTACTTAGTATATTCAATGACAATGACAATTAAGCAACAGAGTGAACAACGGGTACAGACAAACAAATTTAATAATCTGTATTAAAATGTTTAAAAAGTAAAGAAAATTAGGATTATTGTCTAACCAGATCCCCCCATTCCGAGTAAAAGTGCGTTGGCCATTGGTTGGCGCATTATCCTCGCGACCCGACACAAGTGGGCCACCGCATCGTCGAACAGCACCAGGTCTAGGGGCGCAGTTGTCGACAGATTGTACTCCACCAGGTAGTGTGCTAATACTTCGTCCAACTGGCACAAACCATAGAGTTTTATCACTCAATCATTCACATAGTTATCACTCATTCGTTCTATAATGACTGATTAATAGAGATTGTACATTCTTGCATTGCATTGCAAACTGCGCTTATGTTAAAGAATTAAAGAATTTATTCGAAACCATTAACATAGTGTACAGAAACAATTTGGCGTCGCAAACAACTGCTGTAGTATAATATTGTGTTGCAGTTGTTAGCGCCCACTTCCAGATAATTCATTTGTTATAAATTATAAAATAAAATTTGAAGTTTATACATTTGGAAATTCTTCCTGTTAATATTTTAAATGTATACATGTGTGAATGGCTGTGTATATGTATGTATGTGTATATGTATGTGGTGTGTATGTGTGTACAAGTGAACGAGTATGTGTGTCTTAGTAAACTAGTGTAGTCAGTTTAGTAAATTCTCGGTGTCCTTCTATTAACCAGTTGAATAACTTTAATTTCAATTCGCGATGAGTAAGAGAGTATATATGTTATGTTACGGTTAACCTGTTTACATACATTAGACAACTATAAAACCATAAAACAATCTTTAAACGAATCTATCTTTCTCCGGAATAAAACTCTCTTAATTCAATTCATTAAATCAATGCTTAATGTACAAAATTTTCAGAACGCAAATATTTTTGTTATTTTTTTATCAATGACGTAGATTACATAGAATAATTACCATATTTGTCGTTCAAGAGTTCAGTTGTGTATCTTCAAAGTCCAACGATATTAAAATGTAACCACTTTGAAGCTATAGTGAGCCCAACAGAATCATTAAGATTGGTTCATAAACGAAGTTATGCGAGTTAAAGAAAAAATGATTATTATAAGCTTTTTACGTACTCCTTGGACTCGGTTTCTATTTTACTAAAGAATATTTATTCAAAGTCAATAAAAAAAATCTATACTTATATGTAAGTGGCGGTAGCGTAATGGCTAGCGCACGCGTTTCGAGCTCAACGCATGCAACATAAATGATGCAGTTTTCTGACTTCATGTGCATATTGTTACAATCACCACGTGCTAACAACGGTGAAGGAAAACATCGTGATGCAACATGCACATCGAGATAACCGATGTGTCAAACGTGCCAAGCCGCCTTGGACAAGCGTAGCGGGTGGGTATACTGTCCGTTCCCCCTGTAATAGGAGGCGCGAGTCCAGCAGTGCGAGATCTATTTATTACACTTTTTTGTTCACCAAATCAAAAATTACAAAAAATGCACAAGACAATAGTTACTTGGTAAAACAAAAGGCGGCCTTATCGCTAAAAGCGATCTCTTCCAGGCAACCTGATTCAAATTAAATTCTTAAATTATCTATAATTATTATGCAACACAGAAAAATGAAAAAAAAAAAGACATAGATACATGGACAGCAGATTACAGTCTATTGTAAACTAGCACATACATCATTGCGTAAGACTTACATAACGATTCCTAAGTGAATTTTTGAATATGCCAAAAGATTTAGCTTTTCTGACGTCAGTGGGCAAAGAGTTCCAAAGTAAGACAGCCTACACGGCGAAGGAGTTGGAATAAAATGTTGAAGAGTGTGCAGGTGCCATTAATAGGAGATTATTAGTGGAGCGCAAATTGAGTGTATGTGACGTATGAAGGAAGTTGAAACATTCCTTAAGATTTTATTATTATTATTATTATATCTCTATCTAAAAGTAATCTTTGACATACCTCTTCCTGATCAATAATCTCGACATACTTCCTGTCGTCGGCGCCGATGTCCATGAAGTCACCGAACAGCATCAACCGTCCACCGATGACGTCACTCGACTTCTTACCGAATTCAGTGCGTATTTTCTTATTTAATAAACTGTAACATACTACAGTGCTGTAGTGGCTTTAAGCATTCGCCACCTGCACCATTGTTGGCCCCCTCACGATCTTTTCGAAATATAATAATAGTGTAAAAAAAATAGCGACACAGATTATGTTTTCGGGTAAAGTCAATAAATTTCGGCAAATTGTTCGAAAGTCATTTCTATTACATCATCAACAAATCAAATCAAAAATCATTTATTGAGTAAAACATAATTCACAATTTTTGAAACTCATTGGTCCCCAAACTAGGTCGTCCTGTATCTCGGGACCCCCTTCCTGATTGGTACAATTCTGATTATGACATTATTTATTACAGATATATTCATTTAAAAGAAATATGTATGAGTGCGTGCATGCGTGTGTGTGCGTGTGTGTGTGTGTGTATGCGTGTTATGTGTGACTTCTGATATTGTGAATTTGTATGTATAAAAAAGATAACAATGTCAATGAGATAAATAAGATTTCGGGATGTACATAATTATGTTATATATTTATTTTTAACAATTGTTCTGTTCTATCATAGTCCAGAATTAAAAGCCAAGTATTTAATTTTAACTTACACTCTTGGTATGTAAAACCATAAATTCGTAAAATTATGTTAACTTTGTTATATAAAAATATACCTAAGTAGCATACCTGGTGCTGTAAGTAAGCTGTATGCGAGAGAAAATATTGGTGCAGACTATGCATTTTCTCCTTTTTGTTACTGGTACGTTATGGGGTATCATTATATGTAATATGTTAACATTAACAACAATAAATTATATTATTATACACTCGCACCCACACACATACACACACGTAAACAATATATTACAACCATAATAACCATCAGCATGTTATAACGGTTCGCTTTCTGTTCATGCAGTCAAACTATGGAACACCCTGCCAATCATATGATCACAGATACACCGTCGGAAACCATCTTTAGTTAGAAGAAGAGTTAAAGAACACTATCACTCCTAATTAACTGCTATATATGTATATGTATTTTATCTATACTAATATATACAGCTGAAGAGTTTGTTTGCTTGAACGCGCTAATCACAGGAACTACTGGTTTGATTTGAAAAATTCTTTCAGTGTTAGATAGCCCATTTATTGAGGATGGTTAGAGGCTATATATCATCACGCCAAGGCCATTAAGAGCGGAGCACTAATGAAGAATGCTTCAAAATCGGGGGTTCTATTTCCTTTTGAGAGTTTCCGCTGCGTGCGCTGCGTAAACGGTTAAAGTTTCGCAAAAATCATGTGCGACAGAATTGTTCCCTTTTAAAAGTTCTAAAAAAAAGTCCGCCACAGCATGTCTGTCTTTTAAGGTTGGCTTACTATAACCATTTTTATGCTAACCAAATTGGTTCTAAAATAATGCATTATTTGCGAAAGTGTTTTTATAAACATGATATTAATCTTCTAACCAAAATAAATACGTTATTCATCACAAGTATTTAATTTAAAACAAAATTGCCATTTGCATCGTTCGATTACAATGAATATATTAGGAGATATCGCAGTTTTAAGATAACACCGCAGCAAAATAATGATCAAGAACTGCGCGCGCATTTATGATGTGCAAGGCCGGCGGGCAGTCATGAGGGGGAAGGGCGGTGGGACACCTTCTACATAAACAAAGTCGCGGGCAGAAGCTAGTATATGTAAGTTTATGTATGTATATCATAATAAAATATAAATAAGAAATTTAGTAGTAGTGTAGATGTTGGCCGATTCTTTATAATGTAAAATTTATTTGGCAACGAAAACTGTGACACGAGAATTTTATATTATATGTATATATCTGTAGTAGTAGTTTATAATGTAAAATTTATTTCCAATAAGTACTTTTATGTAATAATTTTAATGTACACAACCCTGCCTGCCTCTTGTTTTCCCACTCTCGCTAGACCCATAGGTTTGCTGCAAGAAAACTCTTTTTAGGGTTAAGCTCGCCTTTGTAAATTTTATTTACATACGCCACTATTTTGTTGTTTTATATATAAATATTTTGTGTACAATAAAGAATAAAGAACGAATAATTAGACTTGAAAAAAAAATGGTTTTCCAGCATGATGTGGCAACTTGTAATTAAATTAAATCCACACTTAGATTAAGAAAGCATAGTGTAATATAAACACATGTATGTATTAATGTAAAACTTGTTGGATGGACTTGTTGTTATTAAGAATAACTTAATAAATTTAAAAAAAATACTTCGATAATGTACATTTTTTATTGTAGTCATTGTAAGGCTATACAATGTTATTATTATCAACGTAAGGCTACAAAAAATAAGATTTATTAATGTTTTGTGTGAGCACTAAGCTTTCGTAATTTTACTGGCAACATTACTGGCCACCTCTCCTTGGTTTTGCCGTTAGATTGTAAAGTTGTATGCCTTTACTAAACCCAACACCTTTAGAAATATAATGAACAAAGAATTTTTCAAAGAAAACTAGTTTTCCCAAACTGCTCAATATTTATTCAATTTCAAATTCTCTTTTCAATCTTTTAATTTCACTTTTCAATTTTATAATTTTTCAATCTCCATCATCAACCACACACACACACATATACGCACGCACGCACGCACGTACACACACACACACACACACACACACATATCTTCATCAATTAACCTGAGCAAATCTATATGCTAAGGCTTGTATTTAGCAATACTTTTATTTATGTTGTCAATTTATATCGTTATTTGTCTGTAAGCCTTACTAAATATAATAAATTTAGCTTGTAAAGTTGCGTGTATGGTTTTCTTCAAATTAAACACTTAAATATGTCGAGTAAAAATTAAGTTTGATTTAAAAGGGGAGTGCCAACGATGGTATAATAGTTTAACCCGCCGTTACTTGAAAAATCGCAAATTCTCTAGGATACTGTAACGAACATAATTTTTGAACGTTACAAAAAAAAACTAAGTACATGATAAAATATTGTGGCAACCGAGGGTAGAACTTTCTGGCAGCGTAAGCCGGTCTCAAGACTTAGAAAAAGGTAGAAGATTCTGGAAGGAAAAGACAGAGATAGATAGATGTTTAGAAAGGGACAGATAGTAACTAAAAGAATAACGAAATTATGGGTTCCAGAAAATTCTTCCGGGTATTTAAGCAGCGTAAGGCGTGGCTACCGGGCAGGTTTAGGGTTGAGTTCAGTTCAAGACAGTGAAGCGACAAATGCGATACGAAAGAGTTGGAAGAGAAGTTTAATAGAGGACAGAGACACAGAAAGGAAAATACAACACACATGGCACTAGTAAGGACAATATATATAGTTATAGACATCTACCAGGCAGGTTTAGGGTTGAGTTCAGTTCAAGACAGTGAAGCGACAAATGCGATACGAAAGAGTTGGAAGAGAAGTTTAATAGAGGACAGAGACACAGAAAGGAAAATACAACACACATGGCACTAGTAAGGACAATATATATAGTTATAGACATCCACCAGACAGGTTTAGGGTTGAGTTCAGTTCAAGACAACGAAGCGACAAGTGCGATACAAAAGAGTTGGAAGAGAAGTTTAATACACGACAGAGACACAGAAAGGAAAATACAACACACATGGCACTAGTAAGGACAATATATATAGTTATAGACATAAGGCACACACTGCACATGCACTTCCTCACAACACCAGCATGTAACAGACACTCTACATTAGTATAAGTTTAGTATTAAAATTAGAATAAATTAAGATAATGGTTTACTAGGAAGGTACAACAACACAACACAAATGTCACTGAATAAATGTCACACACAAAAACAAATATTACCAAGAAGCGTGTATAAATACTTAAAACTTTCTTCAAAATTAAGTTGTAAAAAATGGTTCGGAATTAGAGTCCGTAGAACTGTTAAACAAAAAATAAAAAATTAATAATAAATAAAAAAATAGAGGACAGTGGCGAGTTTAGTTGTGAATTTAGTGAAAAGTTTAGTGGACAGTTCAGTGAAGGAGGAGTAAGTGAAGCTCCAGAAGCGAGCTACACGCAGTAAATTCGGAGGTAAACACCGCAGCAGCAGGAGGTGGTCTACGCCATATCGGCGACGGTATTGTGAGTGAGACATCTTATCGTCGGAACAGTGCGTCGTTAGTGGTGCCTGCAGGGGCGACAATGCGGAGAGGGATCACGCACGGATGTGTAAGTTAATAAAAGCGTTTAGTTAAAAACTGGTGTTTCCTTCCAGTCCTAAGTGCGCACGCACGTAACAGTATGCTCTAAAGTTTGACCAATCTCAGCATATTCTTTTGCATGCTACTATAATCTGGCTGTTTTTAGACTTAAGACTTTGTTTGTAGGAAGTAATCTCTTGAACTACAGAACCGATTTTGAAAATTCTTTCACCAATAGAAAGCTACATTATATCTGAGTGACATAAGCTATATTTGATTGTGATTAACAATTTTTTTGACGCCCAGCGAAGTGAACACATGTCAGCTAGTATCTAGTAAGTCAGTAAGTATACATACTTGACAAACCACTGTCTGTCTTCGGCATTAACAAGCCGATCTTGGTAAACGCGCTGGTGTTCGTGGTACCAGAGCCTTATCACATCATCTTCATCCTGGTATCACAAAGCATCTTACTCAAAGTAAGCAAACAAGCAGACGTTCCACCTGGTGGAAAGCAGTCACTGCAACCTAGGGCCGTATGCAACGCTAAGCACGTACCCAAATTTACATTACTAACGTCACTTTACATTAATCTATAATATTATAACATTCTAAACATGCCGTGTCAGTACAATGGAGCTATTAAAAAAAAAACAACCGGCATAGACTATATACAAGATAGAGAACACGATGAATTTTTTTTAGATTTCTGTCTGTTTGTCTGTTTGTTTGGGATTCACGTAAAAACTAATGGGCCGATTTCGATGCGGTTTTCAGTGATCGACAGTAAATTTATAAACTTAAAATCTGCGCTACATTTTATCCTGACAGTCCCGCGGGAATTTTCCTCTGAACAAAAATTACCAGATTACAAAAAATTGAATAACAGTATGATTTTTTCACTGATCGATAGTAAATTTTATGTAACAAAACTTATCCCAAGAATCTCACGGGAATTTCAAGTCAAGCGTGGACAAAGCCGCAGGCATATCCTAGTTATCAAATATAAAAACAAAATCGGTTTGATCCATACACAGTTAAGAATTTTTTAATGGCGACCAACGTAATTTTAGTCAAATTGCGTTAGTCAGAAAACGTAAAAAGGCCACCTGGATCTGTTTTCGAAAAATTTCCAAAATAATTAGAGAAAAAGAACACGGCTCCATAAAAACAAAAATTACACTGTCCAATTTGTTTTTGCTACGTGTGAAGGCACCATTATATTGACAATTCATCCAAACAGTGCAAAATTAAATAAAACTTTAGACACTGACTGACCTTGATGGCCTTCGGGTCCATCATCAGCATCCCCTGGAACACTTTACTCAGGTCTCTAAGATTGAACGTGTAATGGGACTTAGTGGGCGTCGGCAGCAGCTCCTCGATCAGCGAGCTGAATACCTCAATGGAGGCCTTCAAGAAGGGTCCTTCGCGAACGGTCACGTTGTTGAAGCAACGAGTCCACGATTGCAATATCACGAGGAATATACCGTACTGCAAGAAAACGAACTTATAATTATATTTTTAATTTTTTACTTAATAAACCGTTCAGTTACGTTCCGTTTTCACACATACAACATAGGATACTTTTTATACCGAAAAAGGGGATAGTTTCCGGGATAAAAATATGGGTCTTTCTGTTTGTTATGCTTTTACGGAAAAACTATTGGACAGATTTGGCTGAAATTCGGTATATATGTAATTTTAATACCGTAGGTGGCCAACGGATACTTGTTATCTCGGATAATAGGATAGATTTTGGGATAGATTTATGTAAAGGTTACCCCAGAAACTAGGATAGGTTTTGTCTATTTCTTCCACTGGGTCGACTGGGTCCACTGGGTCCGTGTTATCTATTTTGTAATTTTTGACAAGTTTTGTCATTTATGTACTTTACAGATAGACGGGGGATGATATAGTTTGCGATATAAAATTAAGTGAACCTTCCGGGGGCAAATATAGAAAAAATGATACAATTTAACCTGTACCGCTTGCTCTTTAAACAAGAGATACGCACTAGAGGCTGACCCAGCTGCGGGGTAAACTCTAGTATATAATATATTAAAGGTGTAAAGCCATGTCGCTGTATTAGTACTTTTAATATTGAACAACCATTAACTAGCTGGCTAATAACACTACTTTTCAATCGTCTAACAATGCTTTTTATGAATCATATAAGGTTACCATATTTAAATTCTACAAAGAAAAACCAGTACATCAATGGAAAAAGCATAAAGCAAACAAGAGTAGAGTACTTGACGAGGCTTATGAAACCGTTATCTGTCTTTGTATGTCACAGACATTTTAATCGACAATCAATAAATGATTAAAATTTACTAGTAATACATTTTAATCTATTTAGCGATGAGCAGTGTACGTGTGAGTCAATACATTTATCCAGTACAAAATAGATTTGTACTGATACGGCTCAAAATTTAATTTTGTACTACTTCAAAAGTTTTGTCCCGCTACTACTCACGCGTCAAATGTAAGAGGAAGGAGGGAACGAGGACAATAGTACAATAACGCCTCTACGGATATTCACATGACAAAGAGGGACAACATGACATGTACGACTGCTAGTACAATAAGGTGGCCGAGACCGAACATTTACGGACTAGTTTCTAACGGGACAAATGAGGGAATGCCGCTCACCGCCTCATCGGCCTCATCGCTTCAAGTGTACTGTCGCGGTACAAGCCGTACAAACGTCCTCGCCTCATTTGAAGTGGTACAATGTACTGGTTCAGTACAAAATGTCATATTACTCTTACAAACTCATTTTAAAATCATGTACTGCCCAACACTAGCGTAAATGATAATGATTATATTATATAAAATAATGACATGGAAATTTTCAAATTTCAATCTAAAGCGTTAAGAAAACAGCGTTGTGTCGGATATAATTCCGGCACAGCAATATGCTGAGCGCAAACCTTGTTTGCTGAAAATGCAGCGTACAAATTCTCAGAATATGCTCTGTGTATAATAATGTATAAAGAATGTAATTACATCACTATTTCTTCAAATAAAGTCTTTCTTTCCTCCAAAGTTAATACTTTAACATGTTTTTAATAATTTTGAAATTTCTTTTTTATTTATTTGACATGTATACTTACTAAAATTAATTTGTAAACATTAGTGTAGGGTTATAGCGTCAAGCCATTAAGTTTATGTAAGCATTTGCACGTCATGTAAATGACAAAACATACTGGAAACTTTATATTATGTAATAACTATTCATGTACAGGCCGGCCAAATATAGAAGAAAATATTAGGGACTTTTGCAAATTTCCCCAAACTCTAGCAACACCGATATTATGTCGTCAAGAGTAATTTTGATACTTATTAGTAATTTTTAGTATCACATCAAACACCATGAAAGTATCAAGTTGTTTCATTTACGACATATGCGTTTTGTCAACATAACCCATAATGTTTACTTTAATAATAATGACCCGCAGGGGGGCTTTATGGCGAAGCCTTAGGTGAGTGGCTTACACCTCGGACCTGACTCCAGGGGCCAAAGCAAGGCCCCCGCCTGCGTGCTTGCCTTTGTCAGCCAGCATAGAGAGAAGATCGCTAGAGCTAAGACTCAAGCTCCAGGGATGGAAGTAATAAGTGCCACAACGTCGGAAGAACCTGCGGTAAAACTGCAGCACACCTCTCTACACCCCCTAAGCCGCTCACAGCCATGTTGCCCTATCTTCTATGGTATTTTTGGGGCCCATGCAGGGAGTGGCGTGTCACCGTCTCCGAATATTCCCAGACACCTAGTACCACTAGCAGTTGACCCCGATAGCTCGATACTTTTTGTTCTCATTTCCCACAATAGTCCTACACTAGCCACTATATTAAATTTGTCAAATGGCCTCTATGTGTTGGCCTTCCTATGGCCCCACGCTCTATAAAGCCAACCAGCCCAGCAAAGCCGTCCAAAAGTCCGGACCATTTTTATGGCCCCTGGTCTCTAGACACATACAAATGACTATAATTATGTATACAAGACCTTTAACATCTTGTAATAATTAATGAAGCAATTCGATTAAAAACTGGTAAATGAACATTACAAAGCTGTTTTTTGGTAAATATCCTCAAGTAATGACGAAGATTTTCGCTTTTTCTGCTACACATCCTTGAAAACTTTAAAAATCACCGCGCTCGTGGGAAACTCAGTATTGTTATAACCGTATGTAGTTATTTTTTAAAATAAAATAAAATTTAAAAAATATGGATAAATTAACTTTGATTACAATTCACTGACATTGACTACAGATAAGATAGAATATTGCCAGAAGGCAAAAAAATTCACGTTCTAGACTTTATGGCCAGATTGTATACTTATATGCTACAATCAAAACGCCTCATCGACTTTATTAAAATAATTAAACAATACTTGTATTTAATGTTATTAATTCTAAATTAAGGGGCTGCCTAAGTGAAGCACGCCGTCTTGCTCACGCGTTGAATTTTATATTGTTATATACGCATTAGTTTTTGAAGATTAAAATTGACACACTTTGCGAACGACAAATCTATCTCTATTCTACGAATCTTATTAACAAAACATTGGCCGAATTTGCGCCAGAGCGTTGAAACCAAATCGCCAAAATTAGAAGAAATAGAATAATTATTTAAATAGACGTTTTGTGCAATTTTCATGTAAAATTAGTGGTATAATTTATTTATTTGCGCCAGATGATTATTATGTTTTTTTTTTTTTTTTTGGTGGCAACTTGATTATTTTGTATTAACAATACAAGACAAACAATATATCTTAACACATATTAATGTTGTTAGTTTTTATCATTAAAAATGTCGCGAATTTATAGTTATTTACCTTAATCATTTGTAAAACATTACATTACAAATGACTCTTGTACCGTTCGCAAAAAATAATACTATATGCACCTTACTAGCGTACTCCATTTCAGTGAAAGATATGTAGTGGAAGTGTCTCATGAGGCGCATGGTGACGGGGTTCCTGCCTCCCCCAGGGGGGCCCATGGCTGCCACTATGCCCACGTCCACCAACAGCCTAAACTCCCCAATATTGGTGCGGTCGTACCAACCTTGCAGAACAAAATATACAAGAATATAAATAAATACACTCTCTATATCCCCAAGCTAAGCAAGTTACGCCTGTTATAGGTAAAACACAATTGACCACTCTGGGGCCGATCCCAGACACCCGGACCATAGCAAATGATAGAAAGTTACTTTAGGAAATTGAGCATGCCCGTAATCGAACCCGGAGCCTATGCGCATAGGCTTAGCTCCCTCAACCACAGAGGGCGTTAATATATGTAGTAATCATAAACAAATTATAATTATACACACACCCGCGTTAAACGGGCGTTTGTTATGATATGGCGGCATACTCTGAACCATGGGTCTAGAGTATGCCGCCATAACAACCTTGAGTTGTATTCCAGCATCAGTGGCCAGGTTCCAGTCTCCCTCAAGAGAGCAGCAGCGCATTTGTAGCACCTTTGTTGTTGCAAATTTCCATAGGCGATGTTAACTGCTTTCCATCAAGTGGGCCGTCTGCCTGTCTGCTGAACACATGCAATAAATTAAAAAAAAAAACGTCTTGCTCTGAAAAAATGAAAATCTAGAACCCCATTCCAGCGCTCCCTACCTAGATTCACAATTGGATCCAATTGTCAATCTCTAAACCATTGAGAGACTCATACCAACACACACAAAAAAATCGGTCCAACCGTTGAGGAGTTCATTGATTGAATTGAAGAGTGTAGTAAAAAGCAACGAATTTCCATGTTTTTTGTTGATCGTGATTAAGCAGCCTTACCAGAGAAATCCATGAACTGCCTGAGCAACTCGATGGGGGGTTGGGCTCCGTAAACTTCCAAAGCAGGCATGTTGAGGTCGTCTATGAAGAACACCTGCCGCTTCGTGGGCGGAGGACCGAACACCCCCCGACGTCGTCGGTCCAACTTACTGTCTATCACGTCCTGAACAAAGAGAGAGAAAATAGAAAAATCGGCACTACAGGAACTGGTAGTAACCGAGTACCGACAATATGCCGACAACTCCCGAACAAACCCGAACGCGCGTGTGACGTCACTGTGGTAATCCCTATCATTAATATTATAACTGTGAAAGTAAGTCTGTCTGTCTATCGGTTCCGTTTTCACGGAAAAACTACTGTACCGATTTGGCTAAAACTCAGTATATATAATAAATAATATAAAATATATTTGTCTCTTTGCTTGTTATGCTTTTACGGAAAAACTACTGGACCGATTCGGCTGAAAATCGGTAATATGTAATTTTAATACCGAGGGTGGACAAGGGATACTTTTTATCCCGGATAATGGGATAGATTTATGTGAAGGTTATCCCAAAAAGTAGCATAGGTTTTCTGTGATTTACCATTTTCGTCATTTTGGTCATCTTTGTCCTTTTAGTCCTTTGTCCTTCTTCTCCTCTGTCCTTTTTGTCACTATTGTCATTTTAGTTATTTATGTAATTTTCATAGAGGGGGGTTAGATAAATAAAACTAGAACGATTTGCAATAGAGGATGAAAGTTTGGATGAGACCAATCATTTCTTAAGTTTATAGATGTAATATTATAGTCTATAAAAGATGCAATAGTAACTCGTTATGTCTTTCTGTTAGGCTTTCACTGAAAACTACTAGCAATACTGGATCGGTTTTGCTGTAATTTTGTTTAAATGTAGGTTTAATACCGAAAATGGACATAAATACTTTTCATGCCGGGAGATGGGACAGTTTGTGATATAAAATGAAATTAATCTTCCGGGTACAAATAGCACTAACATAAGAATTTAGTACAATGTAACCTGTATTAGCACCTGCTCTTTAAACAAGAAGCACGCATTAGAGGTTGAACTTTCTAGTTGTATAATAATATTTACTTAATTACGTTAAAATTTCTGAAGAGGGCATAACGCTTTCTTCTTGGTTCGCTCTTGCAGGCCGCGTGAAAGAATTTCGTCCCAAATATTCGAGACTAAGCCAACCTGAATCTGATTGGCCGAAGTCCTCGCCGAGAACACGATGAACTCGCAAATGAACTTCTTGTGCAGCCCTCGGGACAACTTCGAGGTTATCGTGACAGTCTTGCCCGTGCCGGTGGGGCCCACGCATATCACGTGATTGTAGTTGGCGATCTTGTAGCCGAGTAGCGCCGCGCTGCGGACGTTGTCCAGCGTCGGCACTTCGATATCTGACGACAGTTGGTACCTCTAAGGCAGGATTTGCAATCTATCTATACATATAATAAAACTGTACAGGTCGAATTTCTGTACAATGAAAAAAAATGCTAAAAACCGAGTCAGGGGGATGTAAGTAGTGAAATAGAACTAATTTATATTTTTTTCAAATTTCATGTTTCTCTGTTTGTCTGTCTGTTTGTACCGGCTAATCTCCGAAACGACTGGACCGATTTAAAGGAAATTTTGTATGGTGGTAGCTTATATCCCTGGTCACCATATAGGATACTTTTGATCCCGAAAAATTAAAGAGTAATTCATTTGATTTGTATTATTCCGACGTTTGGACCACTTTTCAGGAAGACAAAGATGTCAAGTGTCAATGAGTATTGTTATTACTTAAAAAAAAACAACTACTTCGCTAACGAAATCAGGCGTTAAATCCATATCTAAATCTGATGACCTCATTTAATACGTCATGTATCAAACGTCGAGTAAGTAATATTTCTTTGTCTGTAGCATTCTTTCTACCAGCCAGTATCTTTTTGTCACATATAATTACCTCAAATTTATATAAATTAAATAATAAGGTAATGAAAAGTAAATAATAATAAAAAATCGGCAGACAAACACACACACCGTATATCCCCAAATTAAGCAAATTATGCTTGTGTTATGGGTAATATACAACGGATCACTCTGGGGCCGATCCCAGACACTCAGACCATAGTAAATAATGGTGAAAATACGTTTCCGGAATTTACTATACCAGGAATCGAACCCGGATCTTCTGCGTTGGAGTGAGGTAAGCCGGCAAAGGCTTAGCCCGCTCAACCACAGAGACCGTCAAATTAATTTAAGTATAAAGTGATATTACAAAATTGTTGATTTTTTTTTATTACAATTTATGCCGCGATTTCACTGTGGCTGTAAAAAAAGTTGGGACATGAGTCGCACGCATTATCTATGGTTTGCATAGTTTTTAATTTTTATGGGAGTTTTTGGCGGGAGCTTATAGATGTGCTGTGCAGTTTTATTTTCTAAAAATATGTAAAATTACTCTTAAATGAACAATAATTGTAGGATATTTTGATAGTTTTTGAGTAGTAATTGTGTATTTTGTGAGAAATGTGAACTGTATAGTCAAATGTGGCCTTTGAGTTGCCACAAAAACTCCGTTGAATGGCACCAACTGATAACCTACAGTTCAGCTGTTAAGAAAATGAAAGAACTACATTATAATCTAAGATCTGGCTTAAAGGCCTAGCTGCCAAGCCATAAACCTAAATTAATTAATTTTTTTGACAGGAGGTAACATCGTTTCCTGGGGACGAAAAGTGCTGTTTTCATCCCCGTGATTAGGCAGCTCCAAGCGTACTTTCAGAATATGAGAAATGAAAAAAATATTTGTTTTGTTGCGAAGCAGGCAAACAGGCCAGCTCCTGGAAAGTGGTTAACGTTACCTATAGACGTATGCAACACCAATGGCGAGGCCAACGCGTTGCCAGCTTTTAATGTGGGATAGGGGAATGGGATAGAAGGCATAGGATATGGGATTGTAATATTTGTTTTTCTCCTTCTCCTAACAAACAACTGCATATATTATTACTGTATTACTCTCTTACGCTCGGCGGCTTAACACAATACACACACAGTATTGGATGAAACAGCAGCTCACAGCCCGATCGGGCACCGGATTATTTATTACAAATTGTAATAAGAAACTACATCACAAGTTAGATGTTTTTTTGAACAGCGGTGCAGTCGGTGCTTGCATCATCCGTGCAGGAACGGGAAAGAATAGTTTCCTGCAACCGGGCCACCTGTCGTATAAGGCGACTAAACAACCCACAGCCAGGTGTTAGGATATTTACCCGTCTGGATGGCTACCACCCTTGGTCTAGAGTATGCCGCCATAACAACCTTGAGTTGTGTGTCTTCCTTTAGAGAGCGGCAGCATACTTGCGGCACCTTTGGTGTTATAGATGTCCATAGGCGATGGTAATTGCTTTCCATCCGGTGGGCTGTCTGCCTGTCTGCTGAACTCATGGAATATATATTTTTTTAATGTTTTTAACCGGCCGAACTTCCAAACCACCGCCATTGCTAATAGATAATAATTCATTGTGTATCATGATTGTATTACCTGCAAATTGCCAGTCGGGGTCGACCTCGTAGGGCTCCATGTTGGCCATCCAGTTGTACCAGAAAGGATTGGCGGGCTCACCGTCCTCGGTCAGATCAGTGAAGCCACCGTCGTTTAACCTTTATAACACAGTCGCATATAAAAAAACTTCTCTCTCTCTCTTCTTTCAATATCACCGAAAAATTTGGGGTCGGAACGATATATACTTTTCTCCCACACTCGTCGTCACCCATGGACTAAGTATAGCGCCACACTTGCGGAACGTACCGCGCGAAAACTTTGGCGACTGAAGGATCGGCACTAATGTGTATGCGGCGTAACGCGGCGGTAGATTCGCTGTGTGTCATAGGTTTATTATATGTGTATATAATAAACTATATATATTTTATAATAATAATAATAATAATAAAATCCTTACGTATAACAATAATATATGAAACGGTATATTAAATAACTTCAATCGATGTCTGTCCGTTGGAAATATAAGTCACTGCCACCGCGTTAAATAAATGGGACTGGACAGTCTTATATGATAAATAATTCGCCTGGATTTAATTTTATAACTATACTACCCTTATTTAAGTAAGTTTAAGCTAAGAGTTAACAATCACTACATTAAAACTGTAACAGCGAGATGTAGAGGTTAAATGATACTTCAGATGGCAGAGAGTAATTCACTGTCGAGTGCTGATGTGAACTGAAGTGAATTAATTTATTTTGAAAACGGTAACCTTAAGCACAAATATTAACAAGTCGTACTGCTAGTACAATATATAGCACAATGTGTGAGCGGGACGGATGATGTGCGAGCGAGATAGGGCAACTATTAACATGTGCGCTCCCGTGTTGCGCTAGCCAGTAGTTCGTTGTCCATTGCGATGATTAGACGTATGCAGCTCCCATAGGTTATTTAAAAAATGTTTACTACTATTCGAATAATCGATGTTCGAGTGTCGCGGCTCTAGCGGTATCGAAAACACCAATTTTTTGGTTGTCTAGCACGTCCTTGTCCGTCAAAGTCGAGAAAATGTGCAACTGAACGATAATTCCTGTCAAATTTAATAAAACAATACTACTACAACCTAGAGGTATCAACAGTAGTCTCCGGTAAGTACTTGCTTATATCTTTACCGCTAAGCCTAGACTTCAAACATCGGTCGAGTCTGAAAAATATTTAGAACGTATATTTCTAAAATATAGTTACCGTCCTTTAGAATATATATCCTACAAACATTGCTAGTGTCATTTAGCCGAACTTTCCACCACCGAACGTTTCGCAGGTGTGTTGTTAGGCTAAGAACTTGCTTACAAATTGGTGCGTTGTTCGTAATTTCTAATCGAATAAGGCGATGCGATTTAATATAAAAAATGGTCACTAACAAATCAATCTATATATGTATATATATATATATATATATATATATATATATATATATATATATATATATATATATATATATATATATATAAATCAAATATATGTTAGTTACACATAACATTTATAACTCAAGACTAACATGGCTGACACATTTTGTGACATTTTTGTGTTTTTATGACTTTTTGTTTTTCGTCCGGAATAGGATAATAAGTATTAAAATAAGATATTCATCAATAAAAAAATATCTTTAAAAAACATCAGTCTAGCCATTCATGTTATGATCTTTTGAGGCCGATTTCGGCAATGGTGACTGCATTTATACTCATTTTCATTTGTACACGATTAGAATAATACTAGTTCGTAAGTTTTCTGTAATGGTGTACAATAAAGAGTTATCTATCTATATATCTAAATTTTATGTATATAGCGCGTGGGTTAGAGTTAGAGAGGAGAAGTCTGCCCACCGCTGACGTATGCGTGACAGAAAGGGAAACAAGACAGACTGGCGCCGTAACGCGTTACGTAACGAAGTGGTTAACCCTCCCATAAGAAGTTATCAGTTCAAAAAGCTTACGTGTAATCATAAACCCTCCCTTCCTTGGGGAAGAGCGGCTTCAGTCCATTATCGGTGGTGATCTGCCTGATGAAGTCCGAGAATATAGCCCGGCCGTTGTGGTCGCAAGTGGCGCCCACCGACCATATCACAGCCCAAATAACCCAGCATGGGGCGAGACGAGCTGATAAAATGAACAATACTATATGGCAAACTATACTGTAGAAGTTGTTAGATCTGGCGTAAATGGTGACTAAGGAGTTTGCGATATAAAACAGTATTTATAGCATAAAAAAACGTCGTTTAAAAAACTGACTTTAAACACTAAAAAGTATCTATCTATCATTTAAGAGCTATGCTCTTGACGTTGGAGCCTCCTCCAATCTTCTCTATTATGGGCCAGTTGTTTTACTTCTATGTATGGCACGACACCCACTTTTTCTTTTATTTGATCCATGAATGCTCGCCTTGGTCTTCCCTTCCCTCTCCTTGCTTCCACTTTGCCTTCGATTAACGTATATAAGAAGGTGTCCTGTCGTAGCAAATGGCCAAACATCTTCCACTTCTTTCCTCCAGAGTTTTTAAAATTGTGTGTTTCTCCTTTACCATAACCAGTACTTCTTCGTTGGTCTTCTTTTATTTCCAACTCATTATTTCCATGCGTCTCCAACACCACATTTCTAATGCTTCTAATCTATGGCGATCTCTTTGTGTCATTGTCCATGCTTCACACCCGTATAAAGCCATACTCCAAATATAAATTTTAATTAAACTTTTTTCACGGATTGTGCTATTTTAAACCTAAATAAATAGTCTTTATTAATAAAAGCTCTTTTTGCAATTGTTATTCTTGCTATTATGTCGTCTGTACATCGAGAATCTGATGTAATGAGGCTGCCTAGACATCTAAATTTTTCTACTCGTTGTAATGTATGATCCCTTAACTTTATTGGGCTTGGTGTGTATAGATTTTTGGCTATTGTCATTATTTTTGTTTTATTCGTGTTTATTTTTAGGCCTATTTCTTTAAATGCTGAATCCATGTATTTTATTAAACTTTCTAATTCTGATTTTGAATCTGCTAGTATAAAATAACTTAATTAAGATTTTTGACTAAGAATTTATTTAGTTTATTAAGAGACAGTGACCGACCAAACTATAAAAATTACCATATACACTGTTATAACAAAACAAAATATTGTCATTTTTATAGTTTACTTGGCACCCCTTCGAGATTTAGAAAATTTTATATTATTTTGTCTCTTAATAAACTAAATAAATTCTTAATCAAAAATCTTTATTGTTATTTTATACTTTCTAGTTTTTGAAGTCGGTTTTTTTAAATTTATTTGTTACTTTTTAGTTTGTAGTGTCTACCTATCGGTAGGCCGACTAAATGTGCCGCGTGCCTTAAAAATATAGGTCCCAAGAAACGGGAACGGAAAATTTTCATAAAATAAAAACTACTGGGCCAAACTACGTTAAATTGTTAGGGGACCAAATGACAACTATTCCGCATCATACATAAATACGTAAAAAAATACCAATCAAATTGAGAACCTCCTCCTGTTTGAAGTCTGTTAAAAAGCATTCCGCATGTGAGTGATTCTCAAACTTGCTGACCAAGATTTCAGATTTCTTTTGATACTTCCCTTCTGATTATACGATAACCTTCAAAAATATACTCTATGGACCTCCGTAAAACGTGGCCAGTGAGTTACTTATCCAGTAAAATGGCAATCAATAAAAAAAGATTTAAAACTATGAAGACCATCAGTACTTACGCATCATAGCAATAAAAGGGGGTCCAGGTGGAGGCCGATCATCCTTCCCAGTCAAAGGTCTCAGCCTATAATCAATCAGTTCCAGGAACTTGAGGACCAAGGCAGAGTCTATCGAGACCACGAGCTCTGTTAGACGTTCTCTTAGAAGATTCAGAGCTGGGTACAGGTACGTCTGAATTAGGTTTGGCAATATCTTGCGAATGTTCTCCGCCATCTGCAGTGATGGAAACCGATTCAAGACGATGGTCTAATACATTAAACATTGTGCAAATTTATTTATAATTAGGACATGCCCGCGACTTTGTCCACGCTTGACTTGAAATTCCCGGGACACAAAGTGAAAACTGTGTCGAATAAGCAAATTTTTATGCAGCCGAACAATGGTTTGTAATTGTTCGGCTGCATAAAAATTGCTGCGGGATTCCCGGAACAAAATATAGCGCATCAAAATCGGCCCTGTAGTTGTTAGTACCGAACAAACATACAAGAAATCTATTCCACTTGTTTTTTATTTAAATAGCTTCAATGTACAGATACGACATGTTTAGAATTTTATAATATTGTTACGAGTTGCAGGACTCGAATTAAAATGCCGTTGGAATTACTATAGAATTTATTAGAACTATACAAACACGTATAACACAAGTACAAATATAACTGAACACAATCAGTCCAAACGTAATGCACGATTCAATAACACGCGCAAAGTCCGTCACTAAATAGATTATCGAATGTACACAAATCTTGCCTCACAGCTGGTTATCGCTTGACTGACGATCTCTCCATTGGGGCATTGCTTTATCCTACACAAATGCAATATGTCTACCTTGCAAGCGTCGACGCAATTTCTTAGAAATCGTAACCCGCACACCTGGCTAATGACTGCCATAAAAGATTACAATACACAATGGGCTGTTTTCTAATCCCCAATTTTAAACACAAAATATACAAAAGAAGTCCAAATGCCAAAAAGGTAATAAAGTGTGTTTTATGGTATGCAGGTGAGAATCCACTTTTGTTCGCGTCTTTAGTCGTAACACTATTATAGATTGTGTTTTCATACGATATCTGTCGTATGCGTAAAGTCGATTCCGTACCCCGGAACGCTTGGTAGCTTAGTGAATAGAGTAATCGCATCTCAAGCTCAGAGGGCGCGGATTCGAATTCTGACCGCATGCACCACGTAGGCAGTTTTCTAACCTAATATGCATACTTATACAATTACCACGTGCTAACGGTAAAGGTAAACATCGTGATGAAACCTGTACGATGTGTCGAAACCGCCAATCCACCATGGAGAAGCATGGCGGGTATACCGTCAAAATCCTTTAAATATACCGAGAATTACACAATTTAACTTAAATTTTACTCCAAAATGTCTCCCGTAAAGGAAACAGGTAATAGTTATACGCACCACGTGCAAACGTTTTAGAAGAATCGCCAGGAGGGATCCAGCTACAATGTGATATTACTCCACTGTTGGATATAGGCCTCCTAAAGTTTGTATCACTGCAGGAACGAACAAAGAATACCATTTCCTGCGGCCGAAGAGATGACAAAACAACTCACAGCCACGTGATAGTGTATTTGCCCGTCTGGATGGCTACCACCCCTGGTCTAGAGCATGCCGTCATAACAACCTTGAGTTGTGTTCCGGCATCAGTGGCCAGGTTCCTGTCTCCCTTTAGAGCGCTCCAGCACCATTGTTGGTAGAAATGTTCAAAGGCAATGATAACCGTTTTCCATGAGGTGGGCCGTATGCCTGTTTGCTGAACACACGCAACAAAAATAAAAACAGCCCTTTCCGGTGGCCTTGGGTAGGACGTCGTTCCTACGCTAAGTTTGCATTGCAAGTCCTGTAACGATGTCACTGCTACTAAGTCGTATTCAAATGCCTAGAGATGTGAAGATCCTTAGCCCAGCAGTGAAATATGTATGAGTTGATGTTGTCGTTATAATAGAACTGTAGTTACACTAACCGGCGGTAAACTAGCCTTTAACCAAGCGTTGACCAGTGGCGGTAAACCCACAACCGTGGTATCGAGATATACCATTCCACAACGGGAGACTGTGGCTGGCGAGGCCACCGCTAAATCCGCCACTTCGAAGATCATACGCTGTCTATCCGTCAGTTTCATTATCTCACCGCTGGAGAGGCACAGTTTCTTATTATCGTCCAATACCTGAAAACATTGAAAAAGCACTTTTACACTTAGCTATCGCTAATATCTTGGAATCTTTTATATTGTTACGAGTTGCGGGACTCGAATTAAAATGCCGTTAGAATTATTATAGAGTTTATTAGAATTATACAAACACGTACAACACAGGTACGAATATAACCAAATACAACAAATCCAAACGTAACGCAGAAGGTCGTAATTTGATAAAACGCGCAAAGTCCGTCACTAATAGATTCCCGAATGTACACACGTCTCGCCTTGATCGTGGTTCTCGCTCGACTACCCCCTTTCCCCAGCAGGCCGTCGTTTTATACCTCACAAATATAAATGTGCACATGCCCGTATCGTAGTCGACGTAATCCGCAACACCTGGCTAATGATTCGGCCGGCAAACGGGTACAATAAAACAATGGGCTGTCCTCTAGAAACGTATGCCAACAAATAAGTAAACAAAAGAAGACGATCATAAAAGAATTACAATTAGTTCAAATGCCGACAGGTAATAAAATGTGTTTTTACAGGTATGCAGATGGAATTTGTTTTTCTCGGAACCAAAATTGTAACAATATGAATAATTGTAATGCTTGTGAATCAATCCGTCTATTGAAATCCACTGTCCAATATATATTACCGACTCGGCCTGTTATCCAAGACAGCACATTCAGTATCTGCCAGGTCTCAAATTATCCTATTTTTCATTTCTGATTTTA
Source organism: Dendrolimus houi (assembly GCA_039645545.1). Lineage (NCBI taxonomy): Eukaryota > Metazoa > Arthropoda > Insecta > Lepidoptera > Lasiocampidae > Dendrolimus > Dendrolimus houi. Next base: position 1,543,912 of record CM077136.1, on the reverse strand, counting down.
AAAGAACCTACATTATATTACGCCTTGTATTCAACATTCATGAAAATCGTTTCACAAAAACAAAGGCTGTAACGATGGAAGAAATACTTCATTCAAATAGAAGATACATAATCAAAGTTGGCAGACACTAACAGTATTCATGTTCTCGATCCAAACAGCGTCAACAGGACCATCGAAGACGTACCAACGTTTGTCCATATCTTCTACAGCAATGCCACCTCTTACAAGACTTGACAATATACCATCAGTCCTAGGACATTTTTAATATATCTTAGTTATAAATCTAGCAACGTAATTCTGTATTTGATAGCCATATCGATATATAAATGGAAAGTCTATGACACTTAAAACAGTACAATTAAAAACAGTATCAATAATAATTCTGATTAGATATATGTTAACAGAAACCAGACGTATATTCCGTTAATTCCCCTAAATATAAGAGAGCTTTGAGCCCATCAGTGGGATTTTAAAGTTAATGTTATGTTAGTCCACATCTTAGAAAGTTAATTGAGTCGTCGTACACTTACCACTCATGAGTCTGCAAATCAAATTCACCGTACAGCTGTCCCATTGTGATAGACTTTGGATTCACGACAAACGTATGAACGGGCGAGAATGGAAATCCATCTGGCGCCAGCTTCCCTTTTATAGCGGTCAAAGCATCTCTTAGAATTTCGTAGCACTAATCAATAAAAAAATACACATTAGTACTAAAATAATTAAAAGAACGGTTGAATTGCTGGAATAGTTAAAAAAATATATCAACTAGCATTTAAATTGCTTTAGAGATATGCCGAAATCAGTATCGATAAAACAAACAATGAGAGACCCATAAAGAATCCCTGAGGAACTCCAGCCATATTATTAGGTAGAGATTATTTTCTAAGATTTTGTATAATGATGTAAGCTAGTGTTCTCTATTAAAATTGATAAAACTACTTATATTTGTATTATTGTATGTAAAATTTGAAAGTAATTTCAATTGTTTAATTTGCGAGATTACAATAAAGCATTAGACGCGACGAATATTGCAATTACTTTAATATAATTCGCGTTTTTATAATTTGTTACTCACGCGTATAGTACAGAAACTCAATAGGGAATACTTTCAAGATCGAAATTGACATGTTTACTATAAGTAGAGAAACGGTATAGTGTACACGTTTTCACAGAACCAATTTGATGACAAACGCGATAACTCCATCCTCCATAATAATCATTCGATATTTTTTGCTGAAACTTGAGGAATGGTGTTTACACAAGAAACACTTCTAGAAGTATGTATATGTGACAGAATAATTTTGCACCAACCTTTGTTTTACCCGAGCCTGCTGGTCCAACCAACATCAGTCCGTGGCGCACTACTGTCGTTTCGTATAATTGAATTATCTTAAATATAAATGCTGAAACCAACGTTATGTGAAGTTTTAGGGTTTTACAACATTTTTTTTGTAAATTCTTCATATTCGCCTGTCTAAATCTCTATATGGTTAAAATTTGAAATAAAGGTGTCTGTTATATGTGGATATAACAGACACCTTTATTTCACATCCAGCTCTACAAACGGCGGGTTAAATTAAATGCGCCTCATATGCAGTTAGCTCCATGAATTTGCGTAGTTCAAGTTTTAATGTTTATTCCGTCTGATAGTAAGTAAAGCGAAAGAGATGGCATGCTAGCGGCCGAGCGAGAGAGCAACATTTCCCTCTCAGCTCTGTACGTACCACCTCATGTACCTAGTGAAACGCAATGATGTTTAGGAACTTCAAAAACGCAATATAGTTTTGCGCGGAACTTGCACAGCCAATATCAAACTCGTTATGTACATTTAACAAACTTACTATAAAGATCATCATATCCTCTCTTAACGAGCATGTTCCTGATCGACTGCTCCATGATGCCGTAATCAACAATCGGGATCTCCACGCGAGGAAACAAATCAGAAATTATACCTGAAATCATCATAAATAAAATTATAATAATCCAAAAAAATATTTGCTTACTCAAATAACTAAACCAAAATAAAGATAAGTCGAGGATAATTTTTCTTTACTGGCAATCAGTCAGATAGCTAAACTAATGGAAAGTAGCTATCGTCGCCTATAGAGGTATGCAACATCAGCTATAACCAACACTTTGACAGCTTTTAGGATGGGATAGAGAATATTAAGGATTGTAAAAATGTAAAATTCACCATTAAATAGCACCAGATCATCAGCTAAGAATTTTGGTACGTTAACATCTCGCAGTGCCCGTAACACGATTTGGCGCTCATCGCCGTCTGGCATCTGTCTGATCAGATTACCCGCCACCAATATCACAGTCTTAACTGCACGCATCCCAAAGTCATAATGATCCTGTAAAGATTGAATCACTCAATCACTAGTTAAAGTCAAACGCTTTTCGGTCTGTGTACAAGGAACGTCTACTGTTGATGATATAGTTCTTGCAATCCACGATAGCGAACGGGATGGGCTCGTGATTGCATGTTTACATGCATATTGCAATAGATAGCGTCTAACGGAACGTGTCGTCCAATCATTCCTGCTTGTAATCTCACGTACACCTACCTGTGTGTGGACATAACGATTTATAAAGGCACCGTTTTTGCCAATCACAGTCCGCGTGTGATTTAGCAGGTAGGCACTGAAAATCAGTGCTTTGTCAGACTAGGCTTCGGCACAGCAATATACTGAGTGCCAACCTCATTTCTCAAGCTGCGGCATACAATTCTGAATGTGTTTTCTTTAAATTAGTTTATCTTGTGTATGTCGCATTTGGAAATAAATATATTCTTTCTTTCCTTCTTTAACTGCTGCTGATATAAGCCTCTCCAAGTTTGCATCGTTTAACCCGATTTTCGGCATCCCTCATGCAACGTCTACGGACGACCTTGCGCAGTTAGTTGGTCCTTCGGGCCGGATAGCGTTCTATGCTACTTTGCAGAAACGCGATTTACATATCAGGTCTCATCTACTATTGTACATCAGTCCTGCGAAAAAGTTGATGCTGTATAAATAATTACCTGCGCCGACAGCTGTTCAGAACTCAGCCTGAACGTCGTCGTAATTTTCCCAGCCAATATCTTGCCCTCCACAAACCCATAGGAAAACAGTGATATTTCAGCAATGAGGGTGTAGTTGGGCACCATCATCGCGATAGGACGGAATAGGGCCTTCAAATTATCCGGAAGTTCCGTACGACCTGTACATCAAAGGTAAAGTCAACTTGTGTGAACATTGTATGCTCATTCATCCTATTTCTAGTCTGAGTATATTTGATGTATATTATTAGATATTAGGGTTCCGTTCAATAGGTAGATCACAGCAATTTTTTCAGCCTAATGAATAGAATTTCATTAAAAAAAACTTCTATAACTTTTATAATAATAAAAATAATGCTTTTACATGTTTGCGGAGTACGAATTAAAATGCCATTTAAATGACCACAATCTTTATTAGAAGTACACACGTGTAATTTACAGTTTTAATACAAGAAGTCCAAACCGTAAGGCAGGATCGTAACAACATGACATACGCAAAGCCTGTCGATGAGAGATTTCCATTCCGAATATTTGTTAATTTAATTTTTTTATGGCACGAGTTCAGCAGCCAGGCAGACGGCCCACCTGATGGAAAGCGGTTAACATCGCCTATGGGCATTTGTAACATCAAAGGTGCAACCAATGTGCTGCCGGTCTCTAAAGGAGACTGAAACCTGGCCACTAATGCCGGAACACAACTCAATGTTGTTATGGTGGCATGCTCTGGACCAGGGATGATAGCCATCCAGTCGGACAAATACCCTACCACCTGGCTGTGGGTTTTGTTGCTTCATACAACAGGCCACCCGGCCGCAAAAAATTGTATTATTTTTCCGTTCTTGCATGGATAATATACACTTAATATTCTTAATAACGACTCGATCACATTTGAAACTCAACTAGCTCTAACTCACCAGGCCGACCTTATAAATTAACGAACAATTAAGAAAACCATCAAGAGAATTACAGGTAATTTAAATACCAAAAGTAGTAAAACACGTGCTCTACAAGCGACAAAAAAAGCATAGATTCTTCGAATACGCTCGTCGTAGCAGTATCATAATACTGTAACTAAATGAATAACTTGTTATTCGAGTCGCACCTGCATATCCTGGATTCATGGTGATGAACACAGAACAGGACGCTTTTAGGGGCAGTTCGCAACCTTCAAACCAGAATTTCTCTTGCTTCAGCACTTGGGCCTTTTGGATTGTAACCACCTGAACCGTGGAAAAAAAATACATAGAATTTCAACATCTTAGTAAAAAATATAGTTATGTAAACGCCTCTAAATCTTATGATTGTTAGAAGACGCCACAACTCCTCTCGCATTTTGCTATAGCAGAACGGTACTATTTTGAACGAACATATTCTTGTATGTCTTTCAAGACCACGGGCCATAAAAATGGCCCGGACATTTGGGGGGCTGGCGTGGGGCCATGGAAAGGCCAACACGTAGAGGCCCCTTGACAAATTTAATGTAAATGTGGCGTGACACTAACCGGCGATTATCCCTGTCTACACCATATAATAATTCATTCTCATTCCAGTATACGTCATACGTCTTTTCTATGGTGGCAATAAAAATTACTTTTAGCCATAAAATTGTAAATATTAAGTTTTATTGAACTATGAAGTGTTATCCAAGCTTCGTTCGTACCTGTTGTGCGACCACAGAGAGCACTTCGATGTCGATTCTGTTGAACTCGTCGAAGCAAGCCCAAGCGCCAGAGCTACGCATAACACATTTTTAGTGTAAATTGCCTACTAATTCTTCTCAAATCAGTTACTTTAAAAATTTAATTATATTCGCTGTCCTATCTTCTATCTTAATTATATCTCTCTTTTCTTCCAACTTCTCTCAATTATTTGGGGACGACAAATTTCTATTTTCCTTCCATACTCCTCTATTCTGATATACGTTCTCCGTCACACCACAAATCATATCATCCTTCACACAATCCATTCATCTCTTTTTTGATCTACTTTCTATTTTAATTATATTACTTAACACAAACTGCAAAGAAAAGGTTTGAGAATTTTAACATAAACACTGACACGGGCTAGATACATGAACGCTGATACGGGCTAGATACATGAACGCTGATACGGGCTAGATATATGAACGCTGATACGGGTTAGATACATTAACGCCGATACGGGCTAGATACATGAACGCTGATACGGTCTAGATACATGAACGCTGATACGGGCTAGATATATGAACGCTGATACGGGTTAGATACATTAACGCCGATACGGGCTAGATACATGAACGCTGATACAGGCTAGATACATGAACGGGCTAGATACGCTGATAGATACATGAACGCTGATACGGGGATACATGAATGATACGGGCTGATGATACGCTGATACGGGCTAGATACATGAACGCTGATACAGGCTAGATACATAAACGCTGATACGGGCTAGATACATTAACGCTGATACGGCTCAGATACAGAAACTATTATAGTGTACGTTGCATGAGCCACAGTATTTCTAACGTGGTAGACCTTAAGCTCGATCGGTGTGATATCACGCAAACACATATTATCGTCATGAAAGGGTCGGCCTTGAGCTAATCGTATGGTAAGGTTCCAGTGGTCGGATTTCCATTACCTCCTATCATATTCACCTATCCTATTTCCCTATACCATCTTAAAAGCTAGCAACACGTAGGCATCGCCTCTGGTGTTGCAGACATCCGTAGACTACGGTAAACACTTTCCATCGGGTAAGTCATCTGTCTGTATACCCACTTCAGACAATAATAATAGTCTAGTCTTGTACGCCCTAGAAAATTACTTCATTCGCCCTCGACACGTACGGTTTTGTCAAAACTATCAAAGAATTCAACAAACTCAGCAAGTCGGATTAAGTAGACATTGACTTGCTTGTGGATAGTCTAGCATCTGTAAATGCGAAATTAATCAAACTCTATTTTAATAATAATTAGTTTCCTGGTCACAAATTTTTCCTATTATTGTTCTTTTTTCTAAAACTAATGCATATTTATTTTTTATATTTCCACTGTCATCTGTGGAAGTTTATGAATAGCTATCTTTAGTTATCTCTGTAACTTTAATTTGTAAGACTATACTAGAAGCCGCGCGCAGGTTTGCGACGACTACTTACTATTATTCTATTATATTATTTACTATTATTGTATATAATTACGTAAAGTATATACAATAATAAATTTATTGCAACAACTATTTATGTAACCTTTTTTGTCAACCCTACTGACCATCGACGCGTGACATCGTGAGGCTATCGGCAAACTTTCTGCGAACGGGTAGTATAGCTGTTAGACCCCAAATGAAAATAATAAAGAATGCAGTTATAAGAAGAGAACAACATTTGCTTCTGTATGCGTGGCTTCGACTGCGCGTCTTTAGCATATAAATGTAACTTACGCCGCCAAGCCTTTGAAGAATTTGCCCATAGCCATATAATCGAGTTGGTCGGAGCAGTTGAATACAACACATTGGACGGCCAACGCTTTTGCCAAGTCCTGAGAATATACAATTTAATGATTTTAGAAGAAAAAGTCCAAAAATCTACTGCGGGGGTTGATATATGTTGACTGGCGAGAGCCTATGTCTCCATCGCCCGGCGCAGGTATGCGCTTGATCTCCCCCCTTGAAATACCGCTGCAGGGGCCCTCTAGCATCTAGGGAACAGAGGAGTCTTCACCCGTGTTGTCGAAGTGAGTATCAGCGTGAGCGTAACTACGTTCTAAGTCTCACGCTCTTCCTACCGCAGCGCGGGGCACATGGGAGGAGGGTGGTTTTAGTGGAGTATTGAGTAGTCGAGTCTCCACACAAGCCGGTCGATTAGTGTTTGGATTGCCCCCTTGGGAATGCCTCCATAATCGACTATGGTCTAATCCCTAGCAAAGGACCAAAAAGCATTTCCTGCGCCTTAAAAGAAATGTCTCCATCGCCCGAGGAGAGTACAAAATAAGTCGACGTGTGTTGTACTCTCTCTTTAATTACTGCTTAATTAATTTAAAATTAAACTTAAGACTATATATACAGATCTTAACTGCTACGTGAAAATATGTAAAACCCTAAACACGTTCGTAGATACATCTCCGAAGGTTTTCTGTTATCAGTAATGACAGATTTTGGCACGTACGTGGACTATTCAGTTTTAACCATGCTAATTATGTAGCAATAAATTATTCCATGTACGTGACGTAACAACTACCATGGCGTTAATCGAAAATAAGCTGTCAGAGTAGTGAAAAACGCTGTATTCAATAAACTTCCAAAAGGAGGTTCTCAACTTGACTATTTTTTTGAAGTGATAACTTCATATGGGAGGGTAAACCGCTTCGTTACGTAACGCGTTACGACGCTAATCTGTCTTGTTTCCCTTTCCCTCACGCATACAGTAGCGGTAGACAGGCTCCTCCTCTCTCACTCTAACCCACGCGCTATACACATAAAATTTAAGTAATAACCTAAGCTTTTCTCAAGTTAAACAATTTCAATATTAAATAGTTCTTAGTTTAAGTTACCACTTCTGTCGTGCGTCCCGAGACGCACACGTTTTGGATTTTTTTGTTGTATGATATTACGAGATTACTTCGTCAATTGTGAACCGATTTTCAAAAAAGTTTATTCGAAAGGGTATACTCCTGAGGTGGTCCCACTGTTACCAAGTGTCAGGATCTGATGAGACTAGGATTCCAGGGAAATTGAGAGCGACACATTTTGAAGAGCACCGATTGCCTGTACTCAACGAAAAGCAATGCTCGTATACACATGCCATTAGTACAATTTCTACAGGCGCTAAAATATTAATTGTACAGCTATCCAAGCAGTAAATAAAAATCAGTTATTTTTAAACAAACAAAACCAACTTCAAATTAAAAAGCAAACAATATATATATTCTACAAAATCTTCAAGTTAGTGCCATGTGAAACATAAAAAAACAACAAAATTACAAAATGCACCAACTGCAAATATTTTTTCGCTTTTTAGTTTGAAGTCTATTTGTATTTGTATAAATAATCTATCTTCTTTCATGATGGTACTGACCTTGGTAGTCTCCGTCTTGCCGGTGCCAGCGGGCCCGGCTGGCGCCCCCCCGAACTTGAGGTGCATGGCGCACATCAGCGTCAGGTAGCAGCGGTCCGTCAGCGGGGTGATCACCAGCCGACCACTGGTCACATGCAAAGTATGTCATACAAACAGACTGAGCGCGCGTGTACATCACACTGTCACCACGCCGCCGCCGCCACTACGCCATAGAACAGAACAGGGCGCCGCAGTACTTTCACTCGCCTGTACTTTGACATTAACAGAAAGCGGCGCGGTGGCGGTGCTGTTTGCAGTAGCGCTAATTGTTCTTTGAAATAAAACTACACCTACAATTTAGACTGTGTCGTATAACTTGGGGCCGATTTCTAATCATCAGATAAAGTTATTCTATAGAATAAAACACGACATGGAAAAATTCTAAATGACTAAAGCAGTTTAATCGTTTCGCTATTAAATTTACTCATGTTATAATTTATTCGACTGACAACTTTTATCTCATGGTTGAAAATCGCCCTTTAAACATATATAAACACGTTTTCGAGAGTAGTATACATAGTATTAGTTTAAGCTCCCATAGAGTAAATAATAACCATAAACAAAATTAAAACTAAATAATTAAAATGAACAAGTTAGCGGTAGGCTAAATAAAACTTTAACAATACTCATTGACTTGACATCTTTGTTTTTCGTTATCACGGCTACTGAAAAGTGGCCGAAACGTCTGAAAAACTCTGATTTTTAACCGACTTCAAAAAGGAGGAGGTTCTCGATTTTTTTTTTTATATATGTACACCGATGAGAGAGGGACGCTGAGATTTATGATCCGATTCACGTGATTCTTTTTTAGTTTGATGCGGAATAGTTGCCATTTGGTCCCCTAAAAATTTAATATAGTTTGGACCAGTAGTTTTCATTTTAATAACATTTTTTTATGAAAATTTTCGTTCCCGTTTCTTGGGACCTATATTTTTTAAGGCGCACTGGCACCTGGCGTAGACCTACCCATAGCTAGACACCAAAAAGTAACAAATAAAAAAAACTTTAAAAAAAACCGACTTCAAACACTAAAAAGTATAAAATAACTTAAGATTTTTGACTAAGAATTTATTTAGTTTATTAAGAGACAAAATAATATAAAATTTTCTACATCTTGAAGTCGGTGCCAAGTAAACCTTAACCTCCATCAAAAACTACATTACGTCGCTCTCGCGTAAGTATTTCGATCTAGCGCCGCACCATCGAAATCCCCTCGTCGTGTCCGCGTCCGATTATAAGCCTCGACGAAAGGCTCTCGTGCGACGACCGCGTAACATCCTCACGGACAAGGTCGACGATATCACAAAACGGCTGGCTCGGATCAGCCCGCCCGCGGTTAGGACGGCAGGCTGGCAGGCACCGACAGACAGACACAGACGGCACCAATCACGATCTCTCCACGTCCCCGCGAGGGACGCCAGGAGACACAGCCCCCCCATAGGATAGACTAGGCGTGTTGCTGGGAAGTTTCTTTCGCCGTTTCTTCTCTCCCAGCCATAACACGTTGCGAAACGGCAGTAAGATAGTATAGGCCACCGCGAACCGCCGATCCCGGTGCACCGGGATCCTTCCTCTCGGGCTTTATATTACCCGTCGCCCGCTCTCAATTAGTGCATTGTGTCGCCTTATGGTGGGCATCATTAGATTCATCACCCTCTCATGGCAACAGTCCAGCCGAGGTGAAACTCCCTAGGGAGCCTCCTCGAGCAAGTTGCCTCCCGGGCTCGAGCGCCTTCGCTTCGCAAAGGCACTCGCCCCGAAAACCCCGGTAAAGTTGTGAGGTCTTCGGACCAACAACATAAAGTCAAGTCCAATAAAAAAAAAATTGAGACGGGGAGCATTCCATCTCGCTCCTCCACCCTATACGGGCCCCCCCTATAAGCAGATAAACAAAACTCACCTATTCCCTAAATATTCGTTCTGGTACATGAAAACAGAGTTCAGCGCCTTCACGTCGCAGTGGTTCTGGCTGAACTGCCTGTAGTACGCCGAGGTGTCCAGGCGGCTCTCGTCCTGATATATCTCGGCGGACTCGCCCTCTTCCAAGGGCCACATGTCCTTAACAGCTTCGTAATATCTGAAAGCAATCGATGTTTTTTTTTCATTTAAATGGAATGATCATTTAAAATTTTATAAAAAATTATATTTATTTTTTTCTCGCTATAATTAATTTTCTAAACACGAAGCAATCGAATACCGAAAACTCGCCGACAATTCCCGAACAAACCCGAAAGCGCGTGTGACGTCACTGTGGTAATTTATCATAGTAACTCATCGTAGCTTCGTAGCTGAGAACCTCCTCTTTTTTGAAGTCTTATAAAAATACATGAGAATTTACTTTAGAGTGTGACGGCTATAAAAATTACCTCAATTGACATATCCATTGGAAATCGGTGACGTTTCTGACGCTCTCCTCGACCAAGGTCCACGTGACGTCACGGGCATGCACCTCTATGACTATCAGCGCGCAGACAACCTCCCTTTGGAAGAACGTCAGGTCCCCTTTCACAAGGGCTCTTAGACTGTCCAACTGAAACCGTGAGATTTACGAGACTTCCGTTTATGGGATTTCACCACTTGAACTGCCGGACTTTTTTTGTAAAATGAGATGAACACTATACCTATAAATTAAATTTCGCCGGTATACTCACATTCTTTCACTCCTTTACAGTGTGTTGTTTATCCCCACAACCCCGTATTATCTCAACGAACGCTTTGAATTCATCTCTTCCTCTCACAATTTACGACCTTCTACTAATCTTAGACTCTCCCAAACACTATTCATCTTTTTACAATAATTCTTTTACTGTACAGGCTATTCGACTCTGGAATGAGCTACCTGTTACTGTTAGACAAGCTAAATCACTAACAATATTTAAGAACATGACAAAAAACCACTACCTGTAACATAGTGATGTTTGATAATTCTTACTTATATAATATTTTACATACTTACATGTTTATTAATGAATAAAATATAACTTAAGTAAGTGCATATCCTATAATATTTATGTATACCACCTATGACAAATATAATCTGTTTTATTCCTGCCACGATTTGTCTGGAAGAGATCGCTTCTTAGCGATACTGCCTTTGTCCACATTTGACGGCCTCTGTGGTTGAGCGGGCTATGCCTTTGTCGGCTTACCTCACTGCAACGCAGAGGCTCCAGGTTCGATACCTCGTATAGTAAATTTGGGAAAAGTATTTTCTCCGTTATTTACTACGGTCTGGGTGTCTGGGATCGGCCCCAGAATGGTCCGTTGTATATTACCCATAACACAAGCGTAACTTGCTTAATTCGGGGATATACAGTGTGTGTGATTGTCTGCCGATTTATTTATTTACATTTAGAACACTTTTAGGTTATAAGTTTTTCTGTGTTTTCTGTAATAGTGTACAATAAAGATCTATCTATCTTAATATACGAATATTAATTTATAGATACTTATTAAAAATAGAATAATTTTTATAATTTCCATATTGGAAAACATGTGCTGTTTATGTATGGAAAATAGAACATATATAATTCCGGCACAGCAATACAATATATAATATGAATATGTGTTAAGTGTGTGTTGAACATATGTATGTTAAATATGTTCACATTTTAGTCTACCTTACATTTTTATCTTCGTATTAATAAAAGGCCACAACAGCAGGTTTGTAATGTGGCAAAGCCGTGCTGCAATCATTTACTTGATTACAGCTCTTAGGCCCGACGCGATCGGCGTGAAACGGTTATAGTTTTATCGTAGTATGAGAGTTCCAATGCCCCACTTACCCAAGCCCTTTTTATTTTAATTAATTTATTTGATTTACTAATTAAATATTGCACAAGTAGAATTAGTTTCAAAAAAATTACACGTTTTGGTTTTATGCCAAAAGGGAGGGAGGTTTGCACTGAAAATCAGCGTTGTGTCGGATATAATTCCGGCACAGCAATATGCTGAGTGCAAACCTTGTTCGCTGAAAACGCGGCGTACAAATTCTCAAAATATACTCTGTGTATAATAATATAATAGTATAACGAATGTAATTACGTCGCTATTTCTTCAAATAAAGTCTTTCTTTTCTTCTTTCTTTAACATTTTGTTCAAAACCAGCCCTTTCCTTTAGTTTTACTTTCCTTCACAGATATTGACCCTTAGAAACTACACTATGGATTGGTGTAATTATACCTAATTTTTTAATTGCCTGGAGCAGGCAAACAGGCAGACGGCTCACCTGATGGAAAGTGGTTACCGTCGCCTACGGACGTTTGCATCATGTCATATAGAGAAAGAATACAATTTCCTGCAGCAGGGCGGCCCGTCGAAAGGGGCGACAAAACAAACCACAGCCAGGTGGTAGGGTATTTGCACGACTAGATGGCTACCACCCCTGGTCTAAAGTATGCCACCATAATAACCTGGAGTTGTGTTCATTGGCCAGGTTCCAGTCTCCCTTAAGAGAACAGCAGTGTAGTAAGTAGGTTTTATTGTGGATAGCGGAAGAATGCTAGATTTTGTAACTAACCGTTTATTCTCACTTTAAGTATTATATTTGTTTACTACAATAACGTTTGATAATATACTAAAAGGTATGAGCGAGCGGCACGTGTGTTATTTACGAGATGCTACGACCAACTAAACAACGAAACGAAGTAAAAGTTTATGACGTCGGCGCAATCGGCGCATGCGACGGTCCGTGCTACTAAGCGATCTAATAACTACGCGCTCACTCGGCGATGCTTGAATGATATATTTTATTTGTAATTTATTTTAAACGTGTGTTTAATAATTTAGTTTTAAGTTGATTATAATTTATATTTATGGTTAATATGGTCAGTCAGTCAGTACTTATGTAATATCCCTACAACACTCCCCTCCAGAGGCCGTGATTACGGACGATAATAATTCGGGAACCTCACTTGTCGTCCCGAACATATCCCTACAAGCAGCACATTAGTAGTACCTTTGGTGTTACAAATCTTCATAGGGGATGGTAACCGCCTTCCATCAAGTGGGCCATCTGCCTGTCTGGCCCCAGTGACAGCAAAACGCTGTACGTGAAGTCGTACACTTGCTGATATAACAGCAGGAGGAACTGGTGGTCTTCCTTCAACGTCTTAAGAGGTCAAGGATGCTGCTTCCTCTCGCTCTCCCACCACAACCACTGCCAAATAACCTGCATCAAGTTCTCCTCGTAGAAGTACTCCATCCTGTACTCGGCTATTCCGTTCTCGACGCCCGCGGTCCAGGCGGTCTGGCTTCCGGCTATCACGACTTGTCCCGGCCACCGGAGGACCCATTCTGCGCGCGGCATCGTCCACAACTCCTTCAGACCCTCCACCAGGGTCAGACGAACTGAACACAATACAATACGTACAAGGTGGCAAAATAATGTAGGAAACAACAGGGGCGCCATTTTCGCAAATTTATCTAAACACTAGCAACTCCAATATTATGTCAAAAGTAATTTCGATACTTACTAGTAGTCAAAGTCAAAGTCAAAATAATTTATTTGTTTGAAATATGGACATTTTTGCAGATGTTATGCTAAGTGTCAAGTTATTTACTATGATATTTACTTTACTAATAATAACTACAATTTTGGAAATAAGAGTTTGAACACCTTGTGATATGAACAAAACCATTAGTTAATTAAAAGATGGCAAAATGTTCTTTGGTAAATATCGTCGAATTACAAAGAAAAGATTTTTGGTTCAAATTTCACTAGACTTCCTTGGTAAACTTTAAAAAGCACTGCTCACGTGAGACTTGGTATTAATTACTACATCCGTATTTATTTTAGATATAGATCCAAATTAAAATAATATGGTCAAATTCGCTTTGTTTAAAATTCACTGACATTGACTACAGACAAGATAGAATACTGCCAGAAGGCAAAACAGTTTTATGTTAAAAAAAAATATTGGGCAATTGCTAAGACTTATTATATGATAATGATATACATGTAGACAAAATGATTTTACTCGTATGCCTCATGGTATCCTCCAACAGCAGCAGCCATTGCTCCACATTGGATGACGGATAGAACTTGTATTTCAACTCTACAAGCTCCCCCTCGCTGGAATGCATGTGACTGATCTTCAGATCCGGCTCAAATGTTACCTGAACAAGTTGATATAAAATAAAGGCGGACACATGCTATTAACATGTGTCGCATTGCGAGATGCCGCGTGACAAGAGTGACGACAAATCAAAACGTACAGGTTGGCCAAATAGAGTAGAAAGTTAATTGGGGCGCTGCTTTCGCTCATTTGTCTAAAATCTAGCAACCCCAACATTATGACAAGAGTAATTTTGGTACTTAATATTTACTTTTAGTATTACACGGAACATAGTGCAAGTATCAAGTTGCTTTATTTACTACATACGCATTTTTTCAACTTTTAATTAGATAATAATGGCCACAAACTGTTTGCTACCCCTGTTCCCAAAACTAACTACGGATAAAATGAATATCTGCGTCATTGTACAAACACCTACAACAAACATTTTAGTGATAGACATTTTTAATTCTTCTAAACAAATAATTAAGTCATCAGTTGTTAGTAAAATTGTTAATAAGCTTCAAAAGGGATGTAATGTTTATATTTAGATTTAATGATTTAGTTGTGCTTAGTTTTTCCGTTAGGAGTGTCACAGTATTAGATAGATTAAATCATGAATTATGGTGTAGTGTAACTTGGTATTTATGTTTCTGTTCTTTTTCTAGATCATAACTATCCATTAATAGTTTAGATTTGTTATTATGTATTCTTGGGATTGTACTGTGGGATACTTTTTAATAATAAATAAAATAAAAATAATTTGGTTTGGATGTGTAGAGAGAATGGATGGAAAAGAGAGAAACAAAACAATTGTATGACAACAGCGTGGATGGTAGAGTTAGTGCTGGTAGTCATCAAACCGCAGATGTCTTAAAGAATAGCCAGGTAAAAGCACCTATAATAAGCGCGTATGTATGAAGAGACTAAGCAATGTAGATGAAACAAAAGATGTATGTCAAGATCGCAGCAAGTGGCAATCCATCGTCTATGCCTACCCCTATGGGAAACAGGCGTGATATGTGTTATATATGTATGTATAATTTTGTAAGACAGAGCTTTATAACACCTTGTGATAATTTACAGAGCAATTATTTAATTAAAAGAACAACCCATCATGTCGGCGCGTGGCAGTTCTTTGGTAAGTACCGTCGAATTATGACAAAAACATTTCTGCTTCAAATCCCGCCAGACATCTTTGATAAACTTTGAAAGCACTGCTCGTGGAAACTAACTATTGTTTTATTCGTATTTAATTATTTTTAGCGGATTTTAGACTATTGTTACAACATTAAAATTGAATTAAGATGGATAAAGTCACTTTTTTTACAATTGAATAACATTGACTAGAGGTGAGATAGAATATTGCTAGAAGGCAGAAATATTAGTTCATGTTCAAAACATTATGGCCAAGCTGTACACTATGTACTATGACCAGAAATAATTCATTATAAACACCCATTGGTAAACACACATTGCATGTTGCGAATGTCAATAAGTGACGAGAGCCACTTTTTCAACAGACAGACCATCAATCAGTCTGCTGAACTCCAGGGGCCCAATTGTGCTATTCCATTATTCATTTAATTATTTATACATACAACAACGATCACACAGATTTACATTATACATTACAAAAGACAATATATTTTAAAAACATCATACGAGCCAAGAATGAATCTTATGTGGTAGATCAAACTTTTTCAAAAAGAGAATAAATTAAGTCAAATATATAAAACAACTGCAGTCAATATAAAAAAAAATAAGTATGATAATCCATTTGTAAAACATTGTCAATGTCAAAGACACACGAAGTCAGAGTGAAGTGTGATGAATGTAGTATGTGTGTGTGTATTTATGCCTTGCTCTTGGCGTTGCGAAGATGATGCCGAGGGATAAAGTAATCTCCCAGCAGTGGAAGTGGCCTTGCGATGTTCATGCCTGTCAGGGCTGCGGAGAGGCTAGGTCATATACCCGTAGCCCTGGCATAAGGCGCAGGACGGAACACCCAGGGGTTTTAGTGGGTATCCCTAACTGGCGAGACTGGGCATGCTAGTGCCAACCCCACCCGGCGAATCCCACACGCGGGTCGCGAACTATCCCTCCAGGCTTCTGTACTTGTCGCAGCTCATCGTCCTGAATCGGATTTCCTCTGGTTAAAAAAATATGGCGTTGCGAAGATATTCAAAGTGCGATTCGCGGAAATTGGTATCAACCATTAGCAGCAATGGCGTGAGCTGAAATGAAGATTCAAAATTTTGAACCTGTATTTCGTGACTTTTCAGTTATAAATATGTACAAATATAGAGAGAGTGATGTCACAGAAGGCAAATCTACGATTGAGACGATAGTGTCCGGAGATTTAGACGCGATAGTAATAGCAGAATTGGGACCCGGGTGTAAAAAGGTACCAGAACTTTGATCAATCCACTAAATATAAAATACCTTAGCGATATTCTCGAAGCACTTCCTGAGGTGCGGCTGCACGGCCTTCGGGTTCCTCGACTGCGAGAGTATCTCGAGCAGCTCGTCGTCGCTGAGGAAGAAGAAGCGCGGGAAGCGCAGCCGCTTCAGCTCCATGTACTCGTTGAGACCCCTGGACACCACGTCTAGGAGGTGAAGGGCCTCCACCAGGCTGTCCAGGAGGCGGCTGTCCGGGCATATTATCATTATCTGAAAATTTCAATTTTGAAAGCCGATTTTTTTTTATTGTACCAGCGCACCCGGAAGACGTCCTTCTGCTCTGAACTAATAAAAACCTAAAACCCGATTCCAGCGCCGCCTACCGGTTCCAAACCATTCAGGGACCCCAACACACACAAGAAATTTCAACAAAATCGTTCCAGAGGTTTAGGACGAGTTCGGTGGCATACACACGAACACAAAATTTTTTTATGTATAAATAATAGGTTCGCGTTAGACCAACACTGCCCCTCATATCATGTGGGAATGTAGTTTTAGGGATGTCCCGACTAGGTGGAGCCTGGAGCCATCTATTGGTTTGTAAGTGTTCCACTATATAGTCTAAAACGAGTTATGTCATACCTAACTAGACTGAGTAGGAAGACAAAAAGTATTTCCAATTATAACCATTTGGAGCCCCCCTTTCTCACTTCGAGCCTCTTTTCGGTAACAAAATAGTTATTTATAATACTTGTGCTGCAAGTTGTTATTTACAAACGAGGAATGTAAAGTCGAGGTCTTATCATATTCACGAGATTGTAGAAACCAATAACCGCACATTTTTTTTAAATCAATTATTATATATTTAATATGTTTCATTATTGGATTTTCCATGTGTATTTATTACTACTTTTTGTTTAAATCAGGAAATATCTATTATTTTTAAAATGACCATGAG
Organism: Dendrolimus houi; assembly: GCA_039645545.1. Classification (NCBI taxonomy): domain Eukaryota; kingdom Metazoa; phylum Arthropoda; class Insecta; order Lepidoptera; family Lasiocampidae; genus Dendrolimus; species Dendrolimus houi. Next base: position 1,526,355 of record CM077136.1, on the reverse strand, counting down.
AGTCTTAACAAAAAGCTCGACAATTGAGTTAGTGATGAAAATATAGTACATTTCGTACTATATTATGTTCTATATTTTTTTTTAATTTATTGTCCAATATGCTTACATTCATATAGATTAACAACACATTCGACTGTGGCACAGAAACCTCATGGGTTTATTCGTGCCGCAGAGAGTCGTGTAGAATACTTTAGGTTATGGATACATAGTGCCATTTTAAAAACGTGCGTCGTATAACGTTTCTCAATATATTTGCGAGAAAACAGTACAATAGGTAATGAAACAAACACAAATATCAGTCGGAAAGTGGAAACAATCTTTGAGGTTTCTAATATGAATATGAAAATGGTGCGATTTTCTCTATAGTATTAAAGTGAGACCAATGTGTTGATCAAAAGCGCTTCCAAGAAGGTTCGATTATTCAGGTTATTTGTTTTCGTAAGGTGAAACTCCTCGGTGGATTTTTTTTATTCACCTAAATACCTATTTTCCGCATGTTTCGTTGTATGATGGCTAAATTTTAACTTTCGGACAATGTATACTGGCTTCGTAAATGCATTTTTTTATAACGAACGTGTTAGAAAAAAATTGTTTGCTAAAAACATAACATCACTAACAGTTCAAACCCCATCTCAGAAACCCATTAGAGCACTAGCTGTGCCCGCGACTTCGTCTGCATGGTTTTTTTTTCAGAACCCTAAAAACAGTAGCCTAAGTTACTGCTTGTAACATCAGCTATTTACCAGTAAAATTCCCATCAAAATCGGTCCACCCGTTTCAGAGAACAACAAATGGTTTAATCTTTTTTCGGGGAACCCTAAAATAGTGTAGCCTAAGTGACTCCTTATAATATCAGATATCTGCCAGTGAAAATCTCGTCAAAATCAGTCCACTCGTTTCGGAGATTAGCTGGTACAAATGGTTTTAATTTTTTCGCGGAACCCTAAAAAAGTAGTCTTAACTTTCTCCTTATACCATCAGTTATCTTCCAGTGAAAGTCCCATCACAATCGGTCCAGCTGTTTCTGAGATTAGCCGGAACATCCAGACAGACAGACAAAAATTCTAAATATTGCATTTTCGGAATCTCCTAGTCCGAATTATCCCCCCCCCCCCCCTGATATTTTTCACATTTTTATATTGACTTTACAAACAGACACCTCAGTTTCAATTATCTAGATATATAGATAGGCCTACTACTGCACATTGTGGGACTCGCCTTAGGACAAGCAGCCGCGGCGCCCATGATCCTGCGCCATATCCTCTCCATGGTGCCATACTTCTTAGCTTCGAGTGGCAACTGACGCGATATGTCTTCAGACGTAAAAATCGGCTCCAAGTACATCCATTCCCTACGACCAAATAGTTTTCAAGCCAATTACAGTTTTATTTTATTTTACAATTTTTGGAGGTCTATCAGCTATTCACATTATAATAATAACACGTTAGTGATAGTGAGCTATTAACAAGTCACCACAGCTAGAAATTGATGGAATTATAGGCACGCAACCTTTGCCTCCCTTTGTTTTCACCTCGTCATCGCCCCTTCCATTCGTCCCTCCGCGGCCTGCGACACGTATTCCCAATTATAATATTCTAATTAATTGTATAAAGTAATTAAAAGGTATATCTGAAGAAATCTTTTTATTCCCACAGAAATGAATTAAGATATCTAATCAGAGAATTAAAAACACAGAGAAAAGAAATAGTAATTTAAACTTGAAAAATTTATCCAACATACTAAGAAAATCTGCTTATTAAACACTAAAATTCAAAATATAGATCATTGAACAATATTTTTTTAAGTTTTCGCGACTTGTATACATAATAAAACTACATTTTAACGGTTTTAAGCGCGGTAATTTATTTGATTTTTGTTATTACGACGTTACGGCGACTTTTTTTTATTGCTGTAGTTCAGCAGACAGGCAGACGGCCCACTTGATGGTCCATAAGCGGTTACCATCGCCTATGGACATTTGCAACACCAAGGATGCTACAAATGCGCTGCTGCTCTCTTAAGGGAGACTGGAACCTGGTCAGTAATGCCGGAACACAACTCAAGGTTGTTATGGCGACATACTTTAGACCAGGGGTGGTAGCCATCCAGTCGGGCAAATGCTCTACCACCTGACCACTTTACAGTGGCCGTAATCACGGAAGACAAAGATGTCAAGTGTCAATAAGTATTATTAAAATTTTATTTAGCCTACCGCCAACTTTATGGTTATTATTTACTCTATGGGAGCCTAATCTAATTTACCACCGCTTCGCAACATGTTGTGGCTTGAAGAGAAGAAGAGGCGCAAGAAACTCTTCAGCAAACATCCCTTGCTCTAATAATTTTATATAATATTAAAACGGCGGGGAGGTAAACCCATCAACTGATAAAGTAATCAAACAAACAATCGCGGTTATGAAATAACACTCCTAAATATTGAACTCTAGAGGAACCCGCGCTCACACCATCTTGCGCCAAAGTGCCTAAACTATATGGGCTACCTAAAATTCATAAAAACGACATCCCCTTGCGCCCTATAGTCAGCCAACTTGACTCAACAACATGCAGACTGGCACATTATCTAGCGAAGACACTCAACACTCTCCGCGGCAACACACCCTACCATGTCAAGGATTCCTTTGACTTCATCAGCGCAAATGAAAATTTGGCATTGGCTGAGGATGACTTATATTAAAAACTAGCTTCTTCCCGCGACTTCGTCCACGTGGAATAGTTGCTTTGGGCTAACGCTAACTTTAACCCGCGACTTTGTTTACGTAGAAGGTGAAAATAATTTTATATCGTAATAACTGCCCGCTGGCCTTGCACATCATAATAGCGCGCGCAGTACTTGATCATTATTTTGCTGCGAAGTTATTTTAAAACTGCGATATCTTCTAAGATATTGATTGAAATCGAATGATGTAAATGGCAATTTTGTTTTAAATTAAATACTTGTGATGAATAAAGTATTTATTTGGATAAGGATTAATATTATATTTATAAAAACACCTTCGCAAATAATGCATTATTTTAAAACAAATTTGGTTAGTATAAAAAAGGTTATAGTGAGCCAACCTTGTAAGATAGACATATGCTGTCGCGGACTTTTTTCTAGAACTTTTAAAGGGGAACAATTCTGTCACACACGATTTTTGGGAAACTTTAACCGTTCACGCAGCGCACGCAGCGGAAGCTCTCAAAAGGAAAAAAAACTCGACTTTGAAACATTCTTCATTGGTGCTCCGATCCTATTTGTTAGCGTGATGATATATAGCCTATAGCCTTCCTCGATAAATGGGCTATTTAACACTGAAAGAATTTTTCAACTCAGACAAGCAGTTCCTGAGATTAGCGTGTTCAAACAAACAAACAACTAAGGGGCATAATTTAGTCTGCTAAGAGAAGCTCACTCACTTCTGGCATTCGATCCACTCGTCCAGCACTTTCTGCGTGAGACGGAGCTTGTCGTTCCACTCCTGGATGCGCAGCTCGAAAGCGGCCTTGAACGGGCTGAAGCCCAGCTGCTGCGTCGCCAGCAGGTGCTCGTCCAGCAGCTGCAAGGTCTCGTCCGCTATCTTCATTATGAACGTGCCTGGTAACAACAACTGTTACATATGGTACTAGCTACGCCCGCGACTTGGCCCGCGTGGAATTTTAACTAAATCTAACTAACTCCGTCGGCTCAGGGACCCAAAGTGAGTCTTGGCCTCTGAAACGAGAGCACGCCACTTTCCTCTGTCCTGCGCAGTGTCTTGCCAGTTGTGGGCCTGTAGTGTGGTCAGATCAGCTTCCACTCTATCCTTCCAGCGATACTTGGGACGAACAATCGGTCGCCGACCGACTGGTCGTCCCAAGTATGCTTTCTTCAATCCCCGATCCTCCTCCATCCGCTCTATATGAACGAGCCAGCGAAGATGGTGAGATTTTATCTCCCCAATTATGTTGGGCTCGGCCATGCGGTCTTCTATTTCGGAATTGGTTCGGACTCTCCAGCTGCCATCTCTCTCTTATTGTTGGGCTAAGATTTTCCTCAGAACCTTCCTCTATGTGATCAACAATTGGTTCTCCTCCTTGAGTGTCACTGTCCAGGTCTCACAGCCGTACATCAAAATTGGTCTAATGACAGTTTTGTAGGAGCGGATTTTACTTTTCCTGCTTAGGAGCCTGGACACTAACACCTTATGTAAGGCAGTATTGCACCTGAGGGCATTTTGAACACGGATGTGTATTTCTTCCTCTCCGGAGTTCTTGTCTGTGATCGTGCATCCTCGGTAATTTGAATTTGCTCGCACCTTTATATAGTGTATCTCCAACATGAAGGTTTGTGTAAGCAATGCGGGTGTTTTTATACCGCTTCATATGAAGATACTCGTCTTATCGTTATTGATCTTGAGTCCAAACTTTTTGCCTCTTGTTCTAAGATTTTAGTTGCTTTTATCATTTCTACGCGGCTTTCCCCTAATAGTGCTAAGTCATCGGCATACTCTATCACCTTATGCCTTCCGTTTAGCTGCACGCGTACCACGAGTGTCATTAGTCTTTAAGCACTCCAGCACCAGATTAAAAAGCAGATTTTTTTTAACCTGGTTGCTTGGAATTTTGCGAACCCTAACTGTATAAGTAGCCTAAGTTACTCCTTGGTGCATTTCTTATGTTTGCATGTTAATTATAATCAATAGCTTATTCGTGAAAATCTATCATTGGTTTTCTTTAGTTAATTGTTGTTGAAATTGTGTAGGTGTTCCATAAATTAATAAATATTACACGCATTATCGCATAACAGTTAGACCTAAGCATATATCGGATTGAACGTCGAGGAAACCTGTGAAAAAAATTTGCACTTGAACTTATCTTGTCTTTATAAGACGCGCGCTGAAGGTTTGCCGATGACTAATTATTATTATTATTGTATTGTATAACTGACTATTATTAGAATAGAATAGAAAACACTTTATTGTTCACCACATATACATGAAATAAACAATTTACAATAGTCACATTAAACAGTAACAGTAGGGGCAATGTGCGGCCTTATCGCTTTAGAGCGATCTCTTCCAGATAACCCGGGCTATGGATTTTATGAATAGGAGATTCGCAAGTGTATGACGGTAGTATGCAAATTAAATACATATATAATATATAAATAGGATATATAAATATCACACAATACATATACCTAAAATGAATAAAAAAATAGAGAATAAACAGTAACACATATTAACATTATATATATACTAATATATACATCATTAATATGTGTATAGCAACAGCAATAGCTATACAATGTTAATAATTGTATTAATACATAATATATTACGAGTGCGGGACTCGAATTAAAATGCCGTTGGAATTACTACAGAATTTATTAAAACTATACAAACACGTATAACATAGGTACAAATATAACCGGACGCAATAAGTACAAATATAATACACAATTAAATAACACGCGCAAAATGCGTCACTATATTGCTTATCGAATGTACACGTCTTGCTTTGATCGTAGTTCTCGCTAGACTGTCGATCTCTCCGTTCGGGCATCCCTTTATACTCAGCTTACAATATGTCACGATTGTATAAACAATGGTTTCGTAGAATCACACCTGGCCATTGCCTACCAGAGAGGATTACAATACACAATAAGCAGCTTTTCTAATTACAAATATTAAACAAAAGAAAACAAAAGAAGTGCAAATGTGGGCAGGTAACAAAACTTGGGCTTTATGGCCGGCAGGTGTACATTCAAATTTGTCGGCGGGCTTCGTGGAATTTTGGCTAAGTTGTAACAGCACATAGCATTAATATACAAATACACTAATAACTAAACGTACATGTAATTAGGTATTAAATATTTATTATAAAGTGAGATAATATTCACGTAGCAGTTTTTTTTTAATGGGGAGTGACTTTGCCTGTCTTACGTTTTTAGGCAATGAATTCCGCAGCCGGACAGCCTGCATAGCGAAGGATTTAGTGCAGAAAATAGAAACGTACGCAGGTGTTTTTAGGGCAGATTTATTATTATTATTAGTATGTACAATAATAAATTAAAACAATAAATTTATTGCAACAACTATTTATGTAACCTTTTTTGTCCACCCTACAGACCATCGACGCGTGACATCATGAGACTATCGGCAAATCTTCTACGCACAGATAGTACATGTTTTGGCAAGCACACACCATCAACAAATGCCTAGTAACACAAGCAATGTACAGTCGCGGTATGAAAAGGTTCGCCGTTTTCAAATTGATTTCATTAACGTTCCGCGAGCACATATTACCTTTTCAAACTAAGACACAGAACAGACTGTTCCACAGAAAATTATGTTCAACTGTTTGACAATAAGGTTTAAAATTACTTAGTTCAAAATTGTTTGAGTTTCTATCTTATCTAAGATTTTTTAGAAATGCAAAAACTTTTTATTGGTTTTAATATTTATAATAAGCCTAGTAATTAAATCCTTTTTGTTGCTTATTATTAATCTCAGGGTCTGTCATTATCAACATTGCAATTTTCTTTTTTCACGTTTCTATATTTTACAAACGTAACATTTATTAAAATATTGGAATACTACTCCAAATCGCTTAATATCGAAAAAGGTGTTAGACAGGGTTGCGTAGCATCGCCGTGGCTATTCAACCTTTTTATGAACAGTTGCTTGGATGGTTTGAAAGAAAGTGAAAGTGGTTTAAGAATAAATGGGTTACTCATCAAATGTCTACTCTATGCCGATGATCAGATTATACTTGCATCGTCGGAAAAAGAGTTACTGGAGATGGTAACAATTATGGACGAATCTTTTAAGAATAAGGGTATGAAAATTAATGTAGAGAAGACGAAAGTTATGGTGTTTGAAAGAGACGAAAGGATGACAATGTGTAACGTATAGATAGGAAATGAAAGACTAGAGCAAGTTAAAGAATTTGTTTACCTAGGGTGCATGTTTACCAGAGACGGAAAGCATGAAAGTGATATCGAAAGGAGAGTAATGGCAGGTAATAAGGTGAATGGAGCGCTGAACTCTTTTATGAACAGCCGGAAAGTGTCTGTAAAGGCACGTCTGGCTGTCCATCAAGGGGTATTAGTACCAACGCTAGTGTGCGGCAGTGAAAGTTGGGTATGGCAGAAGAAGCATGAAAGTGGGATAAATGCAGTTGAAATGAGAGCTTTGAGAAGTATATGTAGAGTTAATGTAAGTAATATGACAAGAAACAGTGTGATAAGGGAGCGTTGTGGATTGAAACAAGATGTAGTGACAAGAGTTGAAAAAGGAATTTTAAGGTGGTTTGGGCATGTAGAGAGAATGAATGAAAGCAGAATCACAAAACAAGTATATGACAGCAATGTGACTGTTAGAGTCAGTGCCGGTAGGCCGAGACGTACTCACCATGATCAAATTGAAGATATTTTGAAGAAAGGTCAGATAAAAAGTAGTTTAAATAAGCGTGTATGTATGAAAAGACTAATGAAAGTTGATGAAGCGAAAAGTGTTTGTCAGGATCGTAGCAGGTGGAGATCCGTCGTCTCTGCCTACCCCAATGGGAAACAGGCGTGACAATATGTATGAAAATACTGTTTCTTGCACTCGTGCAAGCGAGGTCAACTTTGAGGTGACAAACCTTTTCATACCGCGACTGTACAAATATTCAGTTGCTAGATTTTGTTACTGCGCAGCTGAAAGGAGCAACTCACCCGTGCTCTTATAGGGCGTCATCTCCATGGTCTTGGTAGCCCAATCCGCCTGCATCTTGTCCAGGGATTGTTCGATGACGTACTCCTTGGACGCCAACTCCCCGATGTCCGCGATCAGCTCCCCATGAGCCGCCACGCCTTGCTTCAGGCACATTTGGAATGTTTGCTTTTCGTTCATCGTTAAGGTTATACCTAAAATGAAGGAACGTTGTCAATGTGTGCAACGCGCTCGTTAACCTTGGTGTCGTATATTAGCGGAAAGGCTAAGCCATACATAAATAGGTGCAACTGCACACCCAGTTAAATACATGAGTTTGCTTGTTTTCCGCCGCCTCGCGGCCCGGTGGCCGAGTCAATTTGACCTCGTGGAGTAGAATATCTATAATATTGATACGAGTGCGGGACTCGAATTAAAATGCCGTTAGAATTACTATAGAATTTATTAAACTATACAAACACGTATACAAACAGGTACAAATATAACTGAACACAACCAGTAAAAACTGCACGATTAAATAACACGCGCAAAGTCCGTCACTATATCGCTTATCGAATGTACACGTCTTGCTCGTATCGTAATCGTCGCTTGACTCCGATCTCTCCGTTCGGGCATTCCTTTATACTCAGCTTACAATATGTCACGACCGTGTAAACAATGGTTTCCAAGAATGACACCTGGCCACTGCCTACCATAGAGGATTACAATACATAGTATATTGCGGGCGGTGGCTTTTCTAATAGGCGGGTTTTCTAATTACAAATATTCAACACAAAGTAAACAAAAGAAGTCCAAATGCGGGCAGGTAATAAACCGTGCTTTATGAACGGCAGGTGTGCATTCACATTTGTCGGCGTGCTTCGTCAAATTTTGGCTAAATTGTAAAAATACTATAAAATTCTAAACATGCCGCGTCTGTACATTGAAGCTAATTAAAGAAAATTGTCTGTTTGTTCGGGGCCGATTTCGATACGGTTTTCGCTGATCGACAGCTAACTCTTAGACTTAATATTTATCCCGGGAATCCCCGGGAGTTTTTCTGGGAATTATCTAAAATGGCCAGATTAAAAAAAATCGAATTCCAACGTGATTTTTCGCTAATCGATAGCAATTTTTATGTAATAAAATCTCGGGAATCTCGCGGGAATTTCAAGTCAAGCGTGGAAGAAGTCGTCTAGAAGTGGTCTAGAATTGCTAAGGCCACTCCGAGCTAAAGAATCCCACACACCGGCTGCTATTTTATCGAGTTCACTTCGCGGCTGATGGCAATCAATCGGGCTTGCCCTCGTTAAAAAAATTTAGTGTCATATATTAGAATGTAGGTATATCTCATACACGTACTAGCGGGCCCGGCAGTCATTGTCCTGCCCTAAAAAGATAAAATACAAAACCCGATTTTAACGCCACGTAACGGATCCAATCGTGAATCTAAAACATCCTGGGACGCACTCGGATACACACAAAACATTTCATCAAAATCCTGGGAACTGATTCAAGCGTCACTTATCGGATCAAATTGTGAATTTAAACATTTCAAACCACCCCGGAACCCATACGGAACATACACAAAAATTTCATCAAAATCGGTCCAACTGTTTAAGAGATGTTCAGTAACATAGACTTGAACAGAAGAAATATATAGGTGAATATTTCAAGTGACCTAAATCATACGCTATAGCGAAATAAACTCAGTGGTATCATTAGATTTTTGAAAAATTAATTACACTGGTCAGGAATCGAATCGACTGACTTAAAAAAACACACTGTATTATTATACCAAATTTTAGAGCAGCTTGTAACAGCAAAATAAGGGAAATGGTTGATTTTCCAATATTAATAGACTGCGCTTTAACATATCGTTTGTAGTTCTGAGAAGACGTATTGCATACAATACTTTTATGGCTGCCTTTATTATTCAGTCATTTGTTGGTGTTAATCCCTTTGTATGCCTCCCAGTAACACGTCATAAATCCTTTCTTCTATTGTTCGAATTTCACTGAGAAGCCAGGTTGTTCTGAATGAAGCTTCGAGAATTCCAGTGTATTGTGTACATGTTGTCGGGAGGTTTCATGTCTATATTGCGAATATATAAGATCGGCCCGAGTGAGTCACAGTTAGTTTCAACTGCGATCGAGGTTACTAAGTAAATTCGGAACGAGAATCTCGTATTGACGAACTTTGCGCGTTTTTCTGCTTTACGATTTGGACCTGTTGTATTCGGTTATGTTTGTAAGGAATGTGAATTACGAGTGTGTATTTCTAATAAACTTTTTGATAATTCCAACGGCATTTTAAATTCGAATCCCACAAATCCTTAATAATATCAAATTATTCGAAAAAAGTTAGCCAATTAATACAATTACCAATTCATTCTATACATATGCAACTCACCAGCCCTTTCCATAAATTCGTTCCAATGACGCTCCTTCATGCCTGGGTTCTTCACCGCTTGTATTATAGGAATCAGCGGTCTGAACTCATCTATATCATCCTGCAAACGGATGTATTCATATTTTTAAAAATTGAAAGATAACAAGATAACTAGTATTTTCTTAAGTTTTCACGACTAACTTAGGTCGGGCTACCATAGCGTAAATAATAACTATAAACAAAAATTAAAACTAACGAATTAAAATAAACCAATAGGCGGTAGGATAAATAAACTCTAACAATACTCATTGGCACTTGACATCTTTGTCTTCTGTCATCACGACTACTGAAAAGTGGCCGAAACGTCGGAATAATAATAATCAAATAACATACTGCCCTTAAAACCGTTAAAACGTAGTTTTATTAACAATAACCCTATTCAGTTGCGGAAACCGCCTACTTGCAGAAGATGACTGTTGTGTCCATATTGCGAATTATATTATTATTTGTATGCCAGAAAATGGCAAAACATATATCCATGTTTCATGCAATTTAAGATTTCATTTCACTTATAAAGACAAACGCAGACGAAATCGATGTACTCGATATTTCCTATTTAGCAACATAAAGTTATTTGTGTAGCTAAGTTAAATGATATGGTAAGGAACAGTATGAGGTTAAAGTAAATGATATGATAATAAGAATAATTTATTGTAAAAAAGCCAGATACAATGACAAAGAATGTTTAAGTTAATATGATAAGGAACAGTGTGAATTCAAGTTGAACGATATAATAAAGTAGAGTGTGACGTTAAAGTGAATGATATGATAAGGAAAAGTGTGGATTGAAAAAAGATATAACAACAAAAGTTGATAAAGGAATGTTAAAGTCGGCCCGACATGTAGAGAGAATGGATATAAGGAGACTGACAAAACAAGTGAATTGGGACAGTGTGGATGATGGTACAGTTGGTGCGGGTAGTCTACGACCTGCTTACCATGACCAGCGTTATGCATGAAGAGATTAATGAAACCAGATGAGGAAAAAGATGTATGTCGGGATGGTAGCAAATAGAGATCCAACGTCTCTGGTCTCTGCCCCTGTGGAAGTCAGTCGTGATACTACGTATGCATGCAAGTTAGACAAGTATAATAATAAGTCATAAGTATTTTATATAGTACAATAATATAACTGTTTGTTACAACTCCATTAATTTTTAAAAAAGTAATCTTGTAACATACTTCTGTATAAAACTTATTAAAAAAAAGAGAACTTGAGATATAAATAGAATAAGAAACAAAGAAAAACAATATTTAGCTAGACGTGTTGCTGGGGAGTTTCTTGCGGCTTGTTCTCCTTAACCGCAATAACACGTTGCGAAGCGGTGTACATAGAATAGGAAGACAAAATTAAATTTTAACTTATATATATGACCTTCAAAATGTGTTCTCCAGTGGAACTTATTTTGAGTATAAACATGTATTTGAATTTGAATAAAATTATGAAATATGTACAACGTCATTTCAATTACATTACAATCGTCATAAAAAAAGAACATACACAATGTATTATAATAATTAAATCGTATTTAAATTTAAAAAATCCTCTATTGAGGAGGGCGTCTGCTCGATAAGATAACGTTTTAATCTTTTCTCAAAAGAACCGACCTTTTCGAATGTCCACTCACCCTTATGGTAATAGCGACCTGCTGCACTTTGGGCATGTCGGCGAAGGTTCTCACGCACTTGACTATCGTTTTATAATACTCGTTGATCAGCGGTTCAATCGTGTCCACGTCTACGTACATCAACGGATTGTCGAACCAAACCTCACGGGATTTCAGGAAATCTATAATTAATATAGTTACATGCCGTCAAAGATAAGCCGCACAGCTGTCTATTGAAAGCGCAGCTTATTGTCCTTCCGGATTAGGGAATTCTTTGTGTTTTGAATTTGCAATTAAGAAAAACATACTATTGTCTTTCTACTTGTTTTATAACCATCAATAGCGTCGAACTAATGCCTATTGTTATTGCTTTCGACTTTGTGGACGTTCGCAGGTGAGCAAATTAATAATTCTTAGAAACTCAGTGTGCGCGGCCAACTTCTTTGTAATGTGTAGTTTGTATAAGACGATGCCCGAATGGAGGGGCGGGCAGTCAAGCGACGACTACGAAGCGAGTAAGACGTTTTCTAGTACTCTCGATTAGCGATATAAACGACGGACTTTGCGCGTTCGAATTGTATTGAATGGTGCAGTGTGAACTGGTTGCATCCAGTTTTATTTGTATTTGTTTTTATACCTGTTTGTACAGTTCTAATAAATTCTATAGTAGTTCCAACGGCATTTTTAATTCGAGTCCTGTAGCTCGTAACAATATAATAAATCAATAAATGGTTCGTACAGTCACGGTGTGAAAAGGTTCATCACCTTAAAGTCGAATTTTGCTTGCACGAGTACAAGATACTACTGCCAACATTTTAATAAATGTTACATTTATAAAATATAGAAACGTGAGAAATAAAATTTTGACAGTGACAGACACTGAGATTAACAATAGTTTTAATAATCAGAAACAAAGGAGATATAATCAGTATGCTAAGCTTCTCATAAATATTAAAACCAATAAAAAAGTTTTACACCTCTAAACAATCTTCTTAGGTCTGTTCTGTGACTTATTTTGAAACGGCAACATGTGTTCGCGGAACGTTAAATGAATCAATTTAAAAACTGGCGAACCTTTTCAGACCACTACTGTACAATGCGAAAAAATCAGGGAGGCTGATTCGGACCAGGAGATTCTGAAAATGCAATTTTTAGAATTTTTGTCTGTGTCTGTTTGAGGTTCACGTGAAAACAACTGAACGGATTTGAATGAAACTCGAGGAGTTAGCTTACATACCAGGTCAGAACATAGGTTACTTTTTATCCTATATATTTTATTTTCCGTGAGATAGACGAATATAGAGAAAAAGCTGCTGCTTCTGTCCCATTTTTTTGGTACAGTCACGGCAGCGAAGCCAACGAATTTTCGCTTGCACAAGTTGTTTACAATAAATTCGATTAAAACAATACAATTGTAGCTATTTCTTATTTAAAAACATACTAGATATTGTTCAAACTAATATTACTACCACCTCATTTTTCCACTTTGTAGATCAAAGGTGAAGAGAAGAATACAATTTCCTACATTAAGGCGGCCTGTGGTAAGAGGCGACAAATCAACCCACAGCCAGGTGGTAGGATATTTAGTCGTCTGGATGGCTACCACCCCTGGTCTAAAGTATACCGGCATAACAACCTTGAATTGTGTTCCGGCAGTAGTGGCCACGCTCCAGCCGCCATTAAGAGAGCAGCAGCGCATTTCCAACGCCTTTGGTGTTGCAAATGTCCTTAGGCAATGGTAACCGCTTTCCATCAGGTGGGCCGTCAGACTGTCTGCTGAATTCAAGCAATTAAAAAAAAATTAAATGACATGTCCAATTGTACCTGAGGCGGTGACCCACAAGTTTCTATATGGTTCAAACTCCTTAACCAGCCGGTTGAGGTCAGCAAACGGTACGACCGGTTGGCCGAACAGCTTCTGGCGCTGGTTCAGGATCCGACCCCAGTCTTGGGAGTCCTTCATGCCCTTCCACGCCTTTTTTATGTCGTTCGCAATTTCGTGAACCTGAAGTACAGTTTACAAAACAATTAATATGTAAAACCAATTGTATAATTTACAATATCCAAATTAAATTATTTTTCAAAATAATTGTTTCAATACAATATACGAAGTAATTTATTAGTAACAATAATTGCACAATTGTCAATGTGCAAAGTAATTTATGTGTAAAAATAATTACACAGTTGACAATGTACAGATTTGTAATGATAGATGTACACTTTATAATGTGCAACTACAGGTAAATTAGCTCCGAGAAGTTTTTGCGTTTGTAGTAAGTAGTATTTGAATATTTACAGGAATTCCAAACTTGAAATTTAAGATTCCTTGTACAGTCAGCCAAAAGAGGTTTGTTACATTTTGAAGAAAATTATTTACAATCAAAAGTCAATAGTGAAAGTCAAATAAATTATTATTTACATTGCTAATTGTTGTGAGGTCTATTTGGTTTCAGTTACATAAATAACTAATTAATTGATTAACTGATTCTGAAAAGTAAGAAGAGATTTGTAGACTATAAGATAGACGAAATATTATGACAGCCCGGTCATGCTGTGCTCCGTATACAGTCATATCACCCTCAGTTTAATCCAATTGAAAATATATGGGGGATAGTCAAAACTTACGTTGCAAAAAAATGCCACAATGAACATGAATGCTATTATATTTTTACGAGCTACAGGACTCGAATTAAAAATGCCGTTGTAACTACTATATAATTTATTAGAACTGTACAAACACGTATAAAACAAATACAAATAAAACTGGATGCAAGCAGTTCACACTGCACGATTCAATGCAATTCGACACGCGTAAAGTCCGTCGTCTATATCGCTAATCGGGAGTACTAGAAAACGTCTTACTCGTTTCGTAGTCGTCGCTTGACTGCCACCCGCCCCTCCATTCGGACATCCTCTTGTGCTAACTACACAGTACAAAGAAATTGGAAGCGCACACTGAGTTTCTAAAAAATATTAATTTGCACACCTGCGAACGTCCACAAAGTCGAAAACAATATCAATAGGCATTAGTTCAACGCTAATGATGGTTATAAAACAAGTAGAAAAACAATAGCACGTTACAAATTCAAAACACAAAGGATTCCCTAATCCGGGAGGACAATAAGCTGCGCTTACAATAGGTAGCTGTGCGGCTTATCTTTGACGGCATGTAACAATATAATTTTTTCTAACCATATATTTCATGTAGAAGTGTCACAATATTCGTTCATGGCACTATAAAAGAGCGTTTAAATACTTTCCATAGAATAATAATATTTGTATATTATATAATGACATTAGCAAAGGAATAGAATTATATTAACACAAATAGTTCCTCGGATGAAAGTGAGGCTGAGGATGAGTACAAAATGTAGTTGAAGAAATTTAGTATTAAAAATTATGTTTAATATTGTTACGACCTAGACGCCGACAAAAAAAATTCACACCTGCATACCTGTAAAAACACATTTTATTACCTTTCGGCATTTGGATTTCTTTTGTTTAGTTTGTATTTAAAATTTATGATTAGAAACAGCCCATTGTGTATTGTAAACTTTTAAGGCAGTCATTAGCCAGGTATGCGGATTACGATTCTAGGAAATACGGTCCACGCTGTCAGGCGGATATATTGCATTTGTGTGATATAAAGCAATGGCCCGATTGAGGAAGAGCACTCGAGCGAAGCAAGACTTGTGTACATTCGGTAATCTATTTAGTGACGGACTTTGCGCGTGTATTTGTATTACGATCTTCTGCATTACGTTTGGACTTATTACGTTCGGTTATATGTGTACCTGTGTTATACGTGTTTGTATAGTTCTAATAAACTCTATAATAATTCCAACGGCATTTTAATTAGAGTCCTGCAACTCGTAACATTATTATATTAATATCTTTAATATTATTAGTTTCACATTAAGTACCTGCCTATAAAAATAAATAAAAAGCATTAGTTTATTTATTTATGTGCTGACCGTACACTACTACAAACGCAAAAACGCTTGATTATGTTAGAAATAAAACTAGCTTATTATTAATATTGCATAGGTTCCAAGAAACAGAATACAAATTACCCTCGAGAAGTCATTCTGTAGCGTAAGCGCCATGCACTGCGCACTGAACATATCGATCTTGTCAAACATCGTCTGCTCGTCCTGCTGGTGGAGTTTCCAGAACTTCTCCTGCTCCTCCTCCAGAAACTCTGTCGTGGCCATAACCTGCAGTAGTGATTGTAGTAGAACCGTGCTGGATTACGCTATCACAGAATATCGAAGTGAAATGATTAACTTTGAGCTATTCGTGTTTCGTACGATGAGTGACAGTTCCAATGGCCCACTTCCCGCTTCCCCTATTCCGGTCTCCCATCTTATCCCCTCTGTCTTATTCTCCCTCCTATTTCTGTCTGATACCTATCCCATCCTAAAAGCTGGCAGCAGGTTGGCTTCAGTCCTGGTAACCACTTTCCATGAGCTAGGCCATCTGCCTCTTTGTCAGCATTGCAAAAAAGCTTAATAATAATCCAATATAAAGTCCGAACTCCACCTGCATAAATGGCGACCATAACTAGTAGAAAAATGAAAAAAAAAAATCGGTATGCGGTACCCTAAGTTACTCCTAATACCATCCACTATCTGCCTAGTCAAAATCGGTTCAGCCGTTTCAGCGATTAGCCAAAACATCCACAGACAGGCAAAAATTAAAAAAATGCATTTTCGGAATCTTCTGGTCTGAATTATCCCCCCTGATTTTTTTCACATTTTTCTTTATTACAAACAAACACTTCAATTTTATTTATCTATATAGAGGTATAGAAGATTAAAAAAACCACCTGCTTGGTTATTTGCAACGGCCATCCGATGGCTTCCCAAAGACAATTGAAGTCTTCATTCTCCAAGGGCGTGAAGAAAGCATCGAGTACTTCATGATCCTAAAATATATGAAACTAAAGATATTTTTTTTATTTTTTAGTTTTATTGCATGAGTTCAGCAGACCGGCAGACGGCCCACTCGATGGAAAGCGGTTACCATCGCCTATGGACATTTGCAACACCAAAGGTGCTACAGATGCGCTGCTGCGCTCTTAAGGGAGACTGGAACCTGGTCACTAATGCCGGAACACAACTCAAGGTTGTTATGGCGACATACTCTAGACGAGGGGTGGTGGCCGCAGGAAATTGTATTTGTAACAGATATAAAGTTCAATTGTGCAAAGGAGAAAATTAAACAAGGTTTTAAGGGTTTGAAAGTTTGCCGTTGATGTTTTGAGAGAAGCGAATGCAGAGCACGTATATTAGGGTTGGTGGTCGCGGGCAACTCGCTCAGGTCGATCCCGAGTGAAGTTCGTGCATTTACTTACTCTCTAGGCAGTCAATTGGCTAATATTTATTAATTTAAAAGACACAGCTAAGTAGACAACAAATATTTTATCTTTTATATATATATATATATATATATATATATATATATATATATATATATATATATTATATATTATTGATTATTTATGTTTATATTATTGATTATTTATATTTAATTATCTAATTTATTTATTTTACAAGCAACACCGAGCGGACCGTTCAGACAACTTATTCTATAGTTAACAGTATTCTTTCTCCGTTCCTGCACGGATAAGAAGATAAGTAAGATAATAAGAACATGTAAAATAGAATAGAATATATTGTATTATACAAAAATGCTACATAAAATCAAGATCATTAATATACAAGTACAATCGGCGGTCTTATCGCCCATGGCGATTTCGTCCAGACAACCTTTGGATGGAGTGTAAAAAGGACAACAAAGGTCTGTACTTGCTAAATCAGCACTAGTAAAATAATTTAATTTATTAATTAATAACTAGTAATATATAAGGTAATTTAATAATTATAATAGACTAAGAGCCCGTGAACGGCTACCCGTATTTATATGACCAGGCCTGAGTTTTTGTACATTGAGGCCCCTCTATACTTACCATGCATGAGATGGGGACTCACTAAGCTCAAAGTGAGGACGCGAGGAGCGCTCAGGTAAGACAGGTATCGATTTTTGACGAATTTTAAATCCATTTTACCAAGTCTGCCGTTTAAAAGATTTGAAAATAGACGATTATTATTATCGGAAAATAAGAATGGCAGATAGTTTGGAAAATGCTAAAAAAAACTTTTTGAAAGTACCTAATTGACCAGATCTGCCATTGATATATTTTATTTATTATAGTCTTAAAAACTTAGTTAAGACTTAAGTCTATAGTACTATAGTCACTATAGTATGCAAGATACTTCATAAACTCACTGTATGAACTCTCTTCATGATATCATCTTGGGTCTTGAGTGCAAACGGTATGGACTCCATCCACTCCCTGATCTCGAACACGTGCTCTATTGTGTTGGGTTTTTCACCCAACTTTCGCATTATATTCTTGTAGGCTTGTATCACGTCGTCCAACACAAGCCTCACTTCCTCAGCCCACATAACGAGCAGTGCCTTGATTATGTCCGAACGTTTAGTCACTAAGAGTTGCTGAAATATGTAGATATTATTTATAAGTTTCAATTATATAGTACATATTGTTACGAGTTAGCGGGACTCGAATTAAAATGCCGTTAAAATTATTATAGTTTATTAGAACTATACAAACACGTATAACACAGGTACAAATATAACTGAACTAAACAAATCCAAAGGTAATGCAGAAGGTCGTAATTCAATAAAACGCGCAAAGTCCGTCACTATTAGATTCCCACACACGTCACACCTAGATCGTAGTTGTAGCTCAACTGACTCCCCTCTCAATCAAGCCCTCGTTTTATACTTTACAAATGCAAATGTGCCCGCCCGGCAACGTCGACACAATTTCCTAGAATTAGCTTGTAATTGTAATCCGCAACACCTGGCTAATTATGCAGCCTGCAAGAGGCCGTAAACGAGTACAATAGAACAATAGGCTGTTCTCCACAATAACTAAAAACGTATGCCAATAAATAAGTGAACAAAAGAAGACGATCATAAAAGGATTACAATTAGTTCAAATGTCGACAGGTAATAAAATGTGCTTTTACAAATCTGTAAGTGGAATTTATCTTTGTCGGGGTCTAAGTTGTAACAATATAATTGAAACTTCATTATAAAATTTAAGATATAATTATTAATTCTAATTTTCTCTTTTTATTTTATCTCCTTTTAATACATCTATAAAATTGTTACGAATTTGTGGGATGTGAATTCAAAAATGTCGTTGGAGTTATCGCAAACTCTATTTGAAGTACACACACGTAATTCAAAGTTCTTACAAGTACAACCGAATACAACAAGTCTAAAACATACGGCAGAAAATCGTAATCACATAAATCACGCAAAGTCCGTCGTTATAAGATACTCGCTCCGAAAGTACACTAGGTAACGCTTCGTTTGCAGTCAGAACACAACTGACTCCTTCCTCGACTAATCGAACATATCCATTTGTAAATTAGACATGGCCTCCTAGCGATATGTCCACCATTCCTTTGTATTCTCTATGCATAAGCTGTATGGCTTCCATGAATTTGCATAAAATACAAAAGGAATAAGGTTTTATGACGTCTTGCGGTGGAAACAGAGGAGATTAGCGCGAACAATAAATCACTCAAATTCAAAAGGATAATAAAACACCTATAAAGCACCGGTTCGCAACAATATTATGAAAATGTAAAAGTCTAATCTTCTAGTATTTTTTTAGATTTTTTGTGTGTGTCTGTTTGTTCGGGATTCACGCAAAAACTACCAGGTCGATTTCGATGCGGTTTTTCGTTAATCGATAGTAAATTGCCAGACATGATATATTTTCATACTAAAAGTCTATTGCCCCTGCTGGAAATATCCTTTTGATTTTAAATATTGCAAAACAAAACTGTAATCATGTTACCTGTCCAACGTGGACGAAGATTACTAGACTTCCCCGCGGTGATACGTAGAGCCTTTAATTCTTCACTAGCTGCGCCCGCGGTTTCACCCGCGTGGTGATGGAAAATCGTTAATTTTGGATAATTCACACTATAATCTTTATAAATTATAGCCTATGTGTTATCCTGATGTGTAAGCTATATTATTGTAAAGTTTCATCAAAATTCACTTTGTAGTTTTTGCGTGAAACAGTAACAAACATACATACATCCACACATTCTTACCAACTTTCGCGTTTATAATATTAGTAGGATTTATGGCCGGCTCCTATATGACAGGCGTCCATTTGCCTTCTTTGTTTGGGGTTATGGCCCCAACGCTTTCGGCATTTATTTTGCCAATGTCACAGTTATGGCAAGACGATGACAAAAAAAAATGCCAGGGGCATATAATAGTAAGTAAAGAGAGGAAAGAAACTGTACAAATTTGGAATGGTAACATTACAGTTTTTTCTGAGATCCTTTCACTTACCATGAGTTAAATTTAACAGAAGCTCCATATGAGTACTGTCAAAATTCAACCAATGGCAAAGAATGTTGGATCTTCACAATTTATACCGATGTGGGTAGTTTTATAAGTACCGCTGACTTTCGGTTTCGCCGCCATTGCGTGGTGGCGAAGCCAGTCTCCAACGCACGTGAGGTCAGTCCGGACACTCCGATTCCTCCGTGCTAAGACCAAGTGTACGTTTCACATCCCATTCTTCAATATCTCATTGAACTTTATACACAAGCCGTGCTTGCTCTTTGGTGTGAGTGTGCCATAATTAAAAACCTAAGAGCCATCCAAGGACTTGTTAGTGCGGTGGACTTTCAGGAGCTGTGTAGCTGCCCCATTGGAGATGGATTCCGAGGTTCGTCGCGCTTATTACCCCATTGGTTTTTGTGCATGATTTGACATACCTCTCATACCCTTAAATATACCCTACAGTCGACAAAACATTTACTCGAACCAGCGAAGCTGTGTGGGATCCGTGATCCAGCATTGAACAAGGCAAGTGGATGAATATTAAAACA
Source organism: Dendrolimus houi (assembly GCA_039645545.1). Taxonomy (NCBI): domain Eukaryota; kingdom Metazoa; phylum Arthropoda; class Insecta; order Lepidoptera; family Lasiocampidae; genus Dendrolimus; species Dendrolimus houi. Next base: position 1,505,667 of record CM077136.1, on the reverse strand, counting down.
TAGGAACCGATCATAAGACATTTAAGCATCATTAGATAGTCTAATTGATTGCAAACATTGTGTATAGCACCAAAATGACCTTCTAAAGATAAAAAATGAAAAACACACATATATATATATATATTAGGTTGGGGAAAAAGTTTCTTCGCATTTTATATAAAAATTCAAAAGGATTTTTTTATTAATTTTATTTACATTTGACTAAAGTATGTAGGTGCCATGGATAACTTTTTGCCATCTTGTAGGTAGGGACGTGATCCCATTGCTATAAAAAATTTGGAGCTTCGGATCAAAAAACTACGACAAGTGGTTTTGGCAGTCCTCTCGTGATGTTAAACTGACACTGCCTAAGGAATTCTGCAGAGACCGAAACAGGTGAAAATCTGAAGGTACAAGGTCAGGACTATAGGGCGGATGCATTAACACCTCCCAGCCAAAGTCTCGTAATTTTTGCTGAGTGGCTAAAGTTGTGTGAGGTTTAGCGTTATCATGGTGAAAAACCACACCTCTTCTGTTGATTAATTCCGGCCGCTTTCTCTCAACTTTTTACTTTAATCTCATCAGTTGTTCGCAGTACAGTTCAGAATCAATGGTCCTGCCTGGCGGTATCAGCTCATAATGAATAATGCCCTTCCAATCCCACCATACACACAGCATCACCTTGTTGAGAGTTAACCCGGGTTTTGCCACAGTCTGTGAAGCCTGACCGGCCTTTGACCACGATCTTTTTTTTGTCGTACGTGATCCACTTTTCATCACCAGTTATCAGCTTCTTCAAAAATGATTCGGTTTCATTACGTCGTAATAAAGAATCACAAATGAGTACACGGTTCATTAGGTTTCTTTCAGTGAGCTCATGAGGCACTCTAATATCGAGCTTTTTTGTGTACCCAGCTTTTTTCAAATGCGCCAAAACCGTTTTGTGGTCAATTCCCAGTTCTCCAGCTACATCGAAACTACTAATAGGCCGATCTTGCTCCACTTTTTCAAGAAGACAATTCCAAGTTCAAATTTGGAATTGTCTTCTTTAAAATTAAAACTTTTAAATGATACCATAACCAGCCAGATGCAAATGGTATAGCCAAAGAGATCTTATTACAAGTTCATACATACTATATGCGAAAAGACTTTTTCCCCAACCTATTTATATACCTAATTCATTTAGTGCTTCTCAAAGAATTGAGTTCGTTGAACTCTCGGGTGACAAAAGGCACTGGGACAGCTCGTCTTTTATCTAGCTATACTATAATAAATCTGTAAATGGTCCGAGTGTGAACAATGCGTTTAAAAATGTGAAAAAAATGACGGAGGACAATTCGGACCAGGAGATAGCGAAAATGCAATTTTTAGAATTTTTGTCAGTCTGTATGTCGTGCCAGAGCATCGCGTGAAAACTACTGAATGGATTTAAATGTAACTCGACACATAGCAAGATCATATCCCGGGGCGTAACTAAGGATACTTTCTATCCCGATAAATGACGACGTTTCCGCGGAATAGACGAAAATAGAGACAAAGATGGTGCTGCGATCGCATCCTTTTTGCAAACTACTGAACGTATATGAACGACGAAACACGACACAGAGCTGACTTATATCCCGAATCAACACTTAGGATACATTTTATCCTGATAAATGATGTCATTTCCATGGAATAGACGGATTAGCTAAATAGATGGCGCTGCAATCGTTTCTTCAATTCGCTAAAAAAACCCTACGTTATCATAAACAACATGTCATTCATTGTACTATTTCTTTACTTCAAATCAGGTTGGCTTCGACTCGCCTCTATGTTTTTCTGTGCAGTTGTTTAGACTATACGGACTTAGTTTCTTTTTATTATTATACTAGCTGATACCGCGACTTCATCCGCGGTACGGTGGTGCGGTTTTTTAACTATCCCACGGGAACTCTTTAATTTTTCGGGATCAAAAGAGTCCTATATGTTGATCAGGGATATAAGCTACCACCATACAATTTCCTTTAAATCGGTCCAGTCGTTTCGGAGATTAGCCGGTACAAACAGACAGACAAACAGAGAAACAAATAATTCGAAAAAATCTAAATTAGTTCTATTTCACTCCTTACATCCCCCTGACTCAGTTTCTAGCAATTAAGTTTTTGTGGAAGTAAAATAAAGCTACTGTCTAGGGTCTACCTAACTCTAGTTGATAATATATTGCAATTTAAATTATTAGTAGAGAAGTTGCTACCTTCAATGAATCAACGTTGATGGCGAACGGTCCTACATTGATGTACTGGGGCAGCCGCCAAATGAGCTCCTGTTTCGCGTCATAATGCATCTGGACTTCTTCCTTGGTCTCCGAAGCGGAGTGCTTCTCTTGACGGAAATTCCTAAAACAAATCCACACTTGGTGTCAAGACGAAAATTAATATATTAGGGATTCGGACATATGTTAGAATAAATTTTTATCCGGGCAGGTACGGAGAAAGAATACAAATTCCTGCGGCACTGTCGCAAGAGTCGACAAAACCACCCACAGTCAGGTGGTAGGGTATTTGCCCGACTGGATGACTGTCACCTCTGGTCTAGAGTATGCCGCCATTACAAACTCGAGTTGTCTCTCTTAAGAGCAGCAGCGCATTTGTAGCACCTTTGGTGTTCCAAATGTCCATAGGCGATGGTAACCGCTTTCCATCGAGTGGGCCGTCTGCCTGTCTGCTGAACTCATGCAATAAAAAATAAATATATATAAACCAGTATATGCCCGCGACTTCATGCACACGACTTGAAATTCCCGCGGGTTTCCCAGGACACAAAGTACCGCAGCATTAGAATAGAACGTAAGCTATCGTTTTAGTGAAAACTGTGTCGGAATAAGCTAATTATTATGCACTCGAACAACTACGAACCGCTCCCGGGTAAATTCCCGCCGGGATTCCCAAGATAAAAAATATCACACATTTTTATACATAAAATTTGCTATCAATCAGTGAAAAAATTCCATGTAAATTCGTTTTTTTTTTTAATCTGGCCATTTTAAATCATGCCCAGAAACACTCCTGCGGGATTCCGTGATATAAAAATCACTGCAGATTATAAGTCTAACAATTATCTGTCGTTTAGCGAAAACCGCATCGATATCGGCCCAGTAGTCTTTATCTGAATCTCGAATAAACAGACAAACAGACAACAAATCTAAAATAAAATCATCGTGTCCTCCGTCATTTAGTCTATTCCAGTTGTTTTTTTTTAAATAGCTTCAATGTAAAGACACGGCATGTTTAGAATCTTATAATATTATAGATATGTCAGTTGATTTGACTGTCCGCTTTTATCCACCGTTTTTGGAGGGAACACGCTCGTCCCTCACCCAATTTCACGCTGTACACCAGCGACATCCCAAAAACTCCAGATGTAGAGTTGGCCCTCTTCGCGGATGACACCGCACTCTATACATCAGATCACAACCGACAAATGGCTTTAGTGCCAGTACACCAAATTTATCAATGAGCATTTATAAGACTAGATCATGACATACGCGAGTGTGGTATTCGGCCATGCCAAGCCTGCCCTTTAAAGCAGAATAAATTCATGCGCAGAGTCGTCGGTGCTCCCCTCTATATGCGTAACGTCGACATCCACCGCGATCTGGAGCTTCCCTCCATCCGATCTAGCGCCGCACCATCGAAATCCCCTCGTCGTGTCCGCGTCCGATTATAAGCCTCGACGAAAGGCTCTCGTGCATCACGGTATGGTTCGCGCGGTTTTTTGCATGGCCACGCCAGGGAGACACAGCCCCCCATAGGATAGACTAGGCGTGTAATGTTTATGTAATAAATTGTCCACGATCTTCCGGGTGTTTTATTTATAATCCCTGGCTTTGAAACCTTTGGACAGCTTTCCTACTTTAATTAAAATTTTCGTCTGTTTTATAATATTATAACATCTTGCAGATTTCAGGTGTGCTTCAGAGAACACTCGGTAATTAAGAAATCAATAACTCACTCAACATATTCTTCTATGTCCAGCATATATATCTCCTTGTAGCACTCGTACTGCCGCATGTAAGCGATGAGGGGCAAGATTGCCTTCCTATACGCTTTTAGGAGCCTATCCCTGTATTCTACGACATTCGGCTCCATTAGACCTGAGCAGCAAACAAACAATAGTCATGATAGCTAGTGGCTCGCATGTCTCAATCTAACGACATGTGATCTGTCCATGTCTAAGAAAGAAAGAAAAAGACTTTATTTAAAGAAATAGCGACGTACTTAAACTAATTACAAGTCATAGTATAAAGAAAGAAACAAGTTTTGACAACATGTACGCCGCATTTTCAGCAAATGAGGTTTGCACTCAGCTTATTGCTGTGCCAAAGTTTTATCCGACACAACGCTGATTTTCAGTGTAAACCTCCCTTCTATCGCAATGTAAAAAACAACCAAACTACACAATAGTTAAGTAAAATTTTACTATAATAAAAACATATTATACAATAAACATTATGATAATTTGATAAATATAATAAACATCATTATCATTCTTGCGTGTGTCACTGACATCAAGAAACATTCCAATCATATCCCCTGTGAGCAGAAATTATTTACGAAAATTAATTTCTTATCCAAAATAAGTATGTACATTAGAGTCGCTGATTCTATAGTGTACACCCGTGTGTTCGGCTAATTTGTTTTCCACGTTTGCCCAGCGAGATCAAGAAACCCTCTTTTTAGCAAGGAGTAATCCAGTCACAGCAGCACAAAGCCGTGGCCAAATGGCCAGACAATTTGCGCGTCTCCGTCACCTCGTGGACCGAGTGGAGGAAGTGCGACCGTAGTGCCTTTGCCGGCGCAAAGCTACACTCTGATTTTTAATTACCTGGACTAAAATGACAGCTGCGGTCAACCTTTTTGATTCATTAGTGAGTTATGCGAGTTGAATCAACAACTCACCACTGTGTGTTGATTTCTATACAATTTATATAGAAATTCCATGGAATTCAACTCACAGTGAAGAGTTGCCCCAAGCTGGCAACATAAAAAAGGTCGATATCAGGTAATTAAAAATCAAGGTATAGAGGGGGCTGGAGGTGCATGCGCGAACGAAGTCACAGATCGGATGAAGGAGAACAAGAGGAACGGCAAAAGGTTTTAGTGGGTATCCATCGATTCGGCTTTTTAAATTTTTATCTATGCAGAAACAGAGAAAGAATACAATTTCCTGCGTTGGGGCGGCCTGTCGAAAAAGGCGACAAAATATCCAACAACTTGGATGTAGGGTATTTACCCGTCTGGAAGGCTATTATGGCTGGTGTAGAATATGCCGCCATAATAACCTAGAGTTGTGTTCCGGCCATTAGTGGCCAGATGCCTTTCTCCCATAAGAGAGCAGCAGCGCATTTGTAGCACCTTCGGTGTTTCAAATGTCTATAGGCGATAGTAACCGCTTTCCATCAAATGCTCCATAAAGAAAATCTGGGTCCTTGTCTCTGCCATCGAAAGCTATTCCATAAGCAGATGATTTGGTTGTTTAGAGTCATGTAAGAAGGCAAAATCCGATGTCTTTCTTTGATTTGAGCTATATTTAGCATCGAGGTCGAGGGTGTGCGCTCGTTTGAGACGTCTTTGTGGGACGGTAAGCAGCAGCTTCTGGACAAGCTCATTTCGGTAAATAATGTCTTGGGAGGCAACAGCATTCCTTCGTAGGTGCTAATGCCACCCCAGTGTGGCAAATTCCACACACACACTGTCCAATATGGATTTGCTCTCGTACAAAAAATGGGCTCCAAAGCTGATGTTACGTGATATCGGCCTATTCCTGGCGCCTGTTAGCTTGAAAATGATTAAGAACCTTGAATATTGGACAATGATGAGATAGGTTATAAGACAAATAAACTTTAAATCAATATTCGTAACTTACCGATAGAGGTCAGAAATAGCTCTTTGTCGAACACAAGACCAGTCATGATCATCGGGTGAACTTGGGGTATGAAGTGACATCTGTATAGCATTTCGCGGAATAAACGCTGTATTACAATCTATAAAAAATTAAAAAACCACATTTTCGGAATCTTCTGGTTCGTATTAAGCCCCCTGATATTTTTCACATTTTTAAACGCAATGTACAAACTCGAACCATTTACAGATTTATTATAGTAAAGATTTTCTGGGGAAATTACTTGGGTAACTCTTTTTTCAAAACTTTTTATATCTATTACATCGAGCCTTCGCCGCCATTTTACCGTAAGCGACATTTGTACCGAAGTATATTTTTTTTTGGAAAATATTTTATAATATTATTAGGTTTTAAAATTTCCAGTTTTAGTTAGATTAGACACCACTGAATCAAAGGCTTAGTCTTAAAGGCAAAATAATAGGTTAAAACACGCGTACAACTAAAAATATACTTAGGTCCAAATGTCGCTTACGATAAAATGGCGGTGAAGGCTCGACATTACTGCTTATCTATATATTAATACGTGAAGCAAAAACTTTGTACCCCTTTTTTACGAAAATTGAATATGAAATATCGTACACTTATAGTTTATATAGAGAAGGAGTGTAGAAAGCTAATATTAAAAAAAAAAAATATGTTTAAAAATACATTAAATCAATAAAAAAATCATTACACACACTACCATGTATTTGACACACACACGCATATATAATAACTCTTTGGTTTATTGTTAACGTCAAATTAACAGTGTAACCTTGGCGAAATCTGTGATTATAGAAGTGTAGTCTTTGACAACAAAGTATTATTGTTGAATTTCAACCACGGGCGACCACTAGTTTACATTATTGCGAATGAACAATAATACCACCTCAAACTGCGACGGATGTGTAGTGTAGTACGGCCCCTCCTCGGACATCATGAGGTGGAAGTAGAACAGCGTGACCGTGGGGGACCTAAAGGGGCTGTTGATCAGGTCCGAGGGGTCCCACTCCCATTCCTCGTCGCACCAGTAAGTGCAAAGGCATGGCGTCTCGCACATATACACGAACATAGCCATCGATTGTTCGATGCAGTAGCGGAGGGCGTACTGTCAGAATAAAAATATTTATTAACACTAAAGCCTGATCATAACGTCTAAAACATTTTTTTTTTGCCTTCTGGCAATTCTCTCTTATAAAAATATAAAATAACTAGCTGCGCCCACGGTTTCACCCGCGTGGTGATGGAAAATCGTTCTATTTTGGATAATTCACACTATATCTTTATAAAGTATATTATAGCCTATGTGTTATTCTGATTTGTAAGGTATAGCCGACCACGCGACTGAGCCGCGCGGCATGGTATCTCGCAGAGCTAATTGGGCCACCGCGCTTCCCCCTCATGACTGCCCGCCGGCCTTACACATCATAAATGCGCGCGCAGTTCTTGATCATTATTTTGCTGCGGTGTTATTTTAAAACTGCGATATCTCCTAAGATATTCATTAAGATTGAATGATGTAAATGGCGATTTTATTTTAAATTAAATACTTGTGATTGATAACGTATTTATGTGGATAAGGATTAATATCATGTTTATAAAAACACCTTCGCAAATAATGCATTATTTTATACAACAAATTTGGTTAGCATAAAATAGTTATAGTGAGCCAACCTTAAAAGATAGACATATGTTGTCGTGGACTTTTTTTAGAACTTTTAAAGGGGAACAATTCTATCATACATGATTTTTTCGAAACTTTAACCTTTACGCAGCGCACGCAGCGGAAACTCTCAAAAGGGGAAAAAACCCCGATTTTGAAACATTCTTCATTGGTGCTCCGCTCCTATTGGTCTTGGCGTGTTGATATATACCCTATAAGCCTTCCTCGATAAATGGGCTATCTAACACTGAATTTTTCAAATCAGACCAGTAGTTCCTGAGATTAGCGCGTTCAAGCAAACAAACAAACTCTTCAGCATTATACTTAGTCTGGCCATAAATACTGTTACAATTAAAAAGAAACAAAATGTTACATTTGAATTTGGAATCTGTCATATTTATATGATTGTTCATTGTGTCTTCTCATTTTGGCGCCAATACATTGTACAACATTTTGTGATATTAAAATGGAGTGGGGCGATAAAGAGAACCGAATCGCTGTGATTGCATTACACAAAGTAGATATGGAGCCAAATGCAATTTTTAAACCTCTCCACCTCTCACTTGGTATTAGTCAAATGTTTGTGTATCGGGCTATTAATAGGTACAATGAGACCTCCTCTGTTTGTGACAGAAAAAGATCTGGCCGTTCACCTAGTGTTCGTACGAAAAAGGTGGTCAAAGCAGTAAAGGAAAGAATTCGAAGAAAATCTGTCCGAAAGCAAGATTTTATCTCGGGAGATGAAGGTATCACCTAGAACCATGTCGCGTATTTTAAACGATGACTTAGGACTTGCAGCCTATAAGAGACGCACTGATCATTTCTTAACTCATAATTTAAAAAAGAATAGGGTGGTAAAATCGGAACAACCACTGAAGCGATACGCAAAGGGAGGTCACAGAAAAATTTTGTTTACGGATGAGAAATTTTTACAATTGAGCAACATTTTAGCAAACAAAATGACCGTATTTATGCTCAAAGCTCTAAGGAAGCTTCTCAATTAAGTAAGTCAACAGAGTGCAACGTGGGCATTATCCATCTTCAGTGATGGTTTGGTGGGGTGTTAGCTATGAAGGAGTGACTGAGCCATATTTTTTGTGAGAAAGGTATCAAAATATCGACACAAGTGTATCAAGATACCATTCTTGAGAAGGTAGTTAAGCCCCTTAACAACACAATGTTCAATAACCAAGAACGGTCCTTCCAGCAACTCGGACGTCGGCAACGTCATAAAGCTCGGTCCACGCAGTCTTGGTTAGAAACAAACGATCCGGACTTCATCAGAGCTGAAGACCGGCCGTCGTCTAGTCCTGATCTTAATCCGCTGGATTATGATTTATAGTCAGTTTTAGAGAGTACGGCTTGCTCTAAACGCCATGATAATTTGGAGTCCCTAAAACAATCCATATGATTGACAGTGAAGAATTTTCCCATGGAAAGAGTGCGTGCTTCTATTGATAACTGGCCTCAACGTTTAAAGGACTGTATTGCAGCCAGTGGAGCACACTTCGAAAAAGCTTTTTATATTTTAAATTGTTTTATATTTATGTATTAAACTTATAAAACTTATAAATGTTATATGCAATAAAAAAAAATCTTTGTTACAATATTTATGGCAAGACTAGGTATATTACTATAGATAACATAACCTCCCACTATTGGAGAATGGACAATATACCCGCCACACTTGTCCAAGGCGGTTTGACAGGTTTGACACATCTGTTATGTGATGATGTATTCCTTCACCGTTAGCCCGTGGTAATTGTAAAAATATGCACATTAGGCCAGCAAACTGCCTAAGTGGTGCATGCGTTCCGGCCAGGGTTCTAATCCGCGCCCCTAGAGGTTGTGACGCGTGCGCTAGCCATTACGCTACCACGACTATATTCTATCTTATGTATAGTATGTCAATGAATTGTAAACAAGGCGAATTTATCCTGTTATTATGATTTTAACGTTTGTCTAAGTCTAAAATCCAATAAGAATGACTAGATGTTAAGTTTCACATGAGCAGTTTTATTTGTAGCTATTTTCACAAAAACTAAACCCTTATAAATTTGTCATATCGGCGTTTGTTAGTATGGTATTTTTTTCAAAACTAAGTACTGGATCTGTGCGGATGAAAATTGTCAGAAAGATGTGTTCGCGCCGCTTAATTTAAATTCCTGTTCTGTCAAATTATTTCCACAACTACCCGCTTTTCCTAAGCGCTTTATCCAATCATCTTTTCCTAGCCACCATCTTCCGTTCCATACGACATCCCTGTCGTACTTACCGCTGTACTAATACTGCTCGTCTTTACGAGTCAGTCTGCTGTCGACCTTCGTACGACTACCCGCATATTTTCAAGCCACCAATTACTTATAAGTGCATTTATATGCTTGCCGCGTGTGTTCATATATGATGGAATTATAGGCACGCAACCTTTGCCTCCCTTTGTTTTCACCTCGTTATCGCCCCTTCCATTCGTCCCTCCGCGGCCTGCGACATGTATTCCCAATTATAATATTCTAATTAATTGTATAAAGTAATTAAAAGGTATATCTGAATAAATCTTTTTATTCCTACAATATAATATCGAAGGCCGCAAGAAGGAGACGAGCCAGAAGATTTGCTGCAAGGCTCACGACTTGGTGATCAGCACTTATGGTTACTGCAGCCCAGAGGCACGCAGGTTAGCCTCCCTTCTATCCATAACAGCAATCCTACCACAGCCATTTGGATACGCGTTCATTCCCTAATAGGGGTGTGCGAATAATTCAAACTTACGAATTATTCGTTCCGAATCGAATATTCGATTGGAAACTTGAATCGAATAATTCGAAGTTTTTCCGATTATATTATTCGCAAATTTTCGAGCATTTTAAAACATTGCATGTGTTTTCTTGTAGATTTTTTGCAAACGGAAATTAATAAATTGAAAAGATCTCTTGCCAATATTAGTATCTAATTTTTTTATGTTACTGACAGAAATGAACATATATTGAAATTGAGCAATTGTTTTCTCCGGGTAATTGATTTTTAATCAAAAAGTATGTTATTCGTAAGTAGAATATTTTGATACACGATGTAATTGAATTCAAATTGGAAATAATAGAAAATCCAGTGATATTTCGATAATTCGCGAATCATTCGTCGAATTTCGAATCGAATAATATTTCATTCGATTCGATTCGAACGATATTCGCACACCCCTAGTCCCTAATACTGGGCTGTCGCGTTGACATAGTGTAAATCTCAACTATGCCTAGGCACTGAAATCTAAAACTTCTATAGTAACAAAGTAGTTATACCTGCATCCTAAATCTGACCAGCTGCATGAACCTCGACAATTTGCTGACGCCGAAAAATTCCCATTTCTTCTCATAAATGTTGAACCAACTGAAACATGGTTATCCACCCAACACTTTAACAGACATTGTAACATATTTAAAGTAAACACCATACTCCATTGAATAAGACAATTTAAACAATTCATAACCAAGACATATCCTACTTCCTACTCCCACTAATATTATAAAGGCGAAAGTTTGTAAGAATGTATGGATGTATCTGTACCAATTTCATAGTTCGTTTAATGGATATATGGGCAACAACCGGCCCGCGAGACATTTTGAGAAAATCCAATCAAAAAAATATTACATTAGGTAGTTATACTCACGGGAGTGACAGTGAGGCGCAAACATCAAATCCTTTGATGCTTGCCGCTTTAAACGCGGCCCGCGACCGTATTTGCACGCTAAAGTTTGGCCCTCAACGTTTCAAAAGTTACCCATATCTGGTATAATGTATTCATTTGAAATACGCATTTCTTTATTATCTCGATTACATCGTCGCGGATAGAGGGGCTTGAGAAAGCCAACGCTAGATGGCGTTGAGCGGTTAAAAATCGGTAGTAGTGAGTCGACCATTGCAACGTGTGCGTTTCGCAAAACCAAAACGAAAAACTAACAATCAAAACGAACTTAATACCAAACAGAAACTGTGAGTTAGTTTATCAATAACACAAAAATTTACAAGTGCTAGGCCTAGCTGACCTCCACGCACGAAGGCCTCTGGTAAGTACCATCCCCGTTTGTTGGAGTGTGATTCGGGGTTGAAAAGAAGGGGGTTGCGCAATTTATATGCGGTCTACTTGTAAAATCAAAACTGAACCCAAATGTATCAAAATTATATATAGTTTTGATACAGTATGTTTGTTACTCTTATACGCAAAAACTACTGAATGGATTTCGATGAAACTTTACAATAACATAGCTTACACATCAGAATTACATATAGGCTATAATTTATAAAGATATAGCGTGAATTATCCAAAATATAGAGATTTTCCATCACTACGCGGGTGAGGCCGCGGGGCGCGGAAGAAAGAATCTCCTAACGAATCTACTTTAATATAAGCAAAGATTAGCAATTTTATGAGTGAAATAATACAAGCGTAATTCAAAATCGTTTTTCTTTCTTTTGAACCACCCCTAGAGTGAATAAAACAAAAATAAAACTATTGAAATCGGTCAGGTCGTTTTTGGTCATTATTCTTTTTAACTTACTCTTCTAATTTAAATTAATTAAGCATTAAAATAATTTAAGTGTTCGACTCTCCTGTTATCTTGCTTGCTAAAATTAGTTTTAGCAGAACTACTACTATATTTCTGTCAGGCGCTCTCGTATTATTTATTTTTAATCTTTAATTAACATATTCGTGTTTATAATTGTATTTTCTACTGGCTAAATAGTTGTTTTTTTCTAGCCGCCCCTTTTCGGCCGCTGTCACCGAACACGTGCATGTTTTTTTTAATGTTTAAGAAGTAATCTCCAGTTGCGTCGGAACTAAGACACAAAATTTTTAAACTTTTTCTTGTCATAAGACTAAGGTACTATACAATCTCTTCCAAGCAACCTTTGCATAGACAAAGGTCTTATTTACTTTTAGTATTTAAATATCATATTACAACTAACCCTTTTCCCACGTCTCTGAAGGACATTCTTATGGCGTGTGCAGTACTATTCAGCCAAGTGATATTCAAGTATTTTAACATCTGTAGATGTACGAGCGATTATTATTTATCTTCTAAATAAAATAAATAAGCAACTAAAATAAAAAAAAAAACAAAACTTGGCCATTTCAAACAACTCTTCGCCTTCATGGATAAACAAACACAAAAACAGAAAATATTTGTGTAAATTAATATTACGAAGCGAATTTTTAAAGAAGAACATAATGTTAAAGCTTAAAAACTATAACAGTATAACTTTTTTAAATATTGTTACATGCCGTCAAAGATAAGCTGCACAGCTGCCTATTGTAAGCGCAGCTTATTGTTCTCCCGGATTAGGGAATTCTTTGTGTTTTCAATTTGCAATTAAGAAAAACATGCTATTGTCTTTCTACTTGTTTTATAACCATCATTAGCGTCGAACTAATCCTTATTGTTATTGTTTTCGACTTTGTTAGCCGTTCGCAGGTGTGCAAATTAGTATTTCTTAGAAACTCAGTGTGCGCGGCCAATTTCTTTGTACTGTGTAGTTAGTATAAGACGATGCCCGAGTGGAGGGTCAGTCAAGCGACGACTATGAAGCGAGTAAGACATTTTGTAGTACTCTCGATTAGCGATATAAACGACGGACTTTGGGCGTGTCGAATTGCATTGAATCGTGCAGTGTGAACTGGTTGCATCCAGTTTTATTTGTATTTGTTTTATACGTGTTTGTATAGTTCTAATAAATTCTATAGTAGTTCCAACGGCATTTTTAATTCGAGTCCTGTAGCTCGTAACAATATTTAGTCTGTCAGTCTGTGGATTCGTGTTAAATATGCTTCAAAGAAATATATTGACTGATGCACTTTTCTAAGTACCGACAAACTCACCATAGCGGTGCAATGTTGCTGGGCGGTATCAAACTCTGCCAAGCTGACATTCCTGCCATAGTTGGTGGTGAAGAACAACATGGACTCCACCTGCAAAATGAAGGCCCAAAACTCATCGAACAGACAGACAGACGCCCTATTCTACAGGGGACCTTCTAAATTGTTAATGCAATGTATACTTTTACCATTTAGTAGGATATGCCTGCGACTTCACCTACGCTTGACTTGAAATTCCCGCGGAATACGAAGTATTCCGCAGTATTTAACAGAATGTACTTTACATTAATTTCTAATACTGTGGTACTTTATGTCCCGTGAAGATCGCGGGAATTTCAAGTCAAGTCGCGGGCATATCCTAGTTAATCATGATTGTATATAATAATAATAATCGCAAGCTTAAAATTAAGGCGTCACTATGCAAAGTTTCTTGTGATGTTTTTTTTTTGATGATAAAGGAGACGAGGGAGACCAGAGAGAAGATGGAAAAATTATCTTCCAAAGAATTGGAGGAAATTAGCGAGAGATCGCACAAAATGGCAAATATTCTAGAGGAGGCCTATACTAAGGGGGCAACCTGACTTGTCTGCTGTCAATATCTTAAAAAAACATTATACAAACGAAAATTTCAGGAAATAAATACAATTGTTATTTATTATGTATTTAATTGTGATGCAAAGTTCTGTCAAAATAGTAACATTAGTTGGTATATACAAGGTGGATTTTTTAAATGCCACCTGGAGAGAAACTACTCTAAATAATAGAGATAGCAAATGTTACACCAAAGAAACATTTCTTTATTTTTGATAAGAAATAGAACTGCATTCAAAGATTTTCGAAAACTCTCTTGCTTCACCCGGGAATCGAACCGACTAAAATCTGTAAAAATTACACCCTGTAATTTTATTGCATCAATCGTTAGGGTCAATTACAAGGATGAAATCTCTCTAACATACTTGGTAAAATTAATGAAAGGAAAACTTGTATAATGCAAAAGCACTCACAACGGTAGTGGTGAAAGTCAGGTGGATATCACTAGTGTAACTATGACTTTCGGTGATGGTGGATCCAAACTTTGGCAGTAATATTGACATGTTTACATTAATAACATTCTTGGCGTAAATTTCTATATGAATTCTGTGAGAAACATTGTTATTTTTATGTTTAAGAACAATTTTTTTAAGTTATAAGTTGCAATGAAAATATAGACCTATATATTGTAATCCGTGCAGAGCAGGAAAAGAATACAATTTCCTGCTCGTAAGAGGCGATTGAACGACCCACAGCCGGGTGGCAGGGTATTTGCCCGACTGGATGGCTACCACCCCTGGTCTAGGGTATGCCGCAATAACAACCTTGTGTTGGATTCCAGTAGAAGCTAAGTCCCAGTCTCCATTTAGAGAGCGACAGCACATTGGTAGCACCTTTGGTGTTACAAATTTTTATAGGCGACGATAACCGCTTCCCATCAGGTGGGTTGTCTGCCTGTCTGCTGAAGTCGTGCAATAAATAAATAAAAAGGTTTTCAATTCGAAACTTAAAGTGCTCCATCTGAAAACTTGTAAAAGTTTAGTAATGGTTTGATCAGGCCTTCAAAACGTAATCAATTACCTTTAAAAATATAGGTATAATAATATCCGTGCAGGAACGGAGAAAGAATACAATTTCCTGCGTTGGGGCGGCCTGTCGTAAGAGGCGACTAAACAACCCACAGCCAGGTGGTAGGGTATTTGCTTGACTGGATGGCGACCACCCCTGGTCTAGATTATGCCACCATAACAACCTTGTGTTGTGTTCCGGCATCAGTGACCAGGTTCCAGTCTCCTTTAAGAGAGCAGCAGCGCATTTGTAGCACCTTTGGTGTTGCAAATGTCCATAGGCGACGGTAACCACTTTCCATCAAGTGGGCCATTGGCCTGTCTGCTGAACTCCTGCAATAAAAAATAAAAATAAAGTGATTACCGGTATTTTCGTAAAAGATACTGATATACCGGTATATTGTTTTACCGTTACTCGGTAACTTTTATGATGTAAACGTTATATTATAACGTCAAAAATCGTACTTATAAAGTTATACGTATCGGTAATTTTTACGTTACTTCAAGCGACGTTGACACTTTTAGGAATTGGCTTTGTTACGACTGCATGTTACCGAAACAATCGACAGACACCACTCGAAATATTACGCGCGCTCTTAGCACGAGAATCTTTGCGAGTGAAAGGGAGCGACGATGGTAACAAAACATAGTTTTACGGTAAAATCACCGTTCAAAATAATATTAGCGTTATATTTGTTACCGGTAAATTGGCTAGAAATAACGGTAAATTTTGTAACAATATTCATTTTTTACCGTTATCTGAAATTAGCCCAAATAACGATACCACATTTTTACCGGTATTTCAAGCCCTGGGTTTGATTCTCAACTTTAATTCTAGAAATTGCATTAAATAAATTACTAATGAATTAACCTTAAGACACTCCTCGATGACCAAATGTATGCAAGAAACAGATTCCGTGAGTACATACAAAGAATACCACTGGTTGTACTTCATACGCGCATTGAAATCATCCATGACGCACGGGTAATTACCTAAGAGTACAATAAATGTAATTACTATAAGTATATCGCAATTCAAAAGCTACAGATGTACTGGTTTATACAATTAATAATTCCTCCCGGTGTACCTGCGCAGTGGACCAATTTTAATAGCGCACTATAGTATACGATACCTTAGGTTACTTCTAAATTAGGGCTCCGCGAAAAAATTGCACGTGGACGAAGCCGTGGGCACAGCTAGTTCAATATAAGTTCCACTTGGAGAACAGTTTTTGAAAGTCATACATATACTTTAAAAGTTAGATTTATTTCCTATTCTATGTACACCGCTTAGCAACGTATTATGGCTGTTTAAGGAGAATCTGAAAGAAAAGCAGAAGAAAAGAAGAAGAAACTTCGCTCACCATAATCAGGCACCGGCGGCTCATAGTCCTTGGTTGGTACTTCGATGAAGTTGTACAAATCTCTATATGTTTGTATAGTGTATATTATTTTCATTTTACCCTCCGTTTTCTTATACAAAAATTCAGCCTCATGCTCGAGAGCCTTGAGGTGATCCTCGTCGACCTCTTTGGCCTGCTTGTGAATCTTCACCATGGTGAGGATCTTGGGCATGTAATGTAAAGGCATCATAGGCAAACCTTGGAGAAGAAGGCAGTCCAGGTATAAATAGAATCTGGAAAATACATAGCATAAATTGTTTACATTCCTTCTACACTATAGATTGGTGTCATAATACAGAATGTGATTTTTCTTTCAAAATCTGCTGATTCAATTCCTGGTTAGAGTATAATTGATTTTTCGAAAATCTAATATATTCGACTTGGTCTTATTATTTACAATAAACTCAACTGGGCCAAGTACATTGAACACGTTTGCAACAAATTAAGGCAATTTTTGGCTAGTATATAGGGTAGGGTAGGGTAAACAAGCCACAACTAGGTGGTAGGGTATTTGCTCGACTGGATGGCGACCACCCCTGGTCTAGAGAATGCCGCCATAACAACCTTGTGTTGTGTTCCGGCATCAGTGACCAGGTTCCAATCTCCTTTAAGAGAGCAGCAGCGCATTTGTAGCAACTTCGGTGTTGCAAATATCCATAGGCGACGGTAACCACTTTCCATCAAGTGGGCCGTCTGCCTGTCTGCTGAACTCCTGCAATAAATAAAAAAATGCGTTTACCCTAGAAAACCTATTTAATGCTCTATAATGTTTTAGGCGAATCATTTACACAATATGGCCTAATCAGCTACGGTCGTACGTATAGCACTTATATTAAACTTCAATTAAAAGTACTTAAACAATTAGTTTCACCGACAATAAATAAACAATATTTTAACGATGAAAAAGGCCTCTTTAGACACTGTAAAGTTTTTCTTAAACCGGTTTAAGAAAATGATGCTCAAAGAGCAATTTATTAATAAAGACTTATAAACACTCTGTATATACGCGAGTCATCGCCCAAAACCGATAAGTCACGAGTCGGGCAAACAACATGTACGACAAGCGCACAACTTCATATTTAGTTCCGCGCTACTGATAAGTAGTACACGTGTGAGGCAATACATTTGTCCCGTACAAAATAGATTTGTACTGATACGGCTCAAAATTTAATTTTGTACTACTTCAAAAGTTTTGTCCCGCTACTACTCACGCGTCAAATGTAAGAGGAAGGACGGAACGAGGGCAATAGTACAAAAACGCCTCTACGGATATTCACATGACAAAGAGGGACAACATGACATGTACGACTGCTAGTACAAGGAGGTGATCGAGGCCGATCAAATCCGATTCTTAAAGAACATTTCCGAATTAGAAGTTTTGTACGGGACAAATGAGGGAATGACGCTCACCGCCTCACCGGCCTCATCGCTTCAAATGTACTGCCGCGGTACAAACCGTACAAACGTCCTCGCCTCATTTGAAGTGGTACATTGTACTGGTTCAGTACAAAATGTCATGTTACTCTGTACAAACTCATTTTAAAATTGTCCTACCCAACTCTATTCCACGCTTGCTAAATGATTTACCCATTGAGTTTAAAGAAAGCATTATAAAAATATTAGAAATAAACTTAAAATGCACTTTTTAAACATAATGCAATATTAAAATTGTTAAATGTTACGAGATACCGATAGCACTAATATAAATCCCAGAGGTTTTCTATGCTATGTAGAATTCAATAACTTATAAATCATTTTGTTGTCTTATTAAATAAATAAAAAATAAAAAAACTATACTTTTCATTAAAATCGGCCTCGAGACTTCTTTTAGTATTTCACACTATTTCATATAGTTTAAGATTTGACCTTGAAGGTTCACTTGAAAATCACTTATATTTGTCAACGTAAATGAAACAATTCCTTACGCCTTTATAACGTAAATGAAACAACACCTTAATATAGAAGCATTTTATACCGTAGTGTCTTTCCACCGGTCATATTCATTGGTCCATACAGCATAGCAATGGTGGAAACTGATTCAACTAAGCTACATTTGTTATATGGAAGAATGCGTTCCTCCCTATTGTCAATATGGATAGAGCTGCGCATCTCCTCCCTACGGCTACTTAGCGGCGCTCCATCTTACGTAGCTACGTAGCTTAGCATGAGTGGAAATGGTCCCATAGTTTCGTAGCTCAGCTTTTACATTTTCGCACCATAGAAAATATAGAAGTTTGAGAACTGCTTTATTTGAATTCAAAATGAAGAATATCTATCTAAAGTACAATTAATTATACGTTACGATTCTCGCATAATAAATAATCAACAACCCTAGAGAGCTACGGTGGCGACATAATGCCAACATAAGAAACAAGCACGCAAGCGCGAAACTAATATTAATTTGTAGCAAGTAAGACAGCGCGGTGCTCGCAACGTTCGCGCCGATTCTCTAGGCGCGTAAACAACATCTCAACGACAACCGAACGCAAGTTCGGTACATTTCGGCAGACAGTCGGACATACGCCATCAACGCGGGCACACAACATTCGTGCTCGTATACAAAAGTCAGTTTTCGCGCTTGCTGCTTGCTCTCAACTAAATCCTTCTGAACTGTAAACAACATGAGAGTGTGTGATTAAAAGTGTACGACGCAAGTTACCTTTTATTAATCCGTACACCACTCAACGGACAATGGACAACCATACACACATCATCACATCACATCGTCACTACTATGACAAGTGCCTACGAGCAAAGTTCGAGTGAGAATGATCCTGGTTTTTTTTATTGGACTTGACTTTATGTTGTTGGTCCGAAGACCTCACAACTTTACCGGGGTTTTCGGGGCGAGTGCCTTTGCGAAGCGAAGGCGCTCGAGCCCGGGAGGCAACTTGCTCGAGGAGGCTCCCTAGGGAGTTTCACCTCGGCTGGACTGTTGCCATGAGAGGGTGATGAATCTAATGATGCCCACCATAAGGCGACACAATGCACTAATTGAGAGCGGGCGACGGGTAATATAAGGCCCGAGAGGAAGGATCCCGGTGCACCGGGATCGGCGGTTCGCGGTGGCCTATACTATCTTACTGCCGTTTCGCAACGTGTTATGGCTGGGAGAGAAGAAACGGCGAAAGAAACTTCCCAGCGACACGCCTAGTCTATCCTATGGGGGGGCTGTGTCTCCTGGCGTCCCTCGCGGGGACGTGGAGAGATCGTGATTGGTGCCGTCTGTGTCTGTCTGTCGGTGCCTGCCAGCCTGCCGTCCTAACCGCGGGCGGGCTGATCCGAGCCAGCCGTTTTGTGATATCGTCGACCTTGTCCGAGAGGATGTTACGCGGTCGTCGCACGAGAGCCTTTCGTCGAGGCTTATAATCGGACGCGGACACGACGAGGGATTTCGATAGTGCGGCGCTAGATCGAAATACTTACGCGAGAGCGACGTAATGTAGTTTTTGATGGAGGGAAGCTCCAGATCGCGGTGGATGTCGATGTTACGCATATAGAGGGGAGCACCGACGGCTCTGCGCAATGATCCTGGTCAATTAGACACGCTCGCTTTTATATCCGAGTACTAAACACAACTACCCGCAAATAATACAATAGTACAAAAATAAGTGGCAATATTTGGAACGAATATTATTAGAGACCCATTCACTATCCTTCAGTGCAATCCAGCAGTGGGTGTAGCTTGAAAGACTGAAGAAGCATTTTGCTTGATGTTGCAGGACACAATGCAAGCTACAACAAAATCCACACTCCTGCATTAAAAAGCGGACTGCCTTGCAGGGTAGAGTATGGGCCCCTTAACAGTATGTACCTAAGGTTATTTTCCACTTCTCTTCTCAGATCTATCGCAAATTTGACACGTTGCGCAAAGGTCTCCGGATCATCGGCTTTGAACATCAGACGGATTCGTGGTATGCTGTACAATAAATAATTGTTTTTGAAGTGAAACTTCTTTAGAATTGTGATTTGAAACTCGATGAAATGAAAAAGAGATAAACACATAAATCTATAGGACTAAGCCTGCGAGGGAATGTGATACGAGTTTTACATTGTGCAGCACAGATTAGAGAGTCAATAAAACCGATGATTAGACATAGGTCCAATTTGAACCGAAATAAAACTGATAATAATATTTTTTAGAATAAAACTGATAATAATATTTTTTAGAATAAAACAGTGAAAAATTTCAAAGCTTACATTGTTTTCTTCATTGTTATCAGCATGTTGCAATCATAATAAAAGCCTAAATCATATTTGCTTAGAGGAGTATACTGAAGACCAGAATTCAGACTCACACTATGTTTTAACCATTTTACAGCGTTGTGTCGGATATTATGTCGGCTCAGCAATAAGCTGAGTGCAAATCTTGTTTGCTGAAAATGCGGCGTACAATTTCTCAAAATATATTTTTATTTTTAAGATACATGTCAAATAATTTTTTCTTACATTCTTTGATTTTTATTTTGACGTTTCGGTCACTTTTCAGTAGTCGTGAAATGAAAAGTGGCCGAAACGTCGAAATGAAAATCAAATAAACTGCCGCGCTTAAAATAGTTACAACGTAGTTTTAATTATGCCTATAAGTCGCGAAACTTAAGAAAATACTATTAGATCATTGGGATTAAATGCTGATGCTTTAAGCATCCGACTACCAACTTTTTTTATTAGGTTACGTCGAAGAGTCCGCAAAGAAAACATTATTATACCGTTCCCAAGCGTTTATTTTCCTTTTGATGTTTGCACATCTGTCAAGTTCATATGTCTTGACAATAAAGTCCCCATGACATACCTGTCGTACTTTATTGTTGTGGGTGACGTAATAGTGATGTACTGCGAGTCATGTAGCGCACAGACTATTAAACCATCGACATTATACGTGGATAAATCGAAAGTAGTCGATTTGAATAGATAAAATGTTCTATTTTAAAGAAAAATAATACCGCAATTATTATAAGTGGCGTTTTATTTTGCTTATTTAATATACATATGTAAAATATGTCCATTAAAATGTGTTTATATTTATTACACGATTTATTATTTTTATCAAAAATATATAGATAAATTAAATTGATTAAAACTCATTTATAAATGAAGTCGATTTTTATAACAAATCGAGTCGGTAAAGCATTATGACATTACTAATTGATCTGTCATCGAGCTGTCAAAAGGAAAATATGTGCTTGGAAAGGGGATAATACATTCATTATTCATTTCACACTATTTTATTACTGACACGCGCATTGTGTAATTTCTCTAAGAAAAAATATCAATTAATGTGAACACTTACTTGAAGCATCGTTTGGAGCCATCCAAAGCCATGACCTCCCAGAATTCAGTTTCCTTGTCAAAATCAAACGCTGCCACATTCGTCCACTATAAAGTAAGAATCAAATTATTGAGTAAAAATTGGTCTAGTGCTTAAGAATCCGCCTCCAGTAAAGGACTCCGTAGAGGCGACGAACAACACTAAAAAAAAGCATTTAAACGAAAGTGACATATATCTTAAAAACTACAGTTTTACACAACTTACAATTCCGATTAGTAATTTTCGTTTGCGTAGAAAAGTACTGACCTGTATCCAACATGTAAATTATTTATATTGAACTTTTTCGCAAGCTGAAATAACAGAGTTGCTTGCTAGGACAATCAAACTTCCCATTTACAACAAGATACAGTAGACACATGTCCAACATACATTGTCTGTTTGAGATCTTCGATCCACCTTTTATCTTTTTCTACTTCTTTTTGTTCATGCTTTTGTGTACACTAAAGAATTATCTATCTATCTATCTATCTAACCAGTGCAGATCAATATTCTATGTTTGCGTGGTATCGCACCGTTCTACCCTTAGAGCTGTAATCAAGTAATGATTCCAGCATAGTTCTACCAGGACATAAACTAAATACAATATCAACCCATAAATGTCCCACTGCTGGGCTCGGACCTCCCATTATAGGGGGAACGGACAGTATACCCACCACATTTGTCCAAGACGGCTTGGCAGGTTTGACACATCGGTTATCTCGATGTACAGGTAGCATCACAATGTTTTCCTTCCCCATTGTTAGCACGTGGTAATTGTAACAATATGCACATTAGATCAGAAAACTGCTCATGCGTTCCGGCCAGGATTATTTGTTAGTTTGTGACGTTGTAGGGGGTAATCTCTGGATCTACTAAGCCGATTTTGAAAATTCTTTCACCATACACATACACTCTAATAATAAGTATTTTTTTTTTTATTCTGATGCCCAGCGAAGTGGGCACGGGTCAGCTAGTATAAAAATAAAAACTGACCTCATAAAGGTTGTTAAGGGTCTGTATGATATCCGTGCTTCCTTTGACCGGTTTGGCCTCTTCCTTGGGTATGAAGGCCAGACCTGGACATGGATACTGCTCACCTTCGATCATGCCTAAACCGAGCCACTCTTCGGGTATCCTGAAAATACAGATAGATAGATATGTTAGCGAGTAATATTTGTAAATGCCGTAGCGACCTCTAGCGTGATATTTAATTGATTGAGTAATACATACATCGATATATAGTAACTGCAATGAGACTATATTTTACAGTAATGAAATAAGAGATGGCGCTACAGTCGAGACGCTTTTGGTGTCTCGACTGTAAGCAAGCACACATTTAAAAAAAAAAGGAAGACTGGCCCTCTCCTGAAGAGCCATCTTGGCTAGTAGATAGATATGTGTAATAAACACACGTTATTTTGTGGAATAAAGAATACCCAATGTCAATGTAAAGTTGTAAAGTCACAATAAAGAATATGAGAGAATTAAGAAAGATGTTATTAGATAGATAGACAACAATTTATTGTACACCAAAGCATAGATAAACAGAAATAGAAAAATACAAGATATAGTACAACGGGCGGCCTTATCGCTAAAAAGCGATCTCTTCCAGGCAACTCTAGATTTTTAATACTAATGGTCAGTTTATAAATAATGATAAATGATAAGTATATACAATACATATAAGTACAAAAACAATATATATATATATATATATATATATATATATATACATATGTATATACACACACGTATATATACATATGACAATACAGACATACATACATATAAGTATATATATAACAGTATTAGTGTTCCGTCCTTGCCTAGTATAAGGTAGGTAAAATATCGCTCCATCGATTTTGCTGCCTACCCTCTTTCTGTGCGAGGTGACGGTTAATGCAGGAGGATATAGGCAACTTTTTGAGAGGTCATTCGCTGTCAATGTGCAGCGACATCGCGCCGTGCGCTCATTTGTTTTTTTTAAATCAAATCATTGTAATTACTGGCCGTGCCAATAACTTTTATTAAGACCTAATCTGTGCACAAAGTGATAGCTCTCGAGTGCAACCTGAACCGAGCCAGGAGAGGGCTGATCTAAAGGTTGGTGGCGTTTCTGCTTTCCTAGTGCGAGAATCTGGGTCACATCTCTCTCATACAGTCCATAACAATCGAATCAGAAAACTACCCGTGGGCTACAGCACCCCAGAATTAGAAAGAGAATGCTTCTAAAGCTGATGTTTCCTGAATATAATACAAATTAAAATACATAAGCAGCGATATATGAACTAGGGCCCTTTTAGTAATCACCTACTGGTCCTGAGGGGGTGGGGGTGTTAGAGAAATCTATACATACCCTTATCTGGGGGGGGGGACTAAAACCCATTATTAGATAATATTTTACATATTAGAATTCTATTTCGGATGCCGTATGGTTTACTTCAGTCTTCTACTTCGACTTACATCTTATTTTACTTCATTTCAGAATAAAAATCTTTGATTTAAGTAAATTGTGAGTTTTAGTGTAAATGATCCCTTTCTAACGTTTCATTAATAAAACTACGTTTTAATGGTTTTAAGCGCGATAATTTATTTGATTTTTATTATTCCGACGTTTCGGCCACTTTTCAGTAGTCGTCATGACAGAAGACAAAGATGTCAAGTGTCAATGTGCATTGTCAGTTTTATTTTAAATAATTAAGATGAACAACCCATAAACATAAAATTCTTACTTGTAAATATTCCTAATCCTATGTTCCTTAATATAATTTGTAAATATATAAATATGTATAATATTAAATTGTGATGTCCTGTATTTATGTGTTTAAGTACCTATGTATGTTGTAAATTATATTTCTATTTTTATTATTCTTATGTCTTTCCAGGTGGTGGTTTTTTTTTAAATGTGAACAAGATAGTTAAGAAAAATATTAAATATATATATATATATATATATATATATATATATATATATACATGTAAACTGCCTTTTCCACACTTGACATTGGCAGTAATGGTCATTGGCTAAAAAAACGAACCTATTGCCAAAAACTAAATAAAGGAAGACAGAATTAAAATGAACAAGTAGGCTAAATATAACTTTAACAATACCCATTGACAATTGACATCTTTGTCTTTCATTGGTCAAGGCTACTGAAAAGTGGCCGAAAAGTCGAAATAATAAAAATCAAATAAATCACCGCGCTCAAAACCGTTAAAACGTAGTTTTATTATGTGCACAAGTTGCGAGAACTAAAAAAAGAAAAAGTTTCATCATTCGGGAAATTGAGATTGAATGTTACGTAAGGAGGGGGGGGGGGGGGTTAAAATCGTCAAAATCATCCTTACATAATTAATTAATGGCCTCTAAGCAGAGACTACTATCATGGAACTAGTATCATAATCATGGAACGAATTACGCCAGCAATAGCATATTTACTCGAATTGCTAAGACTTACAACACTAAATTTAGTGATATTGACTTGTTTCGTTTCTCTAAGCCCATATTCAAGAGATTAATCTTCAAAACAATTGTTGGAACAGACACCACCACCACATCATATGAAAATAACAATATATCAAGTAATATGTTTAGTTAATATCAATATGTTTTTATTATATTTCAATGTTAATATATTATATATATATTTACATTTATCTATCTATGTATTTTGTTTAGATTTATTTATTATGTATGTATGTGTGTAAGTATATACTTATTTTCACTTATATATATATTTATTGCATTCTTAAACTTTTGTTCACTCGTTAGCTTAAAAATGAACTCAGAAAAACCTGTTATTAGCCCTACATTATAAGTAATTTTTGTTGTTGTTTGTATGTTGAAGCGCTGTTGGTTTTTTTTTCAATAAATAAATAAATAAGTATCTGTGCAGGCTATCCTGCTGTGGTACTTGTTGCCCGAAAACTTGAGATAAGCAGTCACATTCAATGTTTAAAAAGTTAGAAAAATTATTCTCTCATCTCATACTGTAAATAAAAATTCACATCTAAATGTATGTATATTTCCTTTTTAATTATTCCATTATTTAGAAGAAAGTATAGTATACCAATCATGGTTGTCCAAAATTGATTAGCGAATTTCATTGTTTTTCTTTTTTTGCAGGAGTTCAGCAAACAGGCAGACGGCCCACTTGATGAAAAGTGGTTACTGTCGCCTATGGACATTTGCAACACCGAAGGTGCTACATGCGCTCCTGCTCTCTTAAAGGAGACTGGAACCTGGTCACTGATGCCGGAACACTACTCAAGGTTGTTATAGCGGCATACTCTAGACCAGGGGTGGTCGCCATCCAGTCGAGCAAATACCCTACCACCTGGCTGTGGGTTGTTTAGTCGCCTCATACGACAGGCCGCCTAGCCGCAGGAAATTGTATTCTTTCTCCATTCCTGCATGGATAGAATATATATATATATATATTGATACTGATACTACCTTCATATATTGAATATCTAATATAATAATAAATAACCGGCAGACAAACACATTGTATATCCCCAAGTTAAGCAAGTTATGCTTGTGGTATGGGTAATATACAACGGACCATTCTGAGGCCGATCCCAGACACCCAGGACCATAGTAAATAATACAAATTTCATTCCCAAAATTTACCATGCCAAGAATCGAACGCGGAACCTCTGCTTTCCAGCGAGTTCGGTTCACTAAGACTTAGCCCTTTTCAACCACAGAGGCCATCACTCTAGGTGTGCTAATTTCATTACAATGTTCTCATTCACCATCACCACATACTCATAACAATTTTCACATGAGGTCAGCAAACTACATAATAAAACACATACTGCCCACACAGAATTCGAACCCACGCTGTTTGAAACGCGAGAGCTTTAGCCACTAAGCTACAAATCATTAGACAACCCTAGCTGTGTACCAATCCCAAACTGCATTAATAGTCTTTTATTTATGGCTGAAGTACGCCAGACAGGCAGACGGCCCACCTGATGGAAAGTGGTTACCGTCGCCTATGGACATTTGCAACACCAGAGATGTCACCAACAGCAGCTGGCCTCAAAGAAATTTTATGACACCCTTTTTAAAGAACCCCATATTGTAGCGCTGTGGTAAAACCACAGCTGGGAGCTCATTCCAAATCCCCACGGTGGGCATGAGAAATGTTCCAAGTTAACAAACAAACTCACCGGCAGTCGAAATCTGTATTATCAAATATTTCAAGGTTCAACTTAGGGAATGGACTGTAGAGGCCAAACAAGTCCTGGTCAGGTATATCATATTCCTCTGGAGGTAGTAACCAGTATGGTTGGATATCCAATTTACGAAGCATTTTCTGTAACAAATAGAAAGAATATACATATTTTCTAAGTATGTATGTACGATGCGGTTTACTTTAGGCTATTTTAATATCATAATATTACTATAAATAATGCTCAGAAATATTTTGTATTCGAGTTGCTATTAGTCATAACAAAATCTTTTTTTTTTATCAGGCGGCGGAAATGCATTTCGCACATTACGGGTCCTTTGTTAGAGATTAGACCGTTGTCGATCATGGAGGTATTCCACTGAGGCAATCCAAACAATAATCAACCGGCTTGTGTGGAGACTCGACTAATCAATACCCCACTAAAACCACCCTCCTCCCATGTGCCCCGCGCTTATGGCAGGAAAGGCGTGAGATACAGAACGTAGTTACGCCCACACCGATCCTAGCGCACAAGTGCTTGAGAATGCCCCGGGAATCAGAGCAAACTCACTTCATAAACAGGGGTGAAGACTCCTCTGCTCCCTAGATGCTAGAGGGCTTCTGTAGCGGTATTTTAGGGAGGGAGATCATGCGCATATCTGCGCTTCCGGGCTCCCGACTGACGTCGGCGCCCGCGAGACGCATGCGCAATTATACCTCTCTCCCAGTGGAAATATACTCTTTTTTTTTTCAGGCGGGTGAAATGCATTTCGCACATACCGGGTCCTTTGCTAGGGATTAGACCGTTGTCGATCATGGAGGCATTCCACTGAGGGCAATCCAAACAGTAACCGACCGGCTTGTGTGGAGACTCGAACCAATGGAGAAATGCCCAAGGGCTAATACCCCACTAAAACCACCCTCCTCCCATGTACCCCGCGCTTATGGTAGGAAAGGCATGAGACTTAGAACGTAGTTACGCCCACGCCGATCCTAGCGCAAAAGTGCCTGAGAGTGCCCCGGGAATCAGAGCAAACTCACTTCGTAAACAGGGGTGAAGACTCCTCTGCTCCCTAGATGCTAGAGGGCTTCTGTAGCGGTATTTCAGGGAGGGAGATCATGCGCATATCTGCGCTTCCGGGCTCCCGACTGACGTCGGCGCCCGCGAGACGCATGCGCAATTATACCTCTCTCCCAGTGGAAATATACTCTTTTTTTTTTCAGGCGGGTGAAATGCATTTCGCACATACCGGGTCCTTTGCTAGGGATTAGACCGTTGTTGATCATGGAGGCATTCCACTGAGGCAATCCAAACAATAATCAACCGGCTGGTGTGGAGACTCGACTAATCAATACCCCACTAAAACCACCCTCCTCCCATGTGCCCCGCGCTTATGGTAGGAAAGGCATGAGATACAGAACGTAGTTACGCCCACACCGATCCTAGCGCACAAGTGCTTGAGAATGCCCCGGGAGAGCCAAAGTCACTTCGTCTACAGGGGTGAAGACTCCTCTGGGAGTGGTAACATACTATGTCAACTACCACTAAATTGAACCAAGGGATTAGCATCCAAGCTTAACTAGTACGAGAATAAGTCCCTAAAAGGAACGAGGTGCGTTTTCTTCACTCTACTATAAGAAAGCACCAGCACACCACCAACTACTGCCAGCATCCACCACTACAAGCAAGAACAAGTGTACAAACTGTACATTGAATGGTCCTTCGAGCCGGATCATATTGGGAAATTATTCCGACATTAGTACATTAGTGGTCGGGTTCCAATTAGTCCTCTGAGGCTGGCAGCACATTGGCAGCACCTTTAGTGTTGCTATTGCCCATAGGTGACGGTAACCAATTTCCGTCACGGTTACGCCTTCAGTCTGTCTGCTGTGCATCACCAATAAAAAAATTTATATTGTTATCACATTGTAAGACACTTAAAGAAACATAGGTGCTTTGGTCACTAAACTACGGCAACATTTAATTTTAAACCTTTTCTTAAATAATACCTTTATGTTAGCAGCGAGAAACTTCCTCCTCAACCTCTCAATCTTGACCAACCTTGGCAGTTCTTTGGGTAATACTACACTCAAGAACTGGAGTTTGGGTACAAATGTCTCGAACGGGAATTGCTAAAAGAAAAACACAATATTATAAGTATCTTAAGGCAAGCTCAATTGGTGTGATGTAATCACCTAATCGTGTTTCGTGGGATGAGTAAGTTTCAGTGGTCCACTTCCCCCTCTTCCTCCCTGTTCCATCTTCCATATCCCATTCCTCCTATCTGATCCCTCTATCTCATTTTTTTTACCATCCATTTATATATTATATATTGATATTATTATAAAGTTGGCAAGGCATTGGATTTACCACTGTTGTTGCAAATGTCTGTAGGTGAATGTAAGCATTCTGTATGTGTGTATGTGTGTGTGTGTGTGTGTGTGTATATGTGTGTGTGTGTGTGTGTATATGTGTGTGTGTCTCTCTGTCTGTGGCTGTGCATGTGTGTGTGTTTGTGTCTGTGTCTGTGCGGGTGCGTGTGCGCGCGTGCGTGCGTGCATGTGTACATGAGTTTGTGCATGCGTGCGTGCGTGCGTGTGTTCGTGCGGGCGTGCGTGCGTAAATCAAATTACTTTTAATATCTAACTTACAATACTGTCATCTTCTCTGTAAGTGGTCCACCGTCCTGGAGGCAAGAGCAACTTTGGCTTTTGAGGTTTCGGAAGAGAAATGAGTGTTGGTGCAAGTTTGTCTGTTTTTGCCTAAAATTAAATAAGTGAAGCATTCATTATTATGTCACAGGCCAATAGACTTGTTTGTCAAATTTTATCCATGTAGACTTATGGCCTGTTCTATAGCTCTATACTCTATAATATTCATTCCCTTACCCTACCATCGGTTGAATTTTGATATAACTTGTATGGAGCTTGTATCACATTTTAACTAACAGTAAGGCTTTTTTTTCTAGTCCATCCTAAGATTGTCTGGAAGAAATTGCTTTTAATGATAAGACCACCTATTGTTTTCTCTACTTAAACTTATTGAATTCTATCTTAATGTTATGCAATAAAGTATATTCTATTCTAAGGCAAATGAATGATTGGTAAAATATAGGAACCAGCCATTAACAGTCCTGTGCTTATTCCATCACCACAGTAAGCACTTCTTTCTAGTACAATTTGGTCACTGAACTAGTTCAGTTGAATAGTACTATTTGGTCATTAGAACTTTTTGATTTTTGATAGTAATTGAAACATAGTTCCTAATAGTTCATTGTTCATGAACTACACAAGCCTGTTGAATCACTGACTGGCATGTTGAATACTGAGTAAACTTATAGACCGATTAACATTTGAAGGCCCCAGCGAAAAAGACGAACTTGTCAAGCAACATTGATTTTGAAATATCACATTTTTAAATTTAGAACCTTGTGCTTTGGAAACCCATGTGTTTCACAAAACAAAAATATATGTTGATTCATTTAAAAATCAAAAAGGTTTTAAGCATAAAAATATTAAAAAACTATCTTAAGTCAGATTTAACAGAGAAAAGTGACATATTATGTCATTGCAAACCTGTTTTTTTACCTGTACTTTATAGGTTTGCTATGTTACTTTTTCCTGCATATGATTTTTTAAATGTCAAGAACTCCAAGATCAATTCGTGTTTTACCCTGTTCGGTTTATTATTGTATAGTACTGGAAATTCCGTACAAAATTGCATTCACAGATTGTTTTTTTCCCTGGAGCCTTCATTTGTAGTAAAGTTTAAAATTTCTTTTATGGCCTGTTCCTACAGCTTACTATTTATTCCCTTGCCATACTATCGATTGAATTTTGACATTACTTGCTAGCCGGTTCCTATATCTTACCAACCATTCATGGGCCTTATTATCAGTTAAAATTTAACATAAGCTCCATAGCTTATCTGAGAATGTGAGATGATTTTTCCTTCCAAATCAAGTCACTCCTCTGAGAGTGCCTCCTGGCAAAGGCCTCCTTCGGCTAATCACAACATCAGTACGGCCCAGCAGCAAGTCTGAGCTTAACTTCTGAACACCTACTCTGCCTTCTCCTACTCCTTTTACCAACCTTTGGGTACTAGTACTTGCAAGTGGATTGCACAAGACTAAGATCTAATACTTTAGATGTACAATGGCTGTGACAGATAGTGAATTTGACTTTATAACTCCTACTATTGCTTCTGTGATCAGAAGTGAAGAGTGGTGTATGAAACAACATTCATTATTGAATGTTGAGTAGGTACCTCAACATTTAATAATGTATTGATAGCATTTTAATAATAGATCGGCAAACAAACACAGATTGAATACCCTCAAGCTAAACAAGTTACACACAATTGTGTTTTGGGTAATAAGTATACAACTGATTACATTGGGGCCAATCCCAGACACTCAGACCATAGTAAGCAACGGAAAATTCGTTTGCGAAATTTACCACGCCAGGAATCGAACACTCTGTAATTGAGCGAAGCTTGGCCGGCGAGAACAGTCAATAGAATATAGGTAATAGGTATTACAGTTGTTTATCTTAAAATTACCTGTAAAATAAGTTTCATTCTCTTTTTGGCACATATATCCTTAGTTGGATCATCTTTAGTCATATCTGAGACTAATTCCGAATAATAGCCCCTTTTTGGTATTGCATCTCTCGAAGTATTATCGTAAACGATATCATGTTTTCTTATCGGTTTCTTTTTACAATACATAATGACTACATTTAATAGCTATTATAACTAATTTATTTAATCCTTAAGTCCCAATTTCAAAAATTAATATACTTATTATGAAAAACTAAAATATTATTTATTTTTTTATGTACTGATGAAATAAAATTTAAAAATCAACCAGTACATAATAATAATTATAGTTTTAAAAATATTAAATCGATTTGAAATCGATTCGAGGTCAAGAGCAATTAATTACAAAATATGCAATTGGAATGACTTTATAAAAAAAGGAATAATAATACTGCAACCTTTTCCTTAGTGGGGACGATTTTGCACACAATCTTTTTTTTCGAAGTATAACATTTTGTTTGTATGTTTTTATTATCTTTAGCCAAAAAATATTTTTTATTAATCCTTTGCGCATTCTAAGAAAACAAAATAGGGTCAGATGGCTTGCACAGAGTTCATATGAATAAGATAGAATGATGAACACATTAGAGCAATCCAAAGCTGCAAATATGTTCCTTGTTCGAGAGGATCCGAATGAATGATGCTCCAGTCAATGGACGCGCTCGGGTTGAACAGTGGAAATGATGCTGCGCACACATACGCATCGCCGGGCCCGAAGTGTGTTGAACCTTTTTAAAATGTGTTTTTTCAAAATTTTAATTTATGTTGTAATGTGATAACTTTTGTTTTTATTAGGTCACATGCGAAAACTTTCTGCAAGAACAAGTCAAATATAATGGTTTTTATAAGTGAATTATTATTTTAATTAGATTCAGAAACCACAAGAAGGTATTTTATTTTGACAATATAGGAAAACGTTACCTTAACTATTATAAATTGAAAAGTCATTAAGGCTCAAAATTTAAAAAACATATTTTTATGATGGTCAACCTAATTATTCGATTTTAATAGATGTTTAAAACATATCAGTTTAATAGAATGGTAAATGAGAAATTTCTAGATGAATAAACACCACGTCCTGTATTTTGATAAATATGTACAATCATTATTTTTAAGTATTTATTTTAAAATAATGTGTGTACAAAAATTACTTGTCTTGATTTTAGGATTTTTTTAAGAAGCAGTTCGGCAGTTTTATATGTGTGTTTAGTAGATCCTTAATTTAAATGTGGCCACCCTGTTTCACTCAGGCAGGTTTTTCTATTCTTTCTTTACTATTGATTATTGAATACGTAGGTATAGTATCCCTACAATACCATAGTAATTATATACTAGTTTGTGATTATTGATTCGGTTTCTACTTAGCGCTCTGCTCTGTGGCTCCCCATTGTTGCCTTTATTTTTTATATCTAAAATAAATACAGTCAGTTAGAACATTAGTTTATAATTATAAACAATATTATGCCGCGTAAGAAACATTGTTATTGGACACGCAGACTTGAGTTTGAACTCGTAGAATTCATTAGTAAACGTCATTTTATATGGAAGTACACGGGTAATACCAATCATCATATCCAACAGAAATATAAGGCTTATGCTGAATTCGCTGCGAAGCTGGGTCCTGGCTTTACCGGTAAGTCGAATTTCATCGAATTATCACAGTGAGTATATATGAGCCATAGAAGATACCGGAACCATTTCGGGACATCCTCTTACGCCAAACTTATAATTTGCTGGCTTTGAAGTATCTGATTACCTAGGTATTATTGTAAAAATGACTGCAGATAAAGTACGGAGTGCGGTATAGTTATAGTGCACATTTATTTATTATTTGAGATATAGCCTTTGGGTGGTTATAAAAAAATAACCACGAAGGCTAAGGCGGGAGCTCCGCTTCGCTTCGCAGGTGCCTTAGAAAAGATTCGGATCTGTATATAATAAATAAAGGTGCCCTATTACTATACCCCACCCAAAGTACGTTTTGTTAGCGAATAGTGGCCATTAGGGTTCACATTGGCTATTCATTACCATCACGACAATAATGTGGCATTTATTTTATTTACACTAAAGCTTCCAATGTGCCTTTCCTCGCGCTACTTTCGATTTTATAACCCACCATAACTATCTTATTACTAAAAAAGTGTTTTAATAATTATGAGCATGAAATTAAATATTTTCAAAAATGCTGGTTTTAGTTTATATTATCATGTATTAAGATCAAAAAGGGATTTCAATTTTTGTGTGAGAGACAGTTATTAAATTCATAACTTCATTTGTTACAGCACGTTCTGTCCGTGATAGATGGGTGAACATCAGGAATACTTTTAACTACAATCTGAGGAAGTTGGAGAAGTCCAAAGAGAATGCTAAAAGCACTGCTGATATCTATACACCTTCTTGGCCTCTTTGGAGGCCTCTTCAGTTCCTTCGAGAGGCTGCGAAGAAAGAGGATGGTAATATAGAGGTTAGTACCTATCTTTGAAATTGTGTTCTATTGGGACTTATTTTTTTAGTTATTTGTATAAATAGTTATACACTGGTCTAACTACCAGTAAGACTGGGAGGTAGATAGTTAGAGAAACAATATTTCTCAAATTTTACTGTTCATGGTTGTTATATTTCAGAAACACTTATGTGAAACTTAGAAACTTAGACACTTTTATGAATAAGGGCTATTCATAAAAGTTATAGGAGGTCTATATATAGCCTTTGTTGAAAGATATATTTAAACTATGTTTAATTTATTTATATGAGTCATGAAAACTTATTTGTTAAAAAATAATAAAAAAACATTTCTCTTAATTACATTCAGAATGTTATATTTTTTATATGGAAGCCTGTACACTTTTCTACTGTATATGTTCAGCAGTCGGACAGACAGCCCACCTGATGGAGAGCAGTTACCATCACCTATGGACATTTGTAACACCAAAGGCGCTGTCAATGTGCTGCTGGTCTCAAAAGGGAGTCTGGAACCTGGCCACTAATGCCGGAACACAACTTAAGGTTGTTATGACGGTATACTCTAAACCAGGCGTGGTAGCCATCCAGATGGGCAAGTACCCTCCCACTTGGCTATGGGTTGTTTTGTTGCCCCTAATGATGGCCCACCCGGCTCCAGGAAATTGTAATCTTTCTCCATTCCTGCAAACTGCCCACCTAATGGAAAATGATTAAGCTTAAAGACATTGCCTTATTAGGAGTGAAGTCAACAGGGATGATAGAAGTATCAAATGAAAGGAATGGGATAGGGCGAGGAAGAAGTGGGCTATTGGAACTCTCTTATCAAACAAAACACATTCTTTTTTTAATTATAATTTTTGTTGCAAAAAATCAGATATAGAAAGAATGTAATATTGAAGTCCTTAATTCCCAAGCTATAGGCACTAGACCTGTGTTTCAGGAATTAGTGCCCTTTCATATTTTATTGTTTTACTAGCTGTACCCTGCGGTCTCACCCATGTGGTGATGGAAAATCGTTATATTTTGAATAATTCACAACATCTTTATAAATTATAGCCTATGTGTTATTCTGATGTGTAAGCTATATTTATTGTAAAGTTTCATCAAAATCCATTCAGTAGTTTTTGCGTGAAAGAGTAACAAACATACATCCATACATTCTTGTGTGTGCATGTGTCTGTGTGTGTGTGTGTGTGTGTGTGCGTGCGTGCGTGCATGTGTGTGTGTACGTGTGTGTGTGTGTGTGTGTGTTCATGACTGTATAGTTGAGAATAGATCTGATCACAACATAAATATATTACAACAACCGTCATAAAATGATTACCTCAAGACTAAATCTTTTGATAATGATATTCTGTTAAGAGTTTAGTATCTGATGTGGTAGAGCCATGCATCCTTGATTACAGCTCTTAGGTTTGGCTCTACTATATCAGAAGTGATTGTGTGTGGTTATGAATAACACTTTTTTCTTTTTTAAATGAGCCGACAAGCTCCCTATAACTATTATGTGTAGATGGTTAAATCTTGTTTCCAATTCAATCTTTAAAAACAAATGTTTCTCATTGAATACAAGGTTTTTATACAAGGTATAACTTTATTCTAGTTGTAACATGCACATTTAACTTGCTTATATGGAACTACAGTTTACCCCACTGCGAGGTCGAATGCTAGTGTGCACCTCTTGTTTAAAAGGCAGGCATTAATACAGGTTACATTGCATAAAATTTTTATGTAATATCGCAAACTGTCCCATCTCAGAATTAAAACTATATAATTGTACAAAATTACAGCAAAAACGATCCAGTACTCCTAGTAGTTTCTCCATGAAAGCCCAACAAACAGACAGGTGGATTTAACTTTTTATATTTATATACTTGAGAAATGATTGGTATTTGACACAAAATTTCATCCTCTATTTCAGCCCGTTCTAGTTTTATTTATTTATCCCCTTCTACTTATTTGTAAACTACAAAATGACTAAACTAACTAAAATGGCTGAAATGGCCGAAATGGCTAAAATAGCCGAAATGACCAAAAATTACCAAAATGATCTATAAAACAAAACCTATCCTACTTTCTATTTCCTATCTTTCTTTCTTTTTAAAAGTCGTGGTAGCGTAATGGATAGCGCACGCATCCCAAACTCAAAGGGCGCGGGTTCGATCCTGGCCAAAACGCATGCACCACTTAGGCAGTTTTCTGACCTAATGTGCATATTGTTACAATTACCACATGCTAATAATGGTGAAGGAAAACATAGTGATGCAACCTGCACATCGAGATAACCGATGTGTCAAACCTGCCAAGCCGCCTTGGACAAGCGTGGCAGGTATACTGTCCGTTCCCCTATAGTGGGAGGCCCGAGCCCAGCAGTGGGATATTTATGGGCTGCTATTATTATATCCTACTTTCTGGGATAACCTTTACATAAATCTATCCCATAATCCAATATAAAAAGTATGTCTTATCCACCCTCATTATTAAAGTTACATATACACCGAATTTCAGCCAAATTGGTCCAATAGTTTTTCCATAAAAGCATAACAAAGAGAGCGAGACAAATATATTTTTATCCCGGAAATTATCCCATTTTTCGGGATGAAAAGTATCCTATGTTCATCCTTGGTATTGAAAAAAAAAAAATATATATATACTGAGTTTCAGCCAAAACAGTCCATCCATCCATCTCCGTGAAAATGGAACAGACAGACAGACAGTTACTTTTGCATTTATAATATTAATAGGGATGTATTTCTCTTCCAGACATTTGAAGAACAATCAACGAAAATAAACTCTGAGTCTGAACTGAAGGAAGAGCTCCAACCTGATGAACCAATAGATATAGGCATTAGGCAAAGAGGTCAACAAAGATTTAAGCCCAGACACAAATCACCCATTGAATACAGAAAAGAAAAAAAATCCTGCAAAAAAGTTTTAGACAATCTTATAGAAGCTATGGCACCCATAGTGAAACTGCAGGATGCTAATATTAAAAAACAATACATGTATTTTGGTCAGTATGTGGCTGAAGTATTAAACTCTATGAGATTAGTCGATGCGGAAAGTGCATGTCAGGATATTCAGAATTTATTTAATAATAGAAGTGATAATTTGGAACCATTGTCTTGAAAGGGATTACAGATCACATAATTCCAGTATGTTATACAGAATGTGGTTTGTTGTAGTTGAAAGAATCAATGAAGAAATCAATCAAATAGTCAGCATATAATATTACATAATATTGTTGGGTTTTTGAGTGTAAATTGAAAGTTTAGCATATGTGATTCTGGCTCATATAGTTGTTCATTGTGGAAATATTGTTGAATTGTATAGGTATAAATCAAATATAAGTTCTGCATTGGTGTATCCAAAACATATAAAATAAGTAACCAAGAAAGAAAAAGTACAATAGGAACCCTTATTCCTAAAAAGGATTGTTTGAAATTTCAGCATATGTGATTCTGGCTCATATAATTGTTCATTGTGGACATATTGTTGAATTGTATAGGTATAAATCAAATATATGTTCTGCATTGGTGTATCCAAAACATATAAAATAAGTAACCAAAAAAGAAAAAGTACAATAGGAACCCTTATTCCTAAAAAGGATCGTTTGAAATTTAAGCATATGTGATTCTGGCTCATATAGTTGTTCATTGTGGAAATATTGTTGAATTGTATAGGTATAAATCAATTCTAAGTTCTGCATTGGTGTATCAAAAACATATAAAATAAGAAACCAAAAAAGAAAAAAGTACAATTGGAACCCTTATTCCTAAAAAGGATTGTTTGAAATTTAAGCATATGTGATTCTGGCTCATATAGTTGTTCATTGTGGACATATTGTTGAATTGTATAGGTATAAATCAAATATAAGTTCTGCATTGGTGTATCAAAAACATATAAAATAAGAAATCAAAAAGGAAAAAGTACAATAGGTACCCTTATTCCTAAAAAGGATCATTTGAAATTTCAGCATATGTCATTCTGGCTCATATAATTGTTCATTGTGGACATATTGTTGAATTGTATAGGTATAAATCAAATATAAGTTCTGCATTGGTGTATCCAAAACATATAAAATAAGTAACGAAAAAGGAAAAGTACAATAGGAACCCTTATTCCTAAAAAGGATCATTTGAAATTTCAGCATATGTGATTCTGGCTCATATAGTTGTTCATTGTGGAAATATTGTTGAATTGTATAGGTATAAATCAAATCTAAGTTCTGCATTGGTGTATCAAAAACATATAAAATAAGAAACCAAAAAAGAAAAAAGTACAATTGGAACCCTTATTCCTAAAAAGGATCATTTGAAATTTCAGCATATGTGATTCTGACTCATAGAGTTGTTCATTGTGGACATATTGTTGAATTGTATAGGTATAAATCAATTCTAAGTTCTGAATTGGTGTATCAAAAACATATAAAATAAGAAACGAAACAGGAAAGAAGTACATTAGGAACCCTTATTCCTAAAAAGGATTGTTTGAAATTTAAGCATATGTGATTCTGACTCATATAGTTGTTCATTGTGGAAATATTGTTGAATTGTATAAGTATAAATCAATTCTAAGTTCTGCATTGGTGTATCAAAAACATATAAAATAAGAAACCAAAAAAGAAAAAAGTACAATTGGAACCCTTATTCCTAAAAAGGATGGTTTGAAATTTAAGCATATGTGATTCTGGCTCATATAGTTGTTCATTGTGGAAATATTGTTGAATTGTATAGGTATAAATCAATTCTAAGTTCTGCATTGGTGTATCAAAAACATATAAAATAAGAAACCAAAAAAGAAAAAAGTACAATTGGAACCCTTATTCCTAAAAAGGATTGTTTGAAATTTAAGCATATGTGATTCTGGCTCATATAGTTGTTCATTGTGGAAATATTGTTGAATTGTATAGGTATAAATCAATTCTAAGTTCTGCATTGGTGTATCAAAAACATATAAAATAAGAAACCAAAAAAGAAAAAAGTACAATTGGAACCCTTATTCCTAAAAAGGATCATTTGAAATTTCAGCATATGTGATTCTGGCTCATAGAGTTGTTCATTGTGGACATATTGTTGAATTGTATAGGTATAAATCAATTCTAAGTTCTGCATTGGTGTATCAAAAACATATAAAATAAGAAACCATAAAAGAAAAAAGTACAATTAGAACCCTTATTCCTAAAAAGGATTGTTTGAAATTTAAGCATATGTGATTCTGGCTCATATAGTTGTTCATTGTGGAAATATTGTTGAATTGTATAGGTATAAATCAATTCTAAGTTCTGCATTGGTGTATCAAAAACATATAAAATAAGAAACCAAAAAAGAAAAAAGTACAATAGGTACCCTTATTCCTAATAAGGATTGTTTGAAATTTAAGCATATGTGATTCTGGCTCATATAGTTGTTCAATGTGGAAATATTGTTGAATTGTATAGGTATAAATCAATTCTAAGTTCTGCATTGGTGTATCAAAAACATATAAAATAAGAAACCAAAAAAGAAAAAAGTACAATTGGAACCCTTATTCCTAAAAAGGATTGTTTGAAATTTAAGCATATGTGATTCTGGCTCATATAGATGTTCATTGTGGAAATATTGTTGAATTGTATAGGTATAAATCAATTCTAAGTTCTGCATTGGTGTATCAAAAACATATAAAATAAGAAACCAAAAAAGAAAAAAGTACAATTGGAACCCTTATTCCTAATAAGGATTGTTTGAAATTTAAGCATATGTGATTCTGGCTCATATAGTTGTTCATTGTGGAAATATTGTTGAATTGTATAGGTATAAATCAATTCTAAGTTCTGCATTGGTGTATCAAAAACATATAAAATAAGAAACCAAAAAAGAAAAAAGTACAATTGGAACCCTTATTCCTAAAAAGGATTGTTTGAAATTTAAGCATATGTGATTCTGGCTCATATAGTTGTTCAATGTGGAAATATTGTTGAATTGTATAGGTAATCCATTATAAGTTCTGCATTGGTGTATCAAAAACGTATAAAATAAGAAACCGAACAGGAAAAAGTACAATAGGCACCCTTATTGCTAAACAGGAAAGTCTTGTGATTCTGCTTGATATCTTTTATGTAGAAATCAAATGTACTGCACCACACGTAATGTTGTTGAAGTTATTGGAAAGAGAAATATTGGAGTTTTGTTTATAAATTGTTCAATAGTTCAGCATATCGTCGTTTTCCTTTCTCAACCTCGTTTGTTAAAATATACGAGTTTTCAGGAGAGGGAAAAAACTAAACATCACAATTGATTTTGTGATTATGCATTACTTACGAACAGGATTTTCTTAACAATAAAAATAACTTATTTAAATTTTAAATTTATTATATTAAAGCATAAAAAATTACGAATTAAGCATTGATTGAAATTTTGATATGTTGATACCTAAAATAGAAGTTGTATATTTTCTCATAACTACTTATCGGACATCCTTATTACACAATTCAATGTGAGTACAAAAACATGATGACTCTTCTATACCATTTTACTTTTTTTTTTTAAATTTATTATCCAATATGCTTACATTCATATACATTAGAAACATTTGAACTGTGTCACAGAAACCTCATGGATTTATTCGTGCCGCAGGGAGTCGTGTACACAATATTGTTATATCAAAAATAGGAGCAGAGGCGATTAATTGATTCTCATCATTCTAGTGTTTAGAACACAAAGATTTTCTTTATTACGTGTATTTGGAAACAAATGTAGATTTTTGTGTACAAACATTGTGACTTCAAAGATATATAGCGATGGAACAGTGGGTAAGGTATATTTGATAAATACCGGTTTACAGCTTTCAGTTATATGTATTTTGAACATTGCTCGTTTTGGATAGAGAAATTAATGAAACGTCCAGCTTGTAATAACATTGCTAAATACTGATAGATTTTTGGGTATAAACCATTCAAAAGTTCAGCATATGTGATTCTAGCTCACATTTAGAATCAAAAGTTCAGCACATCGCAATATTAACATTTTTGGATATCAAATAAATCTAGCAAATTACACAGGTAGATACACGCTGCAGGATGAATCCGTAGCAACATAGTGCAAAGTAAGACAGAACTAACTCTAACGGTCTTATTCATAGAGTAAGTTTGAACGCTTCGTTATGGTTCTTAGAAGAAGTACACAATAACATGAGTTACAACAGCCGGGTCAGTCATGAACTGACTTGTCTATTGGGTATATAATATGTACAGTTGAACTGTACACATGCTTTTTTTGAAGTTTTGAATCGTAATCGATCAAAATTTCAACATCTTACATAACATTATTGTATTATTGAGTATAAATCATTTGAACGTTCGGCATATGTGATTCTGGCTCACTTAATTGTTATATGCAGAAATGTTATTGGATTTTATGGGTATAAATCAATCACAAGTTCTGCATATGTGATTATAGATAACTCCTTATTGTACACCAAAGCATATACCAAACAAACAAAAGAAAAAGAAATATGGTATAATGATTAGCCTTATTGCTTAAAAGCAATATGATTTTGGTTCACATAATTTTTTAACCAACTTAAAAAGGAGGTTCTCAATCCGTCATATAATTTTTGTTGAGTAATCAGATGTACAGTGCCATACATAATGTTGTATAGTTATGGGATAGATAAATCGGCACAAAGTTCAGGTAACATTAATTTTTGGATTTTTGTGTATAAATCGAAAGTTCTTTGTGTAATAATATGATTCTGGCTAAAACTGTTGTTATTTCAAATTCAATTTTTTTTATTAAAATTAAGTTCCTCTGGAGAACATTTTTAGAAGGTCATACATACAAGTTAAATATAATTTTACTTCCTAGTCTATGTACACCGCTTCGCAGCGTGCTATTGCTGTTGAGGAGAAGAAGCGGCAAGAAACTCCCCAGCAACACCTCTAGCTAAAAATTGATTAACTCAATTTTTTTAAAATATATTTATACAGAAATATGTTAAAAAATTACTTTTCAAGGAATTAATGGAGTTGTAGCAAACAGAGCATACTCAGTAAGACTAAGACACAATAAAATGAAAGAAAAATATTATTATAGTTATAATAATGATATGACGTACTATAATTTTATACTGCAACATATCTCCATAAATGCCTTACATGCTTGGCAAGTTAAAAATATTATACAAAATATTTATAAGAGGCTGGAGCGAGCTGCTGTGTAAATGAACATGTGTCATTTAAGTATTCTTTAATAGTGTAGTCTCCCTTTTTTTAGTAAGATACTTTTTAATTTGGTTTTAAATTTAGTGAAAGGCAGATCTAACATTTAATTCGGAATCTTATTGAAGAAGCGTATACCAACCCTCAAGAAAGAGGATAATACTTTTTTGCAACCTAAAAGATGGCAGTATCAGTCTATTACTATGCCTGATTGTGAAATTGTGAATATCCTTATATTGTTCATAGGCACTCAAATTATTACGAATATATTATTAAAAATATAGTGGCACCCGACGGTCACTATATCCATTTCCTTAAAGCGTTCTCTAAGAGACTCCCGAGGGCCGAGATTGTAAATTGATCTTACGGCTCTTTTTTGTAAAACAAATATAGTCTCTAAGTCAGCCGCGTTGCCCTAAAGTTTAAATTTAGTGAAAGGCAGATCTAACATTTAATTCGGAATGTTATTGAAGAAGCGTATACCAACCCTCAAGAAAGAGGATAATACTTTTTTGCAATCTAAAAGATGGCAGTATCAGTCTATTACTATGCCTGATTTTGAAATTGTGAATATCCTTATATTGTTCATAGGCACTCAAATTATTACGAATATATTATTAAAAATATAGTGGCACCCGACGGTCACTATATCCATTTCCTTAAAGCGTTCTCTAAGAGACTCCCGAGGGCCGAGATTGTAAATTGATCTTACGGCTCTTTTTTGTAAAACAAATATAGTCTCTAAGTCAGCCGCGTTGCCCTAAAGTTTAAGTTTAGTGAAAGGCAGATCTAACAGTTAATTCGGAATGTTATTGAAGAAGCGTATACCAACCCTCAAGAAAGAGGATAATACTTTTTTGCAACCTAAAAGATTGCAGTATCAGTCTATTACTATGCCTGATTTTGAAATTGTGAATATCCTTATATTGTTCATAGGCACTCAAATTATTACGAATATATTATTAAAAATATAGTGGCACCCGACGGTCACTATATCCATTTCCTTAAAGCGTTCTCTAAGAGACTCCCGAGGGCCGAGATTGTAAATTGATCTTACGGCTCTTTTTTGTAAAACAAATATAGTCTCTAAGTCAGCCGCGTTGCCCTAAAGTTTAAGTTTAGTGAAAGGCAGATCTAACATTTAATTCGGAATGTTATTGAAGAAGCGTATACCAACCCTCAAGAAAGAGGATAATACTTTTTTGCAACCTAAAAGATGGCAGTATCAGTCTATTACTATGCCTGATTGTGAAATTGTGAATATCCTTATATTGTTCATAGGCACTCAAATTATTACGAATATATTATTAAAAATATAGTGGCACCCGACGGTCACTATCCATTTCCTTAAAGCGTTCTCTAAGAGACTCCCGAGGGCCGAGATTGTAAATTGATCTTCCGGCTCTTTTTTGTAAAACAAATATAGTCTCTAAGTCAGCCGCGTTGCCCTAAAGTTTAAGTTTAGTGAAAGGCAGATCTAACATTTAATTCGGAATGTTATTGAAGAAGCGTATACCAACCCTCAAGAAAGAGGATAATACTTTTTTGCAATATAAAAGATGGCAATATCAGTCTATTACTATGCCTGATTTTGAAATTGTGAATATCCTTATATTGTTCATAGGCACTCAAATTATTACGAATATATTATTAAAAGTATAGTGGCACCCGACCGTCACTATATCCATTTCCTTAAAGCGTTCTCTAAGAGACTCCCGAGGGCCGAGATTGTAAATTGATCTTACGGCTCTTTTTTGTAAAACAAATATAGTCTCTAAGTCAGCCGCGTTGCCCTAAAGTTTAAGTTTAGTGAAAGGCAGATCTAACATTTAATTCGGAATGTTATTGAAGAAGCGTATACCAACCCTCAAGAAAGAAGATAATACTTTTTTGCAACCTAAAAGATTGCAGTATCAGTCTATTACTATGCCTGATTTTGAAATTGTGAATATCCTTATATTGTTCATAGGCACTCAAATTATTACGAATATATTATTAAAAATATAGTGGCACCCGACGGTCACTATATCCATTTCTTAAAGCGTTCTCTAAGAGACTCCCGAGGGCCGAGATTGTAAATTGATCTTACGGCTCTTTTTGTAAAACAAATATAGTCTCTAAGTCAGCCGCGTTGCCCTAAAGTTTAAGTTTAGTGAAAGGCAGATCTAACATTTAATTCGGAATGTTATTGAAGAAGCGTATACCAACCCTCAAGAAAGAGGATAATACTTTTTTGCAACCTAAAAGATTGCAGTATCAGTCTATTACTATGCCTGATTTTGAAATTGTGAATATCCTTATATTGTTCATAGGCACTCAAATTATTACGAATATATTATTAAAAATATAGTGGCACCCGACGGTCACTATATCCATTTCCTTAAAGCGTTCTCTAAGAGACTCCCGAGGGCCGAGATTGTAAATTGATCTTACGGCTCTTTTTGTAAAACAAATATAGTCTCTAAGTCAGCCGCGTTGCCCTAAAGTTTAAGTTTAGTGAAAGGCAGATCTAACATTTAATTCGGAATGTTATTGAAGAAGCGTATACCAACCCTCAAGAAAGAGGATAATACTTTTTTGCAACCTAAAAGATGGCAGTATCAGTCTATTACTATGCCTGATTGTGAAATTGTGAATATCCTTATATTGTTCATAGGCACTCAAATGATTACGAATATATTATTAAAAATATAGTGGCACCCGACGGTC
Source organism: Dendrolimus houi (assembly GCA_039645545.1). NCBI lineage: Eukaryota > Metazoa > Arthropoda > Insecta > Lepidoptera > Lasiocampidae > Dendrolimus > Dendrolimus houi. The sequence goes on along the minus strand of CM077136.1, from coordinate 1,460,782 downwards.
ACTATCCATTTCCTTAAAGAGTTCTCTAAGAGACTCCCGAGGGCCGAGATTGTAAATTGATCTTACGGCTCTTTTTTGTAAAACAAATATAGTCTCTAAGTCAGCCGCGTTGCCCTAAAGTTTAAGTTTAGTGAAAGGCAGATCTAACATTTAATTCGGAATGTTATTGAAGAAGCGTATACCAACCCTCAAGAAAGAGGATAATACTTTTTTGCAATCTAAAAGATGGCAATATCAGTCTATTACTATGCCTGATTTTGAAATTGTGAATATCCTTATATTGTTCATAGGCACTCAAATTATTACGAATATATTATTAAAAATATAGTGGCACCCGACCGTCACTATATCCATTTCCTTAAAGCGTTCTCTAAGAGACTCCCGAGGGCCGAGATTGTAAATTGATCTTACGGCTCTTTTTTGTAAAACAAATATAGTCTCTAAGTCAGCCGCGTTGCCCTAAAGTTTAAGTTTAGTGAAAGGCAGATCTAACATTTAATTCGGAATGTTATTGAAGAAGCGTATACCAACCCTCAAGAAAGAGGATAATACTTTTTTGCAATCTAAAAGATGGCAATATCAGTCTATTACTATGCCTGATTTTGAAATTGTGAATATCCTTATATTGTTCATAGGCACTCAAATTATTACGAATATATTATTAAAAATATAGTGGCACCCGACGGTCACTATATCCATTTCCTTAAAGCGTTCTCTAAGAGACTCCCGAGGGCCGAGATTGTAAATTGATCTTACGGCTCTTTTTTGTAAAACAAATATAGTCTCTAAGTCAGCCGCGTTGCCCTAAAGTTTAAGTTTAGTGAAAGGCAGATCTAACATTTAATTCGGAATGTTATTGAAGAAGCGTATACCAACCCTCAAGAAAGAAGATAATACTTTTTTGCAACCTAAAAGATTGCAGTATCAGTCTATTACTATGCCTGATTTTGAAATTGTGAATATCCTTATATTGTTCATAGGCACTCAAATTATTACGAATATATTATTAAAAATATAGTGGCACCCGACGGTCACTATATCCATTTCCTTAAAGCGTTCTCTAAGAGACTCCCGAGGGCCGAGATTGTAAATTGATCTTACGGCTCTTTTTTGTAAAACAAATATAGTCTCTAAGTCAGCCGCGTTGCCCTAAAGTTTAAGTTTAGTGAAAGGCAGATCTAACATTTAATTCGGAATGTTATTGAAGAAGCGTATACCAACCCTCAAGAAAGAGGATAATACTTTTTTGCAACCTAAAAGATGGCAGTATCAGTCTATTACTATGCCTGATTGTGAAATTGTGAATATCCTTATATTGTTCATAGGCACTCAAATGATTACGAATATATTATTAAAAATATAGTGGCACCCGACGGTCACTATATCCATTTCCTTAAAGCGTTCTCTAAGAGACTCCCGAGGGCCGAGATTGTAAATTGATCTTACGGCTCTTTTTTGTAAAACAAATATAGTCTCTAAGTCAGCCGCGTTGCCCTAAAGTTTAAGTTTAGTGAAAGGCAGATCTAACATTTAATTCGGAATGTTATTGAAGAAGCGTATACCAATCGTCAAGAAAGAGGATAATACTTTTTTGCAATCTAAAAGATGGCAGTATCAGTCTATTACTATGCCTGATTTTGAAATTGTGAACATCTTTATATTGTTTATAGGCACTCAAATTATTACGAATATATTGTCAGGCGACAGTCATAATACCCATTTCCTTAAAGCGTTCTCTAAGAGACTCCCGAGGGCCGAGGTTGTACATTGATCTTACGGCTCTTTTTTGTAAAACAAATATTGTCTCTAAGTCAGCAACGTTGCCCTAAAGTAAAATACCAATGGACATGATACTATGAATATAACTAAAATAAACTAGTCTAGCAGTCTCTTTGCCAGTGAACTGCCTAACTCTTCTGACTGCATATGCAGCAGAAGTAAGTTTTCCTGAGAGACTAGATATATGAGCGCCCCAGTGGAGCTTCTGATCTAGGTTAATGCCTAAGTATACAGTTAAATCTACTAGGTTTAGTCTAGTGTCGTTAAGAGTAATATTAACATTGTATTATTTTATATTGGGCATAACAAACTTCACATATCTGTAGAGTTATGTAGAAATCAAAAGTTCACCATGCTGCATAATGTTGTTAAAGTTTTCGGATAGCAAATAATTAAGTCCAGCATCTCATACAAACAACGTTGTTTGGGTGTATCCTTAATACCATAGGATGATGAAATGTCAAAACAAAGCTAAACATGATTCTGAGTTCACAATGACATGAGTGTCAACGGCGCAGGTCATGTCATTATCTGACTTGTCTATTGGAATTGCTATAGGTACTGTTGCATTGTACACGTGCCTTTCTTAAAGTTTGAGTCGAAATCAATAAAAAAATATAAATATAATATTACATTATATTGTTGGATTTTTGGGGATAAATTAAACAACAGTTCTGCATATGTGCTTCTGGTTAACATTTTTGTCTTATCTAGAAATCGAAAGTTCAGTACATTTCAGAATGTTATTAGGGGTTTTGGATAGTTACGTGATGTAAAGTTAATCTCTAAAATCATAAGATAATGAGTCAACATAGAGCTACACCGTTTAGTCTGAGTTCACAATGATACGAGTGTCAACGGCGCAGATCATGTTATGAATTTACTTGTCTATTGGAATTGCTATAGGCACGGTTGTATTGTACACATGCCTTTGTTGAAGTTTGGTTGAACAGCATGTTATTGTTGGATATTTTGGGTAGAAATGAATTAATTATTGTGGTCTCACTACCTTTTATTATTGAGATATTTTTTTTAATCGACAAAAGGTCAGCGATGATGTATTATGAAAGATAATATTGCTATTTTTTTATATATGGAACTCATAAGTTCACATTTATATAAAAATATTGTTACGAGTGCGAGACTCGAATTAAAATGCCGTTCGAATTACTATAAAGTTTATTAGAACTATATAAACACGTATAACACAGGTAGAAATATAACCGAACACAACAAGTCCAGACGTAATGCAGAAGTTCGTAATTCAATAAAACACGCAATGTCCGTGACTATTAGATTCCCGATTGTAGTACACAAGTCTCGCTTTGATCGTGGTACTCGCTCGACTGCCTCCTCCCTCCATCAGGCCATAGTTTTATACTGCACAAATGCAATGTGCCCGTATCGTAGTCGACATAATCCAAAACGCCTGGATAAGTCGCCTGGAGTCGGCCGCAAGTGGCCATAAACGGGTACAATAAACAATGGGCTGCTCTCTAGAACGTAAGCCAATAAATAAGTAAACAAAAGAAGAGGATCATAAAAGAATTACAATTAGTTTCAATGTTTTTAGTTATTAGTTCAAATACAGACGGGTAATAAATGTGCTTCTACAAATCGGTACATGGAATTTGTCTTTGTCGGCGCCTTAGGTTGTAACAATATATTACTTATTTTTCTTTAAAAATATTGTAGAGTCAGAGGTTAATGCATGGTTACCATTCGATTCGATCGATCAATGTCTCAAATTGATGGCAATCCACAAGGATGAGCCATCATTATAATGAAACTTGACGAAGTCAATAACTAATTCAATAATTAAACGAGCAATTTCATCGAGTTATACTGGCATCACTCGCTCTAATGAATATTTTTCTGTGTTTATGGCTAGCACTAGCGATGTCTTTTCTATCGTTCTTTCGTTATCATAATCTGATCAATCTTTTCTATCAGATGCATCATCATTCTGAATTATAGATTAGTCAATTATATTGTACACCGTATGGTCGCTTTTTCTGTAGTCGATGTTTAGGCCGTTTTGTTGGGCCTGCTAAGGAGCAGGTGCCCGAGAGCACCGGAGCTTTGGAATTGACTTTTTAAGTTTTACCATAGCACGGTACGGTGCTGTAGCTATTGAAATAAATCATTATTGTTACTGTTATTATTATCCAGTGCAGTGAACTTTATTTAAAAACGAAATTAATAAAACAAAAGGTAAAAACTTTACTCTAAATGATAAATTATAATTATGAAAAATGTAATAAAAACAAGCCGTAATGCCGCATACCATACCGTTGTATTTTTAAGAAGAGAAATATTATATTATCTACATTCGTACGATACGCTAGTCGACACGTTTAAGGTCACCTTTAGTGACTGTTAAAGTATTTCGCGTTTTCTGGCATTTCTAGCTCAGTTGCAGACAGCGTTTCGAAATCAGCGTTGTTATTGCCCGTGATATCGTTATGTCCATCGAAAACTAGGATATTGTTCATAATTCATTGGGAGCGACAGTTTAAGAAGTTTGCATCTGGTATCATATAGATTTTCAAACCCATTTTCTGTCTGTACGTTTTCATACTCGAGCTCTAGCAACTTTGTATTTGACGAAAAACTAAATACGCAATATATTTTAAAACATAACATTCAATTACTTCTTCAGCCATTCGCAGACCCCTGCTAGCCGTGCGTCCTCAAGCTCTTGCCACATATCCCGGTTCGTCATTTTCCTCATACGGACCCACCCTACCGATGATCTTGCGTAGATTGTCCACAGGCTGGAGGGTTTCGAAACTACATTCGCTGAGACGCGGTCTCTACTCTAGAACCCGTCAGCTCCACGGCCATCGCTTCTGCAACAGCCGTGACTAGCCCACTGCTACTTAATAATTTTACGAGCCATGTCGATTGTCTTGGTTTTCTTACGGATGTCCTCGTTTTTTATTTGATCAATAAGAGAAAAGACACCTAACATAGCTCGCTACAAAACCCTGTGAGGTCTAACACAAAGCTAATTAAGATACAATAAAGTCTGACTGTACGAACCGAAAAGTCCATCTTCGCAGTCTTAGAATTTTCCTCTCTTGCGATTCTTCGATGTCGTACTGTTCACAGTTGGAATTGGATTTCTTAGTGAAGAAGGAGCCTCTTATATTCATTGCACACTACCTGTGTCTTGTGTTATTGACTTGTTTTGTCTGAGGAATGTTTTAGGATTTACGGAATTTATTGAAAATCTTTGGTGCATGTGGGTAGATCATGATATCATACAAATTGAGTCGGCAAATTAAGAAAACATGGCATGACAGTATTTAGGTATATGAACTATGTACTTCATAAGATATTATGTAATGGGCATATGCGTTGTGGTTTTCGAGACCGCGGCGAAATGGTTTTAGGTGAGAAAAGTGGAATTAAAATGAAATTAACTTACGAGGATTTTATGATATTTCTAGGCAACGATGGAGAGGTTAGTAGTCAACTTACTGTAACTGTAAGCGGGTTCTTCTTTTTGCATTTTTCATGACCTTACTTATAATCGTCGGAAGTGTGTCTTTGCTTCTTGTATTTCTTTGAGATATTCAGTAATGACAAATTTTTCAGACACTCTTTATCATAATTTAACATACGTGTCGATAACAACAATGGAATACATTTTCATGATGGTATCTGGTAATAACAGTGATTTAACCTACGGCCAAGCGGTGTTTCGGTTAACTTTCTTCAGTGATGCAATTAGAAACATGGGAAGTTATCCTAACGTATCCCACATGTCCGACGTACTTTAGAAACGGTTTAACATCCAGTTGAACATGCAACATATGACTTTTCTTAAGAATTATCTTCACATGGGTTACGTCCCAACAGGGAATGTCATCTATACAATTTCTTTCGTTATTTTCTTGTTTTCAAGTGTTCAAATGATCACAAAACAAGAGAAATCATTCAGGAATCCTGTTTTAAAACGATAAAGTTAAAGCTAACTATTACTGTTAATATTCACAAACATTTAATTCATATGAACACCACTTTAATATAGAGAATAACATTATGCTTACATATGAAAGCTGAAATAGTGGAATCGTAAAGGCAGACAGTCGCGTAAATTGTACTAATAGTGTTGGCTTTCCTTAAAAAGGTTTTATCTTCCAGAAATGCGAGAATATAATAGCAAAACTGTACATAATGGTTGCCCATGAAGGGTTAGGTTAGAAAATTGCAAAATTTGCTAAATTTTTCGTACATTGTACATGTTCAATCAGAGCATATTCTTTGCGATATTTAATTAACCTGGTCACATTTTTGTGCAAAAATGTAAGCACCAGTCACAAAAAAATTTTTCAAGCAAAATTTATACTCGTTTGCAGGCAATGTCTATTGAATAATATAAAAAATAATACTAATAAAGCTCCAGAACCCCCAATCCCGTTATAAAGCTTCAAATTCACCTGCGCCTTGCTCTCCGACGCCACGCTAAACGTCGCTGAGCATACCAACGCGACGCTCGTAACTGCGTATTGATCAATCTGGGTTGTTGTATTTCGTTAGGAAATATTTCGATTTGTTCATTATCTGTTGAAACTCATTGCTCTGAGTAATATTTGGAACATCTAATAACAAAAACTGCTGATGCAGGTATGTCACGTTCTCTTGGTTAATCTTCAATTCTGTGACTAATTATCGAAATAATAAGAAATAATCACTTCTCTGTGCCTTGGAGAAACTCGTGTTAAACGAAGGAAGTGTCAAGGATTTAAGGTGTTGCATTTTTTTTGCATCATATTCCCTAAGTCCCGTAATAATTATCTTAATTCCTTTGACAAGGGGTGGTTTGGTGATGAATTTTAATGAATTTGTGAGAAGGCAAAGCCAGTTGGAGTCTTGGCATGAAAGGTATTTTGAAGACTGAAATATCTTTCATTCTTAACAATTCAGTGGGGCCTCAAGGTTTTTCCATTGCGTAACAAAGTTGCGGGTTTTTTCCTTTTCGGGACATAAATACGCATTTCAAAGAATTTAAAGTCATGTTTGGTGTTCAGATAGTGGGATTTCAATCAACTATTTCATTAAGTGTCACAAACTAGAAGTACGATCGCACCCGACGATAGTCTCATCGTATTGAAAGCGACGACTTGAGCCATGGCACATTTATTTTATTGTATATTACATCTCTTTAATTGCTTATTTCACATTTTAAGGATTGTGACATTACTGTGACATTGAGTTAATCGTTAAAATATGTAGCTTAGGAATTTGAAACAATTTGTTTGTTGTAGCATAAACTATGCCGTATTTTCGTCACTGGCTAATCTGGTTCTGCCATACTGCCAATGGAGAAACATGTTTCGCAAGACAAGGAATCCACAAAGGACAAATCATGTATCTGGATTAATGATTTCCTTGTCAATTTTTCGGGCGTCCGTGGCGCTTATTATTAAACAGAAATACGATTACGTTGAACCGTATTTCACGGTTCTATTATATAATTATGGTGAAAGGTATAGATAAAATTCAACCTCTTTTATATTTATCGAGTGTTTTTCATCCAAGAATAAAATGCGAATTACGAATCGTAGGTACTTTTCTTCATTTTATCGATAAACACTCGTAAAAAAAATTATCATTGAATCAGTGTGAAATTCTTTGAATGTGAACTGAATATTGTATGTTGTTGTTGATTGACAGTACACGATGTTTACGCCGACTTCATTTAGCAATGCAACTACAAAGTTTCACAGCTTATGTCGTTTACAGTGGATTTGTGGGAACTCGTAGTGTTTTCTATTACGGAACAACATTTAAAACTTTTTATTATTATATATTATTTATTTAAAACGTAATACTTTCAGAAAATGCAAAGGAATAGATTTTCTGAAAATTCTAATTTCATCTCACCCCTTAAAGTGCCGTAAAAACAATAAAAAAGCTGAAAAACAAAAACAATCGTCATTTGCATGGCGAAGGCAATTGAACCTTCTCTGTTTGGTGGTTGTGGTTGTAGTGGTTGGCGATTTCCGTTGTGGCACATTTCCACGATGACGGTCCATGATTGACTGTAGAAGCGTCAAACGGAACGCGAGATGTATTTTTGTAGCTCTTGTTCTTTCGAGCAAAATTCTTGCGTTCTGAGTAGTGACATTCAGAAGGCGTTTAAAAAGTTTCTTGGTCCATTTGGAACATTGAAACATTGTTTCCTTTCGATCAGGTACGGTTCCAGCATTTGGTCTAAACGACCACCTTCACCCATGTTTCGGTTATAGTCATCTATCAGCTTAAGTTCATACTGGGAAGCTCGTCCAGGTCTAGCCAATGGAGGTACTTGTGTCACGTCATGAAATGTGAAAATGCATGTAACACGTTTACGGTCATGGAGATTACAAACCATAACACCTCCACACTGTCTGGCTACAAACTGACCCTGGATAAGGGGGGCTTTTTGAGTGACTGTAGGCACATTTTTACGGATTCCTCGGGAGTGTTCCTTCACAATCCATCTTCCTGCGTTTAAGATCACGCGCGAGAGTAGGCAAATTATCCATGTATAAAACGTAACCCAAATCCAAAAGAGGCTCTGCAAGTTTGATGATTGTTGAAAAACTCGAAGGAGCTGCGGAGGTGCTGGTTTGACGGCCTACATAAATGAAGAATGACCATAAATACTCGGTTGAAGATTCTCACAGTTCGTATGTTTTTATTCCAATCCGGGCGGATTTAGATTTAATAAATTGACGACCTTTCCATAAAGTCAACGACTTGTCAATACATTTTTTTTGTCGTAAGCGGTAATTTTCTTTATTTTTGAATTCAATGCATCCAAAACGGGCCCCATGGGCTCTAAAACGTTGTCCCGGTTATTTGCCTCGTATGACCTATTGGCAAGATAGATGAAAGAACTGGATTAGGATTCAGTACTTATCCTCGGAAAACATCATTCGGAATATGTCTGTGCGCATTAAGCTCATTCTTGAAAAGTATGCCTAACATCATCCAAAAAGCAAAAAGAATAAGAATTTCAATTACATAAGTGTCAAACCAACCTTGATTAAATGTATCGCTCTGGATCCTCTGAGCATACCGATTTGTTTCGTCCGCGATGTGTTGCAATAACGTCCCAAAAGGAACGAAATGCATCGTACTCATCTTCAAACACCCTAGCAGGCCCCGAAGATTCCGCATTCAGAAAAGTTTCTTTCTCTCCATGCTACTCATTCATGGGCTTCCAAACACATTGCTCACTACTAACACTGCTATAAATATCATTTATTGCATCTTCGAACACTAGCAGGCCCAGAAGATTCCGCATTCAAAAAAATTTCTTTCTCTCCAAGCCACCCATACATGGGCTTTCGAACGTATTGCTCACTACTAACATCATTATTCATAACATCACCGTCCATTTCCCGCTAAGGGATACTACGTTCTGTATTTACTTTAATTACCTCCTCTCGCAATGAGTGAGGGAGATCTTCGTCAGTGGCAAAACACTCACTCCACTAACTGCTCAGCGCGCGTCCAAGCCGAACGTGTTACCTCTACACTCTTACCGGTGCTTTCACTATTTAAATAACTTCCGCGACCTCTGCGGCCGCGGAGACCTCACGGGCGGCCTGCATGGCGCTCCCTGCCGCCGCGTCCTCTGCCCTGTTAGTGCTGGCCACTGGCCAATCCCTGCTGGTACTGGCCACAGGCGCGGCATCTGCGCCAGGCTGTTGAGATTCACTGGAAGTAGTAAATTAGTCTACAAGTACCTTCGCCATATTGAAAACCTGAAGAGTTGGAATAAGTTGAAACTTACATAATGGCCACAAATCCTTGGAGTGGGCCACAACTTTATCCATCTCAGCAATGCTTGCACTGTAAAATAATGAAAAAAAAGGTGTAGAATAAACTTCTTTTTCTTTATGCAAAGGACAATGACCAGATATGTATGGAATTCCGTCTTAAGTTGTTGCACAATAAATCTTTATTTATTATAGACATCGCTTTATATATTATCGAATAAAAGTGTTCGCTTCTCCATAATTAACCGGGTTTTCAAGTAATTAGACCAAAACGGACATAACCTACAAATAATGTTTAACCCATAAACAAAACATATTAATCATATTTTTATATCTTATATTGGTGTTGTTGGTCACAACAGTGAAATAAAACAACGATTTCAGTCTGTTACTGAAAGCCTATTTATTATGTTTACATAGTAATATCACTCACTGTCTTAGATACTAATCACATGTATTATTCATCATACTCAATAAAATGATTATTTAAATACGCAGCTGGAGCAGTTATATCATTATACCGCCCCCAGCTCAAGAACCAAACAATCGTCATAACATGAGCGCAACAGCCCACAGTTCTTTTTCCAACTAGGCAGCTGCATGAGTAGCCCACAATTGCTTGTAATGAATTAGCTACAGCCTCATCTTTACTTATTAATAAATAAGTAAAGTAAGTGCAACTACTAACATGTCTTGATTTAATTCTGCCTCTCAAGAGATAGTTATTGTATCCCAAAATCAAAGGTATATCATCCTCAATCTCGCCATTTATTTCAATATAGTAACTACCTGTTTGACGGAGGTGTTCCCCATAGTACGATCTAGCTTGTTTAAGCTGGTAGGTACCCAGCGCAAATTGCTTTAAATCATCTATAGATAAGCGTGGAAACATATTTAAATGTGAATTATCCGAATTAATCATTTGAAAGTTCGCTCTCTTTTTATTAAGATTTTCTCGTTCTACATATATTGCTAAATAGTTTTCAAGTGCAGGCCTATTTTGTGCGATTCTTACATACTCTACAGCCTCTGGTGGATCCTGTATGGATGTATGGAACTTAAGTAGCGCACAACAAATTCTAAAATCGTTTTTTAAATGCAAAGCAGCACGATTATTAAAAACATGTCTAAAGAGTCTGAAGTCCCTTTTGATTCTTCCGTTAATAACTTCTACAACCCAGCGACACATGGTTACAAAACGAGACTGATTTACTTGTTGGGTCGTCAACTGGAATTCATTCTCAAGTAAAGATTCTGGCATGTGTGTCACAAAGCCACATTCTTGTAATTCATTTATAACATCCCTAAATCCCCTGTCAACTATAAATATGTCACCTGTTCGGAAAAATGATCTTAGACCAGATTCTTCACTACGAAGATTTAAACTAGTAATTGTAGCATCATTTGTAGTAGCTTTGTAGGGCCCTAAACATTCAACTATATGACCGTCACAACACACTATCATAAATGGTTTAACAAGATTGTCCAGTTTCTGCAAACTGTAAGTTTGTTTTTGAAACAAATAATTAGTGCTAGATTGCATAAATATATAAGTTGCATCACACATAACTATTGCTGGTTTCGTATTTGTAGGCAATAGAGGATTACCAAATAATCCTTCTGGGATTTTCTATTCCTAGAAGCAACATCTTCTATGGTTAAATGGTTAAATCCCAAATGCATTGGTACAAACTCTCTAGTTAGACATTCTCTAGCTGCATTCATCAACCGTTCAAAGGTGGTTCGAGATTTCTCAAATAGTGTTGCCAATCTTTCATTACTCTCCCCTGTTCTCAATTTAACCAAATACATGCAAAAAGCTAAAGTGGCATTAGGTACAGAGTGTGCTAGACTTGGTATAGAATTTACTAAATCAAAAAATTGATTAGAGGTCATACCTAACCAGTAATGACATAAATATGCTGGCATAGTTGCAATATTAGAAAAATCTATGTGGTATTTGGCTGCTCGCTGTAACATATTTAAAATGTTGTCAAACTGTGTACCAGTAAAATCCCTTAGCTGGGAAGTTAATTCATTCCAATGGCCGTGATTCAAATGATAATTACATATTCGTGCTCCTGGTGGTATATAGAACCTATGATTTAAAAGTAAAAGGTGCTTAATAGCAGCAGGTATAAGTAGACGTTCGGATTCAAAACAGTTAACAAATATACAATGACTAGCTGTATTAGCAGCACGTCTGTACACTGATGATATTATTTTATGTCTTGCTGGAGCTGGATGCCAGGTATGGCGCGGAAGTGGTGGTGGTGCAGGTATATCATCTTCACTCGTTTCCACATTTGAAAGAGTGGAGCGATTGGTGTCATGTTGATTTTGACGTCTCACTTCTCTATAAGCTGACATCCAACATGCACTACATACTCTTTCCAATCTTGAAACCTAAAAAAGGACAAATAGACACGTGTACTAATTAATATAAGCTTGCCCCCTATTACAATGGGACCTAATCAAAAATTGGGTGTGCACCTCTGCCTACACTCTCAGAGATATAAACATACACATAACTTCGAAAAGTCAGATGTATGTGCCTGGGGTAGCTGGGGATAGAACTTGAGACCTTGTCTCTGCAGTCCGTTACGTATGCCACTGGGCTATCGCCGCGCTGCACGAAGAATTAAGACATGAGTTTATATTTTATATGTAGCTATATAGTTGATTGGAATAAAATATAAAAATAATAAGCAATCTACAAAGTGCAGTCCCCCAAGAAATACATGTTCCTACATATCAAAAACTGGTCAAAAAATATTTACCAAATGCTGTGGAACATTTCTTAATATAATGTTCCTTTCTTGGCGGTCAGATCTCACAGTATAAGTTCTTGATGCACGCAAAATAGATCGTCCACAAGAAAAGCATACACTTCTATGCCCAAAAGCAGGCAATGGTAGTTCTTCATGTGAATGATGTCCACTGAATATGTTTGCTCGATCTTGAAGTAATATCATACACTCCGTACAAATTACACTTTCTGATGAAAGCTGAAATAAAAAAAACTTTGTAATTCTGCTATAATATGTTCTCAAAATACGTAACTCAAGCTATACACCAATATAGTAATAAAACTTGACTTTATTGAGTTATGTTAAATCGACGTGAGATGAATGAACTTAATTATACTAGCATGTCATGTAATAAAATGAATCTTACCTCAGTAGGAGTTATCCAAGATTGCAATATGGTAATCATTGACGTAGGCGCTTGTTGCAAGGAATGCTACTGGTTATTGCTGGGTATCAAAAGCGAACAATTGACACACCGACTTCTCATTATCAGAGGCTCAAGCATCGACATGATTACAGAATTATAGAAGACTCAAAAGAGTTCATAAACACAACATATAAACGTCCTGGCGTAATAAAACACTTTTAGGTACATAAAAATGTTCTGTCGTAAGAACATGAAACACACAATAAGTTGTTTAAAACAAACACTCAAACGTAGTTCCGCAAATAATATTATTTAAGTGGAGAGATTGTCACAATAACTATTCTCAATCGACACATAAACAATGTGGCCGTTTGACAATATTGACAATATCATATAGCTTTACAGTTGCGTCTGCGTGAAACGGCAGAAAAATAATTATTTTTACTCAATGATAAAATAATAATTCAATACGTTGTAAAATATAATATAACCCAGATAAGCCTGAAACTAAAATTTTCTGAAAATTTTGAAAAAAGTTACATTATTTAGTTTATTAGATCTTATGCAACATAAAAAAATTATGAAAAAAAAATTAAGTGTAAGGCTTTCAGGGAAACAGCCGTCCTATATGTAGGACAGTAGGATAATAAGAGGAAATAAAAGACCATTTATGACAAAACAGAATGTAATCAAAAAGTGTAGTTTATTAGATAACTATTGATTATATTACCCATTGTTATATGTAATTTACTAGATTAACACTATTTATGAATGATATGTTTCAAAACACTTGACACACACTCCAACATCACATTTCTTGCAACGTGTCAAACATTTTTTGTGACATTGACGACAGTGTGTTTGCTTCGATTGAGGAATAACCAGATGATTCATTTGGTCTTTACGACTATCAGCATGTTCATGATGGGAGGGTCGGCTAGGCCCTCTTTTGGCATTTTTTCTGTTTGATTCAATCAAAGCAATTGCTACCCTTCTGCGAAAGCCAAGATGATCCAGTTTTCCATGATTTATTTTATATAACTGCCATGCATTATGTTCGGCAAGATCAATCATGTGTGTGAGCAACGGCATGTACCATTTCTTACCTCGTATACCAATTCGGTAATGTGAAATATTTTCATCAGACCGATCCACTCCTCCCATATATTTGTTATAGATGGACACCATATGTGGTTCTTCTATGACAATGTTTCTCTTTTCACTTTGTGAGAAGCGTTTGGCAGATTGTTTAGGATTTATTCCTACAGCATTAGAAGCAATACTGAATATATTATTGTCATGCCATTTAGCAATAATGAACGTGTTGTCATGTGTCGTTCTGTAATCGACAGCACCACGTTCCTTTTTTTCAGTAACTTCGATGTAATCAGAGGACAACTAGATGTCCTGTTTTCTCGAACTGTCCCAGTGCAACGAAGGCCTTTCTTTGTTATCTCTTCCAGCAAGGGCGTCCCAGTAAAAAAATTATCAAAAACTACGTGGTAAGGAAGGTCGAAGCCACGTGAAATCAGCACATCGCAAAAAGTGAGAACAACGCTTGCACCCAGCCCCAATTCTTTATATATTGGATTGCACATAGTTGTAGCACCTTGGTATGGTTCCATCCATAAAACATACCCTAACCGTGTAGCACCAACCCAAGCTTTGAACCCGTACCTAATAGGTTTACCTTTTATGTGCTGTTTGCAGCCATGTCTACCATAGTAGGGGATCATGGCCTCATCTACACTGTAATGCTCTTCAAGAGGAGAAAACTCTAAGAACTTTTTATTTAGAAGTGTAACTAGGGGGCGTACTTTTGTGTATTTGTCTTGCAAATCCAGATTATCATTGACATGAAGGTGGCGAAAAATAAAGTCAAATCTATCCCTAGTCATAGCCGAGCTGATCAATTCATTCTTTGTATCAGGGGAGTTTTCCCAATACATTCTTCTACGGGGGAGCCATGAATAACCACTAACCAACAATATGCCGATGAAACATTTCATATCTTCAGTGGTTATGTCTCCAGGCAAATTCTTTTTGACAGCATATTTATTGCTCTCTGACACCAACAACGAAATAACATCTTCATCTAAGAAGTTTTCAAACCACTCAATTGGGCGCTTATCTTGGCAAGCGCCTTGAACATCTGGCCAATTCACGGGATTTTTTGCCAAGTCCCGTTTTCTCCATACGTAGGTACGCCTACGTTTAGTTCGACCTGTAGAATCAGAAGGTTCTTCTTCTGTATCACTCACCATAATCTGCCCTTGAATCATTACTTCAGCCGGTTGAAGCAGAATGTTTCGTGGCAAATTATTCAAAGTTACATTATCTTCTTCACCCGAATCTTCGTCAGTGAGACAGTCAGGATCAACAGGAGGAGGTAGAATACATATCAGTCGTTCTCTATAATCTTCTTCATTATCAGAAACATTTTCTAAAGCATCTAAAATTTCATGCGCAGCTAACGGTCTGTAAAGAAAAAGTTGTATTATTGTACTAAAATCATGTATATTATCCTACTGTCCTATATATAGTACGCTAGTATTTGTAACAAGTTATACGTAATTTATTTATATTATTTTGCTAGAATATTTATTTAGTACAAAAGTTAAGGTTATCAACTAGATATTAACACAGAAAAAAACAACTCACGAGTAAAATATAACTTTTTATACATACTTGTCATTTGCCATGTCTGCAACGCACTTTTATTACACACTTATAAGGTAAAAACTGTTAAAATAACTGTCTTTTTATTTTTTCTAATAAAGCTGACACGTTTCTTACTGCAAATCATAAGACTAAATAATCTTAGATAAAGAGGGTATTCTGATATTTTTTTTTATTTCTACTGTCCTAAATATAGGACAGTAGGCTTATCTGGGATAATATCAGTAGTTATTTAACTGTACAAGAATTTGATATCCTTTGTGTTGATTGAGTCTAAAAACTCATGCATGAGTAACCTGTCTAAATGGAGATAACGAAACGTCATGCCATGTCTATAATACGGAAATGATGCGTAACAATTGTTAATTTACTATTAATCTTAAAATCATAATTCCGGTTCTGTGAAAAACATTTCTGTAGTGAAATTGATTGTAAAAAATGAGAAAACGATTTCGATGTTATTTTGATTCTGCAACATGCAACTTTGCTAGACGACTTTTGGTCATTCTCCTTTCATGATAGTTTTGTGCTAAGGCCAAACAACCAAACGGAAAAAGTAATAATAAAACTTACGCAAAGTCTTCTGCTTCCACCTCCTCCTCCTCCTCCAATTCGAGCACAGGTACTCGATCAACGACGCAACAGGATACACACTTGGAAAATTTAAGTAAACGATAATAATGTTGGACAACATAAAGATTCCTCCTTTAATTTTTTTTAAAGTTATTTAAGTAACATTGTTCAATATTTATATTAAGTTAAATTTTAAATATCCTTATCAAAATTTTATAAATAATATTTACTTTAAATTATTAATAATATACCAATTAAAACAAATTAAGTTTAAATTTTAAGCAAGAATTCAAAATATTCAATGTTTGAAATTCAGTAATTTTTGTATGGACACAAGTTTAGTTAAATGTAAAGAAGGTAGTAGCTGAAATTTTTATTTATTAGTTTTTGTATTAATTTCCTGTTTTTTTTTAACCGAGGTCATTGCACTGAGTGCAGCGTGTATGATCGTGAGTATTATAATTTTGTTTATTATGAACACGAGAATTAGCCCTCTATTTTTTCTTAAATCTTTCATTGATGTAATTGTAATAATTGTTAATGTAATGTAATTTGGAAGTGGGTGGTTATTTGAGGTAACTAATAAGTAGCTAGGAATTACGGGTTCTGGCCCACCCATAAACCAGTATAAGTTAAGCTCTGGTTAGTATGGGTGAAGTATCTGTGTAGAGCTACAGTTGTGTTGGTTTACCCTCCTCCTCACCGTAGAATACAGTAGCCTTTATGGTGGTGGTGACGCCGCAGTTTTTTATCCTATCAATCTCGACACCGTTCAATTCATAACGAATGTCTTGGAACAGGTGAACAGGTGCATTTTTGATGAAAGTAGAATTTTTCGTAGTTGTGCCTTCAACAATTAGTTGACTCTCACATAGTAGCACTATGGAATCTTGATCGTTGATGCGGATACGAATCTCATCATTGTTCTTATATGAGTCGTTGTATGATGTGTACGTGTGATATTCAACAGACTCTATAGAGCTATCAAATAACACACTCTCCCCAATATTTAGAATTGACGACATTATTGTAATTTTAATCCTAGTGATTGTAGAAATAGGGCGTTATCTGGTAATCGTTGTGCTTTAGGTGTTGTCGCTGACGTAGGAGTGGAAAGACTATGAGCCGGCACTATTTCGCTATTGGTTATATATATAATCATTTTATCTTTTTGATATGGAGACGAAGCGAAATGTTCTCTTTTCTAAAGTTTACAGGATGCCCTTCTTCATTCACCACACGCACCTGGAGATTTTGAATTATATTCACCTTCAATGGTAAATAGACTAGGTTTGCACACTATAATTTGATATCCAGGCGGTACTGATGGAGAAAACTCGTGTAGGATGTGCGATGGGTGGTTATATTAACGAATGAGCCTCGAATATTACATTTAATATTTATCGCTTGATCTGATGTCTGCAGCTGCTTCTTCGGTAACAGTCTTTTTGAGAACCTAAAAATACTACCAAGACTGTTCTCTTTCTCAAAATGAATATCGTAATATGTTGAATAAAATAAACATTTCATTGTGTTTGAATTCACTTCTATATCAAAGATTTCATAAGGATTTGCCCGCTCCTCGGTCTCCCTTTCCAGATACTTTATTATGTTTTCCAGTTCACATGAGCCTTCGGGAATCGCGATAACCTCTTTATCTCCATAATGGAATAGATTGTTAGTGCAGTCTACGTTAGGTATTGAATTGAATGTTTTAAAGTATATTATCGCACACTCAAAATCCACCCAATTCTATAGGAGGAAGGAAATCGACACTCAACGTGGAGTCGTCACCGTTCAGCGATAAGGTAAGAGACGTTATCACAATGTAGTATGGAGGCGAGAAATGAAACGTTTTCCACACAACAGATGTATTTTATTTCTTACTAAACATATGTTCACAAACATTTGACAGAATACGTAAACACAAGTGTCCGCAATTATATCTTATCTTTCTGCATATCATTATAGTTATAGACAATTGTGATGTCATCGCCCATGTAATTGATCACTTCCTGTGGTGGTCTCAAGTCTCCATAACTATCGAAATATTTACAGTGTTTATCCTTTTTCACATACGCCACCCAGTTTGTTCCAGCCCCGCACGTATCATCTAAATTTACGATCCCCGTTTCACACCTCCAAGAGCGCTTCGCGGGTAACACATCCCGCATAACCACACCTCGAAAATGTGGTATATTCAATCGTTTATCGTATGTTGTGAGCTCGTAGTCGAGGAGAGCGCAATTCGGCTCGGATATTTTTCGTAACGATTGTGACCCCTTCGGTTAGAGTTCCAGGGGCAGCTAAAGCTCCTAAAATCGGTATCAATTTTAATAAGCTGCCTTTATTCGGTAGTGCTAACTCTGTTATATAAGGAACAATCCCTTCTATAACAGAGTTGTATATAACAAATGCGATTGTATGACTTAAAATTGGTTTTATAACCACGGCTAGCGGGATGGGAATCCGCGGCCGGGAATAGACCGTCGATTTCCTACAAAAGAAGACAGAAATCAAACAACCAGAGCTTAGGCTTCTTCTCTTTAATTTACCTCCTTAGGGAGTCGGGCAACGCACTGAATTAACATATCATATGGTCCTAGATTAATCATTAATCTATTCTAAAAAATAGGGAAGACTCATGGGTCTTAATCCCTAGTCACCTGCTCTGAAACCAACGGACTACCGTTCTGGAGGATTATCAGGACATGGGGAATCTAGACTGCTTTTAACGTGTGAAATATACCGTAAAGTTACGTCGTAAATAATAGAATAATCGTAGATTGTTTGATTTAAGTAGTTTTTTAAAAGGGCCCCATCCCGTCCACGTATCACGGGAAATATCTGCCCCGACGCAATCGCAGGCGGCGCTGCCTGCCGAGGCCTTCGTCACGCAGCCGCCAGGCGTCGGAAGCACGTGGAAAAACGTAGATGTACGAAGATGTGAGGTGATGTGATGTCGAATGTGTGTCGATGGGTCGACTCGACTACTGGTCGACCACGTGGATTACGAGAGGCTGTTTCTCGTCCGAACGTGACCCCCTGGTATTCGAGAACGGATTCCAGTGAATAATGGGTAAAAGTATTTCTTACGAAAAGGAGGTATCGCTGATATATTGTCACGGCTTTGGGGAAGATGAGGAGAATTAATTATGGTTAAAGGTAAGCTCGTCAGCTAACCCTTCCTGTGATGGCAGGCTTCGAGACGAGCTCGAAGGGAGACGAAGAACGTCACACAGCCTACTTCTAAATATTAGACAGACGTCATTCTGAGGAGGGTTGAAAACAATCACGTAAAAAGGGAAGTGAGGAAGTCCCGGTTCTAATATATTATCGATGACCCTCCCGGTTCATCTGAAGGTCTACCACCTGTCTGGAATAACCGGAGAAAAGCCATGTCTTATCTTTATAAAACCACTGATTCTAACTAAAAGCTATTCGCTTTTTGAATTGTGTTAAACTATATGACTACGACAACTGCTCGGCGAGTAAAGGAGCCTCGCAGCGGTCGCCTTGGCTCATAAAGCCTGTGGTGAGGGACGCGGGGGGCGGGGGCAGGTCGGCCCTCCGACCCTTTCGTGCAGGGGAGAAGCCATTTTAAATGGTGGCGTGATTTTACTTATCCAAATTAGGAAGTCTAACGACAATCATCGTATGGTGTTTCTTGACAAATTTAAGAAGGCCGCCTTGCGCGGTTGTTCGCCGGAGGGCGCGAAACAACGTGACAACTCTCGGCTTTCTCACACCGCCCTTATGTTTAAAACTTTTTTTGGCGGCCTTTATTGCGGCGCCCACTTATTTGTTGGTGCAACAGTGCTTTTTGACGGCTTTACGAGCAGCTTTTATAACTTTGGTGAGTCCCATACCATGTTTAACTTTGAACTTCATTAGTTTATTGACAGCGAGTGCCGCCACCCTCTCGGACAAATCCTTAGACGCACGCCAACGCTTCTCCGCTGCTGAAGCCAACTCTAAACCAGCCGTGTTTCGATGCTTTAAGGATGAATTTTGAGCGTATGCAATGTCGTGGTGTTTGCAAGCCTCATCCAAGGGATTGATACCTTTATTACCTCTTTTCAAACGTTTTTTCAATTTTGTTCCAGGCCCACAGAAATTGTAACCGGGTAGGTGCAATTCAATCGGTAAATTATCGATAAGTGTATTAATTAAACCACTTCCGCCTTTTGCTGAAGCACTTGGTTGACTGATTGACTTGATGATCAATCATTTTTCGTATTTAAGACACGTTCACACGTTTCTATTGTCTTTGAACAGAATGAAGTTCAGGAAACAAACGACTTGTTTATCAGTCAAAGGTTAGGATATGAAGGGTGATAATTGTGGTGGTGGTGTTTCGAGACACGGTGTATTACTACCCCACAATATAAGAAGTTTGATATGCGGTCCGTCGGGTTGTGGTAAAACTAAATTTTGCTCACTCTAATGTTGGATTCGAAAGGTGTAATTTTTGAAAATATTTACCTATATTCTAAATTAATCTAAATCGTTAAACCAACCAAAATACATTTTTTTGGATAAAGTATTCAAACATGTGCCCGAAGTGAATTGCTACACCTTCTCAGATAAGTACGAGGTAATTTCACCGGGAGAGGCTCACAACAATAGCATTATAATATTCGATGATGTCTCGATGGAAGATCAAGAACCAATTCGAATTCATTTCTCCACGGGTAGACAACGTACAACGGGTTGGATTATTTTTATTTATGTCAAACCTATAGCAAAATACCTAAACAGTTGGTGCGTGATAACGCAAACTTTATTGTATTCTTCAAACAGGATGAGATGAATGAAGACATGCGTATGATGATCATGTAAATACGGATATGTCGTGGGATGTGTTCCTGGAAATGTGTAAAACATGTTGGGAGAATAAGTACGGATTCATAGTGATTAACAAAGATGTTGAAATGAGTAAGGGTAAATACCGCAGGGGTTTCGATGACTATAATATTGTAGATATATACAACCACATGCATTCCATCATGAGTTCTCCAGCGGTGCAGATCTTTGGTGATAAAGAGACTAAACGTAAACTCATTAAATCTGTAAGCGAGGTAAAAAAGAAAACAAAACGTTTAAATGAGAGCAAAGCGGATATGACGTCCGCCCTAGAGTAAACATTTGAACCAATCACAAAACCTCTGAATGTTGAGAAAAAAATAATTGAAAATAAACCTAATGTTGTTGTTGTTGTTGTTGATGATGATGATGATGATGACATTTATGAAGACCCCTTCGAGTCATCGTTGATAACGGAACCGCAAGAAAGTATCAACCCGTTGGCAAAAAATACTTAGACAATATACAATACAATACTCTTTATTGTACACCAACATTAAATAGAAAAAATACACAAAAAACTTACTTACTAAAACGTAGTACAATGGGCGGCCTTATTGCTAAAAGCAATCTCTTCCAGGCAACCTTTGGATGGACAAGATCTAATTACATAGATAGCGTTGGCGTGCAGTTGAAATAGATATTAATATAATAATAAAATAATTATAATACATATGTTATAGTTATAAAAATATATACGTACATAGACATACAAAACAAACACGTTATACAGTTAAATAGTGCTCCTTCACAAGTCTGTTAAAGGAATGGATAGATTTAGCAGACCGGACATCTGCCGGCAGAGCATTCCAGAGATGCACAGCCTGAACAGAGAACGATCTTGCGTAAATCTCAGTAGTATGTATCGGTGTCCTAAGTCGCAACCTCTCTGTCGTTCTCAAAGACCTCGAATATGATCATTAACAAGATTTAAAAAATTCCCTTAGGAGTTTATATTATGTCAGATGGCTAATACATAGGTAATACTCGTATTGAGTTTGATAAGAGTCATCTGAAAATCCAGAACGAAACATATAAGTGCACTCCTGGTCTGGTGGAGCTTTTATTTAAAAAGGATCCTAATACATCACTCATCCACCCTATGGATTGAAAGAACTATTACAAAATAATATTAATGACAAACGAGCATAGACGTAATTACTCTTCCGATGGCCAAATACAGAGTGATAAGAGTTTCAAGTACATAAACTATATAAAACATTTTCTTAAAACTGGAGAAGGTCTCGTAATGAAAAACTATTACCCAAATACAGATTACAAATACTGAGATGATCCTAATGAGTTGGTTGACAGGTTGCGATTGCTAATAGCTTCAAGAAATGCTGGTAACAGTAACTACTGTAATGAGATTATAGCGATAATAGAAGAATTGGCAGAATCCAATATAATTGAGCCATCATCGATTGATGCTTTAAAATAAAAATGACTATCGACAAGTTTGTACGTTACTTGCAAGATTACAGAGTAAAATCATAACACCCCCCTCTCAATATTAAAAAAACATCAAGTGGACTTTGAAAATCCTATTTTAACCCTTAAATGGACGATTTTTGTTTCACGTTTAAAAAAAATATATTTGTGTAATAGACATGTATTACTGTCTAGGAAAAATGAGTAAAAAATCTAGACATGAATTTACTATACTTTTTTTTGCAATAATGTGAGTGTTGTTTATAAACTACATTGGGCATTCATTGAGATTTTGCAAGTATGGGTAAAATAAGAGTGGATATTGTTTTTGAAATGTATTTATTTATTCTTCATTATGATATTTATAAAAACAATTGCTTTTTTTCGTATCACATAAAGATACACGACATTTTTGGCACATTTTGAATGTAAAGCTTGAACATTTTGGGAATTTGCACCTCTGCTGCTTATCCAGCCAAACTGCCCAATGACATGTCTGATCCAATCTGACGTCTTTCAAAGGAATTGCTTCAGCTGGTTCTCGGAACTTCTTCATTACAAGTTCTCTTTGTATTGTGCTCCCACTAGGTCAAACCAATTTGCAGAGGGTTTCAGCAAGTTCTAGTCTGAATGTACCCAAATTGAGAAGTTGATCATTTTCTTTTATATTATTTACCTTCTTGAACATAACCCATGAATTTATAACTGCGAGGTCCAGGAAATGATAAAATAAGCGCACGGTCCACTTGCGGCTCTTCATTGTGATGTGATAACGACCCATAAATGAATCTAATAAGTCCACGCCTCCCATGTGGGCATTGTACTCCTTGATGACTTTGGGGCATGGAATAGCAACTCTCTCTTTCTTCAATTTATCAAAGCGTGTGACTGTGGTTGCTGGTTCTGCTCCTACGTAAGTGGAAAGAAGGTTAACGGGCTTGTTATCTTTCCACACAACTTCACTTACGTCAATATCATCCACAGTCGCCACGTTTTCCTCATAGAATCCTCTGGGTAAGTTATTTTTCATTATAGTGTTTTTTTCAGGCAATTTGCAGTTTCTCGATCGGTTTACTCTTACTGTTCCCAGTGAGAAAATTCCTTCCTTAGCTAAATAGGTGACGAGAGGCACAGAAGTATAGAAGTTATCGAAGTATATAATGTGATTCACATTGCGTGGTACCATTCTAGCTAACCTGACGACTGTATTGCCAGACTCTCCCAAATCTGGCTCACCAGGTAAGATGTTATTTTTGGAGCCCCCTCCACTGTAAACCTCAAATCTATGAGCATATCCTTGTAGACTGCAGATGAGATACAATTTGAACCCCCACTTGTGGGGTTTATTGGGCATGTATTGTTTTATGTAATGGCTCATTTTGGTTGCACACATCTGCTCGTCTATGGATAGCCTTTGGTCTAAGGGAACCTTCCCAAACTGGCAGTTGAGCGTTTCCTCAAGAGGTCTTATTTTGAATAGCCTGTCATAGTGTGGATGATCTTTGGGCAAGCATAGGGTATCGTCGGCAAAATGGAGAGTGGATCTTATTTTTTCAAATTTTTTTAACGGCATAGTATTTTTTATGTGATCATAACTAAATTTTTCACTCCAGTAAGCCCTGGTGTTTGGAAATTTTATAACTGAGGTGTAAATCAGAATGCCTTGGAATTTATTTAGGATATTTTCATTTATAATTTCAGGATTGGAGATTTGTTTCTGGGCTGCGTATAAGTTACTTTGTTCTGCAATTTGCTTTTTTAGTTCTGATGTAAAATAAAATGAGAAAAAATCATACGGCGTGTTACAAGACATCAATGCTTCCGTTATCTGAGTTTCTCCCCTAAAAATAAGACTGTCTTCAGCAGTAACAAGATTCAGTTTTCGCCAAACCAGAGGTCGTTTAGAAATCCCTTGTGATCTACTCTGGGGTGCTGCTTCTACGGATTCCAAAATAGGAGGGTCTGGCATATTTTCATCGTTGTCGATTACTAGAGGAGGATCAGCATCCACTTCATCAGACTGGGCATTCTCACCTTCATCACTATTTTCAAAGTCTCGAAGAACATCTCGAGCTGTTTGATAATAGTGACCTTCATCCTCTACTTCGGAGTCTGACCCTTCTAAGCCATCTTCTGAATCTTCAAGAGTTTCTAAATACTTTGTAATTTCGCTTTCTAGTAATCGCAGCATGCTGATAAGCAAAATAAAAATCCTTCACCAAACATGCATTTATTTAGCAGGCAATGCGCATTGTAGTTTTCCTACAACATACCAGATTTCTCCTAATTTGACAGTAGCATCAAGTGATTTTCAATGTTTTACAACATGAACATGTAATTGAAGATATAATCAAGCAAATAAAAATATGTTATATACTTACATTATATTTTATCAAAGTCCGAACACAGCTACAAAACTTAGTTTCGCGCCACTAGAAAAGTTTTCTTCAAAGTGACATTTGACATTAACTTATTTTCAATGCATAAAAATATTGGATAGTGCCAACATTAAAAAAAAGTACAAAATTCGTTCAGAAATAAGAACTAGTTGTCAAAATTAACAAAAAATTAAAAGGAGGTCAATTTTATCTGTGATGTTTAGTATGTTGTTTAAAAACAAGATTGTCCATTTAAGGGTTAAGAAACGTTAAAACAGGCATCCTGAAAAATGACGTCATTATAAAAGAGCAACTCGACGAGGTTATGAATCAATGTTTACTTAAAATTAAGGAAGTCTCCCGCAGGCGTCGTGCAGAGCATACCACACCGCTGCAGGTACCGAAACATAGCCCTACCACACCATCCCAGAACAAACCTACCACCTCCAAACCAATATGAGCAAATGGCAAGTTGCTGAAGAGCTCCATAAAAGTGCTGGTAAAAATTTCCCACAAAGACGCTTCATACAAAAAGGTTTCGATGACACTTGGCAGATAGATTTGATTGATATGCAAAAGTATTCTAAATACAATAGAGGGTTCAAATACCTTTTGGTGTGTATTGACACATTTTCAAAGTATGCGTGGGCTGAACCTATCAAAAGTAAACCGGCCGAAGATGGGACTCGGAGCATACTCAACATGTTAACCCATACACGAAAGCCCAAAAACATTCAGTCGGATGATGGGAGAGAATTTTTCAATCAAAAGTTCCAGGGTGTAATGAGAAAGTTTAACATAAATCATTATTCAACGTACAGTGTGATGAAGGCCTCTATTGCGGAAAGATTCATTAGAACGATAATAACTTAGCTTTGGCAGCGCTTTACCTATAATGGTTCATACAAATGGATTGGTCAAGAGCTTACTGATATAATGAATAAATATAATATAAAAATATATCGCACTATCGGGGTTGCCCCAGCGAGCGTGAATCATGCGAATGTCGGCGCCTTCTTATCTACCGTTTATAACCATATCAAAGTGAGCTTTAAACCAAAGTACAAATGCGGTGATTATGTACGAATCCGTAAATATAATACATCTTTTTCCAAAGGTTATACCGGAAATTGAATTAATATTACCAATCCAATAACCTATCACCTACGAGATGAAGAGAAGCACCCCATCTTGGGAGGATTCTACGAGCATGAATTGCAAAAAGTTAAATATCCCGATGTATACTTACGGCGGCTTTTAATATTCAATCTCAATCTTTAATCTCTAATCCAAAATCGATATTTTCAATCTATTTCCTACTTTTGTGATTTCAATATTCGATCCACAGATCGTTTCGTTGATCTGTTTTACGAATCCATCGTTGGGAGGGCGATCCAGCATTTTTGGATTGCCACTTGTATGAAAGTGACAGCTACACGTTTTCAATAAATGATTTCTAATTTGGACAGATTTGATTTTGACCTCAATCGATCTTTATTTGTGATCCCCCAATGTTGAGAGATTTTTGTGTCATAATGGAGTTATTTTCAAGTGATAGTGATAGTGATTTTGAAATGTTACTTCAATTATCGGATTTGGATAGTAGTGACGGCGAACTAGAAAGAGCAGTCTTCAAAAACGTTTCGACGAATAAACTTCTTGCAAAGTTTGACTGATGCAGAGTTTACATTTAGATTTAGAATAAACAAAACATCTGTTGAAATGGTTTTGAACGAAATAATGCCATTTCTTAGAGTGAAATCAAGACGGTAAAGTGTTTAATAACAATATAGATATGCTTTATAAATTATATAACCTAAAATAATATTCAATTATATTTTTAGAAACAACGGCTATCCACCATTGCATCAACTTTTATCAACTTTACGATTTTAAGTATTGTGGACAATGTTAAATTCGGTGGCTGACTTTGCTGGTGTATCCCTATCAACGGCATGTAGGATAGTGACAGATATATCTGCTGCTATTGCTAGATTGTACGGTAAATATATTGTTCTGGACTCTAGGACTACAGACAAATTTTATAATATCACTCAGTTTCCTAGAGTATATGGTGCTATTGATTGTACACATGTACACATTCTGTCTCCATGTAAGTAAGTATACACTCACTATTTTGTAATAATGAATTATGTTATCAGAGAGTTATTGTTACTACATGTAGGTAATTAATGATAAATTCTATTTCAGGTTCCAGAATAGGTGAGGAATATAGAAATAGCAAAGGATATTTTTTAATTAATGTGCAAGCAGTCTGTGATAGAGACCTTAAACTATTAAATGTTGTTGCTCGCTGGCCTGGTTCTGTTCATGATTCCACTATTTTTAACAACTCAATATTAAGAGGTTGGTAATATTTTACTGAGATTGTCACTTCTATTAATAATATATAACATAATTTTTACTGTTATGACTCTAATGAAATAATTATTGCAGCTAGGTGTCAATTTGGCTTACTAGGAAATCGCTGGTTACTTGGAGATAGTGAATGAATGAATGAAAACTCTTTATTGTTCATTGTTTCATTTAATATAAAGACATTTACATTAGAACAATGGGCTGCCTTATCGCTTAGTGCCTACCCAAATCGATCTTACTTGCTTACACCTTTTTTAAACTCATCAACTATGCAAGAAATCAGATACAATGAGGCCCACATAAAAACTAGAAATACAATTGAAAGGTAAAACTAACACTTAAGATTATTAGATACTCATATTGCTTACCACAGAAACATATTTAAAATGTAAAAATTCTTACATGTACAAAAATCATAGGTCAAATGGTAACAGTAAAGAAAGTACCCACCTGTTTACTAGTAAGAAATAGTACTTCTCTTCTAATTTCAAAGACATATTTCTTTGTACAGGACATTTGGAGTTTGGAAACGTCGCTTCCCAGTAATATCCCTGACAATGCGATTGTCCTTAGAAAATATTACAAAGGTTATAATTGCTACAGCAGTTCTTCACAATATTTGTAAAAATTATAGTATTGTGGAAGTGACCCCTGAAGTAGAGTTGCCGAGAGAAAGTGAAGTTACTGTGACATCAGAAAATTTGGAAAATAATGTTACTCATAGACAAGAAATAATTTCAAATTATTTTTAATAATACTCATATATATAAACTGTATGGGTTACCTAAACTTCATAAAAACAACACCCCCTTGCGCCTTATGTGAGCCAGCTTGACTCACCAACATACAGACTGGCACAACGTCTACCGAAGACACTCAATTGGCAGCATACAACATGGTAGGGCCATGTCCAGGATTCCTTCGACTTCATCAGTGCAATTGAATTTGACATTGACTGAGGATGAAGTACTAGTCAGTTCTGATATCCAGTCCTTATTAACCAGCTTGCCAGTGGAAGACTGCAATGAGACTGTCAAAAGGAAGCTAATAGATAATGACATGCTTGAGGAATATGCAGACCTACTAAAACATTGCCTCACATCAGGCTATCTCGTGTGGGACTACGGCTTCTACAACCAAACGGTGTAGCCATGGGCTCACCGGTGTCTCCTGTTGTGGCTGCTATATTTTTTGGAAGACTTCAAACGGAAGGCACTGGATGCCGCTCCGGCTAAGCCGAAGATGTATAAAAGGTACGTAGATGATACTTTTGCCGTCCTCCCAAACGACATTCTCTGCATTTCTAGATCATCTTAATTCCATTATCAGTAATATTAAATTTACTATGGAACTAGAGGCAAACCATAAATTAGCTTTTCTGGATGTACTCATCCTAAGGAACCCTGACAATACTTTTGGCCATACAGTGTATAGGAAACCTACACATACAGATAAATAAATGGTTCATCTCACCATCATCGTAGTCAGTTAGCTATCGTGGGCAAATCTTTGTTTCAGAGAGCACATAAAATCTGTGACGAGAACCATGTGGCTGGAGAGCTTCAGCAAAAACACAAGGTCTACGAAGTCTGCGATCAGTGAACACACGCTGGATAAACCCAGCCACTACATCAGATTCTATAACCGACAAATCCTCGCAAAAGAGAATACTTTCATACCTAGAATGACATCAAGACACTGTGAGCTCTTTATTCGTGCACCGGAACACAAACCAACTTGACTGATAATTTCTTTTATCTTTCCTTCCACCTATTTTAATATTATATAAAATTATTAGAGCTAGGCATGTTTGCTGAAGAGTTTCTTGCGCCGCTTCTTCTCTTCATGCAAGCCATAACATGTTGCGAAGCGGTTGTAAATTAGATTAGGCTCCCATAGAGTAAATAATAACCATAAACAAAATTAAAACCAAATAATTAAATTGAACAAGTTGGCGGTAGGCTAAAAATTTTTAAAAATACACGTTCACACTCGACATCTTTGTCTTCCGTGATCACGGCCACTGATGAAACGTCGTGGCCGAAACGTCGGAATAACTAAAATCAAATAAATTACCGCACTTAAAACCGTTAAAACGTAGTTTTATTATGAATCCACATATATATTATACCTGCCTCTACATTTTCTTTGTTAAGCTATGTTTGTACTACTACATTTCATTAAAAATTCATTCAGCCGTTTTGTGTGATTGATAAATAAACACTCGCAGAAACAAACTTTTACATATATTTATATTTATAGGATTTGTAAATTGCTTAAAAATCATGTAAATATATGTTTTGTGATGATGGCTATATTTTACTTAAATTATGCAAGATATAAATGGAACAATGTCCAGGAAATAAAATATACAGATACATACTATAAAGTTAATTAAAAACTTTTTTAATATAGTTAATTCTAATAGCTATATTTAGGTTATTTACAATAAATATTTCCATTCATATTATACACACAAGCTTAAAATTAAAATATACAAATATAATACACCCTAGAGCTTATTTATAAAAAAATTAAAAACT
Organism: Dendrolimus houi; assembly: GCA_039645545.1. Classification (NCBI taxonomy): domain Eukaryota; kingdom Metazoa; phylum Arthropoda; class Insecta; order Lepidoptera; family Lasiocampidae; genus Dendrolimus; species Dendrolimus houi. Next base: position 1,431,196 of record CM077136.1, on the reverse strand, counting down.
AAATGGATTAATATGACTGAAAAAAACAATAATTTTATACATTTTCTCCCGTCAAATTCCTTATCTCTAATTTTAACTTCTCGTTCTCCAACTTAATGTTTTCAACCTTACTCTCTAATATTTTTTTCTTTACTACATAATATTCTGATATAGCTATATTTCTAGCTTGACGACCATCATCACTTTTCATTATCCTGCGTTTGGCACCTGTAAAATCAAAATGTGATATAATAATCTGCGTTAATTAAGAAAATATTATAATTATATTCCTTCTAAAATCACATTTTATATGTAGTTTACAAAATCTTAATGTCATGCCAGTTTTAATGCACATGGGGAATCAGACCTAGGATATCTAAGTTGCAACTTAAATGAAATAACACTTGTCGACTATATAATCGTATTCTTACTAAACAGGGTTATTAGTAGAACATTAACAACCGCCCAGAACAAACTTACTTGCATCATAAGTAACAATTTCTTATGTATAATTTTTAACAAATGTGTTGTTTTAAAAATGTAATAAAACACATTTGTCCTTGTGGTTGTGTATGATGTTAGTAACCATGTATATGAACATAACATTTAAAAATATATTACCACTTGCTCTTGTTTATTTTTGATGTTTGGGTATTATAGGAGTAGTGTTAAGGCCATCTCCATCACTAATGGCTGACAGTCCTTTGTCTCCAAGAGTCTGATTGTCCTGAGGAACAGACACTAAATAGTCAATTGAAACTATTTGATTAGTTGGCATGGACAATGGACTGCCAACCAATATGCTCTCACCACCACTACCAGCACCTACTACAACACCACTACCAGCACCTACTACAACACCACTACCACCAGCCATTGGAAACTCAGCATCACCACCAAATTGATCTGACAAACCCTCCACTGTACTACCCAACAACAATGACACCCGATCAAGAATTTCGTCAGGAGGAAAATATCCTGGTGGCCCACCTCCAGTCTGAAACATAGACAGTATCTTGTTTTATCTGGACTAAATCTATTAATAATTTGATCAGTTATTATATTACGAGCATAGTCAACTTTTTACCTTAATTTGGTCCATTCTTATTGAAGTACTGTGCTTACGAGAATTCGTCTTCAAATTCTCCCATTTAAGACACAGTTGTTGAGGAGTACAGCGACAGATACCCACATTGGCATTAAAGGCGTCACAAATATTGTTCCACTCTGCAAGTTTCAGTTTGTTGCTTGTGGCGTTGGTGGTTTTATTGTTTATTATTTTGCTCCCCTCAATTAAGGAGACCAAGCAGCTTGCCTCTTCCTTTGTTAAAGGTTTTTGTTTATTTTACAAACAATTAAAACATATTTTAGCAAGTAAAAAATGGCGCGTAATAGCGCGGCAACGAGTCTTCACATGATTCAATTTTATAACAGAAAATTGTTATTTATTCATACATATTATGGGTAATTCAATATATATTTAGTTACATAATATTTACTTACCATTAAATTCTCCATTTCTAGTTTTTTTTTTTGGCTATAAAACAAACTTTAAACTACCTAGTCAAGTCTTGGCTCGGGCCAAATGGGTTTTTAAAAGAAACACTAAATACATGTACGACCGAAATGCAGGTCTCCCGTTTTAATAATGAATAATCTAAGAGACAAAAATTAAAGTTAATAAATGCTGACATGCGTCTGTGGGCCTTCCGCTGGAGAAAGCTTACTCAGCTAGTCGCCCGCAGGCGCATGTTTATTAATCCAATATAGATGGTCGGGAAGAGTTCATAACTACCTATCCAATACTTGCTTACAAAAACATCAAATGTGTACAATATTTTAATAATGACGTGACGTTTATTTTGCTTAAGGTGGCGTTCTGTTCTGTTCTGTTTATTCATTAAATATACTACTTTGAATGTAAAAATTATGATCAAAATCTAAAGAACTCTTAACTAAAACTGCGTGAAACAAAACGTCCGGGAGGACACAAATTTATGACCAATCCCTTTTTTTTTGGGATATTTCATAACCAGATGTTATATTGAAACGAGGATTTTGGATCGATCGATGGATTTGTTAAAATCTGGATAGATAACCATTTTAGGATTGCGATCAAATATTGAAAGCCGCCGTTAGTGGAGAAAGTGTTGAAAAGAAAGGGTGATAAAGTTCTTGTAAAGTGGTTTGGTATAAATTCTACAAGTTGGATAAATAAAAATAACAAAATACAATAAGCAAGTGTTTTATTTAAATTTACTTAAACTTGTTGGTAAAATGAAAGATGAAACCAACGGGTGTATCGTTAAGGAGTTCATAGGGCTTCGATCTAAAATGTATGCATATATTTTACAAAACGATGTACTCGTTAAAAAAGATAAAGGAGCGTCTGCAGCAATTGTTACAAAGTTGAATTTTGAAAATTATAGGAAGCTGAGGGCAAGATTATGAGCTATATGACAATACGGTTACTTTTACTAGCGATAAGCATAATATTTATACACAAATGATTAGAAAAAAAGTCATATCAGGGAATGATGATAAAAGGTATATTTGTAATGATAATATAAACACATTGGCATGGGGGCATTATGAAATAAATTGTAATAGTTCTAAGTAAATTAAAAAAGCATATGGGGACATTATAAAATTAAATATAAAAATGCATTCTTTGTATTTAAACTTGTTTTATTTCCTCTGTTTTACATAAACACACTGGTTAAATCATTGCACATGTTGTTGCCACGGATCATCTTCAGGCTCCCAATCCTTTAATCCTCCACCACACTGGAAAAATAGCACCTTATCACCCTGCCCGGTGTAGAAGAAACCTGCCTCCGCAAGATCAACAGGCCGCTGTCTCATACATCGAGGCCAATCGCCAAAACTATTTAAGCGCATTATTTTGCAGCTGTACTTTGGATGCGTTGTTTCCAATACTTCAGTTTTAAATGGTCCACACTCGTCAGCACCGTCTGTTTGCATTGTTTCAGAATTATAAAAATTAATACGCTCGGTGAGAAAGGTAATCAATCAAATGAAAGAAAGTTAATGATCTCAAACACTGCTTCACAACACATTATGCTTAATAATACTCAATACCCGCTAAAATATACAAAATCGTCATGCTTTACAAGCTAGCCGGTTCTGAAACAGACAATGCTTTAACCGTTACAAAGCTTTTTACATAATATTCTTATCTCTCCACCACAATTGTATTTGAAATTAACGTCATTTGTACATATACCTTTTCTTATCAATGGATCCAGTCAACGAGGTTATTATCAATAGAAGATTTACCCGGAAATCGTTACAATGTAATACAATAGATTGCATTTGAAATTAATATTAACACATATCTACTCTTATCAATGGAATATAACCGGTCCACACCGCAGCGACCAGCACCAGAGCTCTATGACCCGTGCCATCACTATGCAAAACGCCAAAATAACTTCAACTCATACTTTACACATACCACACACCTAAAGCTCTACTTACATACCGGGCAGCAACAACACCACCTCATCGACAACACCAACCGAGGCCGCACCGAGCGTCCACACCTTTCTTAACGAACCCACCTTTACCACCGACAACACCAACCGACGCCGCACCGAGCGTCCACACGTTTCTTAACAAACCCTTTTTTTTTTGGCCAGGGGAAATCCGTTTGAGGACTAAGCCGCGACAGGCACAGAAGCCTGGGGGGATGTTCGCGACCCGATGTGAGAGTGTGGGATTCGCCAAATTGGGGGTGGCACTAGCGTGCCCGGTCAGAACCGGTGCCACGCTATTGCCACTCCCCAGTTAGGGATACCCACTAAAACCCCTGGGTGTTCCGTCCTGCGCCTTATGCCAGGGCTACGTAATTGGGACTCCCGGCTCCGCATGCCCTGGCAGGCGTGGGCCTCGCTCACTAGGCCTCTCCATTGCCAGGGGTCTAGGCCCCCGGCATGTTCTTGGTCTTTTCCAGGCGTGGGGCGGTCTGTAACGCGCTCCACGGAAAGAGAGATGAATGCGCGCGGAACACTCGCGCTCTCATCTCGACGGCATATGCGAGTGAGTGAGAAACCCTATACCCCAAGAGGCCCCACCCGCGCCGCCCGCTTACGGTGGCCGAAGGTCGACTTCTGACCTCCGGCGTCGGCACGTCCTCCTTTGGCGAGAGCGGAGCAAAGACGCACGCTCACGCTCCCGCTCCGCCTCCTCCTTTGAAAATATGACGTGCTCGCAGAAGGAGGAGGCGGCGTCCCATCCGGTGCGGCTCCCAACCATGGTGCGAACCACGGCCGGGAGCGAAAGGTCCAGTCCGATGTGGGCGACGAGGTCTCGGCGCTGCTCCGTCCATGCAGGGCATTCCTGCAGGGTATGCAGCGCCGTATCCTCGTCGCCTGTGTCGCAATGGTGGCACCCTGACGTTGCCTCGCGGTCGAGGCGACACAGGTGCCTCTCGAAGCGGCCATGCCCCGAGAGGACCTGCGTCAGCCTGAACGTCAGGGTGCCGTGTATTCGTCCAATCCATGCCGGCAGGACGGGCCTCACCGCCTCGATGGTGGCGGGGCCCGCGCTGGGGTGTCTGAGGCGATCTTCCCAAACTCCCACGATGACCTGGCGGAGCTCCGACCTGCACGCCTAGATTTCGTGAGGCGCGGGTCTGGTGCCCCTGGCCAGGGCCTCTTCTTAACAAACCCACCTTTACCACCGACAACACCAACCGACGCCGCACCGATCGTCCACATCAAGCCACCCACCAACACCTACCACCAACAACACCAACCGGCGGCGCAGAGAGCGTCCACGACCAAAACCACAAACCAGACCTCCAAGACCCATCATCACCCTCAAAACACATGCACGCACAGCTCAAACGGCCGATTTCATGCCAAAACCAACATAACTGTATCCCCATACACTCATAACAAACAAGAGCTCAACGTATACTGGTGGGTGGGCCAGAACCCTTCAACCAGAAACCAGACCTCCAAGACCCATCATCACCCACAAAACACATGCACGCACAGCTCAAACGACCGATTTCGCGGTAAAACCCAACATAACTGTAGCTCTACACACATACTTCACCCATACTAACCAGAGCTCAACTTATACTGGTTAATGGGTGGACCAGAACCCGTAATTACTAGCTACTCTAGTATAATATCAATAAACCTATCTTTGAGAATTCGACGATTTTCGTAGCGTTTAGTAAGTATTCCCATTGCTACATCGTAATTCTCATTTGTGAACCTTAAGTGTGATACCATGCTCAGAGCTTCCCCAGAGAGACATGAAAATAAATAGTGCAGTTTAACCGCATCCGATAAGTTATCCATAATATCAGTCAGACTTTTGAAAATAGTGATGAATGATGGCCAATCCTCTAATTTAGAGGAATATTTAGGAAAGTCGATTTTGGGCGGAACAGTTGACGCGGAAGGTTTGGGCGAGCCTGGTGCATTATTCGAGCTGATAGTGACGTTTCCTACTGATATTTTCTCGTAGGAATCAACGGCTGAACTAATAATCGAAGTATCACTTTTCTACTTTTTCGTCGAGTTCCTTTGAGTCTAAAATTTCATAATATACTTCATCTAGGTTGCCTTTTCTCTCATCTTACTTTGTGAATCAACCTACAAAGTCAGCCACAGTATATTTTTTGTCTCCTTTCAAAATGTAATTCGCTATTTGCAGAAGAAAAGTTATGGCCTTATGGGCTTGGTTAAATTTTCAGCTTGTGTGTTGTAATTGATAATGTTTACGATTATATACTTCTCTCTAGACTCCAATTGTGGCGTGTCGAACAGCGGGAAATAAATGAAAGTCTGTATACATTAATTGTCTTTACTTATTACTCGAAATAAATCGCACACAAAACAAACGTAATACACGACTCACTCGAGGGCTGACGTGGGGCGACTGGCGACACCGCTTCAATATTTGAACCTTACAATTTTTGCTGAATTGCAACTGTCGCCAGCCACCACTTTCGTGGGCACCATGGTGTATAAAGAGCTGAATGTAAGGAGAAGAAGAGCGTATAAGAGAAAAAAAATTTACACCGCAAACGGTATCTCCAAATAACAAAACGTAAAGATACGTAAACGCAAGAAAAGCCACAGAAACTACTAGTATAAAAAATTTTAAAGTAAAAGAAGCAAAAAAAATATATAGTGTGAGCTGAGCCTTAATGAACACAAGATAAATGCGCAAGCCAACCACGCCTCAGTTTAAGAGCGGAACGAAATAAACGTAAAAGAAAAAATAACTAACAAGAAAGATACTATAATAAATTAATTTAGATAATAGAAACGTAATCGTTATATGTATGAACGTTAACAGAATAGGTGCGGAATCGATTCGTACAGAATACGTACGTGACACCATACGGACCTACCTTTCGTTCGAAAAATAATTCGTTTCAAGTTCCAGCTATATGCGTAATTAGCTGTACAATGGGTGTTTTACTTATATAAGAGCAATAAATAATGTATATAAAAAACAAGGGTACAAAAAGGGGTAGATTGATGATGCGATTTACTAAATGTTAGAAAATTTATGACGGGTGCAGACTACTATCCATAGGTCGCTAATTTAAAGCTTCGATAGGGTCAGAAATGGTTACGCTAGGAATATAGGAGGGACTTACAGGTTGATTGATGGTGGTGCTGAAGTTCTGTGTTTAACGACGAGAGCTGGAGTTTGCACTTGATTTATTTGTTTGTACACAAAGACGCGCGCGCATTCAACCGCATTTTTTTTACACTAACTACGGCGCGCGGGTGTGTGCTAGTGATGTTACACGTAGTGTTGTGCGTTAGACGTCGCGGTGGCGCGAATATTGCTTGTATTTCATTCAATGACTGACTCGACTCTGACCGTGATTCCCAAGCAGCAATCATGTGTTTGTACTCCTTAGGTGAACACATGAATACTTTTGTAATAACGATATTATCGGATATAGTTTCACCTAACTCCTAAATAGTGTTTCGAATCATAGTTCCTTGTGAGATAGTAGACTATGAATATTAGAATCACTCTAAACTAAAAACTTTTTGACTTTAAATGTAATGTACAGATTGACTTTTTCTCGTGTGCGCATGAACACATTCCACGTTTCAGCAGACGAAGATGTCGAGAGTAAATACGGCATTATATTATTTTGATGGATATGATCCACGTTGATACTCTAAGCTTTAACAACTTTTTCAACCCAATTCATAAATTGAACACAATCTCCAGTTGGGCGTTTCACGAATTCATTTGCGATGTGACATAACCCCCATATTTATCCACCACCGGTAATTCTTTCTGCACGCCAGTTGCCGTGCCCGATACCGCCTTACTTAAAATTGAAACAATGAAACAGCGCAATGATCGGCTCATTACATTAGACACGAAGCCATTGGCTACTATCAGGGACGACAGTCTGTCAATGATTTGAGTTGCCCAGTCTTCTGCAAATACTGATAGGAAGACGGGAGTTGTATGAATGTGGCATGATAACATTCTAGGCATAGAGTGAAAGTGTTTGCAGTCGCGCGTACCAAGGAAGGGCCTTCCTGCGCTCTGTATATAACTGCACATGGATTGTATATAAATTAACAATGTAGTGTGTAGCGGGTAGTATAATAAAAGACACGACTACCGCTGCATACATGTATTAAATTACAAAAATAATAATTATGAGAGAGTGGGGTGAATTATATTGCCTTGGCAGTTTTTTTACTTATTTATGGCGGTACTGCCCTGAAGTGTCCGCAGGTCCAGGGGTGGTGCCGACGGTGCTGAGCTCGGTATGTCCGGCAGCCGGGGATGACCTCACAGACGAACTTTTTAACGAGTCCCCTGGATCTCCTTCCCACAAAACTCCAGAAGAATAATTATAAAAACCTGGAATGTACGTCCAGTGTGTTATTAAAAAGAAACTAATACCTTCTAAACGACGGCCACCTCGGCAAGACAACAAAACAGGGCGAAAGAGCATATTTAGTGAGGTAGCCAAGCGGAAGGCAGACGGAGTTACAGGAATGATTTTCAAATGAGTTAAATGATTTTGAAAGAAATGAAATTGAGTTTAACAATATGAATATGCATGAAAACAAGATTATTTAAAATATGTGAACTAAGAAATAAAAGTAAGCATACCCAAATGCACGATTTAATGACATGAAATAACTATAATACATTCGTGGGTGAAACAACTACTAATAAGAGGCTTATATTACATAAGCTTCAACACTTACCCAAAACGTGGGTTATAACACTAATGTATAATTTAAACAATAATTTTTATCGATGTTAAGATACGAGCAAAACTTTATATGAATGACGTGTTGGTTGTTTCATATACCACGCAATACTCTCACCGAGCATCGATGTCATGTCAAAACGCGCGGCCTACGGGCCGCCGACCGGTTTCTTAGCCCACTAAAAGTTAGTTAATCACTCGGCGATGCTCGCGTTTATTATTTTTAATGTGATATTAATATTTATTTTAAATTTTAATAATTGTTTTTAAAATATATGTAATATTACGTTACAAGTGTTACTTTAAAAATTGTGAAGCCAATGTTACTGAAAAACATTAAGTTGTTAATAAAAATTATAAAGTTACTTGATTAGATTTTATTCAAAAGGATTATATTCAAAATAAGATTGTATTTAAGAAGGATTATGGTTGTTCATCATGAATATTGATAGAAAGTAACATGTAAGATTCTAGTAGGTTTTGTGAGAACTATAAATAAAATTCTAAATTTGGACTAAAAAAGGTTTAGATCATTTATTATTTTCTTAAGGGTCCCAAGAGAATGGGTTTACACGAGTTTTCTTAAGGTTAACAAACGCAAAAGCTCAGATCAGATAGATTCCATCACACTCATAGTCTGACTATATTATCATATCATAATAGCAAGAGCATGGAACTTAAAAAAGTTAGACTTGTCACATGGACGTGAGGAGGCAAGACTCCACGGGTATGGAAAGCTGTCTTCTGTATCTCTAAATAAAACAAGGTGACCTTTAATTGGCGATGTGGTATTCATGTAACGTGAGTGGTAACGTTAGGCCTGACAGGCCTCGTTTGAATATAAGTATAATTTGCGATGTACATAAATTAATGTCTGTAGCCTACCAATTTGTGTTAACACGGATATTGAGGTAATAAATAGGAAGATTTTCTGTATTCTAATTATCACTTTTGTTTATTAAAAGAAGACATATTTAAATTAGCTCTTCAATTATTGCTAAAAACGACATGAGATCAACAATCAGTCATTAAAAACAAAAACTAACATTCTAAATCAGAATAACATATTTTAAAGTTAGTATAGAGTATTGTATTGTATCTCCATAAAAAATAACAAATAAACAAATAAATTTCTTATCAAATTATTAATCACAGAAGTGACAATGGGTAAACTTTACAATGTTTTATTGACACTCAGGACACAATTGTTTCCCCCACTGCAGGCATACATGCTTCTTACACGAAACACACTGGTAAAAAGATTTTCGGTCCAGCTTGGTGAACAGGTGGCACATTTCTTTCGCGTCTTCTGCGTGGTTTGCGTGTTTTACGGCTCAGGTGGCAAATCTGAACCCAAAATTCATCTGATGTTTGACCTTATTTCAAGTGGTATTCGTGAGTTATAAACTCTGCGCTGCATGTGCTTTAAAACCATGAATCTGGCCAACATGTTGATGAAAGACCCTCTATCAATGATCCTGCCTCCGTCAGCTTGGTACAGAACATTCGCGTTAACTGTACTTATGTCCAGCATGCGATAAAAGATCACCATGGGCCATCTTCGTGTACGGCGACTGCAGATGTAGATTGAGAATTTTTTATCAATCTCGTCCACTCCTCTCTTGGTAGAATTATAATATGCAATAATTTCAGGCTTTCCTGTTTTGTCATCAACTGCTTCGCTGTGATGCATCGAAGATGCAAAATGCACAGCTTTACGCTTTCTCGGAACGTGAGACAGCAAAGTCGTTTGGTTGGTAAATCCGTAAAGTGATGATCCCACAACTCTGGTTTTCGATGGCAAAAATTCTTTCGGCACTTCCATTTTGTTATTTTTGAGGGTACCCACACATGTCAGGCCTCGTTTTTTCAGAGCGTCGATTAATTCTATTGATGTGAACCAATTGTCACAAGTTATGTTACGGTTACTACCATGCAATGGCTTCGTCCGAGGTATCACAGATTGTTAGGGAACCAAAGTTTTTCTCTTCATCTGTTAAAGTTTCACCATCAGATCCTCTACCGCAATAAATGTGGGCGTTTTAGAAGTAATTGGTCTTCGCATCGCATAAACATCAGTTTCAGCACATACTTTGATGGTTTAATTGGCATTAATACGACCAAGTAAGAGCGATCTCTAAACGCAACCAGCAATTTCATCAATCGTGGCACACTCTCCGATGTTGTAAAGATTCTGGCAATTGTTCACGATTATCCCAAATTTAAACCCACATTTAAATTTACATTTATTTTTACAAGAAGGTTTCAATTCACGACTTGGCATGTTTTTTTTTTTTATTTGGTAGATTGATAAGGCTTCCTACTATTTATCAGTCGTTTAGCTACGTTGACTTTCCAGTTTGCTTCGTCTAGTCTTCTTTCTTTACTAGTTTTAGTTGGACTAGAATTATACACTATATTAGATCTGACATCAAATCAAAATTTAAAACGAAAGTCTCACAGTAAAAGCAATAATAATCTTTATCTCGAAAATTATTAGTACTTTTGGGTTTTCGCCTCTGAATTATTGTTATACTGTCATTTGAATTATCTTCTATTTGAGATTCATTGTTAATATCTAGAGCTACACCATGATTTGGTGCTATTTCTTCTGCTCCATTTTGTGGTAAGGATTCAGGCTGTATAAATTTCCTATTTACAACAACTGAACTACAAGAAGAACCACTTAGATAACTAAATTCACTGCAATTTAGATTTGTAGGGGCTCGATGGATTTATCAGATAAAGGAACACATTCTAAGAATGGTAAATTATTACAAATGGTTGGAGATTTATCGAAAGCCTGGTTCACCTCCTTAGGTAAATATGATTGCTTTAGTGTCTCAAATTCTTCTAGAAATGATTCATCAGAACTAGTCTGTAAAGAATAAAATACATAGTTTATAGAAATACATAGACTGCCAGTTATTCAACAGTTAATATGTCTCCCATTAATTAGTGATATATTATTAAATCGAGTCAAACGTTTTTATGTAGTTACTAGACATTCTAAGAAAAAACTATAAATTAAAATAAATAAAAAATAAAGAACCTTGCTGAAAATTAAAGCCTAAGTATAGATTATCTACATAGAACTAAGAGGCTTATATTTGTGCGTGTGTGTGTGTGAAAGTGTGTGTGTGTGTGTCTGTGTGTGTGTGTGTTAGTATAATTATTATACTCACATCTTGTTTCGGCGGAGTATAATTTGAACATGTTTCAGAAAAAGCAGGAATCAGATGATTCCTGTAACAAAGATACAAATAATATACATACTACAAGGAAAAAATTACAAAAAAATTGACGATGTCTTGTGTCAAGGGGTCAAAGTGAATGCAGAGGTCACAAAAGTAGTGATGATAACTCAACTAACAAGAATAGTGCTTTAAACCATGTCTATTGTTCTGTCCTGCATATAATAACGTATTACGTATGATCAGTTCATAAACCTCATCATCAAATATTTTTTCAAATACCTCTATAGGTGAAAGACTTTTCAGTTGGTTTATCACTTGGTTTTTTCGTGACAGACATATGTTATCAGGTAATTGAGATGAAGATGAGTAAGGTGGTGAACACTGTCTCCACTTAGGCATGTCACGTGACGGTGAGTCACGGCGACTTCTCTTACTGGACAAAGGTTCATCGTCACTATCTTCCTATTCAGAAGAATCGTTACGTCGGTGCATCACCTCTAGAGTTCCTGGTACATCTCTAGGTAAATCTGAGGTCTGCAAGTCATCTTCACCTTCTTCTTCGTCCGTAACAACAGCGGGATCTGGCGGTACTATCACTAAATCATATTCATCATCGTTTTCATCTTCAAATATAGCGTTGAAAGCTTCTTCGAGTCCTCGAAAGTTATTAAAACCTCGAAACAATGCCATTTTGTCAAAGACCTGCATAAACAGATAAAAAGATATTTCAATATCACTTTTACCCATTGTACTAAAAAAACAACACTAAATAACATCGTTCTATAAATCTTACGAATAGGCAAGGCAATTTATCATTTGATTTACTTTATTTACCATATAATCTACTCATTAAGACAAATGATGCACTTACCTCTCTCCGTGCGAAAAATGTCGACTGATAAATGTCAAAAATGGCGGCAATTTTACTGTCAAATCACAATTTTTTTCAAATATATTCTAAATAGTGACATCTAGTAATGGTCTGCCATTGTGGTTGAAGTGGTTCCGCTACATGCTGTTTTTTGAGATTTTTTGTTCTTTTGTTTTTATTCTTATCACTTTTTTCTCTGGTTTTTTTTGTTCTGTTTCAGTAATTTCCGAATTTTTTATATATTTATATTTTGATTTTATTCTTTCTAAATTTTTCTTTCTTATTTCTTCCAACTTATCCGGGTGTTACTACGTTATACAAAAGTTTGTGAACGGAACGTTATGTGTCAAATGTCATGTCAAAAAATTATTATAACCTCTTTGAACTTGAATCGAAATTCATTCATTTTTCTCCCAAAACGTAAAATTAAATTCAAGATAAACATTATAATCATTTTGATCATTCGAGCGGATCATCCCAGCGCAAGAATACGGTTTGTTATCCATTCCCATAATTCCCATTTCCCGAATTTGGTTGAAATTTGTGTCTAAATTGAGGTAAACTACATCGGCGTCGCCGGTAGGTACAATTTTTCATAGTCATTGCTATATTGCCGCGTTATAATTTAATTATATTTTAAGTATAATACGTTATATATTCCATAATTTGCTAAAATGAGTCTTGATGAGTATAGTGATGCTGGAAATACATCTAGTATAAGTGAGTTTAAGAGACAAAGGGGGTTCATTAAAGGTAGATTGACATTATTCGAAAAATACATAGCTAAATTTGACAATGTGCTTTTGACCAATAGGCAACAAGCTGAAATCCAACTATGAATGGAATCTGCGTCTGCCTTGCTAACTTCTTTCAACCACATACAACAATATATTGATAAAATGTCAGAGGACTCTGAGTTGACAAGAAATTTAGAATATAGGGAGGCTTTTGAGGATCAGTATTTCAACATAATGTCAATAGCAAAATGTTTACTTAATCCAAGTAAAAATTAATCTAGTATTAATTCACCTTGCACCAACAAGATCAATGTTGAATCTGTACCTATAAAATTACCAGATATTAAGCTCCCTTGCTTTGATGGTTCATATGATCATTGGCTTGAGTATAAAAACTCATATATATCAATAATTCATAAACGCACTGATTTAGATGCTATACAAAAGTTTCACGACTTAAAATCTTCTCTTAGTGGTTCAGCGCTTCGAGTAATTAGCGCACTAGAGTTCACAGCAGGTAACTACATTCATGTTTGGGAATTGTTAGAAAGCTGATTTCAAAATAATCGTTTATTAACACATAACCATGTTAAAGCTCTGTTTACTGCACAATCTATGAATAAAGAATCCTCAGTTCAAATAAGAAAATTAATTGATATTATTCTACGCAACTTAAGGGCACTAAAATCATTAAATGAACCTACTGACTCATGGGATACTTTAGTTATATACATGATGGTTCCTAAACTTGATTCTTCTACGGAGCGCGAATGGGAGAATTTCAAAGGTTCTATTAAGGAAAAGATTAAGTTGGGTGGTTTGTTACATTTTTTGCGGAATCGTGCAGACATGTTAGACATGATTCAGTGTAGTCACAATAAGCCTACAAAATCTTTTAAACGGGCATCTATTGAAAATACACAGCCACATCAAAGCTACAGTTATGCATCTACATCCACACCTTCACATCACATTGGTAATAAATTGCAAAAACATTCACGACTCTGCCCTATGTGTAATGGTAGTCATGCATTATTCTCATGTATTAATTTTTTGAATTTATCTGTTCAAGAAAGAATTAATTTTGTAAAAATTAAAGAACAGTTGTGTAAAAATTGCTTGCGTCCAGGACATATTGTAAGTTAATGTAAGTATGGACCTTGTAAACAGTGTCAGAAGAAACATAATAGTTTAATACATTTAGGTAATTTTAAATCTCATGCTCCTCAGTCTGTGTTATCAGATTCAAACATATGCCTTTCCCAGTCAGTGGAAAGCAAACCAGTATCAATAGTTTCTTGTGCATTTAACTCTCAAATGGACATGGATAAAAACAATAAACATTTTATTCGATTACCACAAGTATTGCTGTCCACTGCAATTGTTGAAGTGATGGATAGTAACAACCAATATCATACAGCCCGAGCGCTGTTAGATAACGGTAGCCAAAATAGTTTCATATCAGAAAAACTATGCAATCATTTAAATATGTCAATCATACAGTCCACAATGCGTATATTGGGTGTGGGACAGGCGGTCTCGCACACAAATAAATTATGCAATATTAATATGCGTTCAAACTGTAATCAATTTAATATGAGTTTAAAGTGTTTTGTTTTGTCAAACATTACATCCAATCTACCTTCCAATTATTATGATTACAAATTATTTGACATTCCAGAAAATCATCCTTTAGCCGATCCCACTTTTTATCTATCTTCGGAAATCGATTTGCTGATAGATGCCGACGTTTTTTGGGATCTGTTGGATAATAATCGAATCCCACTTGCAAATGGACCATATTTATAAGGTTCAAGGTTAGGCTGGTTGATTTCTGGACCTATAAATAATAAAAATATTCGTTATAATAACTCTCATTGTCATTTTATCCAGTCAATGAGTATCGATACTCAATTGCGAAAGTTTTGGGAGTTAGAGGAGATTGGATGTACAAATTCGATTCTTACTAGTGAAGAGCGTAAATGTGAAGAACACTTCGTTAATACTATCACGCGAGATGAAAGTGGAAGGTTCTTATTTCAAATTCCATTAAAGGAACCTGCTGATGTTCTTGGGGATTCCTATGAAAGTGCTAGGTTGCGTTTTTTAGCATTAGAACGAAAGTTAGATCGTTCACCATCTTACAAAAACATGTATGTTCAATTCATGCGTGAATATATTTCATTAGGTCATATGTCACCCATACATAAATATGACAAGCCGTTCTATTTCCTTCCTCACCATGGTGTTGTTCGGGAACACAGTTCTACAACAAAACTGCGTGTCGTATATGACGCAAGTGCAATTACTACAACAAAGAAGTCATTTAACGATATACAATATATAGGCCCGCCATTACAAAATGATATTTTCTTAATTTTGCTTCGATTTAGACATTATAAGTATGTAGCCTGCGCTGATGTTGAGAAAATGTATCGACAAATTTTAGTGCAACCTAGTCAACGAAAGTTACAACTTATATTTTGGCGAGAAAATTCGTCTGATGAGTTAGGTATATATCAACTCAACACAGTGACATATGGTACCGCGTCAGCTCCCTATCTCATTATGCGTTGTTTGCGGCGACTTGCCGAGGAAACCAATGATGAAATCATTGCTAAGGTCATAAAGGAAGACTTTTTTGTCGATGATTTGATCACAGGTGAAAATAATTCTCGCCTTCTGGCAGATATATGTGAAAAAACATCACGAGTGTTAAAGGCAGGGTGTTTTCCGTTGCGTAAATGGACGTTCAATTGTGACGCTAATATAACCAGTTCTAAAGAACTCGCGATTGGTGAACATTCACAAAATAAAACTCTTGGTCACGGATGGCAAGTAAATACTGATGAGTTGCATTTTACTACTAGGTTAGACCCTAAAGTTGCTGTCACGAAACGTAACATAATATCTGTAATATCACAAATTTATGATCCGTTGGGTTTATTATCTCCAACAATAATAATAGCGAAAGTACTTTTACAAAATTGTGGCTAAGTAAAGTGGATTGGGATGACATGGTTCCTACGGAAATTGAAAGCGCCTGGAAAAATTTCATTACAACAATGTCTTGTTTAGATCAAATTCGTATACCTCGGTACATAATGACTGAATGCTCATACGAACATGAATTACATATTTTTACTGACGCGTCACAGGATGCATACGGTGCCTGTTTGTATGTGCGTTCTTACAGTAATGATTTTATGAATGTGACTAGTCATCTATTGTGCGCTAAAAGTAAAGTAGCACCTATTAAAACAGTTTGTACTATACCGCAGCTCGAGTTGTGTGGCGCTGTATTAGGAGCTCGTTTATACAAAAAAATCGTTAAATCTTTACGAATGACATTTACTAAGATACTCTTTTGGACAGACTCTACGATTGTTATGGGCTGGATTCGAATGTCGCCTCATTGCTTAAAAACGTTCGTGCAAAATCGTGTCTCACAGATTAATGAAATAACTGGTGATGCACCTTGGTTGCATATAAAGAGTGAGGATAACCCCGCAGATATAGTATCAAGAGGCATGAATTTGGATGAACTAAAACATAACAAAATGTGGTGGCATGGTCCAGCATTCTTACAAAATAATAAAATTACTTATAAAACTAATTTTACGTTAGAAATTAATCAATTACCAGAACTAAAGCCACAAGCTAGTGTAAGTCTACTGTGTAATAAATCAAATTCTACAATTAGCATTATAGACTTTAATAGATTCTCCTCTTTTAACCGAATGCGTAGATCGGTTGCGTATGTGCTTATAAATAACGTACGAAATTGTAAAGAAAATCGTAAGATCGGACTTTTATCAGTAGATGAATTGGCCGTTTCAACTGACATGTTAGCACGTCAATCGCCGTTAGAATTGTTTCCTGATGAACACAAGTCATTAGTTAAAGGTTTAGCAATAAAATCAAAAAGACTAATTGGTTTAAATATATTTCTAGATAAAAATAATTTGATACGTGTAGGTGGTCGTTTACATAATTCCAGTCATTTTGAATACAACAAAAAGCATACAATAATTTTGTGCAGTAAGCATAGGTTTACTAAATTACTATTTTTATATGAACACAACCAGTTGATGCATGGTGGAGCTCAGCTTCTGCTAGCAACTGTGCGTGAATCTTGGTGGCCAATCGGAGGCCGTGATTTAGCAAAAAAGATTCCCAGAGAATGCGTTACGTGTATGCGTATGATAGGAAAGACTTCTTCACCAATTATGGGAAATCTCCCCGCCAAAAGGCTAGAACCTGGCTTTCCGTTTATGCGTTGCGGAGCAGACTACGCCGGACCAGTAATGATATTGAATCGTCAAGGCAGGGGAGCTTCTCTTATAAAGGGATATATTTTTTTATTCGTTTGTTTCACTACTCGGGCAGTGCATTTGGAACTAGTCACTAGTCTTTCATCAGCTACTTATTTGCTTGCGTTAAAACTATTCATATCATGTCGTGGTAAACCGATAGAGATAATTTCCAACATGGAAAGAACTTTGTGGGCGCTGAAAAAGAATTAACTTCATTTTTTAAAAATCATAGTCATGATATTTTTAACTACACTTCCGATAATCATATTAAATTTAGTTTTATTCCTCCCTATTCTCCTCATTTTGGGATTATGGGAAGCCGGGATAAAAAAGAAATACTAAGTGAACCCTTTTACCTTGTAATACGATTTATAATTAAAATCTCAGTAAAGTTTCTTAGAACTATATCAAAATAATTGAGTTTGAAATTGCGAATGGTAGACTGAGACATATGAATTTTCATATATTACACTTTTCGTCAGTTTATATTTAGTTGATTTTTTATTTTAGTATTATCTATTTATTATTTGCTAAAATATTTTCTGTTAATTTCAATAACAGTAGTGCTTCTAAGTATCAGTAATTTATAGATTACACCAAAGTTATTTATCTACAAAATCATGGGACATTCAATAAATGTATAATGGCAAAAAAAGGTAATGCTTACTTTCGAAATTCCGCTAAAAGTGGCTAAAGTATTTTTGACTTACTTTAACCTATTACTACTGTTAATAATTTTAATATTGTATATGGATGCGGTTAAGTGGGTTTAATAAAACATTATTTAATAGTGTTGAAAAAATGTATTGAAAACTGGTTACAGGTTTATAGTTTTCTTAGTAAAAAAATAAAAATCAATTTGAAAGTTTTCAATGTCATCTGGAAATTTTGGAATCTCTTCGTTAATGGATGTTGATGTGGATGGTATTTCGGTTGGTTTTATTAGTTTGACCGTTTTTGAGACTGATTAAAACTTCAGGTGGCAAAACACAATTGTGGCAAGTTTTTTTCTATATTTTTAATTGGTTTCTAATCATAATTATCGAATTAAGTGTTAATGGAGATATATTGCAGCATAACATTTTAGTACGTCATATCATTATTATAACTTTCATAATATTTTTCTTTCCTCTTATTGTGTTTTGGTCTTATTGAGTATACACTGTTTGCTACAACTCCATTAATTCTTCAAAAAGTAATTCTGTAACATACTTCTGTATAAAACTTATTAAAAAAAAACAACTTGAGATATAAATAGAATAAGAAACTTAAAGAAAAACATTATTTAGCTAGACGTGTTGCTGGGGAGTTTCTTGCCGCTTCTTCTCCTTAACAGCAATAACACGTTGTGAAGCGGTATACATAGAATAGAAAGAAAAATTAAATTTTAACTTATATATTTATATGACCTTCAAAAAGTGTTCTCCAGTGGAACTTATTTTGAATAAAAAACTTTGAATTTGAATTTGAATTTGAATTTAATGCACACAGGCTGTTTCTTAATTTATTTTTTACGGTGTTCATCACGCTAAAGAGCCTTTCAACTTCCGCGCTAGAGTGCGGAAGAGACAATACAGCAATTGCCAAGTCGGCTATTTTTTGGAATGTATTAACTCCTTTTGCATTCTTGTATTTTAAAACTTGAACCCAGAACTTTACACTGTCTCCTGAAGTTTCCCATTCTGTGATTTGAATAGTTTTCCATTGTTGAACCATTTTATCTATACTTTGGTCATCGAATCCGAATTCTCTTGCCAGTCCAACCAGTGCATCCTTAATCTGTTTTAAAGTGTTTTCTGGACTTAAAAGTGTTACCTTCTCAAGGATCTTGTAATTAGAAGGTATTCTTTGTTGAATTTCTTTTACCAACTTGACATTGAAGTCGATGCACCGTTTCCTGATACTATCGATTGATTATGGAGATAAGTTGCTTTTCCTGGTATGAGATTCGAAGAGATGTCCCGAGTGAGCAACTGGATCCAGATGATCTTCTACTTTGATTGTGAGGAAATCTTTGTCTGTTTTGGCGGCGCCTGGCATTATAATTATAACGCAAATAGATCGTAACAAGCTCATCAGAGTTTCGAACAGTTTGACAGGATCCATATTTTCGCCTTCAAATACCTTTAATCCAATTTGAAAATCGTGAAGAATACTTTTCAAAAAGCATAGGTATAGCCGATTTATACTCTCGTCACTGTTTATTTCCCAAATCAGTCCTAATGTACAGCACTTCTCCCCAGCCAAAGCAAAATGTAATTTTAGCTCTTCACACTGTGCCAATATTCTGACTACAGCAAGCTCTATGGACAACCAACGGGTGTCACAAACCTTTAATATTTTTAATGGATCGTCCCTGCAGTTGATTGTTGGAAACAGTGCTTTATATTCGTCCTGGCGTTTTGGAGAATTGGAGAACCAGTTGTACGTCTCTCTTATCAAAAACTCTGTTACCTGGCAGATTGCTTTCAGAGGCATGGCTGACTGCCAGTTGCAAGAAGTGGCAGATGCATCTAATGAGGATCAAATTTGGTAAATTATATTCCCTCTTCAAAATTTCTATTACACTGTTATTTCGGCCCGTCATTACTGGTGCGTTGTCGGCACCGATACCAATCATGTTTTGTATTGGAAGATTATGTGACTCCAAACATTTTATTAAAGATGTGACTATACCTCTCGGCATCAGCTTTATCAATAGGCTCCAGAGACAGAAATGACGACATAACATTATTTATATTGAGGCTAAAATATCGTATAACTATTCTAATGTACTTTGATACGCTAACATCCGTAGACTCATCTAATAGAATGCTGTATTTCTGTTTGCCAATATCTTGAAGAAGAGTCTCCCTACAATGAGGTGCCAGTACTTGATTTATAACTTGTGTACATTTAGTTCTATGCATTTTTATATCCTTGCCCCACTTTGAATCACAAAAAAAATATTTGCAAAGGTCTGTAAGATGGTCAATGTTCGATATGGAAGTATGTTCAATAATAAATAAAGCAAGCTGACCTTCGGCTTTCTGACTGTTATTTGTACCACCAAGTGTAGAAGTAAACTGAATTTGTTTATTTTTTGTGATTAATTCACATTTCGCTTTGTGTTTTTTGGATTCACTATGTTTACGCAAAGCCTAAATTTTAACAGCAATTTCAACGCGACAATACGTAGAAGGCTTTCGTTGGGCTGTTCGTAATCGGATTTATCCATTGTTTGAAATCTTCGTTATTCTCCAATTCAGCTCTATATCTTTGCGAGTAACACTTTTTCCTCCTTAGCGGAAGGTCCATAGTTCACACAAGTATTCACTCAAAAGTTTACGAAAAAGAAAAGAGAAATGCTCGCGAGAGTCTTCGGCTAAACAATAACAATATTATTCAACAATAATATCGTGTCGGCACATGTTGACGTTAAAAATATAAACATTCATAGGGGAATCCCTTGATTCGGCGCGGACCACATTTTGCGCGTATCTCTGTGGTGTTGCCTACAGTTTTTGACGATCACCCCAGAATTATTTCTTTAAAAAACATTAAGTATTAGTCGGTAGACTTCTAACAGTAATAAAAGCCCGTAGTACTAATCTAAAAAGTAGCTAGATTCATTTTGATGGCTAAAACCGTCGAAAATCCGCTAGATCTAGCCACAAAGTGGCTAAAAGGGCAACACTGCTGTCATAAAACTGGTTTGAATCAAAGTGTTTTCCACATAACACTTTATGTTTATTATGCAGGGAATATAATAATTCCACTGATGTCCAGTAGCGATGAAACGAATTGTATTTTTATCAATTCGAATTGATCGAATTAAAATTACTGTTGTATCGAATCAATTCGCGCGAGGAATTTGCGAAAGCATTATAGTCAAATTCGTACTCGTATGTCGAGTCATCCGCATGTCAAGCCGAGTTGGCGAGTTATAACTCGTTTACATTATTATTCGAGCGAGAGTTTATTTTGGCGGTTCGGTTTACATTACGAATGAGTCGAGATTTCGAGTTAAAACAATGTGGTAGTTATTTGGTTAAGGTAAGGGAGACTTATAGGTATTTTGGCTTTTAAACACGTAGGTAATGACAATACTCTTTTCTTATTATGATTAAAATTAGCGTACTTAATAACAAAAAGTAATAATAAAACCGAATAATTTTTTTTAATGTAAAGTTGTAGTTATTTCTAATCAGTAATTACCCGATAAATCAACTTTAAATCAAATAAATACGTTTTTATACGTCTCAGGTATATTCAGAACTATAGCCTTTTCTTGCACAATATGAATTTAAAAATAAAATTTCATCTACCTTCTTTGGTAAGAGTCTGTTACGTCTTTGATTGGTAAGGAATCCAGCCTTGGAAAAAAGCCTTTCCGATGGCACAGACGTTGCAGGTATGCATAAATATTTCAACGCCATTTTATATAAAGATGGAAAAATATTTTTCCGCTCCTCCCAAAATTGTAACAGATCTTGTTTCCTATCTAGGTAATTTTAATCTAAATATTGTTTAATAACTACTGAAGCCGAAGATATTGGCGTGTGTTGTGTGGCACTCTAACTGACTTTACTATTTAAGAACTGCCAGAGCTCATCATCATCATCATCAACTGCAACTTGAGATGTTGAAGGTGCGGGTGAAGTCCTTGCTGGTTGAAGTTGTACATACCACTGAGCGAGTTCTTCTATTACAAATTTGATTGCATTTTCGGCATTACTTTCGATACCAAACGCTTTTTTCTTAAAGCGTGGGTCTAAAATAGTGGCTTTTGCTGCCGTTCTCTCATACACACTTAACCTTTTATCAATAACGTCCAGTAGGGACTTTCGCAAATGTTCACCTGCTGCCGTGCTTAAGGATTTTATTACAATAGAATGCTGTAAACCTCTTACTAGTGGAATTATGCAGGACAAAGTTGGGTAGGAATCCCTAGACAATGTGGTGGACATTTTTTCGATCAGTTCCAACACTAAGACACAATCTTCCAAGACAAACCATTCGTCTGAATTTAAGCCGGGGGGTGGATTATCGAGCAAAGCCAATGCGGCTGATAATGCAACTTTAATTCTTAGAAGTCTTTGGAACATAAACTCGTTGGTACATCTTGTTTAACTTTGAGTATTTCCACATTCATTTGACTCTGCATTTTCCTAAGAATATTTGATGATTTAACGCTTTGTTTAAAATGAGTAACAATCGCACGGCTTTTAGAAATCACATTTAATATGGTAGAATTTTTCAAATAATTATTTTGATTATTTTCGTCACTACCAATGCAATCCTTCACAGCTAAATTTAATGTATGAGCCACGCAAAAATGATTTCTCATATTTAAAAAATCTTTGACGACTTTTTTCATGCTTGTCGCATTGTCGGTTACGGCAGTCACCATTTTATCTCTAATTTGCCAATCTAATAAAATGCCATTTAAAGTATTTGCAATGTTTAATGAAATATGATTTTGTAATAATTCAGTAGTAGATATGACTATAGACTGTAATTTTGAATATTTTATAAAATGTGCAGTCACACTTATAAAGCTCTTTTGATTTTCAGAACTCCGTATATCTGTAGTTATGGCTAGTTATATCCGGTATATCTTTTAATCTTTCTTTCACTTCAGCACTACATAATCTGTATCTGTCTTCTAAACATTGAACAACTTTGTTCTGCTTGGTAACTTGTAATCCGCATTTAATATTTTTATAAATTTTTTAATCCCTCGTTTTCTACTATTTGCAATGGTTGCAAATCGAACACTATCATATCAAGTACCGCTTCGTCAGCCTTTTTAATATTTATTTTTGAAAGGGTCGTGATCCGCATTGTGAATGTGTTGAAAACGACCTGATGGCGTTTTGAATGCTGCCAGGGGTGCTGCTGTGTGTCTGGTCACTTTACTTCGCTGACGTTCTTGACAATGCGTCGCCCATTGTCGGCAGTCCTTACGCATACCAGGCCAAACATACCGCTGTGATATCAGTCGAATCGTAGCTTTTACACCAGGATGGTTGAGGTTGTCAAGCATTTCAAAAATCTGCTTGCGGAAAGGTCCGGTAATGAAAGGACGAGGACTTACCGACACGTTGCAAAATACCTCGCAATCTGTGCTTGCCATCCTGCGCTTTTCAAGTTTGAGGCTTGACCTTTCTTTCAGCAAGGTCTGCAGCTCTTCGTCGGCTTTTTGGTCTCTGGCAAGGGACTGATAATCTAGCGGCAGTTTAATTTCATGAATACGTGACAATGGATCAGCGATTACGTTGTCCTTCCCTGCTATATATGTAATGTCTGTTGTAAACTGAGTTATATAATCGAGGTAACGGAATTGGCGCGGTGAGCAGTTGTCACGTTGCGTGGCAAACGCGTAAGTCAGTAGCTTGTGGTCTGTCATGATGGAGAATTGTTTTGCTTGCTTCCACCGTGTGCCTGAAGTAGCGTATTGCCTCGTAGATCGCCAAAAGTTCTCTGTCATATGGGCTATATTTTTTTTTGAGATCGGCTTTATTTTCTAGAAAAAAATCCAAGAGGCTGCTAATCGTAACCATCACGCTGCTGAAGGACTGCCCCAATGGCGGTATCTGATGCGTTAGTCTGAATGGCTACTTCTGCCTGTGTATTTGGGTGTGCCAACAATGCTGCTTACATTGATTGAAGGCTTGCAGCAGTTCCGGTGTCATGTGAACAGGATGTGAGCCTTTAACCTTGAGACCAGACAAGATGTTGCAAGTAACTTACGCCAGTACCATCTTGCACTTAGCTACTGGCACATCTACTAGCATGTCAACTGGCTCGCCTGCAGAGGTTCTGTCGCGACAAATAGAGGTGATTACCCAGAGGCTAGAAGCAATGGAAGTACGTGAGAGATCAACAGCAAGATCCAGAAGCAGAGGACCATGAAGATACAGTCGTTCCCGGTCTCGCCAACGACCCGGTGATCACCCGCATTGCTGGTATCACTACCGTTTTAAGGAACGAGCGAGAAAATGCACGCAGTCATGCAGCTTCCAGAAGTCGGGAAACTACCAGGGCAGCCATTAGTGGCGGAAAACGACTGCCCAGGTCAGAAAAACCGCTTGTTCGTCACGGATCGCAAGACCAAGATTCAATACCTCATTGACACAGGTTCAGACTTGTGTGTATTCCCTAGGTCTGCCATTCGAGAACAACTTACTAAGTCCAAGTACGTACTGTTCGCAGCTAACAGAACAGTAATATCCACATACGGATACTTGGGCATCTCTCTGGACTTGTGGCTTCGTCGGGTATTCTCCTGGCGTTTCGTAATAGCAGATGTATCCAGGCCTATTATCGGTGTCGATTGTTTAGGACACTACAACCTGCTAATCGACGTCTGCAACCAACGCCTTGTTTATGGTGTTTGGCCGCCTATCGCCGGAGGCGTAGCCCGCGCAGCATCGCAGTGTGCGTGGAAACTCGTCGGCGCGTAGGCAGCGATGAGTCACAACATCGTACGATCGATGACGTAGAGGTGGCGCAGCTCCTCCATGCCTCGTTGTAACGGATTTTGTGACTCGACCATTAACTCACCACAATACCAAAGAAATAGTTTTGTTTATATATATATATATATATTGTTTTTAAAATAAAACTATTTAGACACACTATTGTAATATTTTATTTTATAAAAGTATGTTTTGAACATATGGCCATTTGACTATAGCGAGAGCGCTGCTCAGTGCCCTCTGTTCGAAGTCTTGCATAAGAATATCAGTCATGACCGGAGATACTAGTAATCCGGTTTATCTAGTGTTTAGTTTAGTTTAGACGAGCTCTATGGTTGAGCGGGCTAAACCTTTGCCGGCTTACCTCACTGCAACGCAGAGGCTCCGGGTTTGATTCCTGGTATAGTACATTTCTGAAAAACGTATTTTCTCCGTTACTATGGTCTGAGTGTCTGTAATCGGCCCCAGAGTGGTCCGTTGTATGTTACCCACATAACACAAGCGTAACTTGCTTAATTTGGGGATATACAGTGTGTGTTTGTCTGCCGATTTATTATTATTATTTCACATATTTAAGTTCAGATTTTTTTTACATTTTTCTTTAAATATATACTATATAAAAAACATATAAATTAAAAAAAAATGTAAAAAAATCGATATCCGCCGGAAGCAGGGCCTAGGGTCCAGGCTACCGGTGGTTAAGGCTCCAGCGACAGGAACCTCCTCACGATACGGGCCGTGTCCAGCAGGGCTGCCTTTTGCATCCGACCCTTCACCCAGACACCAAGCGAGAGCTTTTCAAGGTGTCGGTCAAGGCTCTTCGCCATTAGTCCATTCACTGACACCACTATCGGTACTATAATTGTAGAGTCCAAGTTCCACATGGCAGAAACCTTGTGAGCGAGATCAATATACTTTATTTGTTTTTCTTTCTCGACTTTCACGAGGATACCATTATGGGGAATCGCGACATCTACAATTATAGCACGTCTCGCAGACCGATCAACTATCACAATATCAGGCTTTCAACTATCACAATATCAGGCTTTTATTATTATTATTATTATAGTGTGTTCACAGACTGCCAATTTCATAGACCTTGTAAGCAGTGTGTACTTTTACCCGTGTTTTTATGCTCCTCTGTTGCCCAATATATGACAAACCACACTCACAATCAGCCTTGTAGAAAGCTGCATCATAATATTTAGACATTTGAAAAGTTTTCATTTATAAAAGCTGTCCGGGATGCACTTCCTCTTAAGGTATCATTTAGTGTAATACTGACTGGCACATTTATACTATCATATATAGGGATATCATCACACAAATTATATTGCTTGTGCATTGCAATATTTTATCATTTCGTATTCTCTAGTTTGGTAGTAATTGCACGTTGTAAGCAAAGAAATCGTTGTTTCCAAACACCAAAACATCTTTCTCTATAGAAAGATGTTATGTGTGTAATACTATTATTACGAGTTTTTATATGTGCCCAGTTGTACATTTCTTCCTTCTGTGTTGATGGATTTAATACACGGGTAAATAAATACGATGTGCAGCCATATTCTGAATCACCTAGTAATCTGACCTTAAATTCTGACTGTTCAAATCTTTACTTTAAGAAGACTTTAGTTAAATATGCGTGAGTCATGGGTACTGTAATGGCCAGCGGTTTCCGAGCTGACCGGGATCTTTAATAAGGGACAGGGTTCTAAGAATATATAGTTTATATATTATCAACGAAGAGACTTTTACAATCATGCGTTCAGTTCGCGACCCGATACAACATTCTGTTGTCGATTGTTTTGAGAAGCGTTCTTCTATTTGAATTTAAAGTAATTATATTTCTTATATATTGTTACGAGCTACAGGACTCGAATTAAAAAATGCCTTTGGAACTACTATAGAATTCATTAAAACTGTACAAACACGTATAAAACAAATACAAATAAAACTGGATGCAACCAGTTCACACTGCACGATTCGATACAATTCGAACGCGCAAAGTTCGTCGTTTATATCGCTAATCGAGAGTACTAGAAAACCGTCTTACTCGCTTCGTAGTCGTCGCTTGACTGCCCGCCCCTCCATTCGGGCATCGTCTTATACTAACTACACAGTACAAAGTAGTTGGAGGCGCACACTGAGTTTCTAAGAAATATTAATTTGCACACATGCGAACGTCCACAAAGTCGAGAACAATAACAATAGGGATTAGTTCGACGCTAATGATGGTTATAAAACAAGTAAAAAGACAATAGCATGTTTTTCTTAACTACAAAAGACAAAGAATTCCCTAATCCGAGAAAGGACAATAAGCTGCGCTTACAATAGGCTGTGCGGCTTATCTTTGACGGCATGTAACAATATATATGATGACTAAAAAGTTTAGTCGTTACAGTACTGGCTCTCCAATGTGCCACTATGTCCATAATTTTCAATTCATCATCACACACCACCACAAACAAAGTAATTATAGTCTAATTTGTTTAAATACCTTTTTGTGTCCATACGTTTACATTTACCGTGATCTTGACTGATGTAAAGTGATAATGTGGTTTAAAATGGAGTATACGTAACACTTAATGCCCAATTATTATAAATAATTTTTTTTTCTAGGAAATAGAGATTCCAGCAGAGAAAAAGTTTTCTCAAAAAGGGTGTGGTATAGATATAATCCCGGGTTATTTTAAGTAATGAAGGGGGGGGGGGGAACTTACCCACCCCTTCTGCAACTCCTAGGTGGCGAATATGTATAGTTCCTGAGATATTAATGTTTTTGTAAATCTAACCTCACTTATGTTTTTCACTAATATTGCACTTATATCATAGGTCCAAAGTTGAAAAATCCAATATAAACCCAGTAATCAACATAAAAAGATTCAAAATAGTCCAAAAACAGAACATAAAATTGTTAAAAATGAAATAAAACAACAGAGCAACTCACGTAATTTGAAAAACAAGAATCATGAAAATCATAGATAATACTAGTGATGTGAGATAGTAGCCCAACAAACCTGGTACAAATGTCGCTAAAAGCTGGTATTTGAGAAAAAAAGTTGGCACATTTAAACAATATCATTTCTCTGTATTATATACAGCTATAATAAGATGTTATACTACTTAACAAATAGATATTTAAAGATGACTATCACATTTCTCAATAAATCGTAGTACGTATATGAATAGATAGTTAATTGTTGAAACATCAATATCGTTACAGTTAATAAATTATGACATTAATTAATATTGTACATATCAGGTATATCAAGAACTTTTAAAATTTTTAGAATACAAAAAAAAATTTGATACACTATGTATACTAAAAGTTGGTATTTTAGCATACCAACTCAACTTTTAGTAAGTACTTGGTACAAAACCATAAAAAATGGTACGCTACCAAGAAATTGGTACGTCTAACATCTCTGGATAATACTTATGCCTTTTTTAATTTTATGATTAGTAACAACAAAGCCTTTAAGTTACGAAAATATTTTTTTTTTATATATACATACTTACTGTTGGCGAGCGTGCGATTATTTGCCTAGTACAGATATACCTAACCGACTGTTCGTTTGTATAAAATAAATATTTAATGATTACCAGTTGTTTCTGGCATTCGCCGGACGCTGACGCGGCACGCTCGCTTCGCTCGGTCGGCTCGTGCGCTTCAGTCTACATATAACCTAACCTAACAGACTGTTCTTCTGTATAAAATAAATAGTAAATGGTTACCACTCAGTTCTGGCCTAAAACTAACCTAGTGACATCTCCATATAGAGTTATCGAACTATAAAGAAAAAAAAAACAACTGTATTTCATTATCGTGGCTTCATTATTTCAAATTGAACTTTATTTTTAGACTTAAAATCAGTGTTAGTGATTATTTAATGGTTTAAACAGTTTTAGTAGTGTACGTGCGCTTTGGTCTACACATAACCTAACCTAACCGACTGTTCGTGTGTATAAAATAGTAAATTGTTACCAGTCGGAATCCGCAGTTTTTTTAAATGACTCCTGTATTGTTTATGAGTATGAACTGCATTTCAAACACTAACACTTTTACTCTGAAACACCTTCGTACAACGAAACGCGAACAGCAAATATGCAGTAAAGCACGCGCGCGTTACAGGTACACAGCAACAGTAGAGGTTCGTGTCTCGCAGAAGTTGAATATCCAGGTGTTCACCAACCAATACTTCATAAATGCTGCCGCAGGGTGACTCTTGATGTAGGTACTCTTTTGTTTTGTGACTGTGTTTTATTTTGTACTGAACCGGTTTGTAAATTGTCGGTTGATCCTTCTGACGAGTTTCATGATGAACCCCTGACCCTTGACCTCAGAGATACCCAAACATTGTTGGTATTACAAAAGGACACCTGGCAACACAAGCCTTCTCTCTGCCCACGCTCTATTGTACTGGAAAGCGTTGTGAGCTTATAAAAGTTATAAATAATAGTTTATTTAAAAAGGAAGTATTATTTCAAATATATATTCCGACCATTTCCAACAGGTTATGGGCCCAGGATACGTATTCAATTTATATTAACTAAATATCCTGATTTCAGGTGTTAGTTTTTGTGCAAACTTTCGTACACAATCAAAATGGAGACTCGAGACGCTCGCAAAATAAACTTAACTCAGTTTAATGGAGAACGTTAAAGCATTTGGAAGTTTAGAATTAAATCTTTATTAGAAGAGATGCAACTTAATTCGATAATTGAGAATGATATTCCTGCAACGCCAGATGAAGACTGGAAAAGAAAAAAATTGATAGCTAAAGGCGTCATTGTCGAATATTTGAGAGATACTTTTCTAAACTACGCAGAAGGTTCGTCTAGTGCTAAATCAATCATAGAAGAACTTGATAGAATTTATGAGAGACGAAGTCTAGCAACTCAACTAGCCCTCCGCAAACAACTTTTAAATATAAAATTGCATCCAGACATGACATTACTTCAACATTTTTCACTATTTACGATTTAATCTCTGAGTTGATCGCTGCTGGAGCTAAATTAGAAGAAATGGATAAAATTTCCCACTTATTGTTGACTTTACCCACTTCTTACGATAGCGTAATTACTGCCTTGGAAACTCTTGTTGAAGAGAACTTAAGTTTAGCATTTGTAAAGACACGACTCTTGGACCATGAAGTAAAACTAAAAGCAGAAATTAAAACTTATATAAAAGTTCTACACACTACATCAAAAATAAAGAAATAACAAACTGGAGGAATAACAAAATTGTATTGTAATCACTGTGGGAGGAGAAATCATCTAAAAAGGGATTGCAGATTCCATTAACAATAACAATAATCTTTTTAAAATAACATTTCATGTAAAAAGACCTCAATATAACTTAAATTTATCAAATGATTTCAAATCTTATGACTTATGGCATAAGCGATTAGCATTTAAAAAAACAGAAATTTAATATTCTTAAAAATATGATAGATGATTATTATTTAATTGATAACATTGTACCAAGTGATGTTTTATGTAAATCATGCATACTTGGCAAGCAATCAAGATTACCATTTTCCAAAGAAAAAGAGAAACCAAAAATGAACAGACCACTTTTCATTATTCGTTCTGATGTGTGTGGACAAATAACACATTCTTCAGTTGACAATAAAAAGTATTTTGTTACCTTCATAGATAATTATACTCATTATACTGTAACTTACCTAATGTATGCTAAATCAGAAGTATATCAATGTTTTAAAGATTTTATAACAAAAGCAGAGAATTTTTCAATGACAAGGTAGTTAATTTATATTGTAATAATGGTGGAGAATACCTCTCAAATGAATTCAAAGAATATTGTTTTTGTAAGGGTATAATGTATCATTTGACTGTACCATACACACCACAACAAAATGGTGTAGCCGAACGCATGAATCGTACATTAACTGAAATGGCTAGAATATTGGTTACAAGTGCGAATTTAGATAAATGTTTTTAGGAAGAAGCTGTCTTAACAGCTAGATATCTAACTAACAGACTCCCTACAAAAGGTTACAAATAAAACACCATATGAAATATGGCATGGTACCAAACCCAAAATTAATAATTTAAAAATTTTTGGCTGTACGGCTTATGTTCATAATAAGATTCGGAAAACAAAATTTGAGGAAAAATCCTTTAAAGCAATATTAGTAGCAATATGATCATAATGGCTATAAACTGTATAATACTGAAAATAACCAATTTTTCATTGCACTTGATGTGACATTTGATGAATTAAATTATGAAAAGTCTAGCCCAAATTATTGTAATAAGTCACAGGATACAAACACAAATGAAAGTAACATTCCAGACTTTGATCAGACAGAGTTACTAAAAGACGAACACAATTATTCTGAAATGAAAGAGGTATCAGACACACCATCTCACAACTTAAGACGTAGTGACAGAATTAATAAACTACCTCCTAAGGATTATAAAGCCATGAATAATCCTGATTCATATTTATCGGTTATAAATGTTCAATCAATACCTAGATCTTTTAAAGACATCTTTAACAAAAATGATTCTGCTAAATGGTTAGAAGCTGTAAAAAATAAGTTAGAATCTCTGCATGAAAATGAAACTTGGACACTTGTCGATAAACCCCAATATGCAAATATTGTCAGTTGCCATTGGGTTTTTTTTATTAAAGAAGATGCATCAGGGCAACAATTGCGTTGTAAAGCTCGCTTAGTTGCCCGCGGTTTCACTCAACAGTATCTTGAAGATTACAATGAAACATTTGCACCAGTTGCCCGCATAACTACCTTTAGATTATTTTAGCTTTTTCCATTCAGCATGATTTGCATATTCATCATATGGATGTAAAAACAGCATTTTTAAATGGTATTTTAAAAGAGGTATTTTAATTTTTTTTTTATTTCGGAAGAAAGTGCTCTTGTTGCACATGCTTGACAAGGAACTTTAGGGACGTATCTAATTCTGCAACGGACAACGAATTAAAATTGCGATCTACACCCTTTGATTTAAGATTTGTTATGAAACGTAAGCACCAAGCAAAAGTTCATTGTAATTTGGTTAGTGAAGAGAATTTAGATATTAGATTAAGTAAGGCTTCAGAATGTGTAATTAGCAGACATGGGTTAGAAAGACTCTTTACTTCGGGAAGGTCTGCTTCTGGTACAAAAACTTGAAAAGGTGGCCATTTTTCCGGGTGTTGGGACATCCAGATGGGACGTGACCACCAAAGTCGGTGAGAAGCAAGTTCTGCGCAAGTCAACCCTCGACTACAACAGTTAGCTGGGTTCTCATAAGTTGAGACATGATGCCACAAATGACGACTTGTCATTCGCCACACATGCGGCCGCCCGCAGAGTGGTAGGATGGAGAGTGCTGGAGGAGGTGGAGACTCTGTCTGATCACTTGTACATCAGATTTGAGCTCTCCCCCTCGCCTAGCGCTAACCCTGTTCAGGGCCCCTCCCGGCTCCCGCGTTGGGCTCTTACCAAGCTCGACGCGGAGCAGGCCGAGGAGAGGGCTATCATCGAATGCTGGACCTATCCAGCCGACCTGGGGAATCTGGAGGCGCAGGCTGAGCACATGCGCAAATCCCTTAAAAGGATTTGCGACGCTGTTATGCCTCGAGCCAAACGACCGCCGCCGCGTACATCGGTCCACTGGTGGACTGAGGAGCTGGCTGAACTGCGGAGGGCAGTCCGCAGAATCGGCCACAGGCTCAAACGCAGCAGAGCGCGTAGTCCTCCAGACTATGTTGAGGAGAATGGACTCGTGGGGGAGTTCAGAGAGGCCAGAAAGGCCCTTTCGATCGCAATTCTGCGAGCGAAAGCCCGGGCTCGGGGGGAACTCCTCGAGACACTGGACCGGGACCCTTGGGGGCGTCCGTACCGTGCGGCCCGCAACACGTTGCGGCCTTGCACCTCCACGGTTACGGAAACGCTCGAACCCGAGGTCCTCCGGTCGGTTATCGATGGGCTCTTCCCGGATCCGGGGATCTTCACTCCCCCCGATATGGGTCCAATCATTCCCGACACCTCGCAGGTGGAGCCTCACTCCATCACCGAGGAAGAGTTAGACGTCGCCCTGGACCGGCTCCGGGGCAGGAAGACGGCTCCGGGACCCGACGGGGTTCCGAGTCGGCTCCTCTTCCTGGCCGCCAAACATCTACGCGGCCAGCTGCGGGAACTGTTCGATGCCTGTATTCGCGCAGGTCAGTTCCCGTCGCAATGGAAGGAGGGCCGATTATGCCTGATTCCCAAGGGAGGCCGTCCTCCTAACGATCCGTCCGCCTACAGGCCCATAGTGTTGCTTAACGAGGTCGCCAAGGTCTTCGAGAAGATCTTAGCGGAACGCCTCGTTAAGCATCTCGATACTGTGGAGCCGGGGCTAGCACAGACGCAGTTCAGGTTTCGGCGGAGGCGCTCCACGTTGGACGCCTTCGAGACACTGCGATCTGTAACGGACGACGCAGTCCAAGCAAAGGATACTGTCCTGGCGGTTTCGCTAGACATAGCGAACGCCTTTAACAGCCTCCCTCACGAGACGATCAGGGAGGGGCTTCGTGCACACGGAGTTCCTCCGTACCTCACTAGGCTGTTGGGCGCGTACCTCCAGGACAGGTACATCCAGGACAGGTACATCCTTTGGGAGGGCGGCGAGTCCGAGAATCGCGCGATAGGTCGGCGACGCGTCGCGTGCGGCGTCCCACAGGCATCGGTCCTCGGGCCGGTTCTTTGGAACGTCGGTTATGACTGGATCCTTCGGGTTCCGGTCCTGCCCGGAATAGGGCTAATCTGCTTTGCGGATGACACCCTACTCACGGCACGCGCTGCGTCATTCGCGGAATCCGTGGACCTCGCCAACGCCGGGTTGGCGATCGTGGTCCGAAGAATAGGTAGGCTGGGCTTGAAGGTCTCCCCCGCGAAAACGGAGGCCATCATGTTCCATAGGCGGTTTCGTAACCCCCCCGCGGACTTGTCCGTTACAGTCCAAGGGGTGGACATTCGTGTAGGCCCCCAGATGAAATATCTGGGGCTAATTCTCGATGGGAAATGGCTGTTTAAAGCGCACTTTGAGCAGCTAGTTCCCAAGCTCGTGAGGTCCGCAGGCGCCCTCTCTCGGCTTCTCCCCAACGTGGGGGGATCGGGGACGACGACTAGGAAACTCTACATGGGCATCCTTAGGAGTATGGCCCTGTACGGTGCACCCGTATGGTCCACTGCACTTCACCGCCACAATAGGACTTTGTTGTGCCGCGCACAACGGGTCCTGGCGGTGAGGACCACCCGAGGATACCGTACAGTGTCGTGGACGGCGTCGACACTCTTGGCAGGCGATCCGCCCTGGCCTCTCCCGGCAGACGTGATAGGCAAAGTTCGGTGCTCCCGACAGGATGCCCTCGCCCGTGGCCTGGTTTATGGCCAGGCCGAACTCCAGGTGATCAGGACGCGGGAAACCGCGGCCATGATCCAAGCTTGGTCAGTAGAGTTGGAAAACCCTGTTGCTGGCATTGACACGGTGGAAGCGGTTCGACCGCAGCTGTTGCGATGGCTCTCGCGGAAACGCGGGACCCTGACCTTCAGAATGACGCAGATACTTACCGGGCACGGTTGCTTTGATAAGTATCTGTGTCAGATTGCGGGCTGCTTGCCTTCACCCCAATGCCGCCAGTGTGGCGCGCTAGACACGGCGTTACACACGCTTGTCGAGTGCGCAGCATGGGCACCTCAGAGGTTTGAACTCGAGACACTTGTAGGACCAATCGAATCGCTGGGCGATCTGGTGCAAGCCATGCTGCACAGCGACGATTGGTGGGTGGGTGCGGCCAATTTCTGCGAGACGGTAGTGTCTCATAAGGAGGCCGCGGAACGAAATAGGGAGAGAGATGGTAGTGCGCATGCGTCTCGCGGGCGCCGACGTCAGTCGGGAGCCCGGAGGCGCAGGTATGCGCATGACCTCCCTCCCTGAAATACCGCTGCAGGGGCCCTCTAGCATCTAGGGAGCAGAGGAGTCTTCACCCCTGTTGACGAAGTGAGTTTGCCTCCCTCGGGGCATTCTCAAGCACTTGTGCGCTAGGATCGGTGTGGGCGTAACTACGTTCTGTATCTCACGTCTTTCCTGCCATAAGCGCGGGGCACATGGGAGGAGGGTGGTTTTAGTGGGGTATTGATTAGTCGAGTCTCCACACAAGCCGGTTGATTATTGTTTGGATTGCCTCAGTGGAAAGCCTCCATGATCAACAACGGTCTAATCCCTAGCAAAGGACCCGGTATGTGCGAAACGCATTTCCCCCGCCTTAAAAAAAAAATTATGCCACAAATGAGTACTAACTAATTCAGTAATTTGAACCACACGATTGGCAACGTACATTTTTAATAAATGAGGAGAGGTATGAATCCAGGATAGGACCGTACTGCGGTCTGAAAATGCCATTATAGAATCAATTTTGATTTTCGGACTAAGTAAATTATGAATATAACATAGAACACGAGCCAAAAGAACAGCTGCACTAAGCTCTAGTCGATTAACTGTAACTGGTTTGAGGAGCTACCTTAGACTTTCCTATAATTAAACTAGATTTAGTACTTTCAGAAGTAACCACGCAGAGATAAACGCAACAGCCATATGCCTTAGAGGATCCATCGCAGAACCCCACAAGATGAATCTCTGTTGGATCTTCTGGCAAAATAAGTCTTGATAACTTGATTTCTTGGAGATCCGCGAAATTGGCAGCCAGTATATGCCATTTCTTCGCAAGGTTCTTAGGAATAGGTTCATCCCAAGAAAGGCCAAGATGCCACATTTCTTGAAGGAGTACTTTAGCTGAAAATACAATAGGAGCAATCCATCCGAGAGGGTCGAATAATCTAGCAATAATTGAAAGGATTGAACGTTTAGTAAATTCTACGTTGAATCTGTCAGAAAGGGAATAAGTAAATCGGTCACAAACTGGATCCCACTTGATACCTAAGATTTTAAGATAAGACTCATCCTTTAATTCGGATAAAAATTTTAAGTGCTTGACAATGCTCCGCCGGAATATCAGTAAGGATTTGCGGATTATTACTACTCTATTTCCGAAGTTCAAACTGGCCTAACTTTAGCAAGGAAATTAGGTCTTCTTTAAGTTTTATAGCTTCGTCTACAGACGAACAGCCAGTAGTGATGTCATCCATAAAGGTATCTTCACGTAATACTTGTGCAGCATGAGGAAAAGTAGCACCATGATCTTCGGCAAGTTGTCGTAGATTGCGTATAGCTAAGTAAGGGGAACTACTTACACCATATGTAATTGTTTTGAGTTCATACTTTTGGAGCGGTTCACTGGGTTCGTTACGCCAAAGAATATGTTGAAACGCCCTATCTTGCGATCTTATAAGGATCTGCCGGTACATTTTGCAGATGTCAGCCGTTATCAAGATTTTGTGCAGTCTAAATTTTGTGACTAAGTCAATGATGTCAACTTGCAATTTTGGACCGACGTGAACTACATCATTAAGTGATCTACAATTAGACGTAGGGCCACTGCCGTTGAAAACAACTCTAACCGGGGTTGTGGAACTCTCAGAGCGAACGATAAGATGATGAGCAATAAGGTAAGTTTGGTCAGTAGGCGAAGAAGCTATTACAGTCTGCATATGACTGAGTTCCTCATACTGACGCATAAACTTCACATATTCGGTTTTTTGGTCTGGGTCACGAGCAAGACGTTTTTCCAAACTCAAAAAACATTTGAGTGCATATTGGTGAGAATTACCTAATAGAGGAACGTCTTCTTTTAACATAAGCGGGACAACGTATCGATCATCTGGTTTACGGAAAGTATGTCTTTTGTAAATTTGTCCGCAGGTATCAACTTCTGGAACAGATATGTGAACTTTTGGAGGTTCTTCGGCTTCCCAGAATTGTTGAACTATTTCGTGGAGCGCACATGTAGACGCGACGAGAGATGTAACTGACTGAGATGGAGCACGGATAAACGAGTGGTCATTATATTAACCAGTTATCATCCAGCCAAATACGCTGGATAACGCGCATGGCAACCCAGGATCCGGCGCATAACGTGGCCCGAGGTAGATTTGATCGAAACAATCTACACCTAGTAGAATGTCGATTGAGCTTGATCTATCGAAGTTTTCATCGGCAAGATTCAGATGTTTGAAATAATCACGAATTGTCGAAGGAATAGGTACACTAGGCATATTGGAAGTGATTTTTTTAAAACAACTAAGGGCAAGTCGAAACGCGGGTATTCGCTATGTTTGGGCATAATCGAGCAGAGGGTTATACCTTGTATTTCGTCTACCCTGTTCTGTCCCAGACCGGTGACAACCATCCTACAGCGTTGCACAGGCATACCAAGTTTCCGAACATATACAGTTGTTATAAACGAATCCATTGAACAACTATGAATGAGGGCGCGTGCATATTGTATCTCACCATTTATATCGCATAAACGAACTACAGCGGAGCCTAGTATTTGTAGTATTCACATTAGTGCAGTGCGGTGGAAAACAAAATAGTATTACATGATTTTCTTTGGCATATGTTAACACCTCCAAATTTTTGTGACTTGATGAGTGACCATCTAAAAGCAATAAGGCCTTAACTTCTTTTGAAGGCTTTGCATATTTAAGAAAATGCTGCATCAATTTCAGAAAAACTTCTCCTTTCATCCATCCGTTTTCTTGGGCAAATCAAACAGCGCCTGTAGGACCACCATCTATTAATTCTGCTTTCTTATTTTTGCGAGTGAAAA
Source organism: Dendrolimus houi (assembly GCA_039645545.1). Taxonomy (NCBI): domain Eukaryota; kingdom Metazoa; phylum Arthropoda; class Insecta; order Lepidoptera; family Lasiocampidae; genus Dendrolimus; species Dendrolimus houi. Next base: position 1,393,637 of record CM077136.1, on the reverse strand, counting down.
TGAAAGCCGTAGATATGAAACTGCCAAGAGCGTTAACGCAGCAAACTATTGTATAGTGTTGATCTCTTTCAGCGCTTGTTAAAACGCCAACTTGTTTTCTACCCTTGGTCGCAAAACTCTTGGATTTTGTGATGGCACCGTGCTATATCCACATTCGTCAACATTCCAAATTTGTTGGGGGTTCAAAGTTATGCTGTTTCATAACGTGAATAAATAACTTAAAAAAAGCTTGCATTTCAACTTTTTTTAAACTTCGTGCTCTGGCAGCCGATGTAGCTTCGAGAATCCGAAGTGATATTGATGGGTTCCTTTTTCTGAAGCCTCTTAGCCAGTCTACACCTGCCATTTGATTTTCTGAAGAAAATCTGTGAAGTATGTTTTTAGCAACACCTATTTGATAGGCAAGTCTTCTTAAATCAGTTGTTGTCATTCCAAAAAACCGTACTTCTAATTCTTTTAAATGTGTAATTATTTGCTTTTCCAGATCTTTGGTAAAAGTAGTTTTATGGCCACCTAAATAACCTTTCGACGATTCTCCTTTCTCAGCTCGACGTATGAGTGTAGTGGCTGGAACGTTATATGTTGTGGCTGCCTTTTGCCATCCCATTTTTTTGCTATTAACCGCTGCAATGGCGTCTCTCATATTTGTCTCCTCCCAAAATTGTCTTGTTGATTTTCTAATGTACGGCGCCATTTAAAAAAAAAAAAATATTTTATTCAGTATATACGATAGATATTTGAGGTCGAACTATTTTTGTTAATGTAAACAACTATCCATACATAACAATTGCCTGTTGGATGTTGACAGCACGCCGTGCTGTGCTATTACATCTAACATACGTTACTACTACAGTGCATTCATTGGTTTTCAAAAGTAGTTGTTATCACTATGGATGAGTTTGAAGATTTTGAGTTTACGCAAGATATCCTAACACAAATTGACAACATAGAAATCGATCATCTCGACAAAACTTTAAACCTAAGTATCAGTGATGATGAAGAAAATATTCCACCCGCCCTTTCATACGGGCCTATTGTTCATACAATAGGCGTTTGCGGATCACGTCTACAAGTGAGGGTAGTGAAGCCGAAATTGCCGCAATAACATTTTTTCAGCTTGATTTTGTACATGGGTTTGGTAAAGCTTCCGAAACTTGCTGATTATTTGTCCACGGATGAAATCATTAGACGAAATTTTCCTCGATTTGTAATGTCTAGAAATAGGTTTGAGCAGCTCTACAAATGATCCAATTTTCCCAAGATGACGATAATAACAAATCGGACAGACTTCACCGCGTTCAACACTTACTGGATATGCTGAATGTCCGTTTCAAAAGAAATTTTATTAGTATGGTTCCGTTTCGAGGACGCTTGCTCTTTCGCCAGTATAATAAGAAAAAACGTCATTAGTACGGGATCAAACTCTTCAAACTGTGTACCCTATCTGGTTATACATTTATAATAAATATATATGCTGGTAAACAAAACGACGAAGTGAATGTCACGCCTCAAAGAGTTGTAATGAACCTTTGCCAGGACTTCTTGATAAAGGATATTCGTTATACACAGATAACTGGTACATAAGTGTACCCTTAGCCAGAGAGCTCTTGGAAAATGAAACACATATAATTGGAACTTTACGAAAAAATTGACACAGCCTGGACAGGAAACTGCGTTGTTTTTCCCGGCATGGAACGTGTTAAGTATCTTTTAGTTTTTCAAAATTTTGACAATTTTTAGTTACACTTTTTGGCCATCTATGATAATAATTAATAATTTTACCTAGAACAGGATCATTGTAAGTAGCGTATCTAAATATATTTTTCCTTTTAGGTGACATTCGTGAATACCTAAATATAGAATGGGCCATATGTTTATATGCATTTCACTAACATACTCTGTAACTTTGAGACTATTTCTTGACAACGTTTCTGCAAAATGAACTAATTTTCCAGGGACATAGTACACATTTAGATTATACATTAACAATTTTAATCGTAGGTGTCCTTAACCAAGGAGACCCCAGTGTACTGATATGCTTTTTAATTATAGAAACAATAGGTTTATAGTCTCAGTTTGAACATCAACTTCAAGTCCATATATAAAATTATGAAATTTCTGATTTCCAAATTAAATTGAAATCATGACAAACACGTTTTCTTTATATTTTACAATAAAATTATCATTCCTAATGGTTTTGTCTTGTTATCATCAAATGATTGTATGTAATTTGATATTTGTATCTACCATTTTTAAATTTAGATCTTTATTAATTTGTTGAAATATTAATAAAGGTGTAACACTTATAGCACCAGTGTCCAATTTACACTTTATGCGCTAATTTTCAATATTTATATTTTCATACCAATCATTTGAGGATACCTGTATCCTCTAATTTGGTTATCCCCAGAACAACTCCTTACCACTGCTTCTGTCATCGGGCTGCTCATCAAATTTTACTTCTTTAACTTTCTTGACGTGTTGTGATTTCTTTCTGCAACTGACTGCAAAATGAGAGTATCCCACATTTCGAACAACGCTTCCATAGCTGGACATTGTCTCGGACTATATTGTTTATTGTGAGGGAGCGCTGGAGTGGCCATGCCCGAAGGTGGAGTCGCGCACGCCAAGGAAGAAGACTTGTCATCGTGGAAGCATTGTAGGAGTCATGCGTGAGAGTTAAGTGACGTATACCGGATAAGGATAAAGAAGCCTGTGAGCTGGTTTGTGTTATCTATGGATTCGTGACTGTCGTCGAGTGTGGTTTTATCCCGGACTTGGACAACGTATCGGACTGACTGTTCAGTGTGAGTTATACTTATTTGCATTGGCTTAAATAAAGACATATTCTTTTAGGTCGGTGTTTCCTTCCAATCCCGGTACTCACAGCACGTTACAATATGGTAGTATTTGAGATTCACCTATCTTTAATTGTTTACATACCATTTTGTTCCTATTACACTACATGCCACTCTGGTATCAATTTTGATTGGAATTTTCTTCTCATCAATGACAAAGTCTTGAATAATTTCATTACCTGCATAGCCAATAAATAATCTGAATTTTCATCTTGAAATTCTTCAGTAATAATTTTGATTGCTTTTTGCTTTGATCCAGTTTTCATACTACGATACATTTCTCCAAAATGATTTTTATTTTTGAAATTAAAAACATTTTTTTTGATATGCTGGGCATTTATTCAGATCATGTGTAAGCCCACAATTCCGGCAATTTTTTATAGTCTTTTTGTTCATATTTATATACAGACTTCATCTGATTACTGTAACATACCCCAGTTTGCCATTTCTTTTCTACGAATACACGTGACGCCTCTGCACTCAGTATTTTATAACAAAATCCAACGTAAGTTTAAAGTCTTCTTCAGTAATTCACTTGGTTTTGTAGTTTAAAAACCTGCATCTAGACCCGCAATGAACTTTGATACGGTAAGGCTTTCTCTCTAAGGTAATTCATATGAGAGTACATTTTTTTTTTAAATATTCTTCAATTAACAAGCCATTGTGAGTGACACTAAAAAATTCGTTCCATATTATAATTAAATTCTTCATGGTTGAAAAATAACCTTAATTTTTTTTATTACGTTATTTAAACTCTCAGAATCTGACACGTTAAATCAATTAAACGTTTCTAATCTTTTGTCACCAATGAAGTTAAGCAATATATTGATTTATCTTTTGTCTGAGGCTTCATCTAGTCCATTTTCCGTAAGGTATATCTTGAATTTTTGATGCTAAACTTAAAATTATCGAAAAGATTACCTGAGACCTCCATTGTCGGTAGTGATGGAAGGCTGCACACAACTGACACCATGTTATGTTGTGGATTCCTTGTATTTTATTTTAATAAATACACATGCAAACATGTAAACATCCCTAAAGGGATGCAAACAAAACATCGATGTTTTCAAACATACATATATATGTAGGAATGTTAAGAATGGTTGGATGGGTAACGGAATGCATGAGTAGATTGAATGAATGAGAAAATGAGAATGGAGATTTGATTGATTTGGAATGAACGGTGAGCAGAGAGTCGTGAGTCGAAATCCGAGGGGGGGTGGTAGGTTGCGTGAGAGGAAGTTGTTTTTTAAAGATGTTTTTTCTAAGGTGTACCTATTCAGAAGATTAAAGTGTTTATTATCCGAAGATCTGTTTTATTCAGAGAGAGCCAATTTTTAACACCACGCACCCACCCTTACACTCTCGTCCGGGATAGACGATCGAAGACTAAGGATCGATAGGCGATCGTTAAGATTTTTACGGATTTTGCAAAGTCACGCGACACGGAAGAAAATGGCGTTGCCAACCAATGACTATTCTTGCCCCGTGACACGGAATCGAGGAGCATTATTGAAGAATCGAAACGAAGAATTCATTCATTCGAGTATGGCAGAAGGAATAATGATATTTACGGGCGAAGATGTAACATATTCTTCGACTAAGTGGGCACAAGACATCGAAGACAATGCGGAAATTTTCAGTTGGACGGCACAGCAAAAGCTAATAATTGCGCGTAGATATCACTTGCGGGAACTGCTGAATTATGGCTTCGGTCAGAGAAACCATTTAAAACATATGAAGAGCTCAAGTTAGCATTACATAGAGAATTTCCAGATACGGTGAATATGAAGGAGATGCATGAAATCATGAGTAAACGAAGGAAACTTAAACACGAAAACTGTTATCAGTATATGCTTATTATGAAAGAATTGGGCAAAAGAGCAAAATTTCCCCATTACGTGGTGATTCGGTATATAAATAGATGGGCTACCGGATTATGAGCAAAACAAAACAATACTATACGGTGTTACATCGTTTTGAATGTTAAAGGAGTAACTGAGTATTTACGAAAAAATCCAACAGAAAAGCAGACAACAACGCGAACGTGTTGTGAGCAGTGAGAAACATAATATACAACCTAAAGCGGGACATTCTAAAACATCGCCTCAACGTTGCTACAATTGCGGAAAGGTCATATGGCAAATTAGTGCATAAAAGATATGAAATGCTTCAAATGCAATTCGTACGGCCATATTGCAAGTCATTGTATTCAAGGTCAAGATCAAGATGACACGAGGAGAAAAGTTCAGTGTGAATCTTTATTCACTTGAAGTTGGCGCGAATGATGTGAAACCAGAAAGTTCATCATTCATTCAGGAACACAAACTTGAAGTTAGCGCGAATGATGCGAAACCACAACTGTCAATGTCAACGTGTGACAACAGTGACAATGTAAACAATAACATTATTTTTACTATCGACGAATCGAGCGTTAAAACAAATAACAAGTGCGTAATAAGTGTTCAACTACAAGAGCAATGGGTAAAATGCTTATTAGATACGGGTAGCGATGTACATTTAGTGTCGGTGAACGTATATAGGTCATTAAACGTGAAAAAGTGCAGTGAGGAAAATATAAAGTTACTCGGTTTAGGGCATTATAATACACGTTCAATTGGTAAGTTCTGCACTAATGTTATTGTAGACGGGTTTAGTTATTATACACACTTTTATATTATGCCACAAGGCGTCATTCAATTTGATATTATTTTAGGGCAACCTTTTTAAGTGAGTACAATACTTACGATTGATAAGGGTACAGTCATTGCAAGGCCTATTTCTTATGACAGTTCGTACTTAAATTGTTTGCCAACAAATACAGAAGGTGACAACATTTCAAATATACCTGAAGCTCAAAGCTTAATTAATAATTATAAACCTATAAAGATAAGAGAAGCCCCAATTAAGATCCGCATTGTTTTGAACAATTACCTACCAGTAGTACAGCGTCCAAGGCGACTCGCATTGAAAGAAGAAATTGTTAAAAAACAAATTGACGAATGGTTAGGGAAGGGCATCATTCAACTAAGTTATTCAAACTATTTGAGTCCATTAGTATTTTTTCCGATGAAATACAATGTTAGTAAATTTTTTGAAGATTATCTAAAAATTAATCACAGCTATGTTAACTATAAATACGAATGAAAATCAACAAAAATGTAGCAGTTATGAATTGGAAGCATTAGCAGTTATCGAAGGAGTGAGTTTAGAAAATACTTGTTAGGGATAAAATTTAAGATTATTATCGATTGTGAAGATTTTCAAAAGACTTTAAATAAAAAAGATGTACCTGCAAAAATAGCAAGATGGATTTTGTATCTTCAAGATTTCGATTTCTCAATAGTATGTAGAACCAGTGACAAAATCAAGCATGTAGATTCACTAAGTAGAAATATAAGTATTATACAAACAGAGTTAATTGCAAGGATAAGTCAAGCTCAAGATGAAGATGAAACTTTAAAGACAATTAAGCTTATTTTGAAAGAGAAGAATCAATATGAATACTACATTTTGGATAATAATATTATTTACAAAGGTGAAGAGTAGAAATTAGTTATACTAGAATTGATGGATATGGAAATAATTAAGAAAGCACATAGAAATGGACACTTTGGCAAAACAAAAATAAAATACTTAATTGCTAAAGATTATTACATAAAAGGATTAGACAGTAAAATTGAAAAGGTTATTCTTAACTGCATACCTTGTATTTTAGCAAGTAGAAAATCAGGCAAGAAAGAGGGATTTTTAAATCCAATTGACAAAGGTGACTTACCATTGCAAACATTGCATTGTGATCACTTAGGACCATTGGATTCCACCAAGAAGATGTACAACTATATTTTAACAGTTATCGATACTTACACAAAGTTTGTTTGGATTTATCCTGTTAAGTCAACATCAAAAGAAACAGTTGATAAATTGAAACTCCATCAGCAAGATTTTGGAAACCCCAGAAGAATTATTACAGACAGAGGTACCGCTTTTACTGAAAGAGAATTTATAGAATATTGTGATAATGAAATTATTCAACATGTCTAGATTACCACAGGTGTACTAAGGGGAAATGGGCAAGTTGAAAGGATGATTAAAATAATTATATCAGTATTGAGTAACATGTCTATCAGAGAACCAGCAAATTGGTAGAAGTATGTTAAGTAAAGTACAAAGAGCAATTAATGGAACTTATCAGAGGTCAATTAACACATCTCCGTTTGAGTTGTTGCTAGGAACAACATTAAGAAGTAAAGAAGATTTAAATATTATATAATTACTGAAAGGAGAGAACAGAAGATTGTTTACAGAAATGAGGAATGAATTAAGAAAAGAACACATTTTAAAGGTACAGGAAGAAAATAGAAAATCATTTAACAAAAGAAGGAAGGAAAGTTATCAATACAAAGAAGGGGATTAAGTTGCTATACAAAGGACACAGTTTGGACCTAATTTAAAAATTAAACCTAAATTTTTTGAACCTTATCAAATTATAAAAAAGTGGGGTAAAACCACCATTTGTGGTTCTAATAATTTTAATGATATAATAAGTACAAAGTTTTGTTAATTTAGTTATATTTAAGATGTTCTTGTGAAAGCAGTCTGAGGGCAGCCTGAATACAGGATGACCGAGTTGTAGGAATGTTAAGAATGGTTGAATGCGTAACGGAACGCATGAGTAGATTGAATGAATGGTGGAGATTTGATTGATTTGGAATGAACGGTGAGCAGAGTCGTGAGTCCAAAGCCGAAGAGGGTGGTAGGTTGCGTGAGACGAAGATGTTTTTTTAAAAGGTGTTTTTCTAAGGTGTACTATCCGAAGATCTGTTTTATTCAGAGCGAGCCAATTTTCAACAACACGCACCCATGTATTATAAAAACATAAAAAAGAATATAAATATATATGTAAGTAAATGTTTAGTTAATATCAATATTTTTTATTATATTTAAATGTATTATTGTTATTATGTATGTATATATGGGTGTAAGTATGTACTTATTTCACTTATGTATATATTTGTTGCATTTTTAAACTTTAGTTCGCTATTTTGCTCATAATTTAACTCACAAAAACCTGTTATTAGCCCTACATTATAAGTATATTTTTTGTTTGTTTGTATTATTAATATGCACTGCTGGTTTTTTTTTCAATAAATAAATAAATAGCTACTTATATACAAAATCATGACAAAGTTATGTATGATATAAATAAAAAATAAGACATAAATTTTAATAAAAACAATAATGTTTTAATATTAACTCTGAGTCCTAGCAGTTTAAACTGCTAGATATGACCGAAGCTAAACTTACTTCTAATTTAAATATAGTTCACTATAATATACATATGTGTATGCATAAGTCTTTTCCGGTTTTACTAAGGGATGGCACAACCGAACATTACGCCACGTATAAATTCGACACCACGTCAGTTTATTTGTATGACAATAACCTACAAAAACATATACAAGTTGAGTCTGCCAATTGATAGTATCTTCTGTTGTATAGTTAAGTGATCATGTCGACGTTTGTGCCTGAAAAACAACATTTGCGGCACGCTTTGCTTTTTCTATTACATCAAAAGAAAAAGGCAGTGGAAAGTCATCGTAACCGTTAACGCACGACGCTATCGCCAACAAATGATTCATTTATATCACGCATTGATCGAAAAACAACCGGAATGGGCCAGGAGACATGGCAAAAATTTTGTTATACGACAATGCGCTGTCTCACACAGCTAAACTAGTGAAAGACACTTTGAAATCGCTTGGATGGGACATCCTTTCGTATCCGCCGTACTCCCCTGACCTAGCGCCATCAGACTATCACCTGTTCGCATCAATGGGGCACGCGCTCGCAGAGCAGCACTTCAGCGATTTCGAAGAAATGACGAATGGTTTGCAAAAGACAAACAATTTTTCTAAGCAAGGTATTCAAAATTTGCCTGAAAGATGGGCTAAGTGAGCCGAAGGCCAGTATTTCAAATAAACTCAAAGTTTATTTCCTTTATGTATTTATTTTAAAATAATTACAATAAAAGGCGTGAAATATCCAGAGCGGGTGATAAACCACTCTAAGTCTGGCGTTTCTATTATGATTGCGTGCACAGCTGAGGGAGAATTACTGCCTGCTTATGTTGTCTATAAGACACAACATTTGTATGATAGTTGAACCGTTAAGGGGTCAAAAGGGACTCGTTACAATAAATAGATTACAGTCAGGTTGGTTTCATGGAACCATTTCTGAAGACTTGTTACGTTGTATTTCGCGCCCTACGGCGCGCAAACGCGCAAGGCGGCCTTCTTAAATTTGTCACTAAATATCATAGGATAATTGTCGAGAGACTCTTCAATTCAGTTAAGTAAAATCACGCCACTTTTTAAAATGGCTTCTCCCTGGCACGGAACGGGCAGGGGCCGACCCCGTCTCTTACCTAGGCTTTATAAACCAGAGCGACCCCTGCGAGGCCCCATTTATTCGCCGAGCAGTCGTCGCTATCATTTTGTGGAAATAATTAAAAAATTTGAGTAGAAGCAGTGACGTTAATAAAGATAAGATACGTAGAATTCTTATTAGAATCTCCCTCTCTCTTTCTTCTTCTTCTCCATGTTAGTGAGGTCCTGTTTACCTTTACAGACATGGCTTTACTCCGGTCATGCAGGCAAGGGGTAGACCGCCAGATGAACCGGGAGGGTCATCCATAGAATATTAAAACCAGCACTTCTTCACTTCCCTTTTTAGGTGAGTGTTTTTTAACCATCCCCAGAATTAGGTCTGTCCAATATTTAGTAGTAGGCTGTGTGGCGTTCTTCGTATCCATACGTCTTCGAGCTCGGTCTCGAAGCCTGCCATCACCGCAAGGGTTAGCTGACTAGCTTACCCTTAACCATATTTAATTCTCCTCATCTCCCCCAAAGCAGTGACAATAAATCAGCGACACCTCCTTCGTAAGAATTACTTATACCCATTATTCACTGGAATCCGTTCTCGAATTCCAGGGGGTCACGTTCGGACGAGAACAGCCTCTCGTAATCTACGTGGTCGACCAGCAGTTGAGTTGACCCACCGACACACATTCGACATCTCATCACACCTTCGTTTACCAACGTTCTCCACGGGGTTCCGACGCCTGGTGGCTGCATGACGAAGGCCTCGTCGGGCAGCGCCGCCTGGGATTGCGTCGGAGCAGACACTTCCCGCAATACGTGAACGGGATGGCGCCCTTTTTAAAAACTACTTGAATCAAATTTTATCTACGACTATGCTAATATTTACAACATAACTTTATGGTATATTTCACGGTTAGAAACCGTCTAGATTCCCACGCCTTGATAATCCTCCAGAACGGTAGTCCGTTGGTTTCAGAGCAGGTGACCAGGGATTAAGACCCGCAAGTCTTCCCTATTTTTTTAGAATAGATTAATGCTTAATCTAGATCATATGTTATGTTAATTCAGTGCGTTGCCTGACTCCCTAAGGAGGTAAATTAAAGAGAAGAAGCCTCAGCTCTGGTTGTTTGATTTGTGTCTTCCCTTGTATGGAAATCGACGGCCTATTCCCGGCCGCCGATTCCCATCCCGGTAGCCGTGGTTATAAATCAAATTTCAAATCTTACAATCGCGTTGTTATATACAACCCCGTTATATATATATATATATATATATATATATATATATATATATATATATATATATATATATATATATATATATATATATATAACAGACTGGATTAAATCGGTAATCATACCCTATTTCAAGGAGTACCCGGACGAAAAATATTGATCGGTGACAATTTATCGTCGCACCTTTCATTAGATCTAATTAAACTTTGCCACGAAGAAAACATAAGTTTCGTATTCTTGCCAGCTGATTCAACCCACATCACACAGCCATTGGATGTGGCATTTTTCAGGCCCATGAAAATAACTTGGCGAAATATGTTGTTTCAATGGAAAAAAGCCGATGGTCGCCATCAAGCATCGGTTTCAAAAGGATGTTTTCCACGTTTACTGTGTATGTTTTTACACGCCCTAAAACACAACGCTAAAGAAAATATTTTATCAGGATTCAAAAAAGCTGGAATAAATCCACTGGTTTCGACACAGGTACTGAAAATATTACCTGGTTATGACAGTTTGTCATTAAACAGAAACTATCGATGAATCTGTTCTAAATATACTAAAAGAAATGAGATTTGGAACCATTAATGTCGTTGAAGCTAAAAGAAAAAGAAAATAGGAAGTAGAACCTAGAAAGAGCGTTAGTCTTGAAGAAAGTTATGCTGAAACAGAAATGGAGAACCAAGACCCAAAGAAAAAAATAAGAAGACAAACAAAGAAAGTAAAGACAATAACAAGCAAAAAGAACCAATAACAAAGGAAGGAAAGGGAATTGGAAAGAAATCAAAAACACAACCACATCCGAATGTAACAGATGAAACGAAATCTCTCGCTGCTAACTTTTTACAAGATAATCTTGAAGCTGGAACGTTTCGGATGTTTTACAATCATGAAAGTCAGATAACCATTGAACCAAGAACAAACTTCTAAAAAGAAGTAGGAAAAACAACCGTATTATCAAAGAGTACAGACGAGGCTAATGATTACTTAGATATAGAAACGGTACCAATTATTTTTGGTGATGTTGTTATTGATCATTTTGAAACGATTGACATTTCAATGTTTCTGAATGCCATGATTTCGAATAATGAAATAAAAAACAATAACAAAATTGAAATTATATCTGATATTTCAGTTACAGCTCCTAAACGATTTACAAAAATATTATATGATAATAAAATAAAAAGAAAACAACAAAAATATCGAAATTATTACAGAAATTATGAGGAAATATTATCCGATTTAATGTCTGATTCTGATTAAAAATAGTTATTCGTATTAAAAAAATGTGAGTTTGTGCTACGAGACATTTAAGTATAACATTCCTGAATGAAAAATTTATGTTGACATTCTAAAATTTTTAATAATTACTCATTTTGTGTACTTAATTATTTTGACAACCTAATTATTTTGAACTGATTATTCTTCTGTTTTGTTGATTATTGTCGGAAGATTCTCATGTTTCAGACTGGGTTGGTAACATAATTTTAATACATTTAATAATTATTAATTAAGGTTAATTGTTTTGTAGTCTTAATTCTGATTCTGCTAAACTTATTTTTGAACTGATTATTTAATATGCATTGTTATTGATTGCGATTATATTCTTTTAAATTTTAATGAAAAGGTTTTCTAATATATTATGTACACTCTTTCATTTCATTATCTGTGTACCTACCTACTTTGACAACCCTATCACTTTTCTCTATTATTATACGTCGTATCTATTGACCCCGTATTCCGGGCAAATAGAAATTAACCGGTTTTTTGTATTTTTCTCCTAAGAAGATAATAATTTGGCATTAAAATTGTAATTAGGTTGTAAAATAAAATAAGACTTTCACAATGAGAGCAGCTTTATTGCCCGAAAATTAGAATTTAATTTGTTAAAATCAGTTTGAAAGTCCAGATTGTTTCTATTAACCCCATTTTACGGTACACTTGTCTGAAAAACGATCGAACCTATTTAAATTTAAAGTCTAATTTAGTTTGGCGTATGTGGGACATTGACAGATTGAATCCGCCAATCGAATAGGCGGGTCCACACTCGACTCGTGGGGGAGTTCAGAGAGGCCAGAAAGGCCCTTTCGATCGCAATTCTGCGAGCGAAAGCCCGGGCTCGGGAGGAGCTCCTCGAGACACTGGACCGGGACCCTTGGGGGCGTCCGTACCGTTCGGCCCGCAACACGTTGCGGCCTTGCACCTCCACGGCTACGGAAACGCTCGAACCCGAGGTCCTCCGGTCGGTTATCGATGGGCTTTTCCCGGATCCGGGGATCTTCACTCCCCCCGATATGGGTCCAATCATTCCCGACACCTCGGAGGTGGAGCCTCACTCCATCACCGAGGAAGAGTTAGACGTCGCCCTGGACCGGCTACGGGCCAGGAAGACGGCCCCGGGACCCGACGGGGTTCCGGGTCGGCTCCTCTTCCTGGCCGCCAAACATCTACGCGGCCAGCTGCGGGAACTGTTCGATGCCTGTATTCGCGCAGGTCAGTTCCCGTCGCAATGGAAGGAGGGCCGATTATGCCTGATTCCCAAGGGAGGCCGTCCTCCCAACGATCCGTCCGCCTACAGGCCCATAGTGTTGCTTAACAAGGTCGCCAAGGTCTTCGAGAAGATCTTAGCGGAACGCCTCGTTAAGCATCTCGACACTGTGGAGCCGGGGCTAGCACAGACGCAGTTCGGGTTTCGGCGGAGGCGCTCCACGTTGGACGCCTTCGAGACACTGCGATCTGTAACGGACGACGCAGTCCAAGCAAAGGATACGGTTTCGCTAGACATAGCGAACGCCTTTAACAGCCTCCCTCACGAGACGATCAGGGAGGGGCTTCGTGCACACGGAGACCCCCCGTACCTCACGAGGCTGTTGGGCGCGTACCTCCAGGAACAGATACATCCTTTGGGAGGGCGGCGAGTCCGAGAATCGCGCGATAGGTCGGCGACGCGTCGCGTGCGGCGTCCCACAGGGATCGGTCCTCGGGCCGGTTCTTTGGAACGTCGGTTATGACTGGATCCTTCGGGTTCCGGTCCTGCCCGGAATAGGGCTAATCTGCTTTGCGGATGACACCCTACTCACGGCACGCGCTGCGTCATTCGCGGAATCCGTGGACCTCGCCAACGCCGGGCTGGCGATCGTGGTCCGAAGAATAGGTAGGCTGGGCTTGAAGGTCTCCCCCGCGAAAATGGAGGCCATCATGTTCTATAGGCGGTTTCGTAACCCCCCCGCGGACTTGTCCGTTACAGTCCAAGGGGTGGATATTCGTGTAGGCCCCCAGATGAAATATCTGGGGCTAATTCTTGATGGGAAATGGCTGTTCAAAGCGCACTTTGAGCAGCTAGTCCCCAAGCTCGTGAGGTCCGCAGGCGCCCTCTCTCGGCTTCTTCCCAACGTAGGGGGACCGGGGACGACGACTAGGAAACTCTACATGGGCATTCTTAGGAGCATGGCCCTGTACGGTGCACCCGTATGGTCCACTGCACTTCACCGCCACAATAGGACTTTGTTGTGCCGTGCACAACGGGTCCTGGCGGTGAGGACCATCCGAGGATACCGTACAGTGTCGTGGACGGCGTCGACACTCTTGGCAGGCGATCCGCCCTGGCCTCTCCAGGCGGACGTGATAGCCAAAGTTCGGCGCTCCCGACAGGATGCCCTCGCCCGTGGCCTGGTCTATGGCCAGACCGAACTCCAGGTGATCAGGACGCGGGAAACCGCGGCCATGATCCAATCTTGGTCAGTAGAGTTGGAAAACCCTGTTGCTGGCATTGACACGGTGGAAGCGGTTCGACCGCAGCTGTTGCGATGGCTCTCGCGGAAACGCGGGACCCTGACCTTCAGAATGACACAGATACTTACCGGGCACGGTTGCTTCGATAAGTATCTGTGTCAGATTGCGGGCTGCTTGCCCTCACCCCAATGCCGCCAATGTGGCGCGCTGGACACAGCGTTACACACGCTTGTCGAGTGCGCAGCATGGGCACCTCAGAGGTTTGAACTCGAGACACTTGTAGGACCGATCGAATCGCTGGGCGATCTGGTGCAAGCCATGCTGCACAGCGACGATTGGTGGGTGGGTGCGGCCAATTTCTGCGAGACGGTAGTGTCTCATAAGGAGGCCGCGGACCGAGATAGGGAGAGAGATGGTAGTGCGCATGCTGCTCGCGGGCGCCGACGTCAGTCGGGAGCCCGGAGGCGCAGGTATGCGCATGACCTCCCTCCCTGAAATACCGCTGCAGGGGCCCTCTAGCATCTAGGGAGCAGAGGAGTCTTCACCCCTGTTGACGAAGTAAGTTTGCCTCTCCCGGGGCATTCTCAAGCGCTAGGATCGGTGTGGGCGTAACTACGTTCTGTATCTCACGCCTTTCCTGCCATAAGCGCAGGGCACATGGGAGGAGGGTGGTTTTAGTGGGGTATTGATTAGTCGAGTCTCCACACAAGCCGGTTGATTATTGTTTGGATTGCCTCAGTGGAAAGCCTCCATGATCAACAACGGTCTAATCCCTAGCAAAGGACCCGGTATGTGCGAAATGCATTTCCCGCGCCTTAAAAAAAAAAAAAAAAGTGTACCGCCGCGGGCGAGCAACCGAGCGGCCGAGCTACCGAGTGACGGCTTTTTGTTTTGCTCAAAGGCGCCTCAGTCGTTTGCCGCGCGCACTCTGGACGCACGCGTATTCTGTTTCGTGCCTCGCTCGAGCATAATAATTACAGATAAAGATAAGTGTTTGAAATTAATATCTCTCTATGGTGTATACACCTGGCTATGGAATGCAAGTGTTCCTAATTATACAAATAGAGGGCTTAGAAAAGATGCGTGGTTAAATATTAACCGCGAGATGAATATTCCTGTTCCTGATTTAAAAAAGAAGATGGAGTCATTGATGGGATCCTACCGGCGGGAAAAATCACGAGAAAAGAAAAATCTTTTGACAGGATCAGGTATACATTTATTAATTGCTTTCACATTTACTACCTACTAAGAAGAATTATCTATTATAAAAACTTATCACTTTTATCTTCCAGGTCGTGATGACGTTTATAAATCCAGCTGGTTTGCTTATAATGCCTTTGCATTTATGTCTGATAGGAACGAGCCAGGTACTACGCGGGATACTATAGACAATGTAAGTACATATATTTCTTACTGATAGTTATCTTGCCATGAGACAGTTCCATTCGTAATAAAATGTCTTGCTAGGTGGTTACGTATCTCTTTAATATTATTTGATCCCCGTCGTGGTATTTGTTGAATTGGTAATAATAATGTTGGTTCTGATTCATTTCGCCAACTTCCTTCTACCATTTCCCCGTTACTTCCCACAGCATCAAAGAAGCCAGAAACTTCAGTTATTAGAAGATGTTCTCCGTAAATAGTTATACAAATGAATTGGTGCCTTAGCATCGGAACCGGAACAAGCAACAAAAGTGGTCTTAACCACTTTTGTTGCTTGTTCTGGTTCCAATAACATTGGTTTACGCAAAACTACATAAACAGAACTTAACACCCCGAACGCGTTTTCTACAACTCTTCGTGCATTGGAGAGTCTATAATTAAAAATTCTTTCCTTTGAACCTCTTTCTGGATTGTCCTCGTAAAACAAGAGGCATGGAAAAGCATTTGTGAAATCATTTATGAAAAAGACGCTACCGAAAAATCAAAAGTGGGTAAATAATGTAGTCTTTTCTTTTGAAATAAGTTATTAAAGAAAGAGACGGAAAATGGCGGCGCTGTTATTTGCCTCACGCTCACACTTATGCTTGTGTGAGCGAGAAACAAATAACAGCGTACCGAAACCACGCACTCAACAGACACGCGTCGCTACAGGGATTCTAAGCAAAAAAATAAAGCTTTAGGTATATAGCGCTCTAATCCTAAAAGGTAAACAAATACTATAAATAAAATCCTAAATTGCTATTTAAATTGTTTATTCGCAATTTACAACACGTCAAATAGACTGAATCAATTCTAATAAAGTATTATTTGTATTTTGAATGAGAATACGAAGGTTCATCTTTTTTTTAAATTGCCGACTAAGGGCACCAACAACAATAGAAAAGTAAATACAAAAATTATTTCTTATTAGATGTGGGCTCATACTAATTTTAGCTGTCGGCGATTGCAACATTTGAAGATCAAAATCATCAAGGATAATGTCATCAGACGCTTGTACTCCATCTTGATTCAAAACAAAGTTATGTAGTACACAACAAGCCTTAATAATGTCTGTTGCAAATTCGTATTGCACATTCATAGCTCGATTTAATATGCACCATTTATTGGCTAGGATGCCGAAAGCGCACTCCACATATCTTCGGGCACGACTCAACCGATAATTGAAAATTCTTTGTTGTACCGATAATTGCTTCCCTGAGTAACGGCGCATGACGTTATTCGAAATTGAGAATGCTTTATCTCCCACAAAAACAAATGGAATTGCATTTTCATTACCTGGTAAATAAAGGCTTTGGTGCTGGAATATTTAATTTATGTGTCATAATCAAATCATTGTCACGTTGTGTTTCGCGCCATACGGCGCGCAACCGCGCAAGGTGGCCTTCTTAAATTTGTCACGAAACATCACACGATGATTGTCGTGAGACTTCTTAATTTAGTTAAGTAAAATCACGCCACTATTTGAAATGGCTTCTCCCTTGCACGGAACCGGCGGAGGACCGACCTGCCCCCGCCCCCCGCGTCTCTTACCTAAGGCTTTATAAACCAAGGCGACCTCTGCGAGGCCCCTTTACTCGCCGAGCAGTCGTCGCACTCTTTTAGTTTAACACAATTAAAAAAGCAAATAGCTTTTAATTAGAATCAGTGGTTTTATAAAGATAAGGTGCGTAGAATTCTTACTAGAATCTCCCTCTCTCTTTCTTCTACTTCTCCATGTTAGTGAGGTCCTGTTTACCTTTACAGACATGGCTTTACTCCGGTTATGCCAGACAGGTGGTAGACCTCCAAATGAACCGGTAAGGTCATCGATAATATATTAGAACCGGGACTTCTTCACTTCCCTTTTTATTTTAGGTGAGTGTTTTTTAACCCTCCCCAGAATTAGGTCTGTCTAATATTCAGAAGTAGGCTGTGTGACGTTCTTCGTATCCATACGCTCTTCGAGCTCGTCTCGAAGCCTGCCATCACAGGAAGGGTTAGCTGACGAGCTTACCTTTAACCACATTTAATTCTCCTCATCTTCCCCAAAGCAGTGACAACATAGCAGCGATACCTCCTTTTTCGTAAGAAATACTTTTACCCATTATTCACTGGAATCCGTTCTCGAATTCCAGGGGGTCACGTTCGGACGAGAACAGCCTCTCGTAATCTACGTGGTCGACTAGCAGTTGAGTCGACCCAGCGACACACATTCGACATCATCACCTCTCATCTTCGTTTATCAACGTTTTCCACGTGCTTCCGACGCCTGGCGGCTGCGTAACGAAGGCCTCGGCAGGCAGCGCCGCCGGTGATTGCGTCGGGGCAGATACTTCTCGCAATACGTGGACGGGATGGCGCCTTTTTAAAAAACTACTTAAATCAAACTTAATCTACGATTATTCTAATATTTACGACGTAACTTTACGGTATGTTTCACATGTTAAAAACAGTTAAGATTCCCCACGCCTTGATAATCCTCCAGAACGGTAGTCCGTTGGTTTCAGAGCAGGTGACTAGGGATTAAGAAGACCCGTGAATCTTCCCTAGTTTTTAGAATAAATTAATGATTAATCTAGGACCATATGATATGTTACTTCAGTGCGTTTCCTGACTCCCTAAGTAGGTAAATTAAAGAGAAGAAGCCTCAGCTCTGGTTGTTTGATTTTTGTCTTCCCTTGTATGGAAATCGACGGTCTATTCCCGGCCGCCGATTCCCATCCCGCTAGCCGTGGTTATAAAACCAATTTTAAGTCATACAATCGCGTTTGTTATATACAACAACCCCATATATAACATCATAAAGTTTAGAGTTCTGGAAATGGGTGGAGTCGCTTTCCTTTCCATATGCTCCTATATCGACAACAATGAATCTATATCTAGAATCAACAAGAGCTAAAAGCTATTGAATTACAGCCCTTATAATTGTAAAATAGTGATCCACTATGCCCAGGACACCAAATACGGACTTGTTTACCACCGAGAGCTCCTATGTAGTTAGGAAAATTCGCTTTCTTGTCAAACTCAATAGCGACATCTTCTAGAAGCTTTTCGTTACAGGAGGTATATTTTGACTTGTAGATGTTTCCATACGGCGCGACAAACAGTCCTCACAATTTTCGCTATTGTACTTGCTCCTCGGTAGTAATTCGTATGCATGATTTTGAAGTCACTGCTGGTTGCTAGAAATCTGAAATGAAATAATAATTAGTAGGCATGTAATAAAATAATAAAAATGTAGGTATAATAATACAAGGTGCTATAAAATTCTGTACGCAAACTGCTACAGGTGATAATATTCTTAAAGCTGAATTACTTTTCCAAAGACACATGTATACTAAAAAAATACTTTACATTTACTTGTTTAAGGCAAAGTCAAAAGGGTTAATCATTTTGTAATTTAAATGCCTATGGTATTTTTAATCTTTATTACTATTTTTCATTTGTGATGCTTTCTGTTTCAGTTAATGAATTAGTTCAAAAGTGGAAGGCCATAGAAGATAATTTTGCTAAATATAAAAAAAATCTGCCTATCAGTCCAGAGCTGGAGCTGCAAAATTTAAAGAATATCACTTGAATAAACAATTATAGTTTTTGAAAAAGGTTTCACAAAATGCAACTGATTCCAGTATAAATGTAGTGGAAGGAGATAGTGAGAACCAAAATGAAATAACAGCACTGGCCCCGATATCAAAGTCAATCACGAAAACGAAAGGCAGGTGAGAAGGATGACTTTGAAGAAAATATTTTAAAAATATTAAAAACACCGGAGAATTGACATTTGCATTTTTTCAAGGGCATTTTACCATCCCTTCAATCTTTGAATGATCATCAAACATTGATATTTCAAAGTCGGGTGCTTCAAATACTAACGGACATTCTTCAGCCTTCAATTCAGCAATATACACCTCACGGCTATACTCAAGATTATCAGCATCAGGGTTATAATCTAGGATATTCAACTCAGAGATACGATAATACTTTTCAGAGTGGCTTCACTTCTGCTCCTGGTTGTTCGATTACTGAACCGAGGACTGCCTCATCCTCACAAATACATTTCGAGCCATCAAACCAATAAATTCACCATTTACCCTGGACGAAACGACAACTACTTCCTATGGTACACAAGACAAAGAGTTTGATTTTTCTTGAATTAATCATTGTATTTTTGAAAGACCAATTAAAGTATTCTTAAAGTAAGTAATTAAGTATAATGCATAAAACTTAATTTGATTCCTAGTACCATAAATATCAATTAAAAAATATCACTAAAAATGTATTTGTTTTACTTTACCTTACAGTCAAGCCCAGCATTTCTAGAGCAGTAACAGGTTTTCTTCCTTTAGGTTTTTTTTTCTGTATATATCTTGATAACCCGCTTAATAGCTCTTCAAATTATGATACACTCATTCTAAAGTAGGCGAAAAAAAATTTTTCGTCATCTTTAATGCTTTGTATTTTCGCTATTAAAATACTCGCCATCGGGATTCATAGCCTTATTAAATGGATGTATCCAGTATCTTCTTTGTCATATATTTAAAACAGAGTAATTTCTTCTTAATAACAAATAAGCAATAAGTGTCTTACGACAATCCATGGCAGTGACACGTCTATCCACAATCAAAAATCACGAGGAACTGGTTACCCTACAATACCATATAACGCTCTTTTTCGCGACGCCGCAACGCAAACTGCCGATTTTAGCGTTGCGATGTCGCAACGCGGTTATGTGTTTCGACCCTAGTTTGGCGTATGAGTAACATTGACAGATTGAATCAGCCAATCGAATGATGTTTATTTCATTCTTTGAAAGGGTGACATAATTGGTAATGAAGGATTTGAAGTAACGCCATTCTCAGCGGTGACGAGAAAGTTTATCAGTGTTAAAATTGTGATAAATAAGTACAAAAGGAGTATTTTCTTCATTTTTCTTATTATTTCTAGTTATCAGTACGAGGAAAACAAAAGTTCTATATGAAATTCTTAAATTTCGATCATATTTTTAACAAACTAAAGTTAGTGCACCACAGTAGTCATTTTTAAACTCAATATATAATTGTTTTGTTTTAGGTTTTGTTACATATTCACGTAATAAGAGATTTCTTTTTACGAGGTCGCAAATCTCATACAAACGCTCCACATAAATGGTGTTCAAAAATGTTGACATTGTATTAACAATTTTACGATCATATTTTTATTTATTTGTCAAATAGAACTTAAAATAATAAATTAACTAAATATTTTTGTCTAATATTCAATTTTTTGAAGTGTATAAAATGTTAATGACTTGGTATATTTTTTTTATCTCCAGATATATGCAAATTAAAAAATCATTGTATCCATGGATGTCGATAAACATCTACATATGGATGATTATCGTTCATGCGTTTTGGAATGCCAATGGCCATGGCATATAACTCATTTTATAAAACAAGAAAGATGTTTCATATGCAAGAAGAGGGCAAAACGAAATATACTGTTACGTGCGAGCGGGGTACGCACTTAGGACTGGAAGAAAACACCAATTTTTAACTACACGCTTTTATTCACTTACACAGTGGTACGTGATACCTCTCCACAGGGTCGCTCCTACACGCACAACTAACGACGCTCTGTCCCGACGATAAGTTGTCTCAGTCACAATACCGTCGCCTACTTAGACCATTCAACCAGTGGACGAGCCTCGTATGAGCGTACCCCTCTGCCAAGGTACAAGATTATAAAATCTAACGCGTTTATAAAAGCTAGTTCAATAATCGATTTCTAACAGTCTTAGTATTGTTATCGCTCTGTGAGGAGCTCCTCAAAAATGCCAACCTGTGCTGTTAACGTGTGCGATAACAAGTCAAATACCTCAAATCTAGAAAAAGATGGTGTAACATTCCACTTGTAAGTATTTCCTTATAGTTGTTTATTAAACTTGATGTCTAAAACATCGATTCTATAATCGAATTAATGAAACATTTCGCATCGACTTCCGCCGAATCTCTGTTTTACTTTGAACTGTTACCGTGAAGAAAATGAGTCTATATTTGTATAACAATGTCCAAATAACAAAATATTGATAAGTGTTACGCGTCTCTTGCGCACTCCCCACGACACTAATGCGAAATCTTTAAAGAAATTATAGCCCTTATTGCGTTGGAGACTAATTTGAAATTTGAATATCGAAGTTTGTTTTTCTTTGCTACACGAGACTACCTATAGTGATGATAATGTGTACATATAACTCCGTGTCGATATCGATAAAACTACCTTTGATACAATTAGTCGAAAATATGATCACGTTATACTAATAATAACCCATTTTTAGGGTTCTATTGTAAAATAAGGAATCCTTATAATTTCGTCGTGTCCTTCTGTCCGTCTATTTTTCGAGATTAGGTCTACACTGCTGAAATTTGGTACATATAACTGTAACCGATATTAGGAAAAATATTTAAATGTTGTGAGAGACTTTTTAAGTATTGCTCCCACAACATGAAAAGTTACGATGGTAAAGAGTACTGCTTTTACCCCATCGAATCGGGTATCGTTATATGTATTACTAATAGATTTAGATAAAAAAATCAGGGAGAGTAATGATCTGCATTAGTTTGTTACATTAAACAAAAATAATATAACTTGTATATACTTCTATATTTTGCATATTTCCAAAAGATACTGTATTAAGGAAGAAGTGGACACAATCGTGCAAGAGAAAGCGAAATTGGGAACCTACTCGTACAAGCACTATTTGTTCTGTACATTTTGATCGGTCTCAATTCCAAACCTTGGCTAATAAAAGACGAAAATTGATAGATAATGCAGTACCGACACTATTGTTATCAGATACCAAAAGCGACACCCTAGAGGAAAGCTTCCAGGAAACTTCCAGGAACTTCGCAATGTGTACCATCCATTGTAAAAAACGATGTAAATGTGGAGAGCAATATTGAATTAACACCAACGAAAAAGAAAATGAGAAAGAAAATTGACATTCAGTCCAAAAAAATAAAAAGTTTGCAATCAAAAACTAGATATTTGAAAAAAGAAGTAGCTTCTTTACAGGAAATTTTGAAGACATTAAATGAAGAATCTCTCATTGACAAGGAACAGAAACTATTATTACAGAATATTGGAGTAACTAACGAAGAACTATTGAAAAGACAGATGACTAATGCAGTAACAGGAAAGACATCACGAAAACCTTTTTCGCCAGAGCTACGTTGCTTTGCGCTCAGCTTGAATTATTATTCACCAAAAGCCTACAAATATATCAGAAAGGTTTTTACGACCGCATTACCGCATCCTCGAACGTTAACGAAGTGGTATGCTACTGTAGACGGGAGACCTGGATTTACTCAAGAATCATTAAACGTTTTAAAACGTGTGCAGGAGAGCAGCCCGGATAAAAAAATTTACTGTTCACTTGTCATTGATGAGATGAAAATCAAACATAGTCCTGAATGGCATCCTAAATCTGAACGGTATTACGGTTACGTTGATTATGGTTTTGATAATATTACTGAAAATAACGAAGAAGCTACAGATGCTTTAGTGTTTTTATTAGTAGGTATAAATACTACTTGGAAGTTACCATTAGGTTACTTTTTAGTTAAAGGAACACCTGCCGCTCTTAAAGCCCGATTGCTAACTAAAGCGTTTGAGCTCGTTGGTAATACAGGAGTCTAAATTAAAGCACTGACCTGTGACGGAACTAAGTCCAATATTGCTATGGCTGAAGAATTGGGCTGCTGCATAGATCCTGATAATTTACAGACAAAAATACTTGACCCTACTTCTGGTCAACAAGTTCATTTCTTTTTAGATTCTTGTCATATGTTAAAATTAATACGAAACACGTTTGAGCATTACAAATATTTCATACACAATTCGGGCGAAAAAATTCAATGGAATCACATATTAAAATTACATGAAGTACATGAAGAGGAATTATTTTATTTAGCGAATAAATTGAGATCAAATCATATTTATTTCAAATCAAAAATTATGAATGTTCGTCTAGCAGCTCAATTCTTCATTGAAAGTGTAGCCGACGCTATTACGTTTTCTGAAGATCTCAAATTGCCCGGTCTTCAAAATGTTCACCCAACGGCAGTTTTTGAAAATCATAAATGACGTTTTTGATATTTTGGACTCCAAAACGCATGGTTTCGGCTATAAACGAGCAATGAATTTAAGTAATTATCAAAAATGTTGTACAAAGCTTGATAAAGCAAAAGAATTTATAAATAACTTAAGTGCTGATGTACCAGGCCGAAATAACCAAATAACTAGGAGGAATATACTACTAAGTCCACGCTATACAGGGTTTTTGGGATTCTGTATGTGTATTGAAAGTGCCAGATCTTTATTTGAAGACTTAATTTTGAATCCTAGTAGGGGACTTAGCTATCTTCCATTCCACAAAATAAGTCAAGACCACATCGAAATATTGTTTTCAAAAATTCGAAGTCACGGGGGTTTTTCAGACAATCCGACTGGACGACTATTTGAAACTTTATATAAAAAGCTCTTAATTCACAAAGAATTATCAATATCTAGCACAGGAACCAATTGCATTCCTTTAGAAACAATAAGTATTTTAAATTGTTCTCCTGCAGATAAAATCAACAATACAACAACACGCAAAAACATTTCTGATTCAGAAAATGTAGATTTAGAAGAATCGGACATTTTAGATTTTGAATGTCAAATGTATCTCTCGCCTTTTGGAGAAAAGGTCGTAGAGTACATATCTGGATTTGTTGTGTTTTCTCTTTCGAAAAAAATTAAGTGTGACGATTGCCTTCAAGCCCTATTTGGTCAAAGTGATGATAAAAGCCTAACAAAACTAAAGGTTATTTGAAGTATGTTTCAGAAAGTGTTATAAAATTAAGCCGCTTATGTGAAAAAATTATAAGACAACAAAAAGTTAAATACTAAATACACAACCTCATACATTACAACAAAAGGTCTTCATCACTTGAATTAGCTAAAGCAGTTATGAATAAGTATTCACATACCAGGATCTCATATCTTCTAAAAAAAAGCGATCCTATTAAATGTATCAGGCACATTTACACAAAACTAATTCACTTTAAGAGTCAATAAAATGATGTTTCTTGACGTGAATTAGTAAAGACCGCCTGATGACCGTTGTGGTCGCTTTTTCAACCGACTTCCAAAAAGGAGGAGGTTATCAATTCGACTGTATATTATTTTATCGTAAAATAGAAATTCATAGTGTAGTAGTTCTACTACACTATGAATTTCTATTTATAGAAACAGTTCTATAGAACTTCTGTTCTTCTTTTTGCGCCGAGACCTGGTCGCTTTCACCGGATTTGACAACTCGCTCCCGGCAATGGTTACTCGGGAAAAGGGTTCTCGCCCGCCGTTATACCGTCGAGATGGGGGCGCGGCGTGTTCCGCGCGCGCTCACCTCTCCTCCCGCGCGGCGCGTTACGTACCGCCCCACGCTCGGATTAATAATTTTTAAACATTACTAATTAATATGTAACCTCGAGTCAAACCGTGATCATAGCTGCTGTAAAGTAGCCGAAACGTTGGCAAAATAAATAAATATCGCGCTTAAAACCGTAAATAACGTAGTTTTATTATGTGTAACAGTCGCGAATATCTAAGAAAATAGTGTTACGAGCTACAAGACTCGAATTAAAAATGCCGTTGGAACTACTATAGAATTTATTAGAACTGTACAAACACGTATAAAACTGGATGCAACCAGTTTACACTGCACGATTCAATACAATTCGACACGCGCAAAGTCCGTCGTCTATATCGTTAATCGAGAGTACTAGAAAACGTCTTACTCGTTTCGTAGTCGTCGCTTGACTGCCCACCCCTCCATTCGGGCATTGTCTTAAGTCAACTACATACGACAAAAAAATTGGCCGCGCGCACTGAGTTACCGAGAAATAGTAACTTGCACACCTGCAAACGGCTAACGAAGTCGAAAACAATAACAATAAGGATTAGTTCGACGCTAATGATGGTTATAAAACAAGTAGAAAATCAATAGCATGTTTTTCTTTATTACCAATTCAAACACAAAAGAATTCCTAAATCCGGGAAGACAATAAGCTGCCCTTACGACAGACAGCTGTGCGCTTATCTTTGACGGCATGTAACAATACTATAAAATAAACGAATTAAACTTCTACTTTAGTTTTATTCCACTGTCATCTTATCTATAGTATTCAAAATTATTATTCCTTGTAAAAAGATCGACATTAAAGTATTGATATTTATCTATCCCTATGAAAGTTACAGTTTTGTACAGTAGTAATACGAGCATTTTTTTCCTCAAAATATAGATAGGGCATTTAAATTACGTTGCAAGTAAATATTTGAATTATATGTAAATAATTATATATTATGTTCATGGATGTTTTTAGCGATTAGAATTTACGTAAAATTGTGCATACATCACAATTTTCATCACACAATAACTATGATCTTATTTCGACTAATGCTAGTTTAATAAATCATCAATGTGATACTGTTTAATTATTACAATATTAAAGTTTATTTCATAATCCAATATTATAATAAAATTTAATAATGAATATTTAGTAAATCATGATTAAATTACGAGGAAAATTGAATAATGATATGGCATTCCCTTGTATTTTGAAATGTGTGAGTCGTTTTTGTGTGCGTAATGAGTGTAAATATACGCTGTCTCTAAACTAGTGTTGAAGATTTGTACATGTGTGCGTTTATGACAACACAAATAATATTTGGATGTGATGCGATTGTTCCAATGTGTGCTTTACTCTTCCCCCCGCAGCAAATGGCTGAACTGTTTGTTAGAAAAATTAGACGCGAACCTTGTCCTTTGGTTGAATGGTCTAAGGTCGCCTATATTGCGTAGACACACCGTCTGCTGATGCAGTATTCACCACTGAATTTACCGCGCGTAGCTCGCCTCTGGACCTCCTTTTAAACTACGCGAAACTCCTCCTTCACTAAACTGTCCACTACACTTTTCACTCAGTTCACCATTAAACTCGTCACTGTCTTCTATTAAACTCTTCTTCCAACTCTTTCGTATCGCACTTGTCGCTTGTAAGCGCGCCTTACGCTACTTATATACCCGGAAGAATGTTCTGGAACACATAATTTCGTTTATACATCTATCCCTTTCTAACATCTATCTATCTCTGTCTTTTCCTTCCCGAACTTTCTATTCTAGAACTTTCGTTTATACATCTATCCCTTTCTAACATCTATCTATCTCTGTCTTTTCCTTTCCGAACTTTCGTTTATCGTCTATCCCTTTCCAACATGTATCTGTCCTTGTCTTTTCTTTCCAGAATCTTCTACCTTTTTCTAAAAGTCTTGAGACCGGCTTACGCTAGCGGAAAGTTCTATCCTCGGTCGCTACAATACCATCCCATTTTATTTTATTTACTTACAACGCCGATAATATAAAATTAATTTTGATGTGAGCGGCATGCAGTGATCGATGTCATCCTCCCCCTTCCCGCCCGCCAGCAGCCCGCAGAGCCCCCGCGCGCGCCGGCCGGCAATCGCGCTAGTCTAGTACCGTGCACGCGAGCACACGCAGTAGTTTTCAATGTAAACAATTAATTAATTAAAATAAAACGTAATGGATGAACAATTTATTGAATCAGTAAGAAAATATCCATGTCTATGGAACACATCAATAGATACCTATAAACTTACTGTCGTCAAAGATGCAGCTTGGAAGAACCTTTTGAAAGAAACTCAATTATCAGATGGTAAGTGCAATTTATTATACTAAGTAGTTCGTTCAAGTAATATTGTAATACGAGTGTCTTGCCATGGAACGGCGCCCTCGTTGTTGAAATAACTACAGAATTTTTCTCGAACTTGATAGGCATCTATATTGTCATTCGATAATAGATTCTCCACGTTTGTGTCGTTAAACATAGTCGTGGCTAAACCCAATTCATTATTATCTAGATAGCCAGGCATCTTGTCAATTAAAAAGTTGTGTACAACACACGTTGCCTTTATTACTTTTTCCACTGTTTCTATTTTACATTCAAATTCCTTACGGTATACGTACCATTTTTGTCGACAATACGACGAGCTCTTGAAAGCCTATAATTGTATCTTCGTTTTACGTTATTTAAATTATCGCGTGAATATGGTCTCACTAAGTTAGATATCAAAGGGAAAGCTTCGTCTCCAATAAAAACAAACGGTACAGGTTCTCCATTTTAGTACAAGGGTTGTCGCTGTGGTAGATTCAGTCCGTTTTCTCTCAAACGAATTCCGGATATCGGCAAAAATACCACCATCGCTGAACCTTCCCATTGAACCTAAATCTACCTACCATAATTATTCTTCGGGTAGCGCCGGCTACGCACATCATTAGAGTTGAAAATCTGTGTTTATAACAGTAATATGAGGACCCAGTTTTTGGGGGTGCAAACATGTACACATGCTTGCCATCAATGGCCCCGACGCAGTTTTTGAATTGCCAGATTTCTTCAAACTGCCTTGAACTTTTTTTCCAATCATTTTCATTAAGTTCTGGCATAAGCAAAGGTTGTAATACTGTCCACAAGGCATCGCAGACATCTTCTATAATTCTTGGAACAATCGATTTTTCCAATCTAAAATTTTCTAAAATATTTGTGAAAATTTTGAACCAGTCGCCAATTACCTGTAATAATTAAAATATAGATTTATATTTATGTGTCGTAGTTTAAGTTAGAATAGAAGGCTGGTGCTATTCTACTCTACTGCCACGACCAGACTTTCATGCGAATGTTTATCATACAAAATAGGTTGCAATAATTTTCAACCAACTCCAAAAAAGGAGGAGGTTCAATTCTGCTAGGCTTCTCAATTCTAGTTCTCAGTTGGTAATAGTGTCAATTCATAGTGTGAAAGTGGCAAATTCTTTCAAAGTTTCTAAAAAAACACGGAAATTCATTAAAAAATAGCTCAAAATAATATCTTAATGAGTCGTGTTATTTCCGGAACTATAAAGGAATAGGCCTTACTGAAATTATGTATTTACAGAATTTTCACTCGTTCTGAAGTTATAGCCATTTTTAAATAATAGAAAAAAATAATTAAAAGAGAGATCTTTTTTAAAGTCCGAGATTCATACGAGCACTACACATTGAAATCAAACAAATAAAACGGATTTATCATTCGTTATTTGTTAATATTTCAAATTTCGACGTTTCGGGAGCTTTGCAGTTACCGTCCGCCGCGACCGAGATTTTTTTAAAAAATTGGTTTCCCTTGAAACTCAGGTATTTAAAAAAAAATATTTAATAATGGTTATAAATTCTGAATGAGTGGTAATGCCGTAAGTATATTTTGACTATGGCAATGTCAACATTTAATATTTATAACGATTTCAATTATTATTATATCAGTAAAAAGGGCTAAAACTAAGTGGCAAAAGTTGAGAGACAGCCACCGGGACGCATGACAAAGGAAGAATGCCACCAGAAGTGGACAGAGTGGTAAACAAATTCGTGAATGGAAATATGAGAAGGTAATGGAATTTTTGATACCATACATGACGAATAGAAACAGGACTACAAATTATAGCTCACAAACAAATATGAATGAACAAGAAACAAATTCATTGGAAAGAAATGTAATCGATGAGGTTTTTGAAACATCAAGCAATTATACAAGAAGCACTTCAGTAGATCGTCCATCTGTACAACATTCGCCGTCACCGACATTAAGCGTCTCATTCTCGGCATACAGAAACACAACAAGAAAAATCGGATGAAATAAGTAACTTACTTATACAGCACCATGCAAACCGTTAAATAATGCGCCAAGAAAAACTAGAAATACAATCATTGATAGAGAGAAATAATACCCTTGACGAAATGGACACTTTTTTTCTGTCGATATCAAGAAGTGTAAAAAACCTTTCTCACTATATGCAGCTTCAGGCTAAACTTAAATTTTCAATGTTCTTCTAGAATTGGAAAAACTTGACCTACAAAATACACCTTATACACACATGAAAATAATTGGTATTCCCCCGGTTACACTTCAGCACTGGGTCCAAGTTCGACACCTAGCTCAACACAGGCACCGGGTCCTAGCTTAACACAGACACAGGGTCCTAGCTTAACATAGACACCGGGTCCAAATTCGACACAGGCATCTGGTCCAAGCTTGGAAGATAAGAGAAGAAGCATTCAGAAGCGAAGAAGACATATATGATAATTTGTAATTATATGGAAAAGAAAACAATATGTCTCATGTGATTTACTGTTATAATTTGTTTTTTACGTTATGTTTGTAATAACCTTACGTTTTTTTTGCTACTCCCAGAACGGCAGTTGATTTTTTTGTTTTCTTAATGAATAAATAAGAAAATATAAAAATATACTTGCTTTTTCTTCTATCCGGTAATATAATACATACACACATACATATTATGCATCACCAAAGTCTCCCGGAGGGGTAGAAAGAGACAACGGATCTCGATTTCTCGTAATCATTACATACCTAAGCCGCTTCATCAATTCACATAATATTTTTCAAGCATCCTCGTAGATTTCGAGTACTTCTCACTTGGCCATTTTTACTCAAAAAAAAACAAACACTTAAAACAGACTCACCACATTCAAACACAGGTAACACACATAAACTACATACATAAATCACCCTGACACACATAAACACAAACACACATTAACAAAAAAATAATTAGGTAGGTACTTACTTCAAAAATACTGCTAGCCGCTTTTGGGTACAGATAGATCTCCTGTAGTTAGTATCTTGCTTAAATATATGCGGTTTAATTAAATTATGTAGTTCGTAGAATATATTCCTCGGTAGTCTGTAGGACTTGGTAAAACTTTCATCATCTAACTCATTAAACAGAGTAAAAAATTCTCCATGATTAGTATGGTAATTCAAGTGACTTCTTCTCCAAAACCGATGTTTTCTTTTGTTTACGTAGTATAAAGCTAGCATTTCTGCTTCTTCAGACTGTAGTTCTTCTTCTTCAAGTAAAAGAAGATAATTTCTTTGTAATAGTAGCGACATCGTCTACCTTTCGTGTCAGAATGCGTACTGAGCACTCAATGCCTCGCACACTCGCAAGGCTAGCCAGCACACATCTCTGCTACACTACGCATTTCCGCACAGCTTCGGTGGATTCACCCGAGCTGAAAACATCTCTTCTCGCACAGCACACAGCACACATCTCCGCTTTGGTGGAGTGCCGGCCTTACTGTATTCGACTAAGTTCAACTCACAAGTTACCTCATGAATTCCATTGGCTCCTAGCAGGATTCACCCCCTGAACATAGCTAGCCTGATAGGGTCTTGGGGAAAGGTAATTAAACCACACCTTAATGACAGGTAGCAAGGAAAGCTCTGATGCAGAGAAATTGTTATTTGTATATTTTATTGTAAGTTGAATGTAAGTTATAAGTTCCCTGCCGTTAACCTAGTGTTTGATATAGGAGAAATAAATGGTGTATTAATCGGTTTAAATCTTTTATTCCCCATTCTTTATTTCAACCTTGTATTATTACCACCTGTTAGTTTTCTTATAAATAACAGAGACTTCTCTTATAGAAATAACAAAACAACAACATACAATACCCAGTTCAGATTCAAAGAATTTTAGACTGATTCAATGGTAATTTTTTTTGGGAGTGTTCCTCGATAAAATGAAGAAAAGCACCTACGATTCGTAATTCGCATTTTATTCTTGGATGATAAACACTCGATAAATATAAGAGAAGATGAATGTTATCTATACCTTTCACCATAATTTTATAATAGAACCGTGAGATTCGGTTCAAAGTAATCGTATTTCTGTTTAATAATAAGCGCCACGGACGCCCAAAAAATTGACAAGGAAATCATTAATCCAGATACATGATTTGTCCTTTGTGGATTCCTTGTCTTGCGAAACATGTTTCTCCATTGGCAGTATGGCAGAACCAGATTGACCAGTGACGAAAATACGGTGTAGATTATGCTACAACCAACAAATTGTTTCAAATTCCTAAGTTACATGTTTATAACGATTAACTCAATGTCACAGTAATGTCACAATCCCTAAAATGTGAAATAAGCAATTCTTTGAAATGCGTATTTATGTCCCGAACAGGAAAAGAACCCGCAACTTTGTTACGCAATGGAAAAACCTTGGAGCCCCACTAAAGATTAAAAGATATTTAAGTCTACACAATTCCTTTCATGCCAAGACTCTAAGTGCCCCTGCTTCACAAACTCATTAAATTTCACCACCAAACCACCCCTTGTTAGAGGAATTAAGATAATTATTACGGGACTTGAGGGAATATGATGCAAAAAAAATGCAACATCTTAAACCCTTGACACTTCCTTCGTTTTACACAAGTTTCTCCAAGGCAAAGAGAGGTGGTTATTTCTTATTATTTCGATAATTAGTGACAGAATTGAAGATTAACCAAGATAACGTGATATACCTGCATCAGCACTTTGTTATTAGATTTAACACCTTGCGACTTCCTTCTTTGGGGCCACGTGAAAAAGAAGGTATACGCCAACAGCCCAGCGTCGATTCAAGACCTCAAAGATGGAATTAATGTGGTTATCGATTATAGGGCAGCCACTTTTCTATTTGGTTATGGAAAATTTCATGAAAAGGATATTGTCCTGTAAGCGTGGTCGTGGTGGTCATTTGCCTGTTATTTTTCACTATTAACGGCATACCTTCCTCTTTATAATGAAATAAACATCCGATCATTTATATTAAAAAATGGCATTTTTCTTTGAATATCAAAATAACACCTCTTATTGGAAAACCCGCTACTTACATTTTTGCACCAAAAATATGATCAGAAGGTTAAAAATGTCGCCAAGAATATGCTCTGATTGAACATGTACAATGTACGAAAAATTTTGCACTCACGGCAGCCACGGAAACTGAATAGTAACTGTGACTATTATAGGGTGGTGCAAGGGTAAATTGGAAATGATGAGAGCCTCTATGGTGCATGATGACAATACAGGACGGACAGCGTCAGCGTCTGTCGCTTACATGCCCAAGGAATTTCAAACCCAACTATTCTCCATATAAATATCACTTTAGCAGTGAATTAATGTGCTGTTAGTGTTAATGTTTCTTTTTATAAACAAAATATCTGTTTATTTATACCTGGTAACCTGTATGACATCATACTGTAACATTGTTCTTTTTTATGCTCCTGGCTCTCGGTGAAAATTAGTTATTTTCCCGAATATTTTTATTTTCACAAACCCTTTGTGGAAGACGAAATCTTTTATAAAGGAAGCCAACACTTAGAACATTTTGCACAGCGCGTGAGTGTTCAACTTGAGCCCACCGACAATATGAAACCGTTTCAATAGGGCTGGTCTTCCATCATCCATACCATTTCTAAAAAGTCCAATCATTTGAATAAAGCGGACGCGTAGCCGCAACAAGATTTTTGTGAGTGGTTAATTCAAAATCAAAATTTAACACTTTTGTGGACAAGTGAAGCGCTATTTACACGTCGGTCTTTATAATGACCATGACGAGCATTGGTAATTTATAAAACTGAGTATTGAGACAAAATACAAACGATTCATGGGAATGGGTTGAATTTCGTGAATTTAACCGTAACACACGACAATAGAGGAAATACTAACAACAGGACGATTTCTCGCTCCCAGAATGTGAGACTTCCTTCAGTTAATAAACGTGATGCGAATTTAGTTAGCGTGTAATGTCAGAGTCTCACAAAGGCTATTAGGAGTCAAATGGTAATCTTTTGCCGTGATGACTTGAAATGATCAATGGCGTTCTGTGTCAGTGATAAATCTACATCACAATTTTTGAAGAAAAGTAAATTTATCTTAAATTGTTGAAATTTATAAAGACAGGTTCAACTGCCTGCCTTTACGATGCCACTATTTCAGCTTTTATATGTAAGCATAATGTTATTCTCTATATTATAGTGGTGTTCATATGAATTAAATGTTTGTGAATATTAACAGTAATAGTTAGCTTCAACTTTATCATTTTAAAACAGGATTCCTGAAATATTTCTCTTGTTTTGTGATCATTTGAACACTTGAAAACAAGAAAATAACGAAATAAATTGTGTAAATGACATTCCCTGTTGGGACGTAACCCATTTGAAGATAATTCTTAAGAAAATCCTTATGTTGCATGTTCAACTGGATGTTAAACCGTTTCTAAAGTACGTCGGACATGTGGGATACGTTAGGATAACTTCCCATGTTTCTAATTGCATCACTGGAGAAAGTTAACTGAAACACCGCTTGGCCGAAGGAAAAATCACTGTCATTATCTGAAATCATCAAGTCAGATACATGATTTGTCCTTTGTGGATTCCTTGTCTTGCGCAACATGTTTCTCCATTGGCAGTATGGCAGAACCAGATTGGCAGTGACGAAAATACGGTGTAATTTATGCTACAACAAACAAATTATTTTAAATTCTTAAGTTACATTTTTTTAACGATTATCTCAATGTCACAGTAATGCCACATTCGCCAAAATGTGAAATAAGCAATTAAACAGATGTGATATACAATAAATGTGCCATGGCTAAAGTCGTCGCTTTCAATACGATGAGACTATCGTCGGGTGCCGTCGTACTTCTAGTTTGTGACACTTAATGAAATAGTTGTTTTATTGAAATCCAACTATCTGAACACCAAACGGGGCCTAAAATTCTTTGAAATGTGTATTTATGTCCCGAACAGGAAAAGAACCCGCAACTTTGTTACGCAATGGAAAAACCTTGGAGCCCCACTAAAGATTAAAAGATATCTAAGTCTACACAATTCCTTTCATGCCAAGACTCTAACTGCCCCTGCCTTCACAAACTTATTAAATTTCACCACCAAACCACCCCTTGTTAGAGGAATTAAGATAATTATTACGGGACTTGAGGGAATATGATGCAAAAAAATGCAACATCTTAAACCCTTGACACTTCCTTCGTTTTACACAAGTTTCTCCAAAGCAGAGAGAGGTGGTTATTTCTTATTATTTCGATAATTAATGACAGAATTGATGATTAACCAAGATAACGTGATATATCTGCATCAGCACTTTGTTATTAGATTTAACACCTTGCGACTTCTTTCTTTGGGGCCACGTGAAAAAGAAGGTATACGCCAACAGCCCAGCGTCGATTCAAGACCTCAAAGATGGAATTAATGTGGTTATCGATTATAGGGCAGCCACTTTTCTATTTGGTTATGGAAAATTTCATGAAAAGGATATTGTCCTGTAAGCGTGGTCGTGGTGGTCATTTGCCTGTTATTTTTCACTATTAACGGCATACCTTCCTCTTTATAATGAAATAAACATCCGATCATTTATATTAAAAAATGGCATTTTTCTTTGAATATCAAAATAACACCTCTTATTGGAAAACCCGCTACTTACATTTTTGCACCAAAAATATGATCAGAAGGTTAAAAATGTCGCCAAGAACATGCTCTGATTGAACATGTACAATGTACGAAAAATTTTGCACTCACGGCAGCCACGGAAACTGAATAGTAACTGTGACTATTATAGGGTGGTGCAAGGGTAAATTGGAAATGATGAGAGCCTCTATGGTGCATGATGACAATACAGGACGGACAGCGTCAGCGTCTGTCGCTTACATGCCCAAGGAATTTCAAACCCAACTATTCTCCATATAAATATCACTTTAGCAGTGAATTAATGTGCTGTTAGTGTTAATGTTTCTTTTTATAAACAAAATTGTTTATTTATACCTGGTAACCTGTATGACATCATACTGTAACACTGTTCTTTTTTTCTACTCCTGGCTCTCGGTACAAAATAGTAATGGTGCTTGTGTTTATTATCCCGAATATTTTTTTTCCCAAACCCTTCATGGGCTCTCGATTATGGACAGTTTACTATATCTTCTTGCATTCGTGGAAGACAAAATCTTTTATAAAGGAAGCCAACAAACACTGAGAACATTTTGCGCAGCGCATGAGTGTTCATCTTGAGCCCACCGACAATATGAAACCGTATCAATAGGGCTGGTCTTCCATCATCCATACCATTTCTAAAAAGTCCAATCATTTGAAAAAGCGGACGCGTAGCCGCAACAAGTTTTTTGTGAGTGGTTAATTCAAAATCAAAATTTAACACTTTTGTGGACAAGTGAAGCGCTATTTACACGTCGGTCTTTATAATGACCATGACGAGCATTGGTAATTTATAAAACTGAGTATTGAGACAAAATACAAACGATTCATGGGAATGGGTTGAATTTCGTGAATTTAACCGTAACACACGACAATAGAGGAAATACTAACAACAGGACGATTTCTCGCTCCCAGAATGTGAGACTTCCTTCAGTTAATAAACGTGATGCGAATTTAGTTAGCGTGTAATGTCAGAGTCTCACAAAGGCTATTAGGAGTCAAATGGTAATCTTTTGCCGTGATGACTTGAAATGATCAATGGCGTTCTGTGTCAGTGATAAATCTACATCACAATTTTTGAAGAAAAGTAAATTTATCTTAAATTGTTGAAATTTATAAAGACAGGTTCAACTGCCTGCCTTTACGATGCCACTATTTCAGCTTTTATATGTAAGCATAATGTTATTCTCTATATTATAGTGGTGTTCATATGAATTAAATGTTTGTGAATATTAACAGTAATAGTTAGCTTCAACTTTATCATTTTAAAACAGGATTCCTGAAATATTTCTCTTGTTTTGTGATCATTTGAACACTTGAAAACAAGAAAATAACGAAATAAATTGTGTAAATGACATTCCCTGTTGGGACGTAACCCATTTGAAGATAATTCTTAAGAAAATCCTTATGTTGCATGTTCAACTGGATGTTAAACCGTTTCTAAAGTACGTCGGACATGTGGGATACGTTAGGATAACTTCCCATGTTTCTAATTGCATCACTGGAGAAAGTTAACCGAAACACCGCTTGGCCGAAGGAAAAATCACTGTCATTATCTGAAATCATCAAGTCAGATACATGATTTGTCCTTTGTGGATTCCTTGTCTTGCGCAACATGTTTCTCCATTGGCAGTATGGCAGAACCAGATTGGCAGTGACGAAAATACGGTGTAATTTATGCTACAACAAACAAATTATTTTAAATTCTTAAGTTACATTTTTTTAACGATTATCTCAATGTCACAGTAATGCCACATTCGCCAAAATGTGAAATAAGCAATTAAACAGATGTGATATACAATAAATGTGCCATGGCTAAAGTCGTCGCTTTCAATACGATGAGACTATCGTCGGGTGCCGTCGTACTTCTAGTTTGTGACACTTAATGAAATAGTTGTTTTATTGAAATCCAACTATCTGAACACCAAACGGGGCCTAAAATTCTTTGAAATGTGTATTTATGTCCCGAACAGGAAAAGAACCCGCAACTTTGTTACGCAATGGAAAAACCTTGGAGCCCCACTAAAGATTAAAAGATATCTAAGTCTACACAATTCCTTTCATGCCAAGACTCTAACTGCCCCTGCCTTCACAAACTTATTAAATTTCACCACCAAACCACCCCTTGTTAGAGGAATTAAGATAATTATTACGGGACTTGAGGGAATATGATGCAAAAATGCAACATCTTAAACCCTTGACACTTCCTTCGTTTTACACAAGTTTCTCCAAAGCAGAGAGAGGTGGTTATTTCTTATTATTTCGATAATTAATGACAGAATTGATGATTAACCAAGATAACGTGATATATCTGCATCAGCACTTTGTTATTAGATTTAACACCTTGCGACTTCTTTCTTTGGGGCCACGTGAAAAAGAAGGTATACGCCAACAGCCCAGCGTCGATTCAAGACCTCAAAGATGGAATTAATGTGGTTATCGATTATAGGGCAGCCACTTTTCTATTTGGTTATGGAAAATTTCATGAAAAGGATATTGTCCTGTAAGCGTGGTCGTGGTGGTCATTTGCCTGTTATTTTTCACTATTAACGGCATACCTTCCTCTTTATAATGAAATAAACATCCGATCATTTATATTAAAAAATGGCATTTTTCTTTGAATATCAAAATAACACCTCTTATTGGAAAACCCGCTACTTACATTTTTGCACCAAAAATATGATCAGAAGGTTAAAAATGTCGCCAAGAACATGCTCTGATTGAACATGTACAATGTACGAAAAATTTTGCACTCACGGCAGCCACGGAAACTGAATAGTAACTGTGACTATTATAGGGTGGTGCAAGGGTAAATTGGAAATGATGAGAGCCTCTATGGTGCATGATGACAATACAGGACGGACAGCGTCAGCGTCTGTCGCTTACATGCCCAAGGAATTTCAAACCCAACTATTCTCCATATAAATATCACTTTAGCAGTGAATTAATGTGCTGTTAGTGTTAATGTTTCTTTTTATAAACAAAATTGTTTATTTATACCTGGTAACCTGTATGACATCATACTGTAACACTGTTCTTTTTTTCTACTCCTGGCTCTCGGTACAAAATAGTAATGGTGCTTGTGTTTATTATCCCGAATATTTTTTTTCCCAAACCCTTCATGGGCTCTCGATTATGGACAGTTTACTATATCTTCTTGCATTCGTGGAAGACAAAATCTTTTATAAAGGAAGCCAACAAACACTGAGAACATTTTGCGCAGCGCATGAGTGTTCATCTTGAGCCCACCGACAATATGAAACCGTATCAATAGGGCTGGTCTTCCATCATCCATACCATTTCTAAAAAGTCCAATCATTTGAAAAAGCGGACGCGTAGCCGCAACAAGTTTTTGTGAGTGGTTAATTCAAAATCAAAATTTAACACTTTTGTGGACAAGTGAAGCGCTATTTACACGTCGGTCTTTATAATGACCATGACGAGCATTGGTAATTTATAAAACTGAGTATTGAGACAAAATACAAACGATTCATGGGAATGGGTTGAATTTCGTGAATTTAACCGTAACACACGACAATAGAGGAAATACTAACAACAGGACGATTTCTCGCTCCCAGAATGTGAGACTTCCTTCAGTTAATAAACGTGATGCGAATTTAGTTAGCGTGTAATGTCAGAGTCTCACAAAGGCTATTAGGAGTCAAATGGTAATCTTTTGCCGTGATGACTTGAAATGATCAATGGCGTTCTGTGTCAGTGATAAATCTACATCACAATTTTTGAAGAAAAGTAAATTTATCTTAAATTGTTGAAATTTATAAAGACAGGTTCAACTGCCTGCCTTTACGATGCCACTATTTCAGCTTTTATATGTAAGCATAATGTTATTCTCTATATTATAGTGGTGTTCATATGAATTAAATGTTTGTGAATATTAACAGTAATAGTTAGCTTTAACTTTATCATTTTAAAACAGGATTCCTGAAATATTTCTCTTGTTTTGTGATCATTTGAACACTTGAAAACAAGAAAATAACGAAATAAATTGTGTAAATGACATTCCCTGTTGGGACGTAACCCATTTGAAGATAATTCTTAAGAAAATCCTTATGTTGCATGTTCAACTGGATGTTAAACCGTTTCTAAAGTACGTCGGACATGTGGGATACGTTAGGATAACTTCCCATGTTTCTAATTGCATCACTGGAGAAAGTTAACCGAAACACCGCTTGGCCGAAGGAAAAATCACTGTCATTATCTGAAATCATCAAGTCAGATACATGATTTGTCCTTTGTGGATTCCTTGTCTTGCGCAACATGTTTCTCCATTGGCAGTATGGCAGAACCAGATTGGCAGTGACGAAAATACGGTGTAATTTATGCTACAACAAACAAATTATTTTAAATTCTTAAGTTACATTTTTTTAACGATTATCTCAATGTCACAGTAATGCCACATTCGCCAAAATGTGAAATAAGCAATTAAACAGATGTGATATACAATAAATGTGCCATGGCTAAAGTCGTCGCTTTCAATACGATGAGACTATCGTCGGGTGCCGTCGTACTTCTAGTTTGTGACACTTAATGAAATAGTTGTTTTATTGAAATCCCACTATCTGGACACCAAACATGGCTTAAAATTCTTTGAAATACGTATATGTCCTGAAAAGGAAAAGAACCCGGCATGAGAGCGCAGCTGTGACTCTTTTTGGGGAGGACCAGTTGGGAAACTTTGTTGGAAAAATACTTGGTGCCCCCCTAAAGACTTTTATAAGTTATTTCAGGCTAACAATTCTCTTCCTGACGAGACTCCAACTGCCCCCTTTCACAAACTTCTTGAAGATTCACCACGAAACCATCTCTTGTCAAGGGAATTGAGACAATTATTACGAGACTTATGGGAAAACGTTGCAAAAAAGGCAACGCCTAAAACCCCTGACATTTGATTTTACATGAGTTTCTCCAACGCAAAGAGAAGTGGTTATTTATGATTATTATGATTATTATGATAATTAGCGATGTCGATTAACTAAAATAAAATGACAAAACTGCATCAGTATTTTTTGTTATTAGATGTTCCAAATATTTCTCAGAACAATGACTTTCAACAGACTATAAACGAACAAAATATTTCCAAATGAAATAGTAGAACTACCTGGGTCGAACAATAAGCAGATATAAGCGTAGCGTTGTTTGGTGCAGCGACGCTTAGCGCGGCGTCGGCCCGACATCCGCTACAAAAATCAATAATTTATCGCAAATTAAATAACACATCCCACAGAAGTATAAAGCGCGTATTTAAATGATACCCTAACAGATGGATTGGCCGTCTAGGGGCCCATTTTGTGGCCTCCACGTTCCCCGGACCTAAATCCGTTGGATTTTTTTATTGGGGTTGCTTAAAAGATGAGGTCTACTCCAAGCTATTACAAATTTAGCAGAGATACGTAGCCGTGTACGGCAAGCCACTGCAAAAATAACCCAAAGGCGTTATGCGCGACTGCACTAAAGAGCTTTTATTCGCAGATGTCGAGCTTGTATCAGGGTTGAGGGCAGACAGTTTGAGCACTTGTTATAAATGTAAATAAAATAAAGTTTTATGACTATGTTTTATTTAATGAAGCCCTTATTATGAGGTTCAGTTAGGAGAAGATATTAATACATTTTTAAAATTTTGTTTTTAGACGAATTTACTTCTTTTGCATGTTAATAGCCATAACCTCGTATTTACTTCAGACAAAAGTATGTATTTATACCATTTTAGAATCTCTATTAAACGCGCATACTTTTTAAATAGTTGGCCACTTAGAGTTTCATACATCTTTTTTTCACCGAATGCGCTTAAAATTTAATATACAGATAAAAATACTACATTTCATGATTAAAATTTAAGTTCGG
This sequence comes from Dendrolimus houi, assembly GCA_039645545.1. Lineage (NCBI taxonomy): Eukaryota > Metazoa > Arthropoda > Insecta > Lepidoptera > Lasiocampidae > Dendrolimus > Dendrolimus houi. The sequence continues at coordinate 1,352,730 of CM077136.1, read as the reverse complement.
ATTAATTTTTATAAAAAATTACAACAGCTACTCATATGGTTTAGTGCATATCCATTGGTATAGTCCATGTAGAATATTATAACACCAAAAACCCTATGGATTTCATGTTTGTAGCTGTTGTTGTGTTGTTTGTGGGCCAAAAGAAATCACCCTATTGGAAGGTGCTCTCATTTTTGCAAATGGCAGCCAATGTCAAATCTGTTTTGACATTTGTGGACTAGACAGATGCAGAATACAACTGAACAAGCCATGGAGCGATACACTCCCCAAGAACGCGGAATAATCGTGTCTATTTTTTTTGCGTAACTATTCGTCTGTGGTGTTGGCGCAGCGCGAATTCCGTCGCCGATTTTCCGGCTGTCCAACACCGACTGCGCTAACACTGCGCCGTTTGGCCACCAACCTCGAAGAGTATGGGACCACACGAGAGGTTGCCAAGAGTGGCCGGCCCCGGAGCGCCCGTTCTGCGGAGAATATCGCCGCTGTTGCCGAGGATGTCCAGCTGTCGCCGGAAACATTGACCAGACGCCGTGCCACGCAATTAGCCATGAGCCGGACGTCCCCAAGCCGAATTTTGGTCGAAGACCTGCGCATGTTCCCGTACAAAGTCCAGTCCGTGCATCAGCTGCTGCCTGCCGACCGCCAAACGCGCGTAACCTACGCCCAAGCCATCCTCAATCTCGAGGAAGAAGTGGACGATTTTTCGAACAAAATCATAATGAGCGATGAGGCTCATTTCCACCTCAGCGGGTATGTGAACAAGCAAATCTCGCTTCTGGGGCACCGAAAATCCACGAGTCATGCACGATGAGCCATTACACCCGCTCAAAGTGACTGCATGGTGCGCTGTTCACGCTGGAGGAGTCATCGGGCCATTTGTGTTCGAGAATGCCGCTGGCCAAACAACAACAGTGGACGGTGCGCGCTATAGGGCCATGTTGACCGAGTTTTTTCTGCCGCAATTGGACGAATTAGGCACATGTGGTTCCAACAGGACAGAGAAACGGCACACACTGCGTGAGCCACAACCGATATTCTGAAGTCAGCGTTCCCGGGTCGCCTCATCTCTCGTTTTGGCGATTTGCACTAGCCCGCAACATCGCCCGAGCGTTCCAGACTTTTTTGTGGGGTTTTTTGAAGTCCCGTGTTTACGTAAACAAGCCCGAGACTCTGGAAGCCCTCAAGGACAACATTCGACACGAGTGCGAGTATCTGTCGCCCGAAGGTCTCACCGAAGTGATGAAAAATGCCATATACCGAGCCCGTATGGCAATCATTTGTGACGGAGCCCATTTGGCCGATATAATCTTCTCGACTTAACCAATAAAATTCTAAAGGTTCAAATAAACATAATCAAAAAACAGAATCGAAGTTTTTCATTTAGAAAAAAAAAGAGAGCCAAACAACATCGGATGACTTCTTTTGTCCCACCTAGTATTATGTTTTGAAAATGATCCATCTCCACAAGAAAAACAAAATGATGCATAATTAGAAAATTCTACTTTGGTCGAATCTGCTAACATATTTATTTCTAATAGTAAACTAACTCAACCCCATGAAAAATTTACCCATAGTGACAATCATGAAAAAAAAACAATACAGATTTATATTCAAAATGTCTTTCAGTACAAGAAACTAATGATTACAGTTATGAGCCGATAGTTAGCAGTTCATCAATCGTAATAACAAAGAATAATTATAACACAACTCTACAAAAAAATTTTCGTTCTTTGTCCTAAAGTTTATACTATTATTTTCCAGTTAGTTATGCACAAAAACGAAAAGAAAATACCTTTTTTCGGTATAAAGTTTGCTTTTGTGATAGTTATAATAATAATACTCATTTTTCAATTTTTTCATAAATTTTAATTGATTTTAATATTTTTAAAAAGACCGCGCGGTGAGAGTGGGGTATTAACGTTTACACTGTGCCGCTAGATGGCACCCGAGTGATAAACAACCATCAGGTGTTATTTACAAGCCCAGAATAACTTAAAATGTCGTCACGAAAGTGCAAATACGATGCTGATGCATTTTGTTTTATATGTGGTCAATTTATTAAAGTTCGAGACGTGAAATATGAACTAAAGACATCTCACGTTCTCTGTGAAGCCTATGAAGCATATTTTGACTGTCCTGTACGGAATCAAGATAAGCCATGGGCTCCACATGTTGCTTGTAGTTATTGTAAAAGGTGTTTGGAAGGTAAGCAATTTTTATTTAATTAAGCGATGAATCCAAAATAATAGACATATTAATTTTTATTTTTATATTTTTAGGTTGGTATCGAGGTGAGAAAAGGTCTATGAAATTTGCAATACCAAGGATTTGGCGAGAACCTAAAGACCATATTACTGACTGCTACTTTTGTATGGTGAATCCGAGTAAAAGACGTAGAGGTAAAAATGCAAAACCTATTGAATATCCTGACCTCGAATCTTCTTCTGCTCCAATTGCTCACGACCTGACACGACCAGTACCTGAGCCACCAAAAAAATTACAGAAAAGTAGCTCATCTTTTAGTTCTTATAAAAGTAATTCCGATAAGGAGTTTTTGCCTACACCTGAACAACCAAAACACTATCTCATTACTTCAGAAGATTTTAACGATCTAATTGGAGATTTAAATTTGCCAAAAAATAAAGCAGAGCTTCTAGGCTCTCGGTTAAAACAGTGGAATTTGCTTGATGATGTTAAGATCACGGATCAGCGGACTAGGCATGAAATGTTTGCAACGTTTTTCACGAAGGAAGATGGACTTTGTTTTTGTAATGACATTAAAGGTATGTTTGAAGCAATTGGCATACCCTGTGTCCCTAGCGAATGGCGTTTATTCATTGACAGCTCTACAAAAAGTTTAAAAGCAGTTCTATTGCACAAAGGAAATAAATTTCCGTCTCTTCCAATTGCTTACTCAGTACATCTTAAAGAAAATTATGAAAGTGTCAAAATTTTGCTTGAATCTGTAAAGTATCGTGACTATAACTGGGAGCTGATTGGAGATTTTAAAATGGTGGGATTTTTAATGGGGCTACAGGGTGGATATACAAAGTATCCGTGTTATTTGTGCTTGTGGGATAGCAGAGCGGATTCTAAACACTATATTCAACGGTCATGGCCTGTAAGAACAGAATTATGTGTCGGAAAACAGAACGTCAAATTTGAGCCGATTGTTGAAGCGGAAAAAGTGTTAATGCCGCCTTTGCACATTAAGTTAGGGTTGATGAAACAATTTGTTAAAAAACTGGATGAAACTTCAGAAGCTTTTGGATACTTAAAAAAAAAAATTCCGAAGTTATCGGAAGCAAAGGTTAAAGCTGGGGTTTTTGTTGTTCCGCAAATAAGACAGATTTTCGCCGATGAAAAATTTCCAACGTTGCTGAATCGTACTCAAAAAGCAAGTTGGAACAGTTTTAAAGCAGTAGTTTCTGGATTTTTAGGAAATAATAAAGCTGAAAACTACGAAAAGTTGGTTGAGGATATGCTTACAAATTTTAAGGCCATGGGCTGCAGGATGTCATTAAAAGTACATATGCTGCATGCTCATTTGGATAAATTTAAAAACAATATGGGAGCCTATTCCGAAGAGCAAGGAGAACGTTTCCATCAGGATATCATGAATTTTGAACAACGCTATCAAGGCCAATACAATCAAAACATGATGGGCGACTATATTTGGGGTTTATTGAGAGAGAGTAGCTATGAACATAAAAGAAAAAGTAGAAGTGTGCACTTTTAAGTTATTTTCCACTTTTCTGTAAGCTAATTTGATAGTAAAACTTAATAAAAATAATAAACATTTTTATTTCAATAGTTTTATTTTCAATCAAAAATTAAAATCCGAGATTTTTAAAAATTTCGTTCAACCAGTCTTCTAAGCACAAAAGCAAAGTTTTTCATGCCATATATTTTTTTTCCGTCTTATTACGACCTAAACTACCGAAATTTAATGCTTTGCAATCAAAGTCAAATTTCATGTTGACCCGAGTAATCTACCAGGCAAAAGTGTTTTTAAACCTTCAGTCGAACATCAGAGTGAAGAATCGAATCAAAATACAGATCTATTGGATGATAACGATATGCGCGATATTAATAAAATTACTCCAATGTCATCGTCTAATTATTCTTTTGGTGAGGAAGAACCTATTCCCTCAGTACCATCGTTGTTATCAAATGCAACTGCATCATCCTCTGTCTCACAGTATTAATCATCAAGTGATGTTTCAACTCTTACGCGGTCCAGAAAAAGAAAATTTACAAAAAAAAAGAGACAGTGGAAGACTGCGAGGAAAATTTCGCAATGAGTGGATAGATTTGAAAAGAAGGATACTCACAAATTCTGGGCAAGCGTATAACAGTAGAAATGGTAAGTTAAGAGCATGTCAGAGCACATGTAAACTGAAGTGTTTCGTAAAACATAGTATTTTTTCGTATTTTATTAAATCTGAAATAATTCATAAAATAGTAGACGAGTTTAATCTATACTCTGTTCAAATAGAATGAATATTTCTGAAACTGAACTAAAAAAGTTCATGGCAATGAGTTATACATGTCTGTCATAAGATATCTCAATGTTAGACTTTACTGGTCTAACACTAGATTTTGAACCAATCAAAAAAATTATGACAGTCAACAGATTTGAGACTATTAGAAGATATTTTCATTCAACAATAATGAAACACATTTACCCAGGGACCACACACAGCATGATCAGCTCCATAAGATTAGCCCTATAATTAGCCATCTAAATGAAAAATTTGCAACAGTTCCTATGGAACAAAGTTGTAGCACACTTCATGAAACAATACCTACCCAATAAACCACATAAGTCGGGATTTAAATTATATGTAACATGCACTGGTCAAGAGAATGAATGGTTTCAAGATGAACCAGATTTTGGACCCATGTGGAATGTTGTTATCCGGCTAGCTAAAGGTGTCCCAAGGCATATAAACCATATAAAATATTTTGATAATTTTTATACCTCTGTTCCACTAGTCACCCATGTTGCCAAACAAAGGATCTATAGCCTAGGTACTGTACAATATGACAGACTTGTAAACTGCAAACTACCTGACAAAAAATCTGTGATGAAGAAATCTGTTCCCTGGGGTAGTTATAAAGAGCAAATGACTAGTTTTGAAGGTGTTGATTTGACAGCTGTAAGTTGGAAGGACAATAAACCTGTCACTTTCATATCTTCATATGTTGGTGCAGAACCTGTCTCCCTAGTATAAAGATTTGACAAAGCTAATAAGACCAGGATCAAGATTACATGCCCACATATAATAAAATAGTATAATGCCCATATGGGCAAGGTGGATCTTCTGATAGCTTCATTGGTAGGTATTGTATATCAATGAGAAGCCGTAAGTGGTACCTACGTATATTTTCCAATCTGTTGGATATAACAGTAATAAATTCCTGGCTTGTTTATAAAGACTTGAAATGTACTGAAGCAACTTCATCAGTTCTGAATTTGTGTCAATGTAGACTGAGGTTCTAGCTAATATAAATAATGCATCTGAACTCTGTAATAAACAAGAAAGGCCCAGCACCAGTAACAGTGTTGAAATGGCAATACAAGCCAAGAAAAGTAGAGGACCAGTTCAGTGTGTTCCACCTAAAGATATAAGATATGATGATAATGATAGTGCCCACAGTAGATGCAAAATGCCTGGGTGCAAGGGATATACACAAAGTGTGAGAAGTGTGGAGTAGCCCTTTGCCTTACTAAGTCTAGGAATTGTTTTAAAAATTTTCACATGTAATTATTTCTAGTAAATGCAGTGTTGTATTTATGCAAGAATTGTTTTTTTAATAAAAACCTATAAAAAACGATTTTTTATTTTTATAATTTTTCCCTGCATAAGCATGTACATGTCAACTACATATATTTTTCCTACGTAATAAGAACAAATCATGCATTTAAGGGCTAATAATCAATTTAAATGTATATCACAATTCACAGAAACATTTCGCACACCCTTATTTCCTAAAGGTGAATTATAATTTGTTTTTAGTATACCTTTATTTCAATTTGAGAAGACCAGCTTGCACATCGCCACTCACTTAATCCTACATTCAAGGTACCGACGGCTCCTTTTCTTCTTTATTAAAATAGAGACCTCTACTATTTATGCAGCAGCATATTGAAAAATGACCTTCACATATAAATATTGAACTTTCTACAAAAAAAGCATTTCTAAATTTCACAAATATTATTAGTTTACATGCCAAAGAATGGATAATACAACAAGACATCTTAATAAACAACGAAGCTCTAATACCATCTACGATGGTTAGACAAATTTCATTTTCATAGATTCTTTTTTGTTTTTTCTTCCAAAATGACTGACTAACTTAATGATTAAGATTCAAGATCAGATCAGTGTCGACCAGATTAATAACACATTTGTGTAACGACAAGATTAGTTGCCTGGAAAACAGGCCCAAGCACATGTGATAAAATGGCAAAACACATGATCAATCACATAATATTAAGTCGTAGAAAGATCCTTTTCAAATTTTAAGACAATGCACAATGCATCAACAAAGACTAATTAACGTATATTGGCAATTAAATGTGAAATCATAAATGGACTATACACCAATAACTTCTGGCAAATTCTACAGATACAAGAGTTCAATTTCTGCAGCTAATATACTTAAGTAAACAATAATATTTTAAACAAAAGGATTTTTGTAAACTATTTTTTCTTTTATATACTGATAAAACAACACAAGAGCTCTCAACATATAGGGTGGCATAATCAGAATTACATACAGACAATCAAACTGCTAGCGACAAGCCTAGAAAACATCAAAAGTTAACAACAAAACCATTTAGTCCTTATATTGTTTGACATAATTTCTCTATAACTTGACTCTGTTGGACAACTCATACATCTATAATCATTATTTTACACTAAATAAGCTTTTCCTTTTTCAAAATCATCTTATAAAACTTGTGTATGAAAGAGAATTCATGTAATTGATGAAATTTAAAAGAAACAGTTTCATTTTAACCAATCAAGTTCAGATATCTTTTTCATTGTACTGAGTACACAATAACTACCCGCAGAACATTACAGAATACATATAAACAAATCATTTATAGATGATTAACAATTTTCATATCATCATTCTGCAATTTTAAATTTGCATCAAACACTACGGCTTCTGGATCTTACACTAGCAAAAGACTGCAAAGAAAATAAGTCAATTCATATGTAATTAATTAGAATTATCTACTGAACAATAGTGTATCCAATACTTTACTGAGCACACAATAACTACCCGCAGAATGTTACAGAAATCTACATATAAATAAATCATTTGTAGATAATTAACATATTTTCATATCTTCATTCTGTAATTTGTAATCTGCATTAAATACTATGACTTCTGGAGTCTACACTAGCAAAAGAAGACTGCATAGAAAACAAAAGCAATTCATATGTAATTAATTAGAATTATCTACTGAACAATACAGATACTTAAAAAAAAACAGTAACATTTCAACCTATCAAGTTTCAGATATCTTTTTCATTGTACTGAGTACACAATAACTACCCGCAGAACATTACAGAATACATATAAACAAATCATTTATAGATAATTAACAATTTTCATATCATCATTCTGCAATTTTAAATTTGCATCAAACACTACGGCTTCTGGATCTTACACTAGCAAAAGACTGCAAAGAAAATAAGTCAATTCATATGTAATTAATTAGAATTATCTACTGAACAATAGTGTATCCAATACTTTACTGAGCACACAATAACTAGCCGCAGAACATTACAGAAATCTACATATAAATAAATCATTTGTAGATAATTAACATATTTTCATATCTTCATTCTGTAATTTGTAATCTGCATTAAATACTATGACTTCTGGAGTCTACACTAGCAAAAGAAGACTGCATAGAAAACAAAAGCAATTCATATGTAATTAATTAGAATTATCTACTGAACAATACAGATACTTAAAAAAAAACAGTAACATTTCAACCTATCAAGTTTCAGATATCTTTTTCATTGTACTGAGTACACAATAACTACCCGCAGAACATTACAGAATACATATAAACAAATCATTTATAGATAATTAACAATTTTCATATCATCATTCTGCAATTTTAAATTTGCATCAAACACTACGGCTTCTGGATCTTACACTAGCAAAAGACTGCAAAGAAAATAAGTCAATTCATATGTAATTAATTAGAATTATCTACTGAACAATAGTGTATCCAATACTTTACTGAGCACACAATAACTAGCCGCAGAACATTACAGAAATCTACATATAAATAAATTATTTGTAGATAATTAACATATTTTCATATCTTCATTCTGTAATTTGTAATCTGCATTAAATACTATAGCTTCTGGAGTCTACACTAGCAAAAGAAGACTGCATAGAAAACAAAAGTAATTCATATGTAATTAATTAGAATTATCTACTGAACAATACAGATACTTAAAAAAAAACAGTAACATTTCAACCTATCCAAGTTTCAGATATTTTTTAATTGTACTGAGTACACAATAGCTCCCTACCCCCTAGCTTTTTGTCAATAACTTCACATTTTTATATCATCATTCTGCAATTTGTTATCTACACCAAACACTTCTGAAATCTAGACTAGCAAAATAAGACTATATAATAAATCATTTAATGTGCAGTTTTTACTGCATAAACAAATGTTGCTCAGATTAATCATAAAATTAGGCGCGGACTATACTACTATTACCAGTTTTCACATAAGACAACGACGGCGAACAATAGTCCTAATAACAAAATCTTTTTCAATCATTGCTATCCACTAGAATTTACCCAAAATCTACTTAAACTATGCGTACTACAACAATACTAGGCGAAAAACATGGTAAATATACCAAAAACGACCAAGTAAAAGCATTTAGTCCTAAATACAAAATGATTTGCAACTTTTGCTATGCACTACAAATTGCGAATTTGCAGTTAAATTATACGTATTTCAACACTATTCATTACGAAAACATGACAAATAAACTAAACGTGACAAAATACGAAATCAAAATTGTCTACGACCAAGAAGACTCGAGAATATACAATAGACCAATCTACACTGATCCAAACAATAATTAAGATCAATCACCTACACTGAGTATAATCAAATCGATATGCCGTAGGATAACGTGAGATAATAAAAAAATATATAAGATCAAAGAAATAAGAAAACCCCGTAAAAATCTACAAAATATCACACACGGTTCGAGTTACAGCGTGACAGTCGTGGCACTATCACAGCTAAACCAAAATTAAAATGACGTACAATTTCCACCTAGCGACCGTCGCGATCAATACAAAGCTTCACAGCTACTATGCACATACAGTATGGACAGATCGATAACTGTGTGGATCGATACGATAGCCCGGGCCTCCGCCTCCGCCCTCCGAATTGAAGGGTGACCAGTTTGAATTTACATAAATTACCCATATCATATCCACCAAAATACCCCAAAATGTTACTATTTCAGAAACCAACCCGAAACATATGCATAGCAAACAAAAATTGGACAAGTGCTTATCGGATTACGCACATTGCAGGATTTCTCCACTTGGGTTTACGATTGTAACGCCGGCAAGCAAGTGGAACGGAATAAATCGCGGTCGTGAACGTGGTCGTTGTGAGTCCCTAATGGAACGTAGCCTTAGAGGCGACAAATTTTCTTTATTTAAAAAAAAAGAGGAAGTTCTTATGTCGTCGTGTATTTTTTTTATAATGTGATTACAAAACCCAGATATTCTGAATTTAATGACTTGGCATATTATTTAAAGACAGGTCATGACCTCGTAAGGCTATCGAGTCACTGAAATTACTACAGAATACTCTAAAAAAAAACCTGCTCAAATAGCGCTACTTTTTTATTCTTTTTCAATAATATTCTATTGTTTTTATTTTTTGTCAGAATATAGATATCGTTACTTTATGTGAAGATGATGGTGAAGAAAATGTCAACCATGTCGCGATTAAATCTTCAAATCGAGATAAGCCATATGTCATCCTGCCAATCCACCTTGGGCAAGCTTGGCGGGTAAACTGATAGTTCCCCTATAATATAATAAAGGAGGCCCACACGCGGCAATGAGACGTTTGTAGGCTGTTGTTATATGACATGACAAAATAAAGTAGAAAATAATAGGGCGCCACTTTCGCAAATTTGTCTTAAGTCTAGGAACTCCAATATTATGTCGAGAGTGATACTTACTACACAGCAATTTTCCGTACTATGTCAAACAACGTGTAAGTAACAAATTGCTTTATTTACGACATACGGATTTTGTCATTATAACCTATATTTACTTTAAGGACTGTAATTTTGTAAGCAAGAGTACTTTTAACATTTTTACATTTTTGTAATAATTAAGAGACCAATTATTTGATTAAAAGAAGCTAAACTAATCATTATAGATCTGTGATGACGGCTGTTGTTTGGTAAAAGTCGTCAAATTATAACGATAAAGTTTTGCTTTAAATTCTGCTAGACATCCTTAGTAAATTTTAAAAATCACTGGCCGTGTGATCCTTATAATTATTGATATATCCGTTATTAGTTATTTTCAGTAGATTTTAGACTTGTATGATAATTAAAATAACATGGATAAATTCACTTTGTTCATTATTTATTGACATTGACAACAGATAAGATGGAATATTGCCAGAATGCAAAAAAAATAGTTCTCGTTCTAGACTTTGTGATTACGTTATATGTGATACATAAAATGTTCTAATAGATGATATTAAACAAACTTAAGAAATAGATAAGAGAGCTTTTATTAACCAGCTACCTAGTAAGCAAGAAAAATAGAATTATACCCGGGCAGCCACACGATTTCCTTTTTTAATTTCTTAGGTCTATCACTACAATATATTTTAAAAAATTAAATCAATATGCACGTACCCTTTTTTTAACGTTTATATAAAAAATTGCGGAGTGACCTTTAATACAAATATTTTATATTATATAATACAGTTAATGAGTTGTGTGACAGTATATTTATAACATATACATTATGTTACTAAAGCTAATCATGGTTATTATCTTAGATAGTGCGATAAATAAACCCAGTATGACTACAATTATTACACCAAAAGTGACATTAATCAATACCATTACAATTATTCTATACAGACATGTTTGGCTTTCACTTTTGTTGCAAATTTTATTTACGATGAATATTTTGGCATTTTTAGTAAGGCTAGAAAGATAAAATACTGCCCCCAATTTCCCCGGCGCTGAAACTAAGTCCTCAAAAAAATTGCTCAAGGAATTCTAAATTCCCTATCTAGCCGCAAATTAGCACCCAAAGTAGGGACCAAAACCTTGCCAAATTGAACTTACGATAAGTCCCTATACCGCCAATAGATTTTCCCAAAACAAAACAAATTCACAAACTTTATTACTGGTTGAAGAAATTGGACAAGTGCGTGTCAGAACACAAATATTGAAGGATTTTGTATTTTTAACTGAATAAAAAAATAGGTTCTAAATTCATCGTGTGAATTAAAATTAAATTAACATCAAAGTTATATGCAATCAATGCCATTATAATTATTGTATGCAGACATGTTTGGATTTAACTAATATTAGCAATTTAGTACCAGGACGACTATTTTGAGTAAAGTTAGGGAATAAAACTCTCAGTTTTCCCAGCGTTTAAATTTTTACCCCAAAAATCCCTCCTATTCAGCAGACTGCCATGAATGGTAGTCAATAAGCCATATTTGTCTTTTTTTTACACTTTGTACTCTTCACTGAAATATTGACGTACATCGGAATATAATTAAAAATATTAATTGCGATGTATTTTTGTTTCTGAGTGTAAGTTATATATTATGACATTTTGTTTGGCATTTTATGGCTTGGTTCAGGATTTGGGACATCGTATTCTCTCCATAGACAGTTGATTCTTTAACGAGTGTTGGTAACACAGAGTACTTTCTTTAGAATTTTTAGCGGGAAGATAAAAATTGTAAAATCGACAATCGTTTCATAAATTATTTTCCAGAACTTCGAGCACAGGTAATCAAGTAAGTACTAATGGAAGCGTGTGTTTAAGGGGGCTTGCTTTATAATATTTTGTTTATTAAAAATACATCTTAAAATTTTCAATTTTATTCAAATTAAATAGGAACGAGAAAAATGTCTTCAAGATTTCAATTCCAAAATATCACACCTGTATCTTCTGTCAAAATACTCTCCTTCTGAAATGATAAATTTCAATACTTATTTCGTGTCTCATTGCACTATATTCAAAAAGGGTTTGGAAACCGGCAAAAAAGTCGAAGAGGTTACAGACTAAGGGTAAGGGTTATTCAAAGAGAGAGTAAATTTGAACGCTTTATGGTTCTTAAAAAAGCGTTCAAATTTTCTGTAACTATGAAAAAGACCGTAAGGAAGTAAGTACATAGGAACATGTCGATTCAGTTTTGTTCTAACTTTAAACTCTATCAAACGGTTTTTAGTAACTAAATTTCGCTAAATAGGTTTAGTTGAATGGACCGGTTTCGAACGGTTTTTACCTCACACAATCAAAGCGCAGCCATGTTGTACAGCAATTTGTCAGTCGCACACAAACAAATGTTCAGTGTTAGAATGAGAAAGTAATTCTTGCAAAACAAACCGGTTAATGCAGGTTTCACAGGACATTAACCCAATTCCGATCCTGTGGAACATCGGCTACGACTGGCTCCTCCGCGAGCCAGTCCTGCCCGGGATGGGGGTGCTCTGCTTCGCAGACGACACCCTCGTCACGGCCCGGGGTGGAACCTATGAAGAGGCTATGGCACTCGCCGACGCCGGAACGGCGTTGGTGGTTGAACGAATCCGGCGTCTTGGCCTGAGGGTCTCCCCCGAAAAAGCGGAGGCCCTCATGTTCCATAGACCACATAGACGTGCACTCCGGGACGCGCGCATCGTCGTCCAAGGTGTAGCGGTAGCGGTCAAGCCCCAAATGAAATATCTGGGGCTTGTATTAGATGGTAAATGCAACTTCGGGGCCCATTTCACCCAGCTCGCCCCTAAGTTAATTAAATCCGCTGCCGCCCTGGCCAGGCTCCTTCCGAACGTGGGATGGCCGGGCGCGGCGATAAGGAAGTTGTACCCTGTCATCCTCCGGAGTATGGCACTGTACGGGGCTCCCGTATGGATCCATGCACTTCACCGGCAAAACAGGACTCTGCTGAGGCGAGCTCAGAGGGTCCTGGCGGTGAGGTCCATCCGGGGGTACCGTACTGTGTCCTGGACAGCGGCGACACTGTTGGCGGGTGATCCGCCCTGGAATCTCCAGGCGGAGGTGCTCGCAACAGTGTACCGCTCCCGGCAGAATACACGGGCGAGAGGAGAGGTGCCGTGCCCGACAGAAACTACAATGATCAGGGCCCAGGCGACCGAGGCCCTGATCCGCTCTTGGCAGAGGGACCTGGGGTCCCCAGAAGCTGGAACCGTGACGGTGGAGCCGATCCGGCCCCACCTGGTTCGTTGGTCTCGCGGAAATGCGGGACCCTGACGTCCAGGATGGTGCAGATATTCACTGGGCACGGTTGCTTTGGTAAGTATCTGCACCAAATCGTGGGGCGGGAACCTTCCCCGTCTTGCCACGAGTGCGGCGCACTCCAAGACACGGCGTTCCACACGCTCGTGGAGTGCGCCGCTTGGGGGATCTCATGGGCCCAGAGGGCCCTCTTAGAGAACGTCGTTGGCCCTGTGAGCTCGCTTCGTAGCATGGTAGAAGCGATGCTCCAGGGTCAACATTCCTGGCTTGCGGTTTCCTCCTTCTGCGAATCCATCATATCACAGAAGGAGGCCGCTGAAAGAGCGAGGGAGGAGGACGCGTACGCGGACCCCGTCCGCAGGGGGCGAACCGGCGGTTGCAGGCGCCGCTACGCGCATCTTCTCCTCCCATAGTTACCGCCACAGGGGGCCGCTGTCACGGGGGTGACAGCGGACTTCCCCCTGCTGTACGAAGTGGGTCACTCTGCTCCCCGGGGTGGCCCAGTTACAGAGCGTAGGGGCGTCATGGCGCAGTTACTCTGTACGAGATCCCGTGACGTCCCGTAAAAGCGCTATAAATGGGGCGCAGGTTTAGGTTTAGTGGGTAGTTTGGCGGCCGTTTCTCGCGACAGCTTCGTTGCAGAAGCGAGCGTGGAGAACCGGTCGCTGAGAGTACCACATCCTCGATGCAGGCCTTATGCCTGCATTTTGGCCCTTCCCCCGAAGGACCCGAGAATGGTGTCCAAAGACATTCCCCCTGCGTTATCGAAAAAAAAAGGACATTAACCCAAATAAAAAATAAACAAATTTACGTTCGCCACAATATGTCTTTTTCTTCCATATTCCTCTATTCTGACAAACATCTTCTGTCACACCAAAAATCATTGTCATCCTTCACACAATACATCCATTTTTATTTTGGTCTACCTTCACATTTGTACTCAATCAATCTTTTAGTTTAACATTCTTTTTGTCACGCGACTTTCATCCCTCTTTATTATGTGCAAATACGAGTTTAGTCTGCTTCTGTCAACTACCACAATACACCAGCGATGAGTAACCAACCGAAATGACAACAACAAAAAGGTATTGAATCTGTTTTATCGATTTTCACGAGCTGTTTTATTGGCATTACTGTTTAACGCCATCTAGAGGCCGCAGCAAAAAAGAAGTCCAACAGACACGGCGCTGCGATCGCAATATTTAACCCTAAGTAATTATTTGCTAATCCGTAAATCGACGTAAGTAATTACTTTACTGAATAATAAATACAAAATATTCCATAATTAAACCTGTAAATTTATTTCTCGTCTACTTTACGAACAAAATTCTATTAATAATAAAACTACGTTTTAAAGGTTTTAAGCGTGGTAATTTATTTGATTTTTGTTATTCCGAAGTTTTGACCACTTTCAGTAGCTATGATCACGGAAGACAAATATGTCAAGTGTCAATGAGTATTTTTAAAGTTTTATTTAGCTATCCTTCCGCCAACTTGTTCATTTTAATTATTTAGTTTTAATTTTGTTTATGGTTATTATTTACTCTATGGGAGCCTAATCTAATTTAACACCGCTTCGCAACATGTTGTGGGTTGAAGAGAAGCGGCGCAAGAAACTCTTCATGAAAATAATTTAATAATTTCTTTACACTGAGGAGGGAGGAGTCTCACGAATGTGACCAGCTGTGACAAGGACGGGGGAGAGGTCAAGAAATGATGTGAATGATCCCTAGATTTTTTTTATGTACTTTTGATACTAGATGGCGCTTTAACGCCTAGACTAGTGCTGTAGAGGTTACTCGCCTATTGATGCAGGGGCCTGGTTCTTTGAGCTCCTCGTCGCTCTTGTACACGCACTGGGTGTCTGCGAAGCCCAGCTGCTCGGCCAGCAAGTTTATGTCCTTGTATGTAGGCTTCGCGCGCAGCATCTAACCAATCCATACCGTCAGGTCAAAAACTTGTCAAGATGTGTATGTTCTATGGCCGGCATTCTTTTTTTAATCATGTGATCGAAGATGGAGCACGCTTATCTACATAATACCTATTCACACGAGACTTGAAGATACCCGGATTGTGTTTTTCGGGACACACGACTGTGATAGTTCATTCTAGAACTCAGCCATCTTCTGCGTATGGCCTGTCACAAGAGGCGACAAAACAGCCCACAGTCAGGTGGTAGGGCATTTGCCCGACTGGATGGCTACCACCCCTGGTCTAGAGTATGCCGCCACAACAACTGAGTTGTGTTTCGGCATCAGTAGCCAGGCTCCAATTTCTCTTTTAAGATCGGCAGCACATTGGTAGCACCTTTCGTGTTGCTAAACGGCATATTCAAGTTAATCAACACAACTTAACACTAAAACCCGGATGTTCCACTGAACACAGATAGCACTAATTGTATCGATTTCACCGATGAATACAAGTGGCACTAATCACAATACACCGGTATTCACAAGACCCACGAAAGTCACGCTGAGAGTCCAAATGGCTGTAGAGTCTTCCGAATGCTTCTTGTTATTCCTGGTCTTCCTTGTGCGTATTACTTGTTCGGAAACTGTTTTATTCCTTGACCGACTAGGGACAGCTATTTGACTTGACCATGCCGGAGGCTCGCACCGCGCTTACTAAGGTACCGCTTAAAACCGGACGCTTAGCAGCTAACCGAGCGAGCTACACATTTGCAGTAGGCGGGGTGTGGGGTATGGGTTTTCTGGGGGAGAGGTCAAGGGGCTGATTCTCTCCTCATCAATCTGAACTCAGGAGAACTAAGAGAATCATCCGCCCACCAACTAAATTAAATTTGTTAGGGGAGGACGTAGTGTCTATGGTTAAGTGTGGCACATCCTTGGATTGTCTTTGTGTAATTGTCATGTCGTGTGTATTTGTCAAGTCTATGAAAATAAATATGTCTGCAATCAAGCCGGTTTTCAATAATGGAATATCCCACACCATCCAACTTACAAAGCTTTGACTGGCATTGTCGAACATGGGCAAGTTTCCTATTAAGTCCTTGTTAGACTCCATTTTAACAAATATGACTATGACGTTAAATATTTTACCACCATTTATATCTCCTCGCCACACTGGTGTTTTAACCGACTGGTGGGTTGGATGGTGTAGGGTGTTCTCTATATTCCATTATTGAAAACCAGCTTGATCGTAGACATATTTATTTTTACAGACTTGACAGATATATGACATGACAATTACACAAAGACAATCCAAGGATGTGCCACACTTAACCATAGACACTACAATGGGTACAAATGCAAAGGTAGTTCTAAAAGAGATGGATCGATTGTGTGAAGGATGATAAGACGATTTGTGATGTGACAGAGGACGTATGTCAGAATAGAGGAGTGTGGAAGGAAAAGACATATTGTGCCGACCACAAATAATTTGGAGTAGGTGAAAGAAAAGAGAGATCATATTCTGTCTATCTCATTCCTCTCGTCTGATGCCTCTATCTATTCACATCCTAAGTTTGTAACGTGTTGGCTTCGCCCCTAGTGTTGCAAACTTATATAGGCGACAGTAATCACTTTCCATGAGCTGGGCTCTATGCTTACATATTTACCAACTTCGCAATGCAAAAAAAAACTTTTCACTGTTGGGCTCGGGCTTCTCATTATAGATAGACAGTATACCCGCCACGTTGGCCATAGCGGATTGACGAGTTTGACACATCGGTTATGTCGATGTGCAGGTTTCATCACGATGTTTTCCTTCACCGTTAGCGCATGTTAATTGAAACGATATGCACATTAGATCAGAAAAGGTAGATAGAGGTAAAATAAGGGTAAACCTGTCCCTTTGGGACCCCTAACTTATAGAATTAACTGAATACAAAAAGAAGTGAATAAATGACTTGAATCGTATGTTCAAACGCAGTATTTTATTTTCTAGTTAAACCAACCTCATTTTTCAAGAATTTCTTCAAAATCGGTTCACCCAAAACCAATTTGCATCCCTCATGTTCCACACGATTTCAA
Organism: Dendrolimus houi; assembly: GCA_039645545.1. Classification (NCBI taxonomy): domain Eukaryota; kingdom Metazoa; phylum Arthropoda; class Insecta; order Lepidoptera; family Lasiocampidae; genus Dendrolimus; species Dendrolimus houi. The sequence continues at coordinate 1,335,184 of CM077136.1, read as the reverse complement.
CAAGTAACAGTGGTACATGCCTTTCTAAATTTGCACTACTGTTTGCAATATATCATTTCCTCCTAACCTCAGTGACGACCTCCTTCCTGTCGTCTATTGGGGGCATATTCCAAAAGACCATCCCGGCGATGGTCTCATCGCGAAGGTAGAACAGCATCCCGCGCTTGTACCTGTTCTGGTATTCAGCTGATCTGGATATAAAGAAATCGATGTTTTTAAAAAAAAAATGAAAAGTAATTTCATAAAAAAGCAGACGTGATATCAATTAGGTTCATTTTATTATCGCATGAGTTCAGCAGACGGGCAGACGGCCCACCTGATGGAAAGCGGGCACCATCGCCTATGAACATTTGCATCACTAAAGGCGTCTTAAGGGAGACTTAACCTGGTCTAAATATAAAAGTCTCACTGCTGGGCAGCAGTGAGACTTTTATATATTTTCGGGCCTCCCACTATAGGGGAACGGACAGTATACCCCCCACGCTTGCGCAAGGCGGCTTTGCAGGTTTGACACATCGGTTATCAATGTGCAGGTTGCATCACGATGTTTTCCTTGACCGTTGTTAGTACGTGGTAATTGTAACAATATGCAAAGTAGGTTAGAAAACTGCTAAAGTGGTATATGCGTTCCGGCTAGTATTCGAACTCGCGCCATTGCGCAATGGTATAGTATCCTCTAATAGTGTAGATACCTCTTGCAACTTTTATTGATCCCACTGGATGGTATCATATCAACTACGTGGTGCTATGATCAATTAAGAAGTACGTTTGTAGTGGAACACTTACAAGCCAATAGATGGCGCTGTGTAATAACCCAAAACGTACAAAGAATATATACAGCTACATAAAAAAATTGGTATACAGTATATAAACGCTGGAAAACACGATGCAGATTTCTTGTCTGTTTATTCGATGATTCACGTAAAAACTACTGGGTCGATTTTGATGCGGTTTTCACTGATTGACAGCTAATTGTTAGACTTAAAATCTGCGCTACTCTTTATCCTGGAAATCCCTCGGGAATCTTCCGGGGGCGGTTTGAAGTTGTTCGGGTGCATATAAATTAGCTTATTCCGGCACAGTTTTCATTATAAAACATTATTTTCCAATGCTGTGATACTTTTTTGTGTCCCGGAAATTCTGCGGGAATTTCAATTCAAGCGTGGAAGAAGTCGCGGGCATATAACCTAGTAGTCTTAATATATAAAATTCTTCTGTGCGTGTGTGACTGAACTCCCACTAAACGGCTGGATCGATTTCGATGAAATTTTTTGTGTGTGTTACTCGAGAATGGTTTAGGTTCACAATTGGACCCGGTAGATGGCGCTGCAATCGGGTTACAACGTCTGCTGGGCCCGCTAGTACTTAATAAACTTCTCATTGCAAAGCTTGCACATGTTATATAATTGAGGAGAAAAAGAATAAATACTGTAATTGGTTATACTTTTTATAACATGGCCGGTCACCACTTGCGGATACCGCGGCCACCTCATGCGCAGCGCGCTCGTCTTCCTCGCACCGCTTGAAGATCCCAACAGTGGGCATGCACGCGCCCACTTCCCCCACCACCTTATATTGAATGACAAAGGTACTTTAGAAAAGAGAACCGCACCAAATCGTTTTAATACATAGAGAATATCCATTTATCCGTGCACGAACGGAGAAAGAATACAATTTCCTGCAGCCAAGCGGTGCGGACAAATGACCGGCGCAATTCGATCTTTAATTAATGTATGGAAAATAGAACAATTTTTTCAAAAACAACACTTTCCCTTGGTTTGCGGTTTGACATTCCTTCAGAGAAATTGATCCTTACAAGCTACACTATGGTTTGATATAATAATACAGGTGTGTTAAATTTTTCCAAACCAGCCGGTTCGATTCCTGCCAAGGGTAATTGACTTTTCAACAATTTCATCATGCCACCTCGATTTTCGTCAAAATCGGCTTCGAGACTGCTTTGAGTGTTTTTCACTATTTTCTATAGCTTAGGATTTGGCCCTGAAGGCCCACTTGAAAAACTCACCTGTATGTATATATATATATATATATATATATATATATATATATATATATATATATATATATATCTATACTAATATATAAAGCTGAAGAGTTTGTTTGTTTGCTTGAACGCGTTAATCTCAGGAACCACTGGTGTGTTTTGAAAAATTATTTCAGTGTTAGATAGCCCATTTATCGAGGAAGGCTCATATAGGCTATATATCATCACGCTAAGACAGATAGGAGCGGAGCACCAATGAAGAATGTTTCAAAATAGGGGGTTTTTTTTCTTTTTGAGAGCTTCCGCTGCGTGCACTGCGTGAACGGTTAAAGTTTCGCAAAAATCAGGTGTGACAGAAATGTTCCCCTTTAAAAGTTCTAAAGAAAAGTCCGCGACAGCATATGTCTATCTTTTAAGGTTGGCTCACTATAACCTTTTTTATGCTAACCAAATTTGTTCTAAAATAATGCATTATTTGCGAAGGTGTTTTTATAAACATGATATTAATCCTTATCCAAATAAATACGTTATTCATCACGAGTATTTAATTTAGAACAAAATTGTCATTCACATCATTCGATTTCAATGAATATCTTAGGAGATATCGCAGATTTAAAATAATATCGCAGCAAAATCATGATTAAGTACTGCGCGCATTTATGATGTACAAGGCCGGCGGACAGTCATTAAGATTTAAAAATATTTTCATCTTCTACGTAAACAAAGTCGCGGGTTAAAGTTAGCGTTAGCTCAAAGTAACTATTCCACGCGGACGAAGTCGCGGGCAGAAGCTAGTAACATATACACACAAATATTCTATATATTAAAGAGATACATATTTAATATAATATATAAGTATATGTATAAAGTGTACTGTGTATCAGACGATATGGATACCTCCACGGATAGCGCTTCGCCGAGCTCGACCCACCAGTGGGGCTCCATGTTGGAGGGTATCCAGTGGCCGGCCATGTTGGCGCCTGCCACGTGGCCCTGCTCCTCGGCGTTGATGTAGTGCTCCATGCGCAGGCGCGTGTCGTGCCACTGCGAGTATATGCTCGCCGCATCCCCCGCCTATACAATAAAAAATACGTTGTGAGTAATCACTGCCGCACGCGACGTCGCGTGATGAGAGATCTCGCTTAAAGGCCGATCCTGCGATATCGCATGTTCATCACTATCAAGTTTCTATGGTTTGCCATTTCTAGAGAAGTGGCTTCAGCAAAATTGATAATCAAAATTATAATTTATTAAATTTAAAAGTTGTTAACAATAAACATGTAACATGACTTATTTTAAACCCCCATAAAGATTAATAAAAGAAAAATAGACCAAAAAAAGCCCCACTTCAAACTAAAAAGAAAAGATAAATATTTAATCAGCTTCTTTTTTGTTTTTACTTTTGAGTTGTGCAATGTTTGCTTGAATAGCTGTAGAAATAATATTATTAAGCACCTGTAGAGATTGTACTACTGACTCGCGTATACAAGGTTGCTGTCTCACTCTACGGTGTAGACGGTAGTCAAACAGGGTTGCTCTCGATTGCCCTGGAATCCACTCATTAGATTCTGACATGGTGACTATGGAACGAATTCGGGAGTACACCCTTCTATTCAAAAAAATTGAAAATCAGTTTAATGTAGTAACATGCAAACAAAACATACAGGTGAATTGAGAACCTCCTTTTGAAAGTCGGTTAAAAACAATATTGCCATAACACGAAGTTTAAATTTTCAGTTTCTCAAGAACTATGTCAATATTGACACCGTGGTGCGTTCATTGTAGTGTCTATAATAAATTTACCTGAAAGTGTCTAAAGATAATTTATAATACAGGTAATATCTAGTGAGTATTAAATTCGATTAACGACTATAGTCTACATAACAATAACAACTAATAAAATTTTATGTACATATGAGAGAACTCACAACGTATAGATGTTTCCTGGCTTCTAGTTCGGTATTGACCACGAATCCTCCATTGATGGGGTCGAGCTCCAGAAATGAGGGCTCAGCCAAGTCCATCCGTGGCACTGCGCCAATTGCCACAAAAGCCTGTAATGCATATTATATAAACGTGATAATTACTTTGTTTGGAGCTTTTTTCAAGTGAAACTTCTTTGTCGACGTAATAAAGAAACTTAGTACGATACAAAAATAAAAAGCGTCACGGGCAAGTGGCATGACAGTCTAGATCCATAAATATTCTGTGGAATAAGCTCAAAATAACTCCCTTTTGTGGTTTTACCAGAACGCTATGGGCCTTTTGAACATGTTGAATATGGTGGAGATACTCCTCTGGTAATTAAATTTAAATAAAAAAGGCTAATGTCGTGTATTGTCACGTAACTGAGTTTTTTTGCTAAGACAGGGAAATCCCCTAACGGCTAACGCTGTCAATATTTGAACCGCGCGTTCCGTGTTCTTTTGCATTTGTCTTGACGTTTGGCGTAAGATCGCGAACACATGTGCTTAATTAAATATATATCTAGTCTCAACGAGGCAGGCAACTCACAAAATATCTATGTGAAACGAATAGCCTTAAGCTAATCAGTTTTTGTACGATAATTGACAGATCCGTTAATGATCCACTTTCCCTATCTCATTCTCGCTGTCCAATCCCTCTATTCCATCCCCATTATCGCATCCCAACTATCCCATTCCTGCTATCCTAACGTAAAGACCGATAACGCGTTAGCTTCGCCGCTGGTAACCACTTTCCATTAGATGAGTCGTCAGGCTGTTTGTCAAACTTTACTATAAGATATTAAATATTACTTACATAATCTGTGACCAGAGATTGTCCATTGGAGAGAGTCAACTCCAACCTCCCATCAGGCGACTCAAAAGCGTCGTATACGTGCGCTGGGAACAGCAAACATTGAAATTATTTATCCTTGATATATATAAAAGTAATCGACCCTCAGTTATGTGTAGGGTCGCCTTCCCTATTCGTTACTTTTTTTCAATTTCACTATATAAGTTTGCAGCGCTAAATGGACTGCACTTTCTTTTCACATCTCATCCATGCAGACCGAGTAGCTCGAGATTTTTTATTAATTTTTTACCACACAAATTACAAAAATAATACTAGAACCAAAAAAACTTAATCAAAAGCAAGAAAGAGAAAAGTCCCAACTAAGTAAGATCCTGTGTGATTTTGATATGGGCTCTCGCCGCCATAACTTTTCCTATAATAACCAATGGCATTCTACATTACAACATAAAAAACTGTTTAGTGAATGTTTGTAATATTATTCATAATTTTGTCTGTTTATCTAAAGCTAAAGTAACTGTGTGTATGTTTACGTCTAAGTTGTAATATATTCAAGTGGCAACTTTATGGCTGGCAACACTATGACATTAAATTCTTTCATATTCATCTTCAATATGGCTTTGGATGTTATTTAAAAATTGGTTTTCATGTTTAATTTTATTTTGTCGAGCATCTACTATGTGATTTGTGAATATTTTAATAGGAAGATCATTTCATATTAACTATAAAACAAAGAAGGACAGATGAAGACGACGAAAACTCGGGAGTTAATTTTTTAATCAAAATGACTACTGATTTGTAAAAAGGAGATGATTGAGAATGATACAAATATCTTACTCTTCGACATCTGGGTGACGTGTTCGTACTTGATTTTCTCGGCCGCCCACTCGCCCAAATATTCCGGCAGCACGTTCGACAGGACCCCTTTATCCTTGAATATGTGCACGAATTTAATCGGCTCCTCGTCTTCACCTCGTTCCACCACTTTGTCTGAAATTACGAACAAATATAACTTTCTAATATTCATCATTATTATACCATTATCTAATGATCGAGGCCACTCAGCTACGTGATAACACAGACCTAATAAGAAGACTCAAAAGGACCAAGCCTTTGGAGTTGGTGTTGTAAAACTATCAAGACAAAAGTAAAGTGAAGTGCTATGTGTTTAACATTAATAAAGAACACACAAACAGTGTCTTCTCCTTAATAGAGAAGAATTCCTCAATAAGAAAAGCGTCATTGGACACATTCTTAGGATAAATAATTACATCTAGTATTTTAGGTCAGATTAAAATTACATATTAGTCTTGTTTCTTAGATTACATTGTAATAATGTTAATGTTTAAGACGCAGCATTTAGTAAAAAAAATATTATTTAATCATTAAGTCCCATTTGTGTTCAAAGCGTCCGCTTCCGAAGTCCGTAGTCCGCTTTTCTACTCCTTCGCCACTTCGCACGGACAGATAGAATCGTTCGGTTGCTGTTCGAATTGGGCATTTAACACATTATAAATTCTAAAACAATATACGTACATAAAAAAATAATGTGCGCTGAAATACTTTACTATTATAACTTTACTTAAAAAATGTAATAATAAAAATAATTTTAATTACTTTTTCAATAATAATGAACAAGTTATTTGATTAGGTAAAATTATGACGTCACAACGTAATACCCCCTTTAAAAACATTTTGAATGTCAATAAAAAGTACTAAGCTGATTTGATTAGCAGGAGATTTTTTGAAGTCGAAACAATGTAATAAGCACTTAAGACTAACTCATCCTTCCTAGATGCCACGCCAGCTCGCAGCCCAAGCACCCCCCACCGATGATAACCACGTGCTTGGCCTTCTTTACTTTCCTATATGCTATCTCCAGGTCCCGGATCGTCCTCAACGCGCATACCCTCTCCCTTACCGGTTTGGGGGCCGATTTGAATATACTCATTTGCTTAGCCTTTGAGCCTGGAAAATAAATATCAGTATGTTTTAATAAAATTCAATTAACCAAATATAATTAATTATGATCGAAAATCATAAGCTTAATGCTGTAGATTTATAATTTGTCGATTTAATATTCAAATATTTTAATTTTGTAACACAATTCTGTGCGCTAATCTGACCAGTACACATGTATTTGCTGCAATATAGATAGCCAGAAAATAATCACGCGAAGTCGCGTGACGGTCCAGTTTAACGTTTTGCTATCACTCAACATCGCGCGGTTGGAAACGATATCTTTAAGCATGAATCCGAGTACGAACCTGGAGCGAGCAGACACCTTTCGTAATATATGGGCTGCTCCCCGCACTGGCCTTTAACGTAGACTGCGTGGTTCTCAGCGTCCACCCTCAACACGCACCAGCCGCTGGCGATGGACACGGCGGGACCAGTCTTCTTGCGGTAGAAGCTCACGGGGTCCATGAATTTCTCGCACTCGGATAGGTACATTCTAATATTATTTATAAACTTCAGATATATGTAACTCAGTGAAATGTGTTAACTCAATGAATGGCTATAAAATAATATATGATCATCTGTTTTTTAAAATATGATGATAGAAATAATCTCCGTAAGATTTTGTGACCAACAAGGAGAGACGATGGCAGCTGGAGGGTCCGAACCAACGTCGAAATTGAGAACCTCGTGGCCGAGCTTAACATTATAGGAGAGACAAAATCTCACCGCCTCCGTTGGCTCGGTCACGTGGAACGGATGGGAGAGGATCGAATTGTGAAGAGGGCCTATTTGGGATGATCTGATGGGCGACGCCCCAAGTAACGGTGGAGGGGCAGAGTGTAGGCTGACCTGTGTGAGCTTCAAGCCCATAACTAGCAAGAAATCGCACAGGACAGAAACAGGTGGCATGTTCTCGTCTCGGAGGCCAAGACAGGTTTTGGGTCGCTGAGCCAACGGAGTAGTTTGTTAGTTAGAAATAATTTTATTTATTTTTAAACATAATATTTAATACGCTATTCGACTTACTACTTATGACATCATAAGTAGGTACATTAGTATAAAATCCGAATGATGCTGAGACGTTCTGTAAATTACGAAAAATTACGTCAGCGCTTTGAGTTATGTACGAATGAGCCACCGGTGGCCAGCGACAAACAGTTCATAATTTTTTTCATATATTTAAAAAAAATATTTACATACATTACAAATTATATTTTCTTAAGTTTTCGCGACTTGTATACATAATAAAACTACGTTTTAATGGTATGAAATGACAACAACAAAAAGGTATTGAATCTGTTTTATCGATTTTCACGAGCTGTTTTATTGGCATTACTGTTTAACGCCATCTAGAGGCCTCAGCAAAAAAGAAGTCCAACAGACACGGCGCTGCGATCGCAATATTTAACCCTAAGTAATTATTTGCTAATCCGTAAATCGATGTAAGTAATTACTGAATAATAAATACAAAATATTCCATAATTAAACCTGTAAATTTATTTCCCGTCTACTTTACGAACAAAATTATATTAATAATAAAACTACGTTTTAAAGGTTTTAAGCGTGGTAATTTATTTGATTTTTGTTATTCCGACGTTTCGACCACTTTTCAGTAGCTATGATCACGGAAGACAAAGATGTCAAGTGTCAACGAGTATTGTTAAAGTTTTATTTAGCCTACCGCCGACTTGTTCATTTTAATTATTTAGATTTAATTTTGTTTATGGTTATTATTTACTGTATGCGAGCCTAATCTAATTTATCACTGTTTCGCAACATTTGCGGCTTGAAGAGAAGAAGCGGCGCAAGTTGGCGGTAGACTAAATAATACTTTAACAATACTCATTGACACTTGACATCCGTCTTCCGTGACCACGGCCACTGAAAAGTGGCCGAAACGTTGGAATAATAATAATCTAATAAATTACCAAGCTTAAAACCGTTAAAACGTAGTTTACATTACATACATACATTACAAATGTTAACACAAAGTAATTCATAAATTTATAAATTTTAAGATAATTTCATTTTTTACAATGTATAACAATCGAGTTGTGTGAAAGTGGGCGCTAACAACTGCAACACAGTATTATTATACTACAGCAGTTGTTTGCGACACTGTATTGTATTCTGTAGTCTTGTGTTAATGGGTTTGAAATTTGAAACAGCCACAAATGGCTGTTGGATGAATGTTTTTACTCCGTAAACGAATTTTTAGGGTATTTTTTTGACAAATTGCATATAATTGACATTAATGTATGTATATTTATTTTTGTTAATTTTGTAATCATTATGATAATCTTATGTCTCTAGTCTATGATGATTTTGTAATAATCGTGATAATGTATTTGTGATAATCTTAAAGAAAATTTGCACGCCTCATAGGCAAAACATGTGAGTCTTGTATTCTTATCACCTCAAATATATGTACCATGTTTTAAGCAAATAAATGAATTTGAATATGATATATTTTTTTGTTTATGTCTTTGCAACTAAGCCTTTAAGCCAGGCGCGGTTGTATTGTAGGCTACAATCGACGCCATCCAACGGAGTTCTTGTGAAAACTCGAAAAGCCACATTTGGCTATACAGTTCACATTTCCCACAAAAACACATAATTACACGCAAAAAGTAGCAATATCCTACAACTATTGTTCATTTTAGAGTAATTTTAAACATTTTTAGAAAACAAAACTACACAGCACAACGTAGGGGACGTTGTCATCAATTCCCATCCATCAATTCCTGCCAAATACTCCGAATATGATATAATAAATTCTTTAATTTCGTAGGGGCTCGCCACACTCGTGTGGCCGGTGGCTGCCAGGCGTTATAGTAGCGGCCGCGACTCGCAATTTGCAGCCGTTACGAGCCACAAGCAGCACCGTCGCTACTTGGAAAGTGGTGGCGTGACAACAACCAGGGGCTCGTTTGTGCCCAGCCTAAGTCAAAATTCCACTATGGTTTTTGTTTATTACATGAGTTCAGCAGACAGGCAGACGGCCCACCTGATGGAAAGCAGTTACCGTCGCCTATGGATATTTGCAACACCAGTGATGTCACCAACGAGCTGCCGGCCTTGAAGAAATTTTATGACATCCTTTTTAAAGTCTATTTGGCTAACGACGTCATTTATCGGGATAAAGCATATCCAAGTGTTAATTCGGGTTATAAGCCAGCACTATGTCGAGTTTAATTCATATACGTTCAGTAGTTTCCAAAAAAGATGCGATCGCAGCGTTACTTTTTCGCTATTTTCGTATATCCCACGGAAAAGATGTTATTTACTGGGATAAAAAATATCCAAGTCCGGGATATAAGTTAGCTCTAGGTCGAGTTTCATTAAAATCCGTTCAGTAGTTTTCACGTGATGCTCTGACAGACAGACACACACAAATTCTAAAAATTATATTTTCGGAATCTGCTGGTCCCAATTAGCCCCCCTGATTTTATTCACATTTTTAAACGCATTTTACAAACTCGGACCATTTACAGATTTATTAAAGGCGTTTTTCCATGTCAAAAAGGAAAAGAAGAAATTCTTACGACACCCTATGGTGAAAATGTAGGATATATGGGTTTTTTTAAATAGTATTTTCCTTCCATATCCCTATACCGTATACAATTAACCCTTATGGTACATACGTCTTCCTTCTGCCATCTTCGATGTAGTTGAGGTTCTTTAGGTCCGGTGGCTCCGGGTTCCACCACATGTGCTTCGACATGGGAGGTGTACGGTATGGCAGAATGTCTTCTTGCGTTATGAAGAACACCTGCAAAGAAATTCATAATTATAAAGAAAGAAAAATACTTTATTTGAAGAAATAGCGACGTAATTAATTAGATTTCTTATATTATACTATTATTATATACTTTGTATATTTTGCGAGTTTGTACGCCGCGTTTTCAGCAAACCCAGCATATTGCTGGTAAGGGAGGGTTTAGGCATATACTACGGGTGGTCACCGAGGGGGGAGAGGGCTCGAAAATTGTATTGTATTATTCCCTTATTGTGCAGACCCCAAATGATTTTGAGCAGATCGAAGAGTCTCTGAGCTTTAAACCGAAGTTTGTCGGTGATTACCTTGGCTTTCTTGTCATGCTCCATGATAGCCCTGTACGCCGCCCAGCCAGCGGCCCCAGTGCCCACTATCAGGTACTGCACACACGCCGGCAGTTCCTCGACGTAGAGCGGACGCCTCACCTTTCGACGAGGACGCCCTGAAACAGAATTTAGCACAAAATATAACCGTGCAGGAAGGGAGAAAGAAGAGGCGACAGAACAACCCGTAACCAGGTGGTAGGGTACTTGCCCGTCTGGGTGGTCACCACCCCCGGTCTAGAGTATGCCGCCATAACAACCTTGAGTTATGTTCCGGCATTAGTAGCCAGGTGCCAGTCTCCCTTCCGAGAGCGGCAGCACATTGGTAGCAGTGGTGTTGCAAATGTCCATAGGCAACGGTAACCGCTTTCCATTAGGTGGGCCGTCTGTCTGTCTGCTGAAATGATGCAATATAAAAAAAGTTTTTTCAATATTTACCACGCCAGGAATCATTCTCAAAACCTCTGCGTTTCAGTGCGCTCGGCCGGTAAAGGCTTAGCCTACTTAACCACAGAGGCCGTCAAAAACACTTTTCTTCTCTTCTTTATGTTGGTCTGATGACCTATCCTATTATAGAGTAAGTGATCCCTAAATTCCTTTAACTTCGCAGGAGTTTCTTAAGAGCTTCATAAAATGTCTTCGTCACCGACAACACGTTGGCGACAACTATTGTTGGAAATATCCATAGGCGATGGTAACCACTATCCATCTGATTGTATATCTGCCTGTTTGCCTGCTTCAGACAATAAAAAAGCACCAACAGACAACTTTGACGAAAAAATCAATATATACCTAAGAACCCAAATACCTGTTTTAGGAAACCCACCTCGCCTGCAAGGAAGACCTTTCCTTTGTGCTGGATAAATAATTCCAGGGTGTATCTTAATCCCTGACCTCCTCAGATACAGTTGGCTATTAGAGAGACGAGTGTAAAATAAAACTCGTCCATTTCAGCAAACTTTTAGTAGCGTCAACTTAAACTTCAGCCCCTATCGTGATGAAACTCTCAAACGTTTTATTATAAGATTTAACAGAACACCGCAGATGGACGTAACTACTAAAACAATAACTTCTACGCCAATAGCGATTAAAAAACTCACAGATTGGTGCGCTATCACTAACTTTGTCGTATTCTTCTTTCCACAAATATAATTTGTACATCTGAAATCAATATTCGATCAATTAACATGTAGCACCAAGAGGTAGAAGTTATTAATGATACTTCAGATGATTCACTGTCGAGTGCTAATGTAAACTGAATTGAACTAATTCATTTTGGAAATGGTAACCTTAAGTACAAATATTAACAAGTTGTACTGCTAGTACAATATAGAGCACAATGTGTGAGCGGAACCGATGATGTGCGAGCGAGATAGAGCAACTATTAATATGTGCGCTCCCGCGTTGCGCTAGCCAGTAGTTCATTGTCAGCTGCGATTACTAGACGTATGCAGCTCCCATAAACATATATCGCGATAAAGCTCCGCTAAACTCTGAGTATCTAAACACTTACCAAACCCATTAAGCTGAAGAAAGATCCGATGGCTATAACGTAGATCCAGGGGAAGGGCTTTGGTGGTGGCGGGGGACAGGGCGGAGGTTCTGGAGCCGGTTGAACGGAGCACGGCCCTTTCGTCTTGGCGCAGTCCAACATGGGCTGAAATTATTTTTCTAACATGGCCATCATGCCAAGTATGCAGGTCCTCTATTATATTAGATTATTGTTGAATTTTAACGATTAATAGACCTATACTTTCATTATTTTGACTGAAGCGGACAAACGAATGGACGTATGTACGAACGAAGCGTACGAAACACGATAAGCTCCAGACTAACCATTCCATTGGGATCAATATCTCAGCGTTGCCAAGATATTATAGATAGTTGCGAAGATAGATAAACGTAGAAAACAAATTTGCCCACAACCAAGTCATCTAAATACTAAATTTATCAATAGATTCCCTGTTTTCCTTGGACCTTTACTCTATAATCGTCTGAACGCCAAAATTAATTTCAATCCTTTAAATATGAAAGTTTCTAAAGAAAAATTTCGTTGTTTTTGCAAGACTTATCCTATGAGCAAACAGAAGATTTACTATTGGTGTCTATACCTACTTAGTTAATTTAATCTTAATTGATGAATATATATGGTTTACATGCCCAATATATGAATATCGAACCCGGTCGATATTTTGTGAGAGCGTGTTACTACACTGTATGCTCTGATCAAACCGACCCTAAGAACTGTGATCAAGATAATGATTCCAATATGGCTCTCCATGCATCTTTAGGAGACCTGTCCTAAAGGCCATAAAACAACTTACAGTCAGGTGGTAGGGGATTGCCCGTCTGGATGGTTACCAACCTTGATCTAGCTGAGTATGCCGTCGTAGAGAACATACGCGATCTTCTCGGGAAACGGCTACGAGAGGGCTTCGTTAGTTTCAGATAATAGTAACAAAGGCAGTTAACAAGAACCGGTCCAATAATAACGCTGCAGGCGTATGATGAGTATACGCAGCCACTAGCGTTAATTTATAGGTAGTAAAACTAAGTAGTTATAGGATAGCCATAGAAGCCGTGTAGATATAGACAGATATATAGATAGAAAATACGATGTATCAAGAAATGGCATAAGCATTGAGCATTGTAAAAAGGAAAAGATGAGGAAAAAGAGAAAAAGACAGAAAAAAAATGCGCTGCTGCTCTCTTAAGGGAGACTGGAACCTGATCACTAACGCCTGAACACAAATAAAGATTATTCTGGCGGCATACTCTAGACCAGGGGTGGTAGCCATCCAGTCGGGCAAATACTTTACAACCTGGCTGTTGGATTGTTTTATCGCCTCTTACGACAGGCCGCCCGGCCACAGGAAATTGTATTCTTTCTCCGTCTCTACACGGATGAAAATGATGATGATGATGGAGGAGGCTGAATTATAAAAAAAAGAGTATGCAGTCATTAAAATCTTGTCGTGTTTCGGTATTAGTGGCCAGGTTCCAGACCCATTAGGAGACCGGCAGCACACTAGTAGCACGTTTAGTGTTGCAGATGTCCATAGAAGACGGTGACCAGTTTCCATCATGTAAGCCGTCAACATGTTTGCTGTGCTGCAGAAATTCTCAAAAACTATTCAACGTTTCGAATAATATTATTCAAATCAATTTTTTGGTAAAAGTATTTTGCGGCTCAACAAACATTACTGTTTTTTAAAAAATTTCTATTTCATAGCTGAAAAGGTAGAGAGGGACAAAATTCACGACTTTTGGAGTTAACCTCCCATCTATTGGTTTAAATGTGACTATTGTTGGATTTCTATACTTTACTATCTAAGAGTTTACTTTGAAATAAGTTAAAGTTACACATACCAGATTTATTGTAAAATGTATTTGGTGAGTCTCAATTAAAAAATAAATGTAAATAAAGATAACATTTATTCAGAAACCATACGACATTTTAATGAAGTTAATAATTTTTCACTGTTTTTAGACAAAAATCAGAGCCCCTATGCCTGCTTATCAGTGTTAACCAAGGCATCCTCTGTCTGCCCCAACTCCTCCTTCTCGGCCATCTCAAGAAGACCCATACGATCCAAGGGATTCCATGGCTCGTGGAAAGCATACTTGTACTTATTTCGTCCATGGTACCCTAATTTCGGGAGTACCTCCATTACAACATCAGTAATCTTCTTTTTGGGCCTGTCCTTCCAGTAATCAGGGTGGACAATGGGGGAGTTATAGAACAAATCCTGAACTGCCTGGGCTTTGATCCCGAAATCGATCACTGGATTTTTGAAAAGCTCTCTGGCATCTTCGTTGGGGACTTCCTGTGGAAAATCGGTAATGTCACGCCTGCTAGGGTGGAGGGTGGAAAGTGCGTTCGACGAAACTACTGACGAGACTTACTGGGGAAGATTATCTAGTATTTCGGTCTTCTTTAGTTTATTTCTTCTTACCGGACGTATACGATGTGTAGGTTAGGTGTGCTGATGGACAACGTATCGCTGCCACTTTTGCCCCTTCCCCTCATTTTATCGAATAAGCCCTTTAGGAGGCTCATGAGGCCCTCCTCCTTGGGTTCCTCTACTTGCGGCTGCTCGCTCTGCTGGTAGGCACTATCCTGCTGCTGGCCCATGCCCTGATCCTGGCCCACGCCCTGATTCTGGCCCTGCTGTTCGGTGGTTGTGAACACCACTCCCGTCCGCTGATGAACAAAGTACAAGCTGGATTTCATTAGATATTTAATTTCACGACGTGATTATATCGCAAGGGGCTCTGATTTCGTCAAACGCACTTATGTCACCGAATCATAAATGTCTCAGTGTTAACAATAGCAAATCTATTCTCAAATAAACATATTCCTTTTATATTCAATTCTTAAACTTAATGAACTATCATAACTAAGATTCTAATGTAACTTGTCTAAAGCTCTGATAAAACTGGGGATAATTCCGCGTGAAATGGGACACGATTTAAAGCGATTCGCTCGATTGCTTAACCTCTCAAACTACCGCGACTTACCGCATGTCATACTGGTTCCTCGAGAAAAGTGTCCTTTTGATTTCAACCACGAAGTCTTACTATTCTTAGTAACATGAGACCTTATTTCCTTTCACAAGAGATAAAACAAAAGTCCGTGGCATCATGATAAACTTTCGAAATTTACTCCCGACTATTGGAGCCAATTTGAAGTTGTCCTAAGAGACGACAAACCCATCCCCAGCCACGTGATAAAAGATTTGTCTGTCTGGATGGCTACCAGCTCTGGTCTAGAACATATCATAACAACCTTGAATTGTGTTCTGACATCAGTGGCTAGATTTTAGTCCGTCCCTTCGAGGCCGGCTGCATCACATGTGTTCGCCTACGAACATTTAGGAGACGGCAATTCCATATAAAATCATTGGGGCTGTCTGGAAGAGATCGCTTTTTAGCGATAAGACCGCCCTTTGTGCATTATGGAAACATAGTTTTAGTCCGTAAGTTCTTTTATAGTATTGGTGTACATTAAACGGTTATTGATTGATTGAAAATCAGTGTTCAGAATCAACGCAAGCGTTTCTATGCGAGATTTGCTTCAGTTTGATCAGAGCCCAAGATCTTAAACGTCTTTAGAGTAATCGACCATGACACTATTACTGAATTTGATAACAATTTATGTAAATGTATTTAGAAATATAAGCAAAGTAACACTAAGGGGCTATCAATAAATTACGTCACACGTTAAGAGGGGTGTTCGACGAACTGTGACGTTGTGTGACAAGGGATGGGAGGGGTCCTAAACTTCGTGACGTCACATTTCAAAATTTGAACTGTTAACGAAAACCTTTAAAATATTTCCAACTCAATCAGTATGAGCAATGTTTAAATTTTAAATTATTAAAATAGAATTTAAATGGAAATAAAACTAAGCACGGAACTCCCTGTTTTAATTTAATGATTTCTTGATGTAAAATTGCAAAGTATGTGATGTCACATGTGGGGGTTGATTAAGTTGGGTGGTGCGTCTATGATGGTGATGGTTACCCCGTTGGATAGGGTGATGCACCACTGGCCACCACTGGAGCCCATGGCTCAATCGCCGCGAGGGGAGTACAAAATAAGACGACGAGTTGTTTCATTTTTGTTCCTAATTGAACTTACGACTATATAACATTATCGTTTACTCGATGTGCACGCCAGTATTCTAATCAATATTAAATATTGTACTTACACGTTTCTGAGACTGGACCTATTTTTGATGATTTAGACAAATGCCCAATCTTATCGACAGATTTAACACCAAATCTATTATCTGTATTTACTTCAGCATAACGTTCATGCATTGACTATCTGTCTTTAACTATGCTAAACTATATATCAATAAATTGGTGAATGAAACGTGACGCAACATGACACTAGGGAGGGAGAAGTCCCACAAAATTTGACTAGCTGTGACAAAGACAGGGAGGGATCAAAAATCATGAAGTTCGTGTGACGTAATTTGCGAATGGGCTACTAGCAAGAACAAAACTGAATTTAAAAATGTACCTTCGCATTGCTAGGAGGCAGTGGTGGCACGACAACATCCGGTACTTTAATCCTGTACGGGTCGTAGTTCACCGGTTGGGGTTCCTTCGGGCATTCGCAACGCAATGGCGGGTATGGGAAATCAGGTTTAGGCCACGATTCCACCTTCTTGCCTTCGGTTTGAACTACGTCCTTGCAGCAAGTGCCTTTTTCCTTGGAGTATGTTCTTCGACCTGAAATATCCACGAATGTGTGGCGTTACGCCTTTATTAGTTATTTTTACATGCTTTATAGATACCTGTCTGCGACAGGTGTTATATTTTAAGACTGGCAACATTGCCATCAGCTGTTCATTCTGTTCTCTCGCACGCGACACAGACGCTAACTACGAAGTCTAATATTATTGTAACTGTTATAAATTATAAATGTACCACTTGTACCAGGGTGACTTGAAGAATAGTATAAGCCTGATTAACAAAACTCGATGTTATTTATTCATCGCCCTTACACTCCGAAGCTACATGAAACCGCGGGCAAGAAATCACCAAAAATGTTTATATGTATTGTTACGACTTAGCCAAAATTCCACGAAGCAAGCCGACAAATGTGAATGCGCACCTGCCGGCCATAAAGTATAAGTTTATTATCTGCCCGCATTTGCACTTCTTTTGTTTCCTTTGTTTTTAATATTTGTAATTAGAAAAGCCGCCTATTGTGTATTGTAAACCTCTCTGGTAGGCAGTGGCCAGGTGTGGTTCTAAGAATCCATTGTTTACACGGTCGTGACATATTGTAAGCTGAGTGTAAAGGGATGCCAGAACGGAGTGATCGGCAGTCAAGCGACGATTACGATCAAATCAAGACGTGTACATTCGATAAGCGATATAGTGACGGACTTTGCGTGTTATTTAATTGTGCATTAGATAAGGGCTTATTGCGTCCGGTTATATTTGTTAGGTACAAATATAACCGGACGTTATACGTGTTTGTATAGTTCTAATAAATCCTATAGTAATTCTAAATGGCCTTTTAATTCGAGTCCCGTAACTCGTAACAGTATTATCATTAATGAAAATTAAAACAGCCCATAACCGTGCCACTTGGGCTCGGGTTTTAGCATTTTTAGAGTATACTAGGATATGCCCGCGACTTCGTCCACGTTGACCTGAAATTCCCGGGACACAAAGTACCACAGTATTTAAAAAAGCTCCCGACAGGATGCCCTCGCACGTGGCCTGGTGTACTGCCAGGCCGAGCTTCAGGCGATCAGGACGCGGGAAACCGCGACCATGATCCAATCTTGGTCAGTAGAGTTGGAAAACCCTGTGGCTGGCATTGATACGGTGGAGGCGGTTCGACCGCAGCTGTTGCGATGGCTCTCGCGGAAACGCGGGACTCTGACCTTCAGAATGACGCAGATACATACCGGGCACGGTTGCTTCGATAAGTATCTGTCAGATTGCGGGCTGCTTGCCTTCACTCCAATGCCGCCAGTGTGGCGCACGAGACACGGCGTTTCATACGCTAGTCGAGTGCGCAGCATGGGCACCACAGAGGTTTGACCTCGAGACAATAGTAGGTCCAATCGATTCGCTCGGCAGTTTAGCGCAAGCCATGCTGCATAGCGATGATTACTGGGTGGGTCCGGCCAATTTCTGCGAGGCTGTTATGTCTCAAAAGGAGGCCGTGGAACGAGATAGGGAGAGAGGTACAAGTGCGCATGCGCCTCGCGGGCGCCAACGTCAGTCGGGGGCCCGGAGGTGCAGATATGCGCATGATCTCGCTCCTTGAAATACCGTTGCAGGGGCCCTCTAACATCTAGGGAGCAGAGGAGTCTTCACCCCTGTTGTCGAAGTGAGTTTGCACTGCTTCCCGGGGCATTCTCAAGCACTGATGAGTTAGGATCAGCGTGGACGTAAATACGTTTCTAAGTCTCACGCTCTTCCTACCACAGCGCGGGGCACATAAGAGAAGTGGGGTTTTAGTGGAGTATTGAGTTGGTAGGTAGGATGGTTCGAGTCTCTACACAAGCGGGTCGATTACTGTTTGGCAACCCCTAGGGGCTTCTAGGGGATTGCCTCCATAATCGACTATGGTCTAATCCCTAGCAAAGGACTCGGTATTGAGCGAAATGCATTTCCCCCGCCTTAAAAAAAGACGTCTAGTCTAGTTGTTTTTTTTAATTGCTTCAATGTACAGACACAGCATGTTTAGAATTTTATAATATTGTTACTTGTTGCAGGACTCGACTTAAAATGTCGTTAGAATTACTATAAAGTTTATTAGAACTATACAAAGACGTATAACACAGGTATAAATATAACCGAACACAACAAGTCCAAACGTAATGCAGAAGGTCGTAACTCAATAAAACGCGCAAAATCCGTCACTTATTAGATTCCCGATTGTAGTACACACGTCTCGCTTCGCTCGTGGTTCTCGCTCGACTAACTCCTCTCTCAATCGGGCCATTGCTTAATAATGCACCAATGCAATATGTCCGCCCGCCAGCGTGGACCGAATTTCCTAGAATCAGCTTGTACTTTAAACCCGTAACACCTGGCTAATGTTTACAATACAACAATAGGCCGTATGCCAATAAGTAAACAAAAGAAGACGACCATAAAAGGAATTTCAATGTTATTAGTTCAAATGCCAACGGGTAATAAATGTGTGATATGCAGGTGGATTTTGTTTGTCGGGACCTGAGTTGTAACAATATTATGGACTAATGGTGATGTGTTTAGGAATATATTCATGACTTATAACAACTAAAATTGTGGGTGTTGAAAAAAGATTTTTAATTCATCATGGCAATTTAAATTTCACGACAATGATAATTATCTATGATTTTCATGTTTCGCGTTTTTCCTAGTTACGTGAATTGCTCTGTTGTGATTTTAATTCATTTTCAACAAGTTATGTTGTGTTTTTGGACTATTTTGAATCTTTTATGTTGACTACTGCATTTTGATTGGATTTTTCAACGTTGGACCTATGATGCAAGTGCAATACTAGTGAATAACATAAGTAAGATTAGTTCCAAAACAGTAATCTCAAGAAGTATACATTTCCTAGATATAGGGATTGCAGAAGGGGTAGGTATTCCTCCCTCCACTCATAGTACTTTTTACTAAACTTTTAAAATTATAATAACTAATTTAACTCGTAAACTAAACTAAAAAACAGTTTTAGTGTTTATATATTAGGTGTAAGTGCATTCCTAAACACAAATCAAACTTTTTTATCAACAAAAGTGACATAACCTTATTTATCAAACTTATTTTTGTTTTTCCCATTATTCATTCAAAACTTGTTGGTGGACCCTAAAAACGTGTTTCCTAGCCCAAGTAATAGGTCTAGTGTCTATATATAAAGCGTATGTATACCCCTAAACTTAATTTCCCTTAATCTCATGCCACTCTGTGCAAAAGTTCAGCCTTTACCACACCAGGAATCGAACCTGGAGCCTGTAGTGAGGTAAGCCGTAATAGGTTTAGGCCGCTAAACCACAGAGGCCGATGAGAGAATTAAAGCATTGATTTATACCCATAAATATTTCGTTGATAATATTAAGAGGAAATAGGAACAGTAGTATGAAAGAAACTCACCGAATCCGAGAACAAGCGGCTCAATAGTCTTGTTGCTGAAGGAAATGAGACTGGTCACGTTCTTGACTAGGGCACAGCTTCTTGTCCCGATCATTTTGTCCGATTATAAACAGATACACTTGTACAAAATTTTAAAACGTGATACACGTAATTTTTTTTATTTACTTCAAATTATTAGCTACATTGTTTTATGTGTACGGAAATTTAGGATTTTAATTTTTGAATGAAAAATGAAGTTTTCCGAAACGCTTTGGAAAATCGAATTCATTTCTTTCGTCGCATCTGTCAAAAGATTTTATGACAGAACTTTTTACAATCCAAAAGGGATTGATATGCCTTATATAACCTTTTTATGCTCAAGCTTTGCCTATGATAACGTCATACTTTGGTTAGGAGCAAATGCTTATTTATAGCCTCAAAAATAATGCCAACATATATAACTACTTATAAGCACATAGACATGTATATACATACAAATACTAAAAATAATAAAAATGTATTAAACACCAAGACCCTAAATGACCTGCCTGTTGTTAACCAAAGCCAATTCCTACATCTTTTTTTTTACGAGTTGTAATCAATAGACAATAATAGGGTACTGTTGAACTCCCGATGGCATGCTCGGACCTACCAACTAAACCACCTCTTTAGTCCATCTCGACGCCGTATGTCAGGACCTTGGGAACCAAAGACACATCCAATGGTCTTGACTGCGACTGCTCATAGAGCCCTTACGTAGAGTAGAATGTTGGCCCACCACTCCTAAATCCTACCCTATCCCAATCGAAATAAAACCTAACCTAACAAAAAAAATCCAATTAATGGACTAAATAAGTAGTGTAAGTAATATAAGGTAAAATTGTAAACTTAATAGTTTAAAACATAATAATAATGCAAATTATTCGGGCAGTGCCGTTCACCCATACTAAAAGGAAACACAGGACCGTGAGCCGCGCGAGGGGGAAAGGTCGCGGCCCGTGTGTGGGATTCGCCAGGTCGGGGTGGCACTAGCACCACACTTCGGTGTGAGATGCTATTGCCACACCGCGGTTAGGGATACCCACTAAAACCCCTGTCCGATCCCGAGCGTCCCTTGTCCGGGCTGTGGGCTCGCTCGCGCATTCACCACCAGCCCGGACGGACGACGGCCGAGATCTGGGTCTCCCCGGCTCCTCGACCTCACCGCGAGGTGAGAGGGGGCGCGTCCCTCCTCTCCGGCCTTTGTGTGCGGGCGGGTCCGGTTTCTCTCTCGCTCCGCCGCCTCCTTCGCGGACATGACGGTCTCGCAGAAGGAGACGGCTGAACAATTAATAACAATATCGCAACACGCATCTGTGTGAAACGGTCAATAAGCATAACATTGTCGCAGATGATGCCGTAGCATTAATAGGACGTCTAACTACATACTATATGTCTAAGGCCGCTTTATGATATGCAGGTGCAGCAGCGATGTGGTATTGGTACGCGTACCGAAGACTTACCGAGCGCCTGTAATTCTATAAGCACTTCCCGATTCGTGCGGTGTATGAGGGGCCGGCACACAAGGCTTGCGGTACCGCGTATACCGCGAATACCGATTCGCCACCGCTGCTGCACTAAGTAATCGGAAACCGTCTTAATACGACTATGTTAAACCAAACAATTATTGATTAAACCTTTCAATAACTTTAAACGAATTTTGAATTCGAGTCTATATTACCTATGGATTTTTCATTCTTAAACAGCAAATATACGAGTAATCTCAATTCTCTTTTGATATAATATTGCAACTGGTAATTTATCCATCGTTCTTAACGGGTTAATGGCTGGTTACTATACCTTACCGACCGTTGATTTGCCTTACTATCGGTTGAAATTTGACATAAGCTCCATACAAGTAATGTCAAAATTCAGTCCAATGCTAAGGCAAGTGAATAAATAATAAAATATATGAAACAATAATTGAGTTAAACCTCTTTAAGGATCCATTTTTTTTTTATTTTTGTCCACAAGCTACCAGCTACCGTGAAAATTGGCACGCGAAAACCAAGAGAATTATATCGTCTTCTTTATTCAAATACAAATTCTATGTAGTTAGAGGGAGAAAGCATCAGTTCAAAGTTCGTTTCATTTATCTATATTTGACCACAAATTTGTGGTGCTTCCCAATTAGCTATGTGCGACAGTTCTAGAACAAATTTGTGGTGCTTCCCAATTAGCCATGTGCGACAGTTCTAGACCAAATTTGTGGTGCTTCCCAAGTAGCCATGTGCGACAGTTCTAGAACAAATTTGTGGTGCTTCCCAAGTAGCCATGTGCGACAGTTCTAGAACAAATTTGTGGTGGTTCCCAATTAGCCATGTGTGACAGTTCTAGAACAAATTTGTCGTGGTTCCCAGTTAGCCATGTGTGACAGTTCTAGAACAAATTTGTCGTGGTCCCCAATTAGCTATGTGTGACAGTTCTAGAACAAATTGTGGTGGTTCCCAATTAGCCATGTGTGACAGTTCTAGAACAAATTAGTCGTGGTTCTCAATTAGCCATGTATGACAGTTCTAGAACAAATTTTGTGGTGGTTCTGTCTTAATGGGTTGAACATCTAAAAAAATAAGGAATTAGATTACCCATCGCAATATAAAAAACTGGCACCTTGCATATATACAAAATATACATAGATACACAATGAAAATAGATAATTAAACATCAAAAATAACATAAAGAATCATTTATTTCTGTACAAAATAATTAACCCTCCATTCATACATTTTTACAAGCATATTTATACATAAAAATACTGTGTGGTGCATACAATATCTGTACAACTCACAGAATATAACTAACTACAGTAGAACCTCTTTAAGACGATCCTCGATAAGTCGAAAACCTCCCAAACTCGAAAAATTGTTGTGTTCCCTTCCCTTCCCTTCAACCCCAAAACCTCGGTTGCTCGAAATCTGAACCCTCTATAAGTCGAAATAATTAGTGAGTCCCTATAAGCGAATTCAGTCGTTATTTTTTCTCTATTACTCGAGAAAGTACATTGGACCTCTGTATCTCGAACATAGCCATATTTGATTTTACAATCCTTACAACTCGATTATTTGAAAATCGACTTTAAGAATATACCGATAATGACCTCTACAAGTCGAATGTTTCCTTACAAAATACGCTTAAGTCGAAATCCTCCATAAGCCGAAAACTCTTTAACTCGAATTTTTTGGCGTCTTCCTTCAAGTTCGACTTACAGAAGTTATACTGTAAATATATTGCAAATAGAAGTGGAGAATAAAGCTGAATTTGTCGCAGAATAGTATATCAGCCAATCAAGTCTTCGAATCGGTTATAATAGGTTTAAGTAGGTTATAGCCGGTTTAAGTAGGTTATAACCGGTTTCAGTGGGTAAAACCGGATTAAATCTGTTATAACAGGTTTATATCGGTTATAACCGGTTCATGCAGGTTATAACCGGATTATATCGGTTATAACTGATTTTAGTGAACTATTTCATTCGCAGCGGAAACCTTAAAAAATATGTTATATGAACACCGGTTTATTCAACAAAACCTATTTAACGTATAGACGTTAAATAGGTTTTGTTCTTTAAATTGATACAAAACATTCATGCCATCAGTGACGGTAATATGGTCAAGTACCGTCACTGATGGCATGAAAGTTTTGTATCAATTTAAAGCGCCACTTGCGACAGTCTCTAATAATAATAACAGCCCATATTCGTCCCACTGCTGGGCTCGAACCTGGCAAATTTTTAATGGGAGTTAAGCTTAAAAATAATACAACATTGAAAAGTTACTTAAAAATAATCATTAACAAATAATCACTAAACTTCGTGGCAGTTGTTCTTAAAATACTTACACTAGCAGGTCAATACTTATAAGGGGGAATTTTACTGATTTATATGTTTGAAAAAAAACTAAAAGTGCATAAGGTACTTAATTTTTTTTATTTGTTTGCGATTAACAAATCAGTTCAACTTCAACACTTTCAGCCTTTATATTACCAATGTCACAGTCATAAGAAAAAAAATCTGGTGCATATCTATAATATTATAAAATTCTAAACATGTCGTGTCTGTACATTGAAGCTATAGAAAAAAATCAACTGAATATACAATTTAAACGATGGCGAACACGATACATATTTTTGTTTTTAGATTTCTTGTGTTTGTTTGGGATTCACGTAAAAACTACTGGGCCGATTTCGATGCGGTTTCGCTGATCGCCAGCTAACTTTTAGACTTAAACTCTGCGTTACTTTTTATCCTGGGAATCCCGCGGGAATTTTTCTGGGAAAGATTTAAAATGGCTAGATTAATATGATTTTTTTATTGATCGATAGCAAATGTAATAAAATGTGTGATACGTTTTATTCCGGGAATTTCAAGTCAAGCGTGGACGAAGTCGCCGGCATATCCTAGTACATAAATATTGCTATGTCAATACTAAGCTAGCAATGGTATCACTTAGAAGTCCTTGCAGAGATTCAGCGCTGGTTGTAAAACTAGCATATGCTGAACAAGAGCCTTTTTAGGACACCATAATTTATTGCTATCTTTACACTATTATATATATCTTTTTGGATCTTGTCCTATATGAATATTTTTTTTCTTTCTTTAAATAAGGGGAGGGGGGAGTTAGCAAAAAAAATTTAGCCTGTAAAGGTATTTAATAAGAAATCGAAATAAGTAAAACTACGTTTTAACGGTTTTAAGCGCGATAATTTATTTGATTTTTATTATTCTGACGTTTAGGCTAGTTTTTAGTAGCCGTGATAATTTAACAATACTCATTGACACTTGACATCTTTGTCTTCCGTGATCACGGCTACTGAGAAATGGCCGAAACGTCGGATTAATAAAAATCAAATAAATTACCACGCTTAAGACCGTTGAACGTAGTTTTATTATGTATACTAGTCGCGAAAACTAAAGAAACTATTATCGAAATATGTTCTTTAATTCATGATACAAAATAATTGTCATATTCCATTTTGAAGATTTGAATATAAAAAGCAACCATGTTTTGACCCTCTTTAGAATAATCCAGGGACCCCCTTTTGTTTTTAAATGTTTATGGCTTGGCAACTAGGCCTTTAAGCCAGGTGCAGTTGTACTGTAGGCTACAATCGACGCCAATCAACGGAGTTCTTGTGAAAACTCGAAAGGCCACATTTGACAATACAGTTCACATTTCTCACAAAAACACATAATTGCTACTCAAAAACTATCAATATCCTACAACTATTGTTCATTTTAGAGTAATTTTACACATTTTTAGAAAATAAAACTGCACATCACAACTTCCCCTTTCAGTTCCCACCAAAAACTCTCACTGTATACACTTTTTACTAGAAGTTTGTTACTCTTGGTATACTTCCCGTATAAGCTGAATTCACTAGCGCCACCATTGGTTGAACACACATAACACTCACAGTTCACGATACCCGCACTGGTCAAATAAGTCTGTCATCGTGGTCTCATTCGAGGCCAAAGAGCCAGTTGATGCCTTGGGCTAGGAACAGCACCAGTGGCTGCCACGCCACCAGCCACCGGATCCAGTCCAGCAGTTGCCCATACAAGATATGGGGGCGGTCCCAACTGGAGAAGTGGTTGATGTAAGGACAATTTTGACAGCAAGTTATTATTTTCTGAAGTTATCAAACCAATATACATAATAAATCCACGTTTCAGCGGTATTAAGCCCGGTAATTTATTTGATTTTTATTATTCCGACGTTTAGGTCACTTTTCAGTGGCCGAGATCACAGAAGACAAAAATGTCAAGTGTCAATGAGTATTATTAGTTTTATTTAACCTTAGCATAGGAATAATAAAAATCAAATAAGTTACCGAGCTGAACGCCGTTAAAACGTAGTTATATTAAGTAAAACTTAAATTAGATTGGGCTCCCATAGAATAAATAATAACCATAAACAAAATTAAAACTAACAAGTTGGCGATAGGCTAAATAAAACTTGAACAATACTCATTGACACTTGACTTCCGTGATCACGCGTGGCTACTGAAAAGTGGCCGAAACGTCGGAATAATAAAAATCAAATAAATCACCGCGCTCAAAACCGTTAAAACGTAGTTTTATTATGTATACTAGTCGCGAAAACTTAAGAAAATATTAAGCAAAAGTTGTTTACACTAATGATTTTCAAAGCCATATCAAGATTCCATATTTTCCTAGAAACATACATTTATTAATACGAAATTAATCTGATTTTAAAGCTCCGATACCCAAATACAATTATTCTACAGCAATATTACTATAAAATTATTAATTAAAAAGGTTATTATAAATGTATAACTTTATAAGAAGTTTTAACTTTAAAGTGGTATTTAGTGCCAAGCGCCCTTCAACCTGAACTGAGTCAGGAGCTGGCAGAATCAAGGTCAGTGGAGCTTCCGCTCTTCTAGAAGGAGGATCTAGTTAACATCTCTTCCATATTGTCCATTATCATCAAGAATGAATAAGGTGAGTAATGAGTACATAAGGGGATCTTTGACAGTTGCAACCGTGACTGAAAAATTGAGAGGAAGAAGACTGAGGTAGACCAAAAAAGATATTGATGGATTGTGTCAAGGATGATATGATGATGAAGTATTGTCCACTTTCTTGGGGGTTGGTTTACGCTTCTTCAATAAGATTCCGAGTGAAATGTTAGATCTACCTTTCACTAAATTAAAAATATCTTGCTTAAAACGGGATACTACACTATTGAAGAGTACTTAAATGACAAAACTTCATTTACATAGCAGCTCGCTCCAACCTCTTATACTATATTTTTTATAACGTTTTTTCACTTGCCAAGCTTGTAAGGAATTTATGGAGACATGTTGCAGCATAAAATTTTAGTATGTCATGTCATTATTATAACTATGATAATATTTTTCTTTCCTTCTATTGTGTCTTTGTCTTATTGAGTATGCACTGTTTGCTGCAACTCCATTAATTCTTCAAAAAGTAATTCTGTACCATACTTCTGTATAAAACTTATAAAAAAAGAAATTGAGATATAAATAGAATAAGAAATAAAAAGAAAAACAATTTTTAGCACAGACATGTTGCTGGGGAGTTTCTTGCCGCTTCTTCTCCTTAACAACAATAATATGTTGCGAAGCGTTATACATAGAATAGGAAGTAAAATTAAATTTTAAATTATATTATGACCTTCAAAAAGTATTATCCATTGGAACTTATTTCGAATAAAACCTTTTGAATTTGTAATTGATAATTTGTGGTGTGACAGAGGACGTATGTCAGAATACAGGAGTATGGAAAGAGAAGACATATTGTGCCGGCCCCAAATAATTGGCAAAAGGTGACAGAAAAGAGACTGTCGATTATCATAAAACCAGCGTTAGTATCCTGGGGCTATAGCCTGGTATCTCATAGCCTATACAGCAGCCCAAAAATGATGATGTAAAAGAATCAACAATAATGGGCCATCCATAAATTACGTCACATTAAGGGGAGACAGGGTTGACGAACTGTGACATTGTGTGACAAGCGGCGGGAGGGGGTCCTAAACTTCGTGACGTCACATTTCAAGATTTAATACACTTAAGCTTTAAGACACAAAATTTGAACTGTTAGACAAAAACTTCAAAACATTTTCAACTCTTATCTTTATGAGCATAGCGTTTAATGATTAAAGACATATTTAAATGGGAATAAATTTAATTACACAAATGCCGTTTTAATTTAATTTCTTAATGTAAAATATGTGATGTCACACTAGGGAGGGAGGAGTCTCACGAATGTGACCAGCTGTCACAAGGACAGTGCAGAGGTCAAAAAATTATGAAATTCGTGTGAGGTAATTTGTGTATGCCATGTATAAAAAGATAGTTAAGATTAGACTTTCGAAAAGGATACGGATTGGTGAACATTCTCTTGAGGTCCACCTTCTCCTTGCAATAGGGACAGGTCTGCTTCTTGCCCACTATGCACCAGCCTCGTATGCAGAACTCATGGAAAACATGACCACATGTCAACTTATATGTGTTCTCTGAAAAATTCAGTTATATATTTTATAACACTAGCTGAATTGATGAATGTTATCCTAACTTATTGTGTTTGTGATTTTAATATATAAATACTTTATGGACTTCAACTATGTCACTCTAAATATTGCCTTTTTGGATTCCTTGTACCCTTGTCATGCTGGATCACACTATCTGGGATCTGCTTCCTATAAATATTGTTAAATTTTAATCCAATTTATTTTTATTTATAGATATGGTAACCATGAATTGTCATTACTGAAAATAAATGGCCACTGTGAATTGAATCCTATAGAAATTGTGTAAGATTCAACTCACAGTGGTGAGTTGTGGATTTAACTCACACAACTCTTTTATGAATCAAAAAAAGGTCAATTGTAGCTGTCATTTTAGTCTAGGTAAATAAAAATCAGAGCAATGAAATGCACATACATAGGTAATACATAGGTGTTTTATTGTAGTTGTTTGAATAAATTTTATCTTATCCTAGTACAGTGTTCAGATCTTATAACAAAGCAACCTAAATTGTTTTGTTTTTACAATAATAAATATAAATTAAATATCATAATAATATTACATGTCAAACCAAGCATTGAGTAAAAGAAAATAAAACATGTTAATAATAATCAAAATCTATCATTTAAACTTTAAAGGATATTGTAACAGTTACAGGATTCTAATTAAAATGCAGTTGGAATTACTATAGAATTTATTCGAACTATAAAAACACGTATAACACAGGTACAAATATAACTGAACACAATCAGTCCAAACGTAATGCGCGATTCAATAACACGCGCAAAGTCCGTCACTATATAGATTATCGAATGTACACACGTCCTTTTATGCTCCACAAATGCAAATGCCAACGTATGTTCGCCCGGCAACGCCGCCACAATTTACTAGAATTAGCTTGTAACACCTGGCTAATGATGCTAATAAGCGAGTACAATAGGACAATGGGCTGTATGCCAATAAATAAGTAAACAAAAGAAGACGAGATCATAAAGGTATTACAATTGGTTCAAATGCCGACAGGTAATAAATGTGCTTTGATTACAGATATGCAAATGGCCCAAATTGTAACAATATGAACAGAACTATTTCATAAGTGTTCTATGTTTGCGAAAATGGCTATAGTACTCTTAAAAGTAATACATACCTAAAACACCTTCTTCATTCACGTCAACTAAGAGTTGATTCCCACAAACGGCACACACATTGTTCTCCAGTTGTCTTGTAGGTATGCCCTCCTTCGTGTAATACTAAAACAGAGAAATCTTATTTTAAAATATAACCAAATAATTTTCTTAGTTTTTAACGGGAACTTAAAGGGATATGTCGTGGACTCCTATTTTTCCTATTCAATGGCTTGGCTTGACTCACGCAAATCAACGGAGTTCTTGTGATAACTTAAAATGCCACATTTTGACTACATAGTTCACATTTCTCACAAAACAAATAATTACTACTCAAAAACCATTAATTATTGGTTTGCAACCAGTGGCAAATACAGAAAAAACTCAAGGAAGGGGCATTAAAGATGTCTTGAGCTACCTTCACTTTTATTGTAATAAAAAAATATTCAAGCCCCATGCAAAATCTAATCAAGTATGCCCAGCAAGGTGGTGTGGTATGGACAGCCCGCTCCCCCATATGTATCCACCGCTGTTTGCAACTATTGCTCATTTTAAAGAAACATTACACATTTTCAGAAAATAAAAGTGCACAGCACAATATCACCATTTCAGTTTATTCTTCTTCCATGGTTTCCACGAAAAACTGAGATGCTATTTTCAAAACATTGGTTAAAAAGGAAATGTAGTTCTTGAGGTATTGTTTTCAGCAAAATTAGAGGGGACATTCAAATCAGCTGAGAAAATTTTTAACATGTCAGCACCTTATATATATTTAGTATGAGGGCAGCAAGTTCACGACAGAAGTGTAAGAATTTAAATAAACAGTAATTATTGTTTATACAGTAATAGAAACATTCCTACCATGATATTTTTAAAGCCGAAAGATATCAAAATTTTTAAACTCTGTCTTTTATATCTCTCTTTTCTTTTACCTTCTACCAATTATTTATTTATTTATTTTATTTTTATTTATAATTTTATTTTGGGCAAACATGTCCCATAATCCTAATACATATTACATTATACAAATTATACAGAATTACATTAATACATACAATTTAAAAAGTTACACATACATACATATTCACATTCACACTTTTTCACATACTAGCTGCGCCCCGCGGTTTCTTTCACCCGCGTGGTGGTGGGAAATCGTTATATTTTGGATAATTCCCACTATATCTTTATAAATTATAGCCTATGTATTATTCTGATGTGTAAGCTATATTATTGTAGTTTCATCAAAATCC
Organism: Dendrolimus houi; assembly: GCA_039645545.1. Taxonomy (NCBI): domain Eukaryota; kingdom Metazoa; phylum Arthropoda; class Insecta; order Lepidoptera; family Lasiocampidae; genus Dendrolimus; species Dendrolimus houi. Next base: position 1,304,322 of record CM077136.1, on the reverse strand, counting down.
ATTCAGTAGTTTTTGTGTGAAAGAGTAACAAACATACATACATACAAACTTTCGCGTTTATAATATTATTAGGAAGTAGGACGAGGGCAGCAAGTTCATGATATAACTGTAAGGATTTAAGTAAATAGTAATTATTGTTTACCTAGTAAAAGAAACATTCCTACCATAATATTTTAAAAGCTGGAAGATATCAAAATATTTAAACTCCCACTCTTTTATATCTGTCCTTTCTTTCATCGTCAACCAATTATTTAGGGTCGGCACAATATGTGTTTTCCTATCATACTCCTCTATTTTGATATACGTCCTCTGTTACACCACAAATCATCATGTCATACATCAAAAATTCATCCAATACTTACTATTTTATATGAAATTAAAATGTAAATTCCCTTGGAGTTTACTGCAAAATGTGCCATTTACACACTAGGATGACACAACAATAGATACGCCAGTTTTAAAAATATGATAACAACCCACGTCATAACATCCTACTCTGATACAAAATCTAGTTGGATTTAAGTAAAATGATAAAAAATATCTCGTGTGATTGACTGTCATTTTTCTCGATACTTACCCCTATGGATGCCGCCATCTTGTCTGTGCAGTACTCAGCGACGTCCCTTCCGAGGACACCAAAGTACAGTCCGTAGAAGAGCAGCATCAGAGCTACGTCCATCCACTGCGATGGCTTGTGCCCAAACACAAGGTTTAGGCCGAGGAATGTGAGCATCATCAGAATGTAGCCCATCACACCAATAAAACAGCTTATTTTGTATATTAGGTAGAACCATTTGTAAACTAATCTGGGAAATACACACTATTTTGAGGTTTTGGTATTATTAACAGGGCTTTGTTGTGGTAGCGTAATGGCAAGCACACGCATCCTAAACAGAAAAAGGCGAGGGTTTGAACCCTGGCCAGAACGCATGCACCACTAGGGGGGTTTTCTGACCTAATGTGCATATTGTTACAATTACCTTATGCTAACAGCGGTGAAGGAAAACATTGTGATGAAACATGCACATTGCACCTTGGATAGGTGTAACGGGGTATACTGTCCGTTTCCATATAGTGGGAGGCTCAAACCCAGCAGTGAGATATTTATGGACTGTTATTATTATAACAGGGCTTGAAAACAAGTAAAAAAATTCGAACCGGTTATAACCTAAATACAGAGCAACTATAACCTCAATAAAGCGGTTTTTGGTAAATAGAAGTGTGATAAGTAGGTCCCGTTGAATAAATTGGTTTCAAATGGTTTTCAAAGTGCAACCATGTGGTATGGCAAATTTTTAGTTGCACTTTAGAATTCAAGTTAACATAACTCTTTTTAAAGTTTATACTCCGAATGACATAGTTGACTAAAACCGGTTATAATCAACCTGAATTATTATTTCGATATAGTTGATTAAAACCGGTTATAACCACCTTAACTATTATTTCGATATAGTTGACTAAAACCGGATATAACCAGCCTTAATTATTATTTCGATATAGTTGACTAAAGCCGGATATAACCAAACTTAATTATTATTTCAACATAGGTGACTAAAACCAGTTATAACCAACCTTAATTTTATTTCTTGCTTTCTGCAATCAATGGTAACACTTTAAGTAGAAGGGATATGAGAAGATTTGATTGTAGAGATTGGTCCTTACATTAAAGGACCTCACTTATTTAATTACAGTTACTAAATCGGGTCTTGGAGCTCACTTTCAACTGTTTCACAGTCTGGCTTGTATCAGTGAGGGCTACAGTGTGGTAGGTTATGTCGTTAGTTAACTTGTCTTTGTGATGGACAGCTACAGTGTTTATTACTTCCTTCTGCAAAAAATCTACTTTAACTCACCTAGGTGTGGTAACAGACATCGGTTTAAGACTAGATTTCCTTATAACTATTGAAGTGAGGAGCGTGAATATGCTCCATATAATGATGAACCGCCACCACTGGTTCTTTGCACTCATAAGCACCGGAATCGACCACATAGCGACCATAGTAAACAGCTGAAAATATAAAGTGTATAAAAAGTAATGTATTTGTGAAATAATATTTTACATATATGTATCTAATACCTATAGTCATGAAATATCATCAGTGTGGTATTATATCATAGACCTCGATTAGCCCATTTGAAACATAGTTTTAAATTACTTTTCAAATATTTATATTTTGAGTAAAAAAATATTGCTAAATATGATTACTCTCCTTACTCTTCCTTGAGTCTTATTACTAATTTCTGAAAGTCGTGATCAGAATGTAAAGATTGAGTTTTGGAAGATTATGCCAGAAGTAGCATTACATTTAGATCTTTGTCATTATAACATACATTTTAGTGCTTCGCTCCAATGTCTACATCTTAAAGACAACATTTTACATCTACACCAAAATTTATTGACCCTACAAAAATTTTTGAGGTTCAATTTTCTCAATGTGGAGACCTTAGTTATTAGGGGCCACCCACAAGTTATGTCACATCAATTTCATGTTTCTTTGATTTTACCAAGTGTGACAAGGACGCGGGCCCCTCCCGCGTCCTTGTCACAGCTGGTAAATACGTGAGTCTCCTCCCTCCCTAGTGTGACATCACATATTTTGCAATTTTACATCAACAAATTATTAAATTTAAACAGCAGTTCCGTAATTAGGTTGAAAACATTATATTTTGATATGTGATGTCACGAAATTCAGGTGTTTCTTTAGTATCTCACAACGTCTAAAATGCTCCATCTGCCATTCTACATGGTGAGCAGGTCGTGACGAAAACGTCATTATATTCTATTATTTAAGAAATTATTACATTAAAACATCAATTACTCCGTAATTATTTTTATTTCCATTTAAACTGTTTTTTAATATTTTGAAGCTTTGGTCAATAGATTAAATTTAATTTTTTAAAGCTTAAATATATTAGATTTTGAAATGTGTCATCATGAAATTTAGGACAACTCCCACCTTGTCACCTTCATCGAGCCGATGAAGTGTGACAAGAAATGTAGGTGAAACTTTGTGGATGAGTGACCTTTCTATTTTTACTTCCATAATTCTCCTCCATTATTGATGATTAGGAGTAATATGCAGTCAGTTATACACAGAATCATTTAGCGTAAATCTGGCTAAAACTCAACATAATTTTTTCTAAATTATCACCTTATTTTCTGGATATGTATTAGTACTATATCCAAGCAGGAATGGAGAAAGAATACAGTTTCCTGCGGCCGGGTGGCCTGTCGTAAGAGGCGACTGAATAACCCACAACCAGGTTGTAGGGTAATTGCCCGACAGGATGGCTACCACCCCTGGTCTAGAGTATGCCACCATAACAACCTTGAATTGTGTTCCGGCATTAGTGATCAGGTTCCAGTCTCCGTTGTGAGAGCGGCAGCACATTTGTAGCACCTTTGGTGTTGCAAATGTCCATAAGCAATGGTAACATCTTTCCATCAAGTGGGCCATCTACCTGTCTGATGAACATGTGCAATAAATAAAATACTGAGAACTATATTTCATTCACTATTCTAGGTGAATTAGTAATATTTACTTACAGCATAGGACCTGTAATGCCTCTTCTTCCATTCTACAACAATGACCTGGGCTACCACCAGAGTCACAATTAGGATCATCACCATTGATGTGTGCATGGACTCATGACCTTTGTGGAGCTCATGGAGTTTTTGATGGTCATACCTGACAATAAAGTCAAATGGAGACATGTAGACAATTTGAATGCCTGATGACAGTTTTGTATAGAAAGTAACACATCTTAATCAATGAGAATTCATTACATTCATAATGCTTTAGATACACCTGGGATCTTGTTAGTGTTAGGACTGTATCATGCAGATGAAGCCAAGGGTTTGTTTTGTTACATTGTTAATGATGTATTTCTTAAGTATTACACCTTATAATGCAGATAAAATTGGATGTATTGCACTGTATCCTGACACAATTAAAATAAGAAGTAAACCAAGAATTGAACCAGCCCATTTTTTTTTTTGTTTCAATATCACCAATGATCCTATAACATGGCCCAACTGCAACACTAAATAATAATAGGAAAAAAAATATCATTAAAATTTTTGGCTACAAATACCAACATGTTTATGAATTAACACTATAAGTAAGTCATATTTAGTCTGTAACACTAAGGCAGGTGGAACATAATAAAATGTGCATTACAACAACAGGGATGCTGACACCTGTTACAATAAGCTTTAACAATGATGACATATAAAATAACAGGTGTTAAAATGACATCTTATCATTGTACTATTAAAATATCATGACAGAAATAATTTTAATTATGGTATAAATTTTTAATGCGCTATTTTACTCCTTTTGCTTGTACCTATGATGTCATAAGTATGTACTCTCATATAACTTTTATGAGGCTGTGATTTTTGTAAGACAATAAAGAGTATCTCAGTTGCCGTTCAGCTCCTCTATGGGCCAATGAAAGCTAACTATAATGGATTTCACTGGCTCTATAGCAGATGTTTTATAAAATTGTTAGATAACTTTAATACAAGTACCATAAGACAGGTTGACAGTGAAGACCAACAAATAATCTCTATAGTCTTCATTGTGCCTGTGTTATTCCGCTCACTGTTCTGGTCACTGATCTCGACCTTTGACCGCCATTTACATTTGAAACATTTGCGAGTGTTTTCATATATGTTATGAAATTTTATAATTATTTTGAGATATCTCTACTTATTTCCGGTGGCGAAATTTATATGGGAAGGCTTGAGACAGACCCCTTGATTCTCCTGAACTCTCAGAACCCTCCAATTGAGATGACTTAGTTTAAGATCAAACCATTTTATTTCTTGTAATGTCCTAATTATGATGAAGTTTATAATACTACAATTACCCTGTGGTAATTGTAGTCAGACACTAGACTAAAGGATAACATTATGAGGAAGCATAAACATTGAGATTACCAATATATGCAATTCATCTAGCTTAGACAAACTTACAGAGTAGTGTTATACTCAGTTAGTTACTATACTGTTTCTCTAAAATGAAATACTCAACTAAAGTGTTTAAGGATTGCCTAATGTTAATTATAAATAAATTATATAAAGATTAATGATAAATTTGTAGAATTCTAATCTGTCAGTATTATATTTAGATTTTTAGAAGGATAATGAAGAAAACATCAACTAGTTAACAAGTAGTTTTATATTATCTACGTATAACACGATCAATCGCGTCATGAAACAATCATTTAAACTTTAAGTACTTGTTTAATGCCTTGCGAAAGATAAGAATTTTAGACTTGTTTTTTTTAAATTAAATACTATTTAGAGTTGTATGTATAATATAATCTCACCTAAGCTTCTCTTCTGCTGTTAATTCTTCATAAGTCTAAACAAACAAAAGTAATATTTATTGAAAAAAATATTAAACAAAATAGATATCAAAGAATATGGATTGTTATAATACCTTGTTGGGGTCAACTGGCCTATGTAGATCCATGATTGTCAATTAATTTTATTCAAAACCAAAATATCTATCAATTGTTACTTATAATAACATGTGTGTGGTGTTTAATTAATTAAATTAAAATCTAAGAATAACTCTAAAATACCGCACGCATGCACTTATATTCGTGACGGAGTTGTCAAAGTCGAAACTCAACATGACCATTTTTTTAGATTACTTAACCTGAAGCAAATGTTACGGATTACGGAAGCAAGTCCATTAGCGTTCCTTAGTGTTGCCACTGGACATAGCCTCCTGACGCCCAGGTTATTCAACAGTGTATTTCAGTAAACGCCCGATGTACTTAAAAAAGGTTTCAAAGGCGAAAACCCAAGAACTTGAACTTTAAAAATTTTACCTTACAGTAATCGCACAAGTACGATTTTTTTTTCTTATATCAGGTGAACGAGGAGAAGCAAAGAAATGACAAAAATAGATTACCGTTTGGTAGGCCTTTAGGTCAAAAGCACTAGACTCCAAACAGTAAACATTTACAACATCAATTTTTTTCAACTACCTTCAAAAATATTAAAAATTAAAATAAACTTAAAAACCAAAAATCCTTTAAAATTAAGGAAATATTTATTTTATTATCATTTATTTAAAACATTCGTAACAATGATGATAGTCTTTATTAATCCAAAGGTCTATTAAAAGGTCTTAAATTTTGAATTAATATACTTTTTACTATATCTCAGATCCATATAAAGTTTTGATGTAAATAGCAAATATAATATATATGCACCTATTTTTAATAAGCATATCCACACAAATGCTAAAGATTTTATGAATACATTAAGATTTATTTTCACACTCGACGATCTTGTTCGATGTTAAGACAAAAAAGATAAATTTGTTTTGTTTTTGTTGGCAATGTTGCTTGGTCATACACAAACAAAAACCTCGAACATTACGTTTGGAGACATCACACTATAAAAAAGTGGTAATTTGAAATTAGTAGCAATGGTTAAAGTCGGGGTACTTAGAATAGTACCCTGGGCGTTTATTTGGCGAAATTGGATTTGGTGCTGGGTTTTAGTCCCTATTTCATTGAATTACTTTTTTAAGGAACGTGGGCGCTGAAGGGAAATGCACATCTTAAATTGGAATTTATGTTGCAAAAAGATTCCTTTGAAATCACTAAACAGGTTTTATTATGCAAATAAATATTGTTGCCCCTATATTTATGTTCACTGTATTTAAATACTTCAACAGATGTTTATTTGCTATGTTCGTATCTCGTAACAAAATGTCAAGTGGTCAATAAAATCATGAGAAATTGAAATTCTAGTAACAAAACTGCTAAGGTAGCATTAATATAACAATCAGCGCGTGCCTGTAGCTAGCTCACAACGCCCAAAACGCTCCATTAGCCGTTCCACGAGGCGACCGCGGTGGTTGTGGTCGTAGCGAGAACGTCACTAATGACGTCATCATTTTCGATCACACAACGCTCACAACGACTCATGTGAATAGGTGGGTCGAATAACCGTTCCATTTGGGTTTACGATTGTAACGCCGGCAAGCAAGTGAAACGGAAAAAAACATAATCGTGAACGTGGTTGTTGTGAGTCCCTGATGGAACGTAGCCATAAAACATTGACACTATCAGCCTGATGACACTGACAATTTGTTTCCATTGTATTGTAACGTCATTATGCTGCGTTGGAGCCATAATTCCTTCAAAAAAAAAAAAAAGAACGTCATTATGACATTAATTTTTTTTTGGCATTGCTGATGATTTTGCTTACTTAAATTTTATATCATGAAAAGTTAATTTCAAAATTAGAGCTTATTAATAAAATTAAATTAATATTTTAAGCATGAATTAGTCTTAATGAGTGTATCAGCCCCAGGAGCAAGTATGCCAAATAAAGGTTTGTTGGCGCCTTTTCAAATATATTTATAGTAAACAAGTGTGGGTTAGTTACGGTTTTATAATAATAAAGACAATTATTGTTATGAAAAACTATCTTAGGCAATAGTGTAGGACGTTATAGTCAAATCTTAAGTTGTTTTGATCAACTATAAATGCAAATTTATTTTCTGTCTATGAGGTGCTTATTAACACCTAATTATTTTAATGAATAATGCTTACTGTACAATGGTATTTTACTATGAATTGGTAGAAGTAAAAGTCCTATGGCACAAACGAGACTAATGGCTTGTTCCTATATCTTAGTAACCATTTATTTGGCTTACCAATGTTTATACATAAGCTACATATAAGTAATGTCAATTTTCTATCAAATGTAAGTGTAGTAAGATATCATAATCAATCATTCTAGTATACAGTTGTGCTTGGTCTATCTGTCAGACTGTATACAAAAAGATTATGGGAGCTGCATATGTCTAGTTGTCATAGCAGACAACAAACTACTGGGTATTTTTTTTTATTGGACTTGACTTTATGTTGTTGGTCCGAAGACCTCACAACTTTACCGGGGTTTTCGGGGCGAGTGCCTTTGCGAAGCGAAGGCGCTCGAGCTCGGGAGGCAACTTGCTCGAGGGGGCTCCCTAGGGAGTTTCATCTCGGCTGGACTGTTGCCATGAGAGGGGGATGAATCTAATGATGCCCACCATAGGGCGACACAATGCACTAATTGAGAGCGGGCGACGGGTAATATAAAGCCCGAGAGGAAGGATCCCGGCGGACCGGGATCGGCGGTCCGCGGTGGCCTATACTATCTTACTGCCGTTTCGCAACGTGTTATGGCTGGGAGAGAAGAAACGGCGAAAGAAACTTCCCAGCAACACGCCTAGTCTATCCTATGGGGGGGCTGTGTCTCCTGGCGTCCCTCGCAGGGACGTGGAGAGATCGTGATTGGCGGCGTCGACGCCGCCGTCTGTGTCTGTCTGTCGGTGCCTGCCAGCCTGCCGTCCTAACCGCGGGCGGGCTGATCCGAGCCAGCCGTTTTGTGATATCGTCGACCTTGTCCATGAGGATGTTACGCGGTCGTCGAACTACTGGGTAGTGCAACATGGGAGCGCACATATAATTAGTTGCTCTATCTCGCTCGCACATCATCCGTCCCGCTCACATATTGTTCTAGCTGTATGACTTGTTAATATTTATACTTAAAGTTACAGTTTCCAAAATAAATCAGTTCACATCAGCACTTGACAGTGAATACTACTTTCTGCCATCTGAAGTTTCATTTAACCACTACCTCACTGCTACAAGATCATTACTATGCTATATTATACTATATATTGATTTAAGTTATATTTATGTATGCAATACTTAGGACAAATCAATTTGCCATTTATTGGACAGCAATTCTAGATCTAGTGCCCACAGCATCATATCATATAAGTAAATTGACTAAGAATATGTTCTGCTTGTTTTTATTCGAGTATGCCTTCAACAGTTGTTTCATACAAATCCCTTTGTTATGGTTTCTAGAAAATATCAAAATGGCAACCACAGAAGTTAAACCTGTGTCAACAACAGCACCAAGTGTACCACCTGTCAAAATAGCCCCTAGCACCACCAAAGCAGTGGTTACAAAGGTATGTTTTTCTTACAAATATATACTGATGGGTGCAAATAAAAATAATAAAAAAGGAAAAATATGAAATATAGCAGCAATATTTCATAAAATAATCATAAGTATACATAATTTTTCCTTAGAAGATAATTTTAGTACAACATACACAATTTAAAAAGTAAAATAAAAGCATCTCAAATAAATGTGCATGTATGAAGAGTTTAATGAAAGTAGACGAAGCGAAAGTTGTTTGTCAGGATTGTCGCAAGTGGAGATCCATAGTCTCTGCCTACCCCCATGGGAAACTGGTGTGATAATATATATGTATTTACATACATTAGGAGGAGTTAGTTGATGTACAGATAGACAGACAGGCGAGGCAAGCAATTTTATTTTATACCATCTTCTGCCTGCAACTTCGTCCGTGTGGAATAGTTAAAAAAAAAAAACCCCTGATTTTGAAACATTCTTCATTAGTGCTCCGCTCCTATTGGTCTTAGCGTGATGATATATAGCCTATAGCCTTTCTCGATAAATGGGCTATCTAACACTGAAAGAATTTTTGAAATCAGACCAGTAGTTCCTCAGATTAGCATGTTCAAGCAAACGAATAAACCTTTCGGCTTTATATGTTAGTATAAGACTATGTGTAAATGGTATACCATGAAATAAAACCAACATAGATCATTTATCACCATATTTACTATACAACTGATCAATGTATTTAACTAGGGGCCTATTGAGTAGATTTCCAACATCTTTTGCGAATACAAAGTCCAAGTGATTGAATTTCGGCCAATCGCAGCTAAGTCTCACTTCTTCTAGAACACCAGCCTCCTTCAATTCCTTTGCCAGTCTCATTATTTGCTGTAAAATCAAAATTTATTGTATGTCATTAACCCATTTAACATATTTATAAAGAGAAATAGTTACAAAATATCCATAGAGATATATAGAAAGAATACAATTTCCTGCGGCCAGGCAGCCGGTCATAAAAGGTGACAAAACAACCTACAGCTAGGTGGTAGGGAATTTTCTGGTCTGGATCGCTATCACCCTTGTTGTATAGTACAACCTTGAGTTGTCTTCCAGCGGCCAGGTTCCAGTCTGCCATTAGAAAGTGGCAACGCCTTTGTAACACCATATTATAACACCTTTAGTGTTCTGATGGCATGGGCAATGGTAACCGTTTCCAACATGTGGGCCGGCTGCCTGTTTGCTGAACTCATGCAATAAAAACGATACAAGTTTTACAGAAGAACTGATGGAAAAAATAATATTGTTTCTATTTTACAACAGTTTTCGTATGGTGTAACCATATTTGGGCAGATCTCTTGAACACATTATATGGTATATATCCTGTATCCTTTAGCGTTTATAATATTAGTAGGATCACAAGAACAGGGAACATAGATTATTTGTGTATACAAGGAACAATTTTACAACAATTTAACTTGGTTGCACTTATAAATAACTCTACGTCTTAACCATATGGCTGCGCTAAAACATGGCGTCATTCGTGAAGGCCGGCAACGTGTTCGCAACGCCCCTGGTGTTGCAAACGTTCATAAGCGAGGAAGACCACTTTCCATCAGGTGGGCCTGATTTGCCTGCTTGCTTTTAGCTATTACATGTATGCAGAGAAATAATAGAAAAATAATAAGTCCTAAAATTAGACATACATAGTCTCGGCTGGCTAACTACCACCAGTGCTGTTCTTTTTACCGGAACCAGCAGTTACTGATGTCAAATAAAATACTTAGTTTACCGATTTGTAACATTTGGTAGTTTTCCCTTAAACAAGAGTGAAGCTTAGTCAAATTCAAAAGTATTTATTCAAAATAAGTTCTACCACCCGTGCAGGAACGGAGAAAAAATACAATTTCCTGCGGCCGGGTGGCCTGTCGTAAGAGGCGACAAAACAACCCACAGCCAGGTGGTAGAGCATTTGCTCGACTGGATGGCTACCACCCCTGGTCTAAGGTATGTCGCCATAACAACAATGAGTTGTGTTCCGGCATTAGTGATTAGGTTACAGTCTCCCTTAATGAGAGCAACAGTGCATTTGCAGCACCTTTGGTGTTGCAAATGTCCATAGGCGATGGTAACCGCTTTCCATCAAGTGAGCCGTCTGCCTGTCTGCTTAACTCTTGCAATAAAAAAAAACTATGTACACCGCTTCGCAAGATGTTATTACTGTTTAAGGAGAAGCGGAAAGAAACTCTCCAGCAACACTTCTAGCTGAACTTTATATATTTATTTAATTCAGGGTCTTTTTTAATCAGTACAGAAGTATGTTATACAATTACTTTTCGAAGAATTAATGGAGTTGTAGCAAACAGTCCATCTCTATAAATATTATAAACGCGAAAGTTTGAAAGAATGGGTGTATGGATGTACGTTTGTTACTCTTTCACGCAAAAACTACTGAATGGATTTTGATGAAACTTTCCAATAATATAGCTTGCACATCAGAATAACACATAGGCTATAATTTATAAAGAGGTAGTGTGAATTATCCAAAATATAACGATTTTCCATCACCACGCGGGTGAAACCGCGAGTACAGCTAGTACTCAATAAGACAAAGTCATAATAAGAGGAGCTGAGACATGGACACTGACAGTGGGACCGGTCCACGAATTCAAAGTCACTGAACGGGTTATGAAGCGAGCTATGTTAGATTCTTCTCTTATGGATAAAATCAAAAAATGAGGACATCCGTAAAAGAACGAAGGTAACATAGCTCGCAAAATTAGCAAGTTGAAGTGGCAGTGGGCCGGTCACGTCTGTCGCAGGACCGACGGCCAATGGAGCAGACCAATCCTGGAGTGGAGACCGCGTCTCAGTAAACGTAGCGTAGGACGCCCGCCAGCCCGGTGGACTGACGACCTGCGCATGATCGCCGGCAGGGGCTCGATGAGCTAGACGGGAGACCGGGATATGTGGCGCGTACTTGGGGAGGCCTACGTCCAGCAGTGGACAGAGATTGGCCGAAGAAGAAGAGGAAAGAAATATATGCTTACAGATTTTTCTGTTAGCTGGTCATTTTCTCCGTACAATAGAGCGACAGGCACTTTGACGTTTGATAATTTATAGGGCTTCACTGGACTCGAGAGTCCACCATTCCATGAGGTGAAGACACCTGAAATTAAATAACATATTGTAATCGTAACAGTATATCGTGTGTTTGGTTTCCAACCGCACAAGTCCCTGTTGTTAGCATTTTTATTATAACTAAATGTGTAATATTATGTATGTACTGGGATATGCCCGCGACTTCATCCACGCTTGACCTGAAATTCCCTCTGGGTTCCCAGGACACAAAGTATCGCAGCATTTAAAAAAGAATGTAATCTATCGTTTTCAAAAGTGTGGCGGAATAAGCTAATTTTTATGCACCCGAACAACTACAAACCGCTTCCGAGAAAATTCTCGCGCGATTTCCGGGAATAAATGTATCACATATTTTATTACACAAAATTTGCTATCGGTCAGTGAAAAATCACATTGGAATTCGATGTTTTTTTAATCTGACCATTTTAAATCGTTCCCAGAAAAATTCCCGGGAAAAAAGTAGCGCACGTTTTGAGTCTAAAAAATTTGCTATGGATCATAGAAAACCGCATCGAAATAGGCCCAGTAGTTTTTATGTGAATCCCGTACAAACAGACAAGGAATCTATAAAAGATTGCACCGTTTTCTCCGTCCTTTATATAGTCTATTCCAGAGGATTTTTTTAATATTCGTAATGTACAGACACGGAATGTTTAGAATTTTACAATATTATAAATAAAGTGGTCAGCATTATTCTTTTGCTAACATTTCTTCTTCGTCTAGCCTCCATCCGCCGAGTAACGTGCGATAAAGAACTTCGTTCCAACACCATTTGCATGAATGAATATTTTTTTTATTTTGCGCTCAAATAAATGACAATTGATATTTTAAAATGTTGGTTGCTTTTATCGCTGTTAGCGATTTATTCCAGACAACCTTTAAAAAAAAGTGTAAAAACTTACATAAGGACAGTGATTTGTTGCTGTACGGTTTAGAATGCGGAATTTGGAAAACGCCAAATGCACAACCACTTACCTTGCTAGCTGTGCTGCGGGAACCCTTCGATCGTGGATTGTAATTCACATTCACTGGCACGATTTCTCGATTGGCTAGAGGATTAGCTAATTGTATATTTGGAAAACACTCGAATATGGACGAAAAAACAGGAAGGTCGATGCGGCGCGTGCGGTGTAGGAAGTTGCACTGACTGGCCGCGTGAGGGCAGCATCGGCTTCGATAGCTCACACGGGGTGGCGATGCATTTGTTTTGAAACATACTAAAATTGGAAGTGATGACATACGCGGAAAAGTTGATTGAGCTAATATTACGGAACAGTTGCATTATTTAAATAAGATTTTCACCTGTAATGGCGATTTTTCCAAAGTGCTCCAGCTGTCGCCACGAAGCTGGTTGTATCCTTGTAAATATGACAGATGTCATTGACTGCAACAATAGGCATACCCATATGACACATCAAACACTTTGCAAAATAGCAATGTGGGGTACTGTTACTCAGATCTTGGACAATTCAATTTCGAAAGGTTTATTCAGAATAAGTTCCACTGGAGAACACTTTTTGAAGGTCATACATATAGCATAGAATAGAATAGAATACACTTTGTTGTTCCCCACATACACATAAAATAAACAATTTACAGTAGTCAAATTAAACAGTAAGAGTAGGAGCAATGTGCGGCCTTATCGCTTTAGAGCGATCTCTTCCAGACAACCCGGGCTATGGATTTTATGGACGGGAGATTTGCAAGTGTATAAAATAAAAATAAAAATAAATCGGCAGACAAACACACAAACACACATTGTATATCCCCAAATTAAGCAAGTTACGCTTGTGTTATGGGTAATATACAACGGACCACTCTGGGGCCGATCCCAGACACCCAGGCCATAGTAAATAACGGAGAAAATACGTTTCCGAAATTCACTATACCAGGAATCGAACCCGGAGAATCTGCGTTGCAATGTGATAAACCCGCAAAGGCTTAGCCCACTCAACCACAGAGGCCGTGTATGATGATCGTGTGCAAATTAAATACATATATAAACAGGATATATAACTATCACACGATACATATACCTAAAATAAATAAAAAATAGTGAATAAACAATAACACATATTAATAATATATATATATATATATATATATATATATATATATATATATATATATATATATATATATATATATATATATATATATATATATATATATACGTCATTAATATATGTATAGCAACAGTAATAGGTATACAATAGTATTAATACATAATATACTAGCTGATGCCCGCGACTTCGTCCGCACCTATCCCACGGGAACTCTTTAATTTTTCGGGATTAAAAGTATCCTATATGTTGGCCAGGGATATAAGCTACCACCATACAAAATTTCATTTAAATCGGTCCAGTCGTTTCGGAGATTAGCCGGTACAAACAGACAGACGAACAGACAAACAGAGAATCAAAAAATTTGAAAAAATCTAAATTAATTCTATTTCATTTCTTACATCCCCCTGATTCGGTTTCTAGTCTTTTTTTCATTGTACAGAAATTCGACCTCTACAGTTTATTATATGTATAGATTAATATTATATATACTAATATACATAATATTAATATACAAATAGACTAATAAGTAAACGTACATGTAATTAGGTATTAAATATTTATTATAAAGAGAGATAATATTCTCTTAACAGTTTTCTAACTGGGGATATAAGTTAAAATTTAAATCAACTTCCTATTCTATGTACACCGCTTCGAAACATGTTATTGCTGTTAAGAAGAAGAAGCGGCAAGAAACTCCCCAGCAACACATGTAGCTAAAAATTATTTTTCTTTATATTACTTAATCTATCTATATCTCAAGATGTTTTTTTAATAAGTGTTATACAGAAGCATGTTACAGAATTACTTTTTGAAGAATTAATGGAGTTGTAGCAAACAGTGCATACTCAATAAGACCAAGACACAATAAAAGGAAAGAAAAATATTATTATAGTTATAATAATGACGAGACGTACTAAAAGTTTATAGTGCAACGTATCTCCATAAATATCTTACATGTTAACGTTATACAGACGATAGTATTGTTACATGCCAGCAAGGATAAACGCACAGCCGCCTGTCGTAAGCGCAGTTTATTGTCTTCCCGGATTTAGGAATTCTTTTATGTTCGGAATTTGTAATTAAGAAAACATGCTATTGTTTTCCTACTTGTTTTGTGACCATCATTAGCGTCGAATTAATCCTTATTGTTATTGTTTTCGACTTGTTGGCCGTTCGCAGGAATAGATAACCAGGTGTGCAAATTACTATTTCTCGGAAACTCAGTGCGCGCGGCCAATTTTTTTGTATTGTATAGTTAGTATAAGACAATGCCCGAATGGAGGGGTGGGCAGTCATGCCACGACTACGAGACGAGTAAGACGTTTGTAGTACTCTCGATTAGCGATATAGACGACGGACTTTGTGCGTGTCGAATTGCATTGAATCGTGCAGTGTGAACTGCTTGCATCCAGTTTTATTTGTATTTGTTTTATACGTGTTTTTACAGTTCTAATAAATTCTATAGTAGTTCTAACGGCATTTTTAATTTGAGTCCTGTAGCTCGTAACAGTATAAAAGGCTGGAGCGAGCTGCTATGTAAATTAAGTTTTGTCATTTAAATGTTCTTCAATAATGTAATATCCCTTGTTAAGCAAGATACTTTTTAATTTGGTTTTAAATTTATTGAAAGGCAGATCTAATATTTCATTAGGATTGAAGAAGCGTACACCAACCCCCAAGAAATCATATCAAGGCTCTAAAATTCTAACACAGTAACTAAAATTACTTCGGAAGCGGTGGTATATTCATGAACTTCAATAAATAATCTGTAAGATTTCGTTTTGAAATAAATATGTTCATTTTCAAAATCGTTCTTAAACGATTTTGTATATATGTCAATGGATGAAGTAATAAGAGTCTGCCTGTTTGCTAGCATCGCAATAAAGAAGCAAGCAGATCAGTGGCTAGGGGAGTGGTTAGCGTGAGTATCATATGCTCATATAAGGTGTGTTGACATACTCGCGCTGCCCAATTCCCTCGTCCCTTTCCGCTTGCTGCCTTAGAAATAGGCGTAATGTAAACAAGGCATAACATACATTGTCGTTCTGCTCGTAATCGTCACCAACGACTGAGTAGAGAGTCATCAAGCACATGTCTTCATAGGGGTTGTTCATGTTGCACACGTTTTTTAGGAGAAAGTCCATCAGGCCTTCGCCGAAGTTCGCACTTATGAGCCCTCGGCGCTCCAGTGTTCTCTGAAACCACAATCTCTATTATCCATCTAAGCTATAATATATCTGTTGGAAGTGTCGATTTGTATAATTAATTTAAAAATTATAAAATAACCGAAGCTAATTTGGAACAGCAGACTCCAAAATTCTTCTCAAAGTACCATTCTAAAAATGCTACTTTTTAAGTTTACGCGATTAGTATACATAATAAAATTACGTTTTAACGGTTTTAAGCGCGGTAATATATTTCATTTTTATTATTCCGACGTTTCGTATTCTCTACAAACTACGACATGTTGCGAAGCGGTGGTAAATTAGATTAAGCTCCCGTCGTCAGTCATTCGCAGTCCATTGCTGGACCTAGGCCTCCTCAAGTCGGCGCCACTCATCCCTGTCCTTTGATTTCCTCATCCAGCGCCTACCGGCGACCTTGCACAGGTCGTCGGGCTATCGGGCTGGAGGGCGTCCGACTTTACGTTTACCGAGACGCGGTCTCCACTCCAGGACTCGTCTGCTCCTTCGGCCATCGGTTCTGCGGCAGACGTGACCGGCTCATTGCCACTTCGACTTGCTAATTTTGCAAGCTATGTCGGTTCCCTGAGTTCTCTTACGGATATCCTCATTTCTTATTTTATCCATAAGAGAAACACCCAACATAGCTCGCTCCACAGCCCGTTGAGCGACTTGGAACTTGTGGACCAATCTTGCCGTCAGTGAATATTTCTCGGCTCCGTAGGTCAGGACGGGGAGGACGCACTGCTCGAAGACTTTTGTCTTCAAGCATTGCGGAATGGTCGACGAGAAGACTTGACGAAGCTTACCGAATGCTGCCCAGCCCAACTGAATCCTCCTATTAGCTTCCCCCTCGAAGTTGTGCCTGCCTACCTGTATTTTCTGTCCAAGGTAGACATATTCCTGCACAACTTCCAGAGGGGCGCCATCGACGTTCGGCTCTTATGGAGTAAATAATAACCATAAACAAAATTGAAACTAAATAATTAAAATTAACAAGTTGGCGGTAGACTAAATAAAACTTTAACAGCATTCATTGACACTTGACATCTTTGTCTTCCGTGATCACGACTACTGAATAGTGGCCGAAAACGTAGTTTTATTATGCTACTTTTTACTTTTTTCTGTCTGCCTGTTAGAGCATCACGAATATAATCAAAGAGGTAGCACTGCAGTCGCGTTCTTTTGGTGCCGTCGTTGCGAATCGTCTGCCTACCCCTATACTTACTGGCATATCCATAGTCTCCAAAAGAAATTTCGCCAGAGGCCTTATATTATCCAAATAGACAGCTGGAGCTAACGCCACGAATGATATGATCTTGTGGTTGTATTCTGGTCTTTGGGCCATCATGGTGAAGAAGCTGGTAGTCCCCATGGAGTAACCCACATACATGATCTTCTTCAGCCCTGTTACGTTTAGTACTTGATCTATCATTGAAGGGATGTCGTATTTGCCGTGCTCGTGAAAACTGAAATTAAATAATTTAGATAGATTCTGGTAGAGAACAGCCATATTGTATATTCTCTGCAAGTTGCTCGTATACCAGTGCTACTAGTATTATGGGTAGGTACTATATAACTTTCAACTCTGTAGTCGATCCCATACACCGAGACCATACAAGAGAGGAAGAACCCCAAAAATAACCGGACTGGGAGCGTGCTGCCGTGCTGCTAACCTAACATCTGTGCGAACGGCGTCAGTTTTTAAGTTAACGTTTAAGCGTGATCTTGCATATTGGTCTCTTGTTGTTTTGTTCGCTCGCGAAGTCGTTACGGCATATTTAAAAGAATGATAACACTCTTGCAACCTCGGCCTTGCAAGTGATTAACTATTTGGCCGCCGAGGGATGACCTGTGGTTTCCCACTATATACGCCAGAGCTAGTCCCGTGCTACTCTTTCCCATTTGGGACAATGAAGAAAAATCTAAAATGGACGTGGTTTGATGATGTGAATGTGGTAAAACAGCTTCACAAAGTGCACTGGAGGATATTAAAGTTGAAGAGTTTCCGAGATGCTTTAAATCGTGAGAAAAAACACTTGACAAATAAGAGTTTAGGTGACCGAAGGAATTTTGTAAAAAAGTAATTTTTTTCGAACCGTGTTATTGATTCTAATGCACTAGGTTGGCCAAAGCTTCGACCTCTATCTAGGTCACAGAGTTCGTTCAGGTACTATATCATTTAATAATATAATGTGAAGTTTGCCGTGACGTCGCTCTAGGGTCAAGCGGAAGATCAGCGTTGGTCTAACAGATCGACATTTTTGCTGAGCTTGATCAAATTTTTAGGACTTAATATGTACATCTTTTCCTGACCTTGTGCTTTGTTTCTCTCTTTTTTTTATTGTGCTTTTTTATAACTTTTAATGTGTTTGTTTCACTGGTATGCATATATTCTAAAAATAAACCTGTTTTCTATCTTTCTATTTATAAAAATTTGTTTATTGCTAAAGATGACTCTTAAAGGACGTTCGTCGAGGATTTCTTAACAAATTCATTCGCTTACCTATATTCCCAAAATCGTTTCTCCTTTTTGTTCCATGTTTCGTGAGCTGAATACCTGTTGCCCCGCAAGTTTCCCAGCCATACGTCGTAACCAGCGTCTGCTAAAATGTACGCTAAAAGACAAGAAAATATTTATAATAACTTTGCTTTTAGCTGTGCAATTTGAAACCTAACAACTTGACCAGCGGTTGCTAACCATCCGAAATTCCTAATAATTAGCCATCCTACTAATGGTATTTCATTAGGCGTCCAAAATTTAGCTGATGGTTCTTTGGTTAGTGATTGAATGACTCGCATACCGACAGCTGGCGGTTAAGCCGTAAACTTATCAGTTATCGGATTTATTCGATAAGCATTAGCCGGCTGGCAAACTCGCTAACAACTTAATCTTGTAGAATCGTATATCTACTTCACTCGAACACCAGGGTCATACTGTGCTCTATCTCTCTACCTTCGTCCTGCAATGTGACCTACCTAAACTTCGATCTCGTCCCATTATAACAAAGTCCCCACTGCTCCCGAAAAGGCCGTGCATCACCAGCGCTGCCTTCTTGCCCTTAGGGTAGGGCTCCCCAGTGCGCCTCGCCGAGCGCCTCCCAGCTGGTATCCTGTGCATCTGGAGTATGTATCCATCTGGTGTATTCGCGCGATGCTTCTCTACTGGGTAGCCGTTTAAGGATATGAGTTTGGGCTGAAATTTAGAAAAACAGAAATTTTAAAAAACTCAAGTTCATAATTTAGGTAAAGATATTCCGATGACCAAAAGATGGGGACCAGTCCTCGGGGTACAACATTAACTGTCACCCGTATTACGGCCGTTAAGAAGTTGGCATGTAATTCTTCTGTTTGCGCTTTTCTCGTTCTCCCTGTGAGAGGAAGCTTTGTGAGGAGGTTTGTCCTCTTCAGCATTGTGAAAGACGCTCGCCAATTGGTCTACATCGACAAGACTTGTGGCGTTTGTTAAGCTATTGCGTCATGACCCTGGTGATATCAGTAATTTTAGTAAATCTAGTTGTCGCTACTCCCAAATTACTTCACTGCCTGCCCCCAAGCTATGGGATGTGTATAGAGAATTTACCCCACGCAATAATAGAATTCCTGCAGATGAAAATGAACCTGAATTAGTTTTTTATTTTTTATTGCTGGAGTACAGCAGACAGGCAGATGGCCGGCCCACCTCATGGAAAGCGGTTACCATCGCCTATAGACATTTGTAACACCAAAGGTGCTATGAATGCGATGCTGGACTCTTAAGGGCGACTGGAACCTGGCCGCTGATGCTGGAACACAACTCAAGGATGTTATTGCGGCATACTCTAGACCAGGGGTGGTAGCCATCCAGACGGGTAAACAACAACACCCTATCACCTGGCTGTGGGTTGTTTTGTCGCTTCTTACAACAGGCCGTTCGGCCGCAGGAATTAGATCAGGTAAACACCCTATCACCTGGCTGTGGGTTGTTTTGTCGCTTCTTACAACAGGCCGCTCGGCCGCAGGAATTGGATCAGGTAAACACCTTATCACCTGGCTGTGGGTTGTTTTGTCGCTTCTTACAACAGGCCGCTCGGCCGCAGGAATTAAGTCAAGTAAATACCCTATCACCTGGCTATGGGTTGTTTAGTCGCTTCTTACAACAGGCCGCTCGGCCGCAGGAATTAGATCAGGTAAACACCCCATCACCTGGCTGTGGGTTGTTTTGTCGCCTCTTACAACAGGGCACAGGAATTAGATTCTTTCTCCGTTCTCAGTGAGCTGAGTTTCAACCTCATTTCCAAATTGCGGCATACAATTTCTGTATAATTACATCTATACTTTGTTTTGTTACTACTATTTTGTGTTGTGTGTCGCTATTAGAAATATTTCTTTTCTTTCTTCCAACCTTTAAAGTCTCACGCTGTTGTCTGTCTATTTGACTGTGTGACACCTAATTATGTGCAAAATTTTCCATATAACATCCGTAAATGGTCTACTTTACATTCAATACGTCTCCTCTACGAATAAGGTTTAAACAAAGGAATTGTATGCGCCGCAGTTTTGTATCTTATTCATCGGGGATCGCTGTGCAGTTTTATAAATAGTATACGAAAATAAATTAAGCCAAAAGTAAACATTCCAGATTGTAAAAAAATATTTTTCCTCTTAGCATCTTTTTGCGCTTTCCGCGTCTGTCTGTATATGCGTTATCTCCTCCTAAACCACGCATCGGCTTATTAAGCGATTTTCATCATCACTTAGATAATCTTTTAAGGAAGGAACGAAAGAATGTATACTAGCTGTTACCTGTGGCTTCGCTCGTGATGTATAAATTCCTAATTAAGTGTTATGTAAGTAAAATAAAGCTACTCAGTAGTATTTGATCCGCTGGAAAAACTCTAGTTTCATGATAATGTTACGACCTAGTGTCGACAAAAATAGATTCACACGTGCATACAATAAAAGCACACTTTATTACCTTTCTGCATTTGGACTTCTTTTGTTTACTTTGTGTTTAAAATTTGTGATTAGAAAAACAGCCCATTGTGTATTGTAATCTTTTATGGCATTCATTAGCCAGGTGTGCGGGTTACGATTTCTAAGAAATTGCGTCGAAGCTTGCTAGGTAGACATATTGCATCTGTGGCGTATAAAGCAATGCCCCAATGCAGAGAGTGGCAGTCAAGCGATAACCTCAAGCGAGGCAAGGCGTGTGTACATTCGGTAATCTACATGGTGACGGACTTTGCGCGTGTTATTGAACCGTGCATTACGTTTGGACTGGTGGTGTTCAGTTATATTTGTACCTGTGTTAAACGTGTTTGTATGGTTAAAATAAACTCTATAATAATTCCAACGGGATTTTCATTCGAGTCCTGCAACTCGTAACAATAATTTTGTTTGGCCCCAGTCGTACATATCTATATATAGTTAATTATAGCAGTCCCTGATCGTCGCATAGATAAGTCAATGAGCCATGCAAAATATGAGCAACGATGCAACTATCAGCCCATCTGAACATTTTGCGGACGACCAACTCAGTAATTACTGTTTATTGTTAAACATCATTTTCTAGATTATATGCATATTGTTTATTCTATTACAATATTTTGCTGCTTATTCTATGTAGGTATATATTATTATCTACAAATTAAATAGTATTTAAATTAAATTAATAAAATATTCGGGTTTTAGTTTTACGCCAAAAGGAAGGTTTGCACTGAAAATCAGCGTTGTGTCGGATATTATGTCGGCACAGGAGTAAGCTGAGTGCAAACCTTGTTTGCCGAAAATGAGGCTTACAAATTATCAAAATATCTTTTTAAGATACATGTCAGCAATGTAAGTACGTCGCTATTTCTTCAAATATGTTTTTTCTTTCTTTCTATATACATGCTATATAGTTACGAATGCGGGACTCGAATTAAAATGACGTTAGAATTACTATAGAGTTTATTTAGAACTATACAAACACGTATAACACAGGTACAAATATAACTGAACACAACCAGTACAAACGCAATGTACGATGCAATAACACGCGCAAAGTCCGTGACTATATAGATTATCGAATGTACACACGTCTTGCTACGCTTGTGGTTATCGCTTGACTGACAATCTCTCCATTGGGGCATTGCTTTATCCAGCACAATGCAATATGTCTACCTGGCAAGCGTCGACGCAATTTCCCAGAAGTCGTAATCCGGACACCTGCGTAATTATGCCTGCGAACGGCCATAAACGAGTACAATAGGCGGCTCTCCACAACAATAAATAAGTAAACAAAAGAAGACGGTCATAAAAGCGCTTCAATGTTATTAGCTCAAACACCGACGGCGGGTAATAAATGTGCTTTGTTTACAAATATGTAGGTGGCTCAATTGTAATAATATAATCTACCTATATACATATAGCGAAATTTAATTTCAATCAAAATTCAACTTGGCTTATATTAACTACCTAATGCCGAATGGAGTACTGGCTTACTAAACAAGTCCCGCGGCAAAAAATTAAACCAATTGTAACAGATAAATAAGCCCAGCCACGTTGCTGTGCTGTTTTTATCAAATGTTTTAATTTAAATGTTACATTATAAGTCGAACTTGAAGGGAGATGCCAAAAAATTCGAGTTATAGAGTTTTCGACTCATGGAGGATTTCGACTTCAGTGAATTTTGTAAGGAAATCGACTTGTAGAGGTTAAAATTTATTTCAACTAATTTTGAGTTAGAGATTTAAAAACCAGCCCATTTATTTCTAAGAAACAATGATGTACATTAACGGCATTTTTTTTTAAATTTATTGCATGAGTTCAGCAAACAGACAGACGGCCCACCTGATTAAAAAGCGGTTACCATCACCTATGGACATTTGCAACATCAAAGGTGCTAAATGCGGTGCTCCTCTCTTAAGGAAGTCTGGAACCTGGCCACTAATACCGGAACACAACACAAGCTTGTTATGGCGTTATACTCTAGACCAGGGGTGGTAGCCATTCAAACGGGTAAACACCCTACCACCTGGCTGTGCGTTTTTTTGTCGCCTCTTACGACAGGCCACCCGGGCGCAGGAAATTGTATTCTTTCTCCGTTACTACACGGATGGTCACAATTAAAATAAGTTATGGATTGCCATAAGCGATTTATGTGAATGAATTTCAACAAATAATAATATGAAAACACACCACACGATTAATTCATTAAAAATAGTGGGTTTAGTTATTTACAGTTATAAAAAAATGACAATGAAAATAAATCTTAAAACACTCATATTTTTACGATCTGGGCCCAACAATGTATGAAAGCATTGTAAACGAGTATCCGTCTCCTTTCTGTTTGAAATGAAATATTGTTATTTATAAATGAGTAACAGAAATAAAAAATATATATGTTTTAAACTTTTTACAATAAAATAAAACAAACGAAAAAGCGTTTAAAATTTAATGAAATCTTTTTTGACAATTGAGATTTTTTTTATTTTTTTTATTAGTGGCAGTTGCTACTTCCAAATATAACTCGATGTGGACTTCTTACTGGCGTTATTTACAATTAAATTAAAACTATAAATAGACGAAATACAGAGAGAATGATGAATGGGAGAGAGTAAAGTAGTGTGTATTGGTGCCATATGTATGCGAGATATGTGAAACAATTTCCGCCTTGAAGGCCGCTTCTTTTATCCCCCGTTTCGTCCGACGCCTAGCTGCTAACTGTGCGAGCTATAGGCGTCGGCGGTATGCGGGGCGTGGAGAGATGGTGTGCTCCGGCGGGCGGGTCAAGGGGGTGCTCTCTGTCCGCAATAATTTTTATGTCTCTTTTGTATACATGTTATCCGTACAGGAACGTAGAAAGACTACAATTTCCTGCGGTCGGGCGGCCTGTCGTAAGAGGCGATAAAACAACCCACAGCCAGGTGGTAGGGTATTTGCCCGACTGGATGGCTACCACCTCTGGTCTAGAGTATTCCGCCATAAAATACCTTCAGTTGTGTTCCGGCATTAGTGACCAGGTTCCAGTCCCCCTTAAGAGAGCAGCATCGCATTTGTAGCCTTTGGTGTTGCAAATATCCATAGGCGATGGTAACCGCTTTCCATCAAGTGGGCTGTCTGCCCGTCTGCTGAACTCATGCAATAAAAACAGGAAAAAAATACAAACTGAAAGACATATAAGCCCGTCTCTTAATGGTTTCAAGTTTCTCTTATTAGTGGCTGCAATGCCAAGTTACCGTTGATTTTGCCAATCCACTTATTCCACCTAACTTATCAATATAAGACATATTGATAAGTTAGGTGGAAAAAATACGAAAACAAAACAAAACTACCACTATTACCGGTAATTTCTTACAGGTTTGCCAATCAGAACAAGTATTTTTTATTTAATGTATTTTGTATAAAAAATACTAGTTGTGTTTTGCCTATTATAATCACCCGTCGAACACGGTTTTATCTTTTTTTTTTAAACTCGATTCAATATGCAAGAATGTAGTAATATTATTATCATACGGATGTTATACAATGAAAGGCAGCCTTAATTCAATCCACCGTATAAATATTGTTACGAGCTACAGGACTCGAATTAAAAATGCCGTTAGAACTACTATAGAATGTATTAGAACTGTACAAACACGTATAAAACAAATACAAATAAAACTGGATGCAACCAGTTCACACTGCACGATTCACTGCAATTCGACACGCGCAAAGTCCGACGTCTATATCGCTAATCGAGAGTACTACAAACGTCTTACTCGTCTCGTAGTCGTCGCTTGACTGCTCCACCCCTCCATTCGGGCATTGTCTTATACTAACTATATACTACAATAAAAATCGGCCGTGCGCACTGAGTTTCCGAGAAATAGTAATTTGCACACCTGGTTATCTATTTCTGCGAATGGCCAACAAAGCTGAAAACAATAACAACAGGATATTGTCTAATTGCAAATTTAAACACGAAGTAATAAAAAGAACTCCGAATGCGGGAGGGGCAATAAACGAGATGCGCAGCATTTCTTTGTCGGTATGTGACAATAGGTATCCAGGTGGCCCAACTTGTAACAATATGGTCCTTTCGAAGATCTTAGATACTACTACAATTTTAAATAATTACAATACTATGCCGATTCTGAAATTAAATTAAATTGAATGTATAATATTTTCTGTATTTTTTTCTACTATACGCCAAATTGTACTATAATAATTATTTATATTAATACTAAATATTTAAAAATAAACGAAATTATAAATAAATTACACTACAAACGAAAACTGAAATATAATAAATAATAAATATATTTACAAGTAAAAGATGTAGTCCAGATCGCTGTCGGTGGGGAGCGTTCCCAAAATGCTGGCCGTATTCCCACGTTGTATAACGCTTATCCGTTGCCCTAAATAAAGGCCAGCCCTTTGGTCACGCGAGACTTCTTTCAATCGCCTTCAATGGTTTCGATAAAGTTGATGAGCCTCACGTCCCCATGGCCCCAAAGTCTCAACCCCGAAAGCCACAAATAAGTATCCATCACCGATGGATGCATATTTGCGGCGTTTCAGGGTTACTTGAAGTGTGGCAGCTCCTCCAGCAGTGACGGCTGTATTTGGGAGATGGGAAACCGCTAACGTATCTCGACACACGTTGCGTCCCATACTAAGGGGCGTCCCATCTTCCAAGGTACCAACGATATTCCGTCCGGTCGCTTACCATCGTCGCGGCACAGTCCGTATATTTTCCTAAGTTTTCGCGACTTGTATATACATAATAAAACTACGTTTTAACGGTTTTAAGCGCGGTAATTTATGTGATTTTTATTATTCCGACGTTTCGGCGATATTTTAGTGGCTGAGATCACGGAAGAGTAAGATGTCAAGTGTCAACGAGTATTACTAAAGTTTTAATTTTGTTTATGGTTATTATTTACTCTATGGGAGCCTAATCTAATTTACCACCGCTTCGCAACATTTTATGGCTTGAAGAGAAGAAGTGGCGCAAGAAACTCTTCAGCAAACATGCCTAGCTCTAATAATTTTACATAATATTAAAATGGGTGGAAGGAAATAATCAAAATCAAATAACTTACCGCGCTTAAAACCATTAAAACGTAGTTTTATTATAAATTAAATGTAATTTGATTAGAATATTTATAAATATGTGTGCTCGCCCCTTCGTGCGGGACTTTGTCTTTATAAAACAATCTACAGCCAGAAGATGCTAGGGAATGGTAGAGACTCTAGACCAGAGGTGGTAGTCATCCAGACGGGCAAATACCCTACCACCTGGCTGTGGGTTTTGTCGCCTCTTACGACAGAGCGCTTGGCCGCTTATTTACTTTTTCAAATTTATTTTACTGAGTTTACCAACTCTATTCCACTACGGACTTATTATTTCATAGATAATATCTGTAAGAAATTTGCTATTATGCAAACAACATGCTTCCAAACCGTTTATTTGCACTATATGATGGCATTTGATTGTGGACTACAACGCTGGGTATTCAAGGTCTGTCCGACAACGGTAATAACACGAATAAACAATGGAGACGCAACATTCACGTCACGTATCCCCGGGTTATGTCATTTCGGTGCGCGTGCGCAGGCCGCCCCACAGCGAATTCTTTGTCGCGTTCGCATGACAATGCAAATGTCAGTTACGGAGCTATATCTGAGACCGCTATGGGATTAACTGTTAAGGCGCCATTCCACCGAAACAGTGTCGAGCACATTTGTTGGCAAACACTTGTGCAGTACTCTAGCGGTGCGCGTACTTGAGCTGATGATGTCTTTTATCTGTTCACACTGGCAAAACTGTCCGTAACTTTTGTAAACGTGCTGCGCCACACATTTGTACACGAACGTGTTCTCCGGCGAAGCGTTCTGGTTTCAGGGTGATGCCTTTCCTAAAGAGAAGTGATCAAGAGACGACCCGGGCTCTAGAAGAATTGAGAATAGATCCTTTGAGTGGATTTAAAAATTTCACGTGAATATCGTGCGGAGATTTTGAAGTGCTCAGCAACACATTGGACCCGTAATCGCTAAACAAGATTAAAGAATTTATTCGAAACCATTAACCATAGTGTACAGAAACAATTTGGTGTCGCAAACAACTGCTGTAGTATAATACTGTGTTACAGTTATTAGCGCCCACTTCCAGACAATTCATTTGTTATAGATTATAAAAAGAAAATTATATTGAAGTTTATACATTTGGAAATTTTTTCGTGTTAATATTTTAAATGTATCGATGTGTGAATGGCTGTGTATATGTATGTATGTGGTGTGTATGTGTGTGATGTGTGTACAAGTGAATGAAGTGTCTTATTAGACTAATGAAGTCAGTTTAGTAAATTCTCGGTGTCGTCATAAGGGAGTTCTATTAGCCAGTTGAATAACTTTAATTTACGTTCGCGATGAGTAAGAGAGTATATATTTAGTAACTTATTAACTCTGTTGTAAATTTTGGGACTAAGAAAGTAAGCATGTCGATCGAAGTCGGCATGGTACGAGTGTACAAACTAAATCGTATCTTCTTTTATTATATATACTAGGATCAAACG
This sequence comes from Dendrolimus houi, assembly GCA_039645545.1. Taxonomy (NCBI): domain Eukaryota; kingdom Metazoa; phylum Arthropoda; class Insecta; order Lepidoptera; family Lasiocampidae; genus Dendrolimus; species Dendrolimus houi. Next base: position 1,276,454 of record CM077136.1, on the reverse strand, counting down.
GTAAAATACGGTGCTTATGAAGTACTAACTGCATAATAAATAGTTTCCTTACAGAAAGAACCTTACACAGAATGTATAGATCGGAAGTGGGAAACCGTATTGGCTTAAACAAAATAAGATATAAATTAGCATTTAGCATTTGTACACTGCATAATGCTAAAGGTAATCCTTAATAAAAGAAACAAAATACACACGAAACCGCCGGAAGCCAATGAATGTATACGAATAATCAAATGTTTTCGCTCCAGCGGCAGAGACAAAACTGAGTGCGTGAACACGTGTACCAGTGCACCAACAAAAGTACTTGACTGTTCGCGAATTTTCCAAGAGAGCGCGCACACACTTTGTTATTGTTTACTCGCGGAAGTCCACCAAGAGAAATATTTGTGCTGTACAGTGTGCAGCACAGTACCGCAATGCACAATTGCGGCACTATGGTGGGATCGTGTCTATATACATGTTTCTTTGTTATTATTTCAAACACACACTATCTACTCCCAAGCCAATACTGATATTACACGGTTCAACCACATTAAATCAATTTGCTTGAAAGGTACCAAACTCAAAGGACAGGATAATATTCAATGGCATTGAATTATTCAAGTTTATGTTTATAGGGGTCGCTTTGGTAGCTTTATACAAACTGAAAGACAGAAATGAACCGTCTAAGGTGCGTTCCTCCTATAGCTCACAACGTTCAAAATGCTCTTTCAGCCGTTCCACATAGCGACCACGGTCGTTATGGTCGCCGTGAAAATGTCACTAATGACGTCATGATTTTTGCTCACGCAACGCTCACTACAACCCCTGTCGAATAATCCGCTCCACTTGAGTTTACGATTGTAACGTCCGCAAGCAAGTGGAACGGGAAAAACGCAGGCGTGAGCGTGGTCGTGCGAGTCTCATGTGGAACGTAGCCTTTATATCGCTTACTAGTGGTTCCGTCAGACGTTGTCCTACCCTGAAAAAATAAAAATTTAGAACCCAATTCCAGTGCCATCTACTCAAATTTCAACCGATAGTAAGTAATGAACGGTCGGTAAGATATAGGAGCCGGCCATAGCAGAATCCCATTTACATAATAGCGTACGTCGCGTCGCTCGGTCGTAGTCTACGGCATTTGTAACTGACTACCACTTAAGATCTGTGAAGCCGTTTAGTCATTAAAAGGCAACAAAGAAACAGTTTCTATCGTATTTATTATATTAGTATGTCGTCGTCGTCGTCGTCAGCCAATGACCGTCCACTGCTGGACGTAGGCCTCCCCAAGTCGGCGCCACTCATCCCGGTCCTCCGCCTTCCTCATCCAGCGCCTACCGGCGACCTTGCGCGGGTCGTCAGTCCATCGGTCCATCGGTCCTGCGACAAATGTGACCGGCCTTTTGCCACTTCAACTTGCTAATTTTGCGAGCTATGTCGGTTACCTTGGATATCCTCATTTCTAACTCTATCCATAAGAGAAACACCCAACGCTCGCTCCATAGCCCGTTGAGCGACTTGAAATTTGTGGACCAGTCTTACTGTCAGTGTCCACGTCTCGGTCAGGACGGGGAGGACGCACTGCTCGAAAACTCGTCTTCAGGCATTGCGGGATCGTCGACGAAATGACGATGTCTATTATATTAGTATGGATTTGTGCAAATTATACATTCGTATATAACTTTGATTGTTGTTACAGTTCACATGTATCTCACGCGCAGCCGTTATGGATCTACGTTCGCGTGTCGAATTTATATTTTATTTCCTTGTTATGCTATGAATAAAGTTTTACGACCAACAAAAAGCTTTAATGAAGTTAACATATGTGTGTTTGTTGTTTTTCTGTAGACTGCGATCGTTATCATCTTCGAAGTCGTGGTAGCGTAATGAAACTCACTAGCCGGACGCAAGCACCACTTTTTTTATTGCATGAGATCAGCAGACAGGCAGATGACCCACTTGATGGAAAGCGGTTACCATCGCCTATGGACATTTGAAACACCAAACGTGCTACTAATGCGCTGCTGCTCTCTTAAGGGAGACTGGAACCTGGTCACCGATGCCGGAACACAACTCAAGGTTGTTAGGGCGGCATACTTTAGACCGGGGGTGGTAGCCATCCAGTCGGGCAAATGCCCTACCGCCTGGCTGTGGGTTGTTTTGTCGCCTCTTACGACAGGCCGCCCGGCCGCAGGAATGATTAGGCAGTTTTCTGACTGCATATTGTTACAATTACCACGTGCTAACAACGCTGAAGGAAAACATCGCGATGAAACCTGCACATTGAGATAAGCGATGTGTCAGACCCGCCAAGCCGCCTTGGATAAGCGTGGCGAGTATACTGTCCGCTCCTCAATAGTGCCCTCCACTTTGCTTGCGCGAGACGTGTACCATTCGTATCTTCTGAACTCTTCAAGATTGATACAAAACATCCGAAAATATTGGATATTTTTGTTGATATTTGTGGAGTCGTGTAGAAAGCTTGGTCGCATTAATGGGACTGACTGTGTCACCAATTGTTCAACCTGTGGTGTACCAGACGAGGTTTTACACGTGCTGATGTATTGTGCCCAGAGTGCAAGCCTACGAACAATAAACAGAAGCTACAACATAGGTGTCTGTAACACTATCTTGGCCTCTCCCCTATCTCAGCAAGCAAAAGATTTGTGTTGTGTGTTAACCGATTTTTAAAAAAATGTGATTTTTGTTTTATTTGTATTATTTGATATATATCTCTACGGGGGTGGCATTGTCACTTAAGCGATAAAACCCCTTAAAAAAATAGAATAAAAAAAAAAGAAGTTTGGTCGAGATAAATAGAATTTCAATTTAAAATTAAGAAAAAGGGTTTCAATTCGGGCCAGCCGATTTAAATTCAAATTCATTTATTTGCTTAAAACATGGTACATACAATTGAGGTGACATAGGATTACAAGACTCACGTGTTTCTTTCGACTTTCGAAGACTTTTGCAGATGCAACTTATAGAATCTTTGTCTGTCTATCTGTTGGAACTACTAAACTCTACACAGAGCTTACTTATAACCCGAATCAACTTGCTTATATCCCGAATAGAAGAATATAACCAAAAAATGACTTCGCTTTCGCGTTATTTTAATTCTTCTATTACTGTCGCGTCAAAATCGCCGGACACTATCGTCTCTAATCGTAGTGTTGACCGATTTCGGTATTCTGTTAGTTCCAATGGCGTTCCGTGGCACGCCATTCAATCTTTATAAATGTTAATCTCTATAAATATTATAAAAAACGAGATTGAATCTTACGTAAGAAGAGGGAGGGGAGCTTCGAGAGATCGTATGTGTCCTTACATGGGGGTAGGGGGAATAAATCATCCTGACGTAATTAATGAATGACCCCGTAGATCCTATACAAGTCAACCCATGGGTTTTTTTTTAAATAATTCTACGGACTTAAGTTCCGTACCCTTTTTTATAACTTAAGTTTGAAGAAAGTTTTAAGTATTTATACACGCTTCTTGGTAATCTTGAATTTTGTGTGTGACATTTATTCAATCATATGTGTGTTGTGGTGTACCTTACGACAATCCATGGGTTAGTAATACACCACATACACATTGTACAGGTAATTGAGGAAGGCTTTGTGTCTCATACATTAATTTAACGACAATAATACAAGATTCAATTAATGTAACTGACCATAATAACTATGTGATTAATGTGAAGATGCCTGTAAAGATTTTAATGGATATTATTTACGCGACATTGTTATTTCCACATTTAATTGAGTTAAGAGGTTAGATAAAGACTATAAAGTTGTTATTAATGATTGATTGATTATTTATAATTGCTACAATGTTATTGAAGGGTCCAATATGAATGATTGAAGGTGGGTTTTGATTGATGACGTACGCGACCGAGACAAGTGACTGAGATGCGAGAGAAGACCGTGACTTCTTAAATTCGAAACTTATTAAATTTTGGTGTCTTTTTATGTTGACAAAACTAGAGTACAGATAATTTTACAAGCTAGAAGGACTGAGATAGCTTGTATAGGGTCTAGTATAGAGTGATCATATCCCCGTGCATTAGTAATACGCCATATACCCATTGTACAGGTAATTGACAAAAAGCTTCGCGTTTCGTACATTAATTTAACGACACTAATACAAGATTCAAGTAATATAACTAAATATAATAAGTATGTTATTAATGTGAAAATGCATGTAAATATTTTAATGGGTATTATTTACGCGACATTTTTATTTCCACATTTAATTGAGTTAGAGGTTAAATAAAGACTATAAAGTTGTTATTCATGATTGATTGATTATTTATAATTGATACAATGTTATTGAAGGATCCAATATGAATAATTAAACGTGGATTTTGATTGGTGACGTACGCGCCGAGATAAGTGACTGAGTTACGAGACAGTACCTTGACTTCTTAAATTCGAAACTTATTAAATTTTGGTGTCTTTTTATATTGACAAAACTAGAGTACAGATAATTTTATAAGCCAGAAGAACTGAGATAACTCGTATAGGGTCTAGTATAGAGTGGTCATATCCCCTGCGTTAGTAATACGCCACATATACATTGTACAGGTAATTGAGAAAAGCTTTAGGTTTCGTACATTAATTTAACGACACTAATACAAGATTCAAGAAAGACTATTAAGTTGTTATTCGTGATTGATTGATTATTTATAATTGCTACAATGTTATTGAAGGGTCCAATATGAATGATTAAAGGTGAGTTTTGATTGATGACGTACGCGACCGAGACAAGTGACTGAGACCGAAGACAGTACCGTGACTTCTTATATTCGAAACTTATTTAATTTTGGTTGCTTTTTGTGTTGACAAATTTAGAATATAGATAATTTTAGAAGCTAGAAGAACTTATATAGCTTGTATAAGTCTAGTCTAGGGTGGTCATATCCCATGCATTAGTAATACGCCACATACGCATTTTACAGGTAATTGATGAAGGCTTTTTGTATCATACATTAATTTAACGACACTAATTCAAGATTCGATTATTATAACTAAATATAATGAGTATGTGATTAATGTGAAGATGCTTGTAAATATTTTAATGGATATTATTTACGTGACATTTTTATTTCTACATTTAAATAAGTTAGAAGTTAGATAAAGATTATAAAGTTGTTATTCGTGATTGATTTATTTATTATGATTGCCACAATGTTGTTGAAGGATCCAAGATGAATGATTAAAGGTGGATTTTGGTTGGTAAGGTACGCGACCGTGATAAGTGACTGATACACCAGACAAAGAACCGTGATACGACACACTTATCTGACAATGTCCGTCTATTATAAAGAGGAAAGATTTGTATTTTTGTATGTTTGCAACGAATAAACTCAAGAACTACTGGACCGATTTCATAAATTCTTCGATTACTACATTATCCTTCTTTTCGATTACTACATTTGGAAAGTCGCGGCCGGTGTGTGAGGCTCCCCCGAGGCCGATTAAGCAATACGACCGGCGCCGGGTATACCCACTAAAACCCCATGGGAGCCTTCTTCCGCCAGGGTGCCGGGTCACGGTATATCGCGCGAGCATAACCCGCGACCCGGCGGGCGGTGGGCCGCCTCATAAGCAGAGGCGGCCTCTCCTACGTGGGCCAGGGAGGTTCCCCGGCCCTGAGAGGGTCGCGCGGCTAACTTTCGCGCCCTCTCGCGGCATCGGTGCAGGCGGAGGCCTGTCTAGTCCCCGAGGCCTTACTACATTATCCCTGATTTATGTAGGCTGTATAATGATCCCTACTCAAACTTTAATAATGTAACCCATCAATCTATATAAAATACTTGGCGCTAGAATAGGGTTCGATTTTGATGAAATTTTATGTGTGTTTGAGTAGGTCCTGGGGTGGTTTAGATTCACAATAAGACCCGGTAGGTGGCGCTGGAATCGGGTTCTAGAATTTTATTTTTTCAGGGCAGGACAACGTCTGCCGAGACCGGTAGTTATGTTATATTTAAAGGGATAACAAAAAAAAAAGCAATAATTTGATTGAGTAATAGTGAATAATAATATGTGAATACATAAATAACAAATATAGGTATATCAAAGAACGATAAATTTTGAAATAATGTAAATGACAAAATAAATATTAGATTAATTTAGAATTATTTTTATCACACCATCAAATAGTAAAATATATAGTACATCTATACATATAATAAAATTGTAGAGGTCAAATTTCTGTACAATGAAAAAAAATGCTAAAAACCGAGTCAGGGGGATGGAAGAAGTGAATAGAAATAGATAGAATAGAACTAATTTAGAATTTTTTAAAATTTTTTGTTTCTCTGTTTGTACCGGCTAATCTCCGAAACGACTGGACCGATTTAAATGAAACTTTGTATGGTGGTAGCTTATATCCCTGGCCAACATATAGGATACTTTTGATCCCGAAAAATTGAAGAGCTCCCGTGGGATAGTTAAAAAACCGCATCACGCGGACGAAGTCGCGGGCATCAGCTAGTTAAATATAATTGTAACGATTTTTGTACTACATTCAGGCAAAATAAAGATACTTAGTTTAATGTAAATGTGGCGTGACACTGACTGACGATTAACCCTGTCTACACCACATAAAAATGCACCCAAAGATAAGCCCCGGTCACGGTTGCAGTGTTGACTATTTTAGGAAATGAGAAAATAAGGCACCGGGATATTGGGATGAGCTATAGGGACTATAGCTAATATGAACGAGATTTGCTATCAAAATACTGTTACGAGCTACAGGACTCGAATTGAAAATGCCATTGGAACTACTAGATAATTTATTAGAACTGCACAAATACAAATAAAACTGGATGCAACTAGTTTACACTGCACGATTCGATGCAATTCGACACGCGTAAATTCCATCGTCTATATCACTAATCGAGAGTACTACAAACGTCCCTCCATTCGGGCATTGTCTTATACTCACTACACAGTATAAAGAAATTGGCCGCGCGCACTGAGTTTCCGAGAAAACACAAAAGAATTCCTTAATCCGGGAAGACAATAACCTGCGCTTACAACGGGCAGCTGTGCGCTTATCTTTGGCGGCAAGTAACAATATCAAGTACCTGAGGATAAATATGACATAATTGATTTTTATTTAACAATATTAATTTATACGTATTTGTCATAACATGTAGATTTAGTTGATTGATATACATATAATAATTTAAAAATAATTAAATATTAAGACATAACTCGGTAAAGCAATTGTAAAATATAGATATAAATAAATACAAATGTAGATATAGGTATGTTAAAGAAGACGGGTAAATATTAAATTCATTTTACAATTATTATTTTTTACACACCATGAAAATGGTAGAATGTATAGGACATCACCTTTTCACTGTAACAACTTTTGTACTACATACATTCTGGCAAATAAAGATTATTATTATTATTATATGGCATCTATCCGATGCAATGTTCAGGGAATATGGAGACTCGCCACTCCCAGCATGGGCCCCAAAAAATTGCGGAGCAACCAGAGTGTGAATGGCTAAGGGTGTGCAGAAGCGAGCTGAAGGTTCATCGACGTTATGCCATTTATCACTTCCACCCCTGGAGCTTGAGTGTTAGCTCTAGCGATCTCCACTCCGTGCCGGCTGACTAACGCATGCTATATTCGACGCATTATGAACTGAGGCTTCGGGTCATAAATCATATTTATCTCTCTGTCTCGCTCGCACTTACAGGTCTTATGGAGAGGTGTAGTGACGTGCGTAAGAATTGTAGAGGTGCATATCGATAACGGGATAGGTACGATCGATATGCTAAATTATGTTAAGTATTAATAGGAATAATTGTTCGCGAAAATAAAGGTTTTTAATTTGTAAAATGTAAAATGTTTGTAAAATGTTTGTTTCGACGTAATCACAGAGAAACTGTATAGATCGTAATGTGGCCCTGAAAAGGGCCGTATTGATTTTTCTGGGGATATTTCTTAGTTCTTCAAAAATCCTCACCCGTATCTTCCCCATCTATGTCATCTTCCTGTAGGTTATTTATCAGAGGTGGTGCTTGATCTCTTAAAATAGTTTTCCTTAAGTCCTTATCCTGGAGCTCCTCGGCATGCCTCATACATTTGGCCCAGTCTGGGGTCAGCTTTCAATTCTTTGAAAAACAGGAACACGTTGAGAATTACAGCCCGAGCTTGAGCGTTGATGTCACCATTTAATTTCTTCAAAACCACGTTTGAATATAAACTTTCCATTGTGCGTATTGCGTAACGAAGCGTAAGTAATGTAATGAGTGTCATAACAAAAAAATATTATATTTATAGAAAAACAACAACCCTTACTCGTAACGACCAATCAGGAGTCAGAATGCTAATGAAGGTCACGATGATGCATCGACCCCGCGTGCGCAGGTAGCTAAGTATCGATAACGCGTTGCATTGCGTGCACATTCCTACTTCCTACTGTCAGGGACATTTATTGCCCGACGACTCAGTTTAAAATGCGTCGACTATAGGAGGCGGGGGTCTAGCCTTGGCTCCCCGGAGTCGGGTACGAGGTGTCGCTACTCATCTAAGGCTTCGTCATAAAGCCTCCCTGCGGGTTTATAATTATTATTATACGTTTAGTATAGTTACAGCTAGATTAGATCAAGTGATATTTACTGATAAACATGGAACGAGTAGCATCATTACAATTGCTGTATGTGACGCGGGTGGAAGTACTGATAGCCTTACTTAGCCTTCAGCTATTGTAATAATGTCACCATGGTTAATATTATACATCACAGCGGAAGCTATCACCATTTGTATGTTATTTAGTTTTGCGATTTTAATGAAATATTAGAGATTTAATGCCATCGTACAAGTTTTAACTAACTCCGTTGGCTCAGCGGACTAATACAAAATATCTTTATTAAGCTTTTAAGATAAAACAAAGTACAGAATTGAAAGAATGAAGAATGAAACACATTTTAGAGGCTAAAAACACTATACAAGATGGTAAGTTGACTCTGACTCTCAAACTAGGTATAATTTATCTGTAATATGAGTCAATCAGAGGTTCCTCACGCCAATTGCCGGTGTTAAAATTTAAGAACAACCCATGTACTACTCTTGGCCTCCGATACTACAGTATGCACTTTCCTCTGACCTGCCCCGTGTCTTATCAATTGTAGGCTTGAAACTCAAGCAGATCAGCTTTTACTATGTCCTTCCAACATTATAGTTGGTCCCATATAACATTATCATTGTCTTTAAAGCTCGTGACACTTATTTGTTTCTAACCGACTTCAAAAAGGAGGAGGTTCTCAACTTGATTGGTATTTATTTTATGTATGTACACCGATTACGCTGAGATTTATGATCCGATTTACGTGATTCTTCTTTAGTTTGATGCGGAATAGTTGCCATTTCGTCCCATACAAATTTAACATGTTTTCATTTTATGAACATGTTTTTATGAAAAATAAATCCGTGCCCGTTTATTGGGACCTATACTTTTTAAGGCGCGCGGCACCTTTCGGAGGCCTACCCATAGCTAGTAAAAAGTAACAAATAAAAAAAACTTCATTTAAAAAACCGACTTCAGAAACTGAAAACTATTTGAACTCGGTGCCCAGTAAAACATAAATAGGAACAAAATTTGCAAAATGTAGTCATTTTTATCTTTTACTTTGCACCGGCTTTAAGTCGTTGTAGAGAATGTTTATTTTTGCATTTAAGTGTTACATTCGAATTCGGTTTCGTTTTTTGTTGTATTTTTTTATTTTCTACTTTTAATTACGCAAATACTGAAATAGCTTTAGAAATGAGTTATTTGGTACTTTTTAGTTTTTGAAGTAGTTTTTTTTTATCTGGAAAATATTAGATTTTCTATTATAAAGTCAAAGACAATATTTCACCTATCGGTCAGTAGGAAGGTGAGTTTCATTTGAGTGATTTTTCACGTGATGCTCAAAAAAAAAACTGTCAAACATGAAAATTGTGAAAATTGCATTTTCAAAAAACAGTTCAGTGACCATCCACCAATTGTGGCACACGAATTTTATGATCAGTTCAAAGTTCATGTTTTCAAGCTTATTAGACTTTGAAAAGTGACGTCACGAAATTTTGGACCCGTCCCACCCCTTGTCACACAATGTCACATTTCATTTTATCCCCTCGCCCTTAACGGGTGACGTAGGTTGTCGATGGCCCCTATCTCGTCGTCGTCAGCCATTCGCAGTCGAGCGCCACTCATCCCTGTCCTCTGATTTCCTCATCCAGCGCCTACCGGCGACCTTGCACAGGTCGTCGGTCCAACGGCCATTGGTCCTGTGGCAGACGTGACCGGCCCATTGCCACTTCAACTTGCTAATTTTGCGAGCTATGTCGGTTCCCTTGGTTCTCTTACGGATATCCTCATTTCTAATTTCATCCATAAGAGAAACACCCAACATAGCTCGCTCCATAGCCCGTTGAGCGACTTGGAACTTGTGGACTTATAATAGATAGATAGATAACATTTTATTGTACACCATTCCAGAAAACTTACGAACTAGTATTATTCTAATTGTGTACAAAGGGCGGTCTTACTGCTAAAAAGCGATCTCTTCCAGATAACCCGTGTCAAGAATATTGCTGATTAGGAGTGGCGAGGGTGGTATACATAATTATTGTACGATTACTTACATTTTAATAATAAATATATAACTATACTATATATACAAATATACACATAATTTATATACATATTGAAGATATAGTGATAAAATGCAACTATTTAAACATATTATATATATAGTTATATGCAATATAATACTAATTATATAAAATTACATATCATTATTGCAGATAGAGAACTTCCTGACCATGTTCTTAAATGTTATTAAAGATTTTGCTTCTCTGACAGCAACAGGCAATGAATTCCAAAGTTGGATAGCCTTGACCGTGAAAGAGTTATTGAAAAACGTTGTATTATGAATAGGAGTAATAAGTCTATGTTGACTGGAAGGGCGTAAATTGTGAGAGCAAGACATAAATTCGAAGCGTTCTTTAAGGTACTGTGGAGTAGCAGGGATGAATAAAACACTATAAAGCAATGAAAGAATATGAGAATCCCGGGGAAAACCAATTGGCAACCACTTGAGTTTTTTACGAAATTCAGAAACGTGGTTATACTAGCGTAACCCAAATATGAACCTTATAGAAAAGTTTTGGAGGCGCTCAAGTTTATTAAGTTGTTCTTGAGTTAAGTCTAGATAGCTGGCGTCGGCAAAATCAAGTAGGGTAAAAGTAGCGACTCTGCAAGCTTAATTTTGGTGGCGATGGGCAGAAAGTTTTTTAGCCTCCAAAGTGATTTGGAGGAGAGAAACAACCGACTCGACTCCGTTATATGGGGTCTCCAGGACAGTTCACTATCAAATATAACTCCAAGGTTTTTGACCTTATCACTGATAGGGATAAGCTTCCCATCAAAGGAATAATATATAATATAATCTATGTATCGATTGAAACCTATTTCGCTATCGGTCTGAATTCCAAGGTCTCGCACATCAGCCACCCGAGCTAATGTATTTCCTAAAACAGTGTAACTATTCGGCTGTTGTATTCGTTTCCTGGTAAACTGGATATAGTGGCATTTAGTTGTGTTTAAGGAAATACGATTATTATTATACTATAACTAGCTGACCCAACAAACTTCGTACCGCCTCAGAATCGATTAATAAAAACATCAAACGTTTGACATTCAAATCCAAAACAATTTAAAAAAAAACTTCACTTTTAAATCTAATTTGATTTCTGAACGACGGGACTAACATCAAATGTTTGACAGGTAGGAATAGTTTCTAAGGGAAAGCAAAATTGTTGTTTTTACTAGATTCCAAGCATTTTTTTCATATTTACTCACCTTTTAAACCTTCCCTGGACTTACACAAATAATTCAAAACCAAAATTAGCCAAATCATTCCAGCCGTTCTCGAGACTAACGAACAGTAATTGATTTTTATATACCTATAGATTCTAAATCTTGTAAGTCGTGCTATATAGTAGCTCTACGTCACACGGAGTACATATTGATTTTGTAATTTTAAGATCATCATCAAAGAGGTAAAAGCTCGAGAGTGGCAAAATGACTTAGATGATGATAATAATAACGCCTTTACGTCGCACCGTTCTTGGTGCCAACTCTCCCATATCTAGACTATGTAAACTAATAATTCTTTATAGTGATATTTTTGATCTACATGCAAATTCTATTCTATCCGTGCAGGAACGGAGGAAAAGAATACAATTTCCTGCGGCCGGGCGGCCTGTCGTAAGAGGCGACAAAACAACCCACAGCCAGGTGGCAGGGCACTTGCCCTACTGATGCCTACCACCCCTGGTCTAGAGTATGCCACCATAACAACCTTGAGTTGTGTTCCTGCATTAGTGACCAGGTTGTTCAGCAGCGCATTTGTAGCACCTTTGGTGTTGCAAATATCCATAGGTGATGGTAGCCGCTTCCCATCAAGTGGGCCGTCTGCCTGTCTTCTGAATTCACGCAATAAAAAAAATAAAAAAATCATACTACATATTTCGTCGAATTATTGCATCTCACATTACTAATTAACTTCTCTTTTTTTAATTTCTTTATATTTTATATGTTTGAAACTTAATAGCTATTAAAGCCTTATTATATTTTTTTTATAAAGCTATGTACATCCTTGATATTAGTGCAAGTAATTGTTGGTAAACCAAATAAATAAACATAAATAATAATCGGCAGACAAACAAAAATATATCCCCAAATTAAGCAAGTTACGCTTGTGTTATGGGTAATATACACGGACACCCTGGGGCCGATCCTAGACACCCAGACCGTAACTAACGGAGAAAATACGCTTCCGAAATTTACTATACTACGAATCGAACCCGGAGACTGCGTGGCAGTGAGGTAGGCCGGCAGAGGCTTAGTCCGCTCAACCAAAGAGGCCATCAAAATACATGCTGAACAAAGGGCGGACTTATCGCTTAAAGCGATTTCTTCCAGGTATCCTCTAACCTAATTTTTTTTTATTGCAGGAGTTCAGCGGACAGGCAGACGGCCCGCTTGATGGAAAGCGGTTACCATGCCTATGGACATTTGCAACACCAAAGGTGCTACAAATACGCTGCTGCTCTCTTAAGGGATACTGGAACCTGGTCATTAATGCCGGAACACAACTCAAGGTTGTTATGGCGGTATACTCTAGACCAGGGGTGGTAGCAATCCAGACGGGCAAATGCCCTACCACCTGGCTGTGGGTTATTTTGTCGCCTCTTACGACAGGCCGCCCGGCTGCAGGAAATTGTATTCTTTCTCCGTTCCTGCACGGATAAAATATATAAAGTTATGAAGTGAATAAGTGGCGCCTGCTATGCGGCTAGCAATCAAACCCGTGTCATTTGAAGCGGGAATGCATTAGCCACTAAGCTACTAAAGCTTTCAGACAGATACTTGGATAGTTGCAATTATTGTGGTTACTTAACAAACATCATGCATTTGTTTCGTTTCCGTTATAATATCCATAGCCCGGTTTTTAACATTGTCTGGAAGAGATCGCTCTAAAGCCTAGACCGCCCAATACACATTAAATCAACAATTTACAGTGTCACATTAAATATTACCTTTTCTATTTAATGTGACATGTGGAATATGTGGTGGACAATAAAGCGTCTTCTATCCTATTCTATTCTATCAGGTTGTTTTTAGTTTTCATTTCACCACTAGAAGTACGTGTCACTGGAAATGCTGTGCTCGATATCGCAAATTTTAAAATTAATTAAATGAAATATACGTGTACGTTTATTTCTAACCAGAAGCAAGTATATGAAGTTTCGTGCTTCTTACTTCCCGTCCGTTTAATTTTCCTTTTTATTGACATGTATTTTTTTTTAAATTAATTATGGCTGCGGAATGTTTGACTTACCACTGGTAAATACGCTTCTTTTGATAGCATCTCGGACTCACTAATTAAATTACTACACACGCATATAATTACTACAATATTTAATTTAAAAATACCCATTTTATATCATTTAAAGTCACCACACAATAAAAAAAAAACGCTTAATATTTTTTTAATCTATTTCCAATGTCACTTTTTTGAAATTAGAATAACCTCTTTGGATATCAATTTTAAAACTAATTTCCTTTGTCACAGTTTTAAAATTAGAATAATCTCTTTTGATAGTTATTTTTTTCTTTTCCCGCCACACTCGACCCAAGGCTTTTTTTTTACCGCGAATTGTTTTTTCAAATGTGTTCCATTTGCAAAACTTCGCGCTGCGATCGGTGCGTTCGGAATATACAAAATGTGCCGGCTCGCGATAGTTTTTATTGTTTCGATGTAACGGACATAGCCACTGTGACGATTTGCTTATAATATGGTAATGCCTCTCTGCGGTTGAGTGGGTTAAGTAGTGCCGACTTTTGGGCGGCGGGGTGCAAAAATAAGACCCCGCTGTTTTTTTTTCAGTAAAAAATATAAAATTAATATAATTACATACTCAATATTGATACAATTATATAAAAATGCCTTATTAATGAAATTTTGTTATTGACATAATATATTAGTAAAATGAATAATTATTCTTGTAAATTTGATATTTTTATAATGGTTATGAAGGACACATTTTAAACCAATGTTGCCACTTCATCGCTTTAACAGCGATAACACGTTGCGAAGCGGCGTATATAGATCAGAAAGTACAGTTAATTTGTAAATGTATGTGCTTGAATTTTATTAAAATGAAAATGAAGGAGACAAGAGTTTTAGAGAAGAATGTGTGACGTAGATGAAGATTGTATAAAGAATTCGATTTTACCAAAATATTGTGGCGATGCGAGCGATGGTGGAACGATCTAGTTGGTTTAAGGAGTTTCAGAAAAATGTAGAAGATTCCAGAAGAAAAAGATATGGACAGATACATTTTAGAAAGGGATAGATGATGAACAAAAGAATAACGAAATTCTAGAATAGAAGATTCAAGAAGGAACAGACAGAGATAGATAGATGTTTAGAATAGGACAGACAGCAAATATAAGAATAACGAAAAGTAGATCAGATTTATGGGTTCGAGAAGATTCTTCCGGTTATATAAGCGGCGTAAGGCGCGCCTACGTATTAGTTCAGTTGAAGAAAGCATGCGATAAGAGAGTTGGAAGAAGAGTTGAGTAGGAGACAGTGACGGGTTTAATGGAAAGTTCAGTGAAGGGGGAGTTTTAGCATAGTTTAAGAGGAGATCCAGAAGCGAGCTACACGTGGTAGATTCGGAGGTCAGCACCGGAGCAGCAGGAGGTGGTCTACGCAATATCGGCGACGGTATTGTGAGTGAGACATTTTACCATCGGGACAGTGCGTTGTTAGTTGTGCGTGAAGGGGCAACCCTGCCGAAAAGAATCACGTACGGCTGTGTAAGTCAATAAAATTTTAGGTACTTTATAATTCGTATGTTAGATCTATATTGGAATACGCGTCCACAATTTGGAATCCACAGTATTATATTTACATTAAAAGTATCGAGTCAATTCGCTTCTCTATAATATTATAAACGCGAAAGTTTGTAAGAATAGATGTATAGATGTATGGATGTATGTTTGTTACTCTTTCACGCAAAAACTACTGAATGGGTTTTGATGAAACTTTCCAATAATATAGCTTACACATCAGAATAACACATAGGCTATAATTTATAAAGTATATCTTTATGTGTATGTATGTGAGTGTGAATTATCCAAATTATAACGATTTTCCATCATCACGCGGGTGAAACCGTGGGCACAGCTAGTACAAAACAAGTTTTTAAAGCACTTAAATTACAACACACGTTTAAATCAACCACCACCTGACATTACTTCACTATCAATTTGTCGACCTGAAAGAGACCAAGTTACATATAATAAAATTGTAGAGGTCAAATTTCTGTACATTGAAAAAAATGCTAAAAACCGACTCAGGGGGATGTAAGAAGTGAAATAGAACTAATTTAGTTTTGTTTCAAATTTTTTGTTTCTCTGTTTGTCTGTCTGTTTGTACCGGCTAATCTCCGAAACGACTCGACCGATGTAAATGAAATTTTGTATGGTGGTAGCTTATATCCCTGGTCAACATATAGGATACTTTTGATCTCGAAAAAATAGAGTTCCCCTGAGATAGTTAGAAAACTGCACCACCCAGACGAAGTCGCGGGCACCAGCTAGTTATAAATAATTGCGTCGATTCCCCATTTCTCATCAATAATTTACCCCTGAATTGTCCCCGTTTGAACTCATGTGATAATTCCCTATTTTCAGTACCACTTATAAAAACTAACTATACAAAAAACACGTTTTTATACCGCACTTGTCAGCAATACAATGCACTATTTACTAGTATTGATCCTTTCATAGGTAACTTATATAAATTTAAAACCCAAATTAAAAAATGTTGTAATTTAGAATGATCCAGTGACTTGCACGTTTTAGAATAATAACTTAAACTTCTTTTTATACTTTCTGTTTTTTTATCTCTATCTCTCTATCCATATATTGAAATAAAGTCATCATATTAATTTGTTTATTGACGAATATTGGAATACATTTATTTGTCAATAAATTAAATGAATTTTATAAATAATTTCGCACACTTATTTACTCAATTATTGTAAATAAATACTATTCTTAAAATTATTCTTATATTCTGCTGTAATGCCTTGTAGCTAGCTAGCGGACCCGGCAGACGTTGTCCTGCCCTGAAAAAATAAAAATCTAAGACCCGATCTCAGCGCCACCTACCGGTTCCAATTGTGAATCTAAACCATCCGGGGGCCCATTCAACACACACAAAACAAATCTCATCAAAATCGGTTAAGTCGTTCTCAAGTTATGCGCTTACCAACACATTTTGCGATAAATTTTTATATTATAGATTATTGTGGTGACTTTTTTCTTTTTGTTATTGTTCAATATTGACCTCATTTAAATTAAATAGACATTTTATGTAATTTTCGTATAATTGTCATAAATTTTTTTGTGATCAACTGTTTGAGCCAATTTTTATTATAAAAAATATTTTTTTGTGGAAACTCGATTGATATATGTTTATTTTGCGTTTTATATTTAAGAATATTAATTATTGTATATTTCCCAAACAAATTAAATAAATAAATAAAAGCATTTAGTTTAAGAAACCGGTGTTTCCTTCCAGTCCCAAGTGCGTACCCTCGCTCGCACGTAACAATACGTACCCTAACAACCGGTCATGAAGCACGTCTCAAAAATTCCCAGACGCACCTTGACCTCATATCGAGAGGAACTAACATCTTTATTAATTAAATTTCATTTCCTACAACATGCACCAATTTATTCCGTACACTACGACGGTTAAACATCATAATGGATGATTAAGAACTCTGACCGTTATCACTAATTGTATATATATTACGGTTAAATATGGCATAGCAATTAATAGATCATTATATAATTTCCTATTTGGAGCAGATTTTTAACCGTTTTACCAAGGCACTAATAATTAAATAACCCTAAAATGGAAATAGCTAAATATAGTTTCGAGGTTTTTTTTATTAGTATTACTAATTTTTAGTTCCTCTTGTTTAAGTCAGCATCTTTGTTTCATCTTTCAAGATCTATTACACTGGTCGGCAACCCAATCCTTCTTTAAATAAAAACCCGATTAATATATAGAGTTTTACATGCTGAATTTAAATCTGCTTTTAGTTTGTTGTTATCACTTTTTTTAATATTGTGCAATCTTTTTTTCCTCTTATCAAGCTCCAAAACACCGTCGTGTCGTAAAATTTTTCTTTTTCGCAAATCTTTAAGAAATATCTCATGACTGTGCTGAAAGATTCTAGCAAGATATATTACACTAGCGGCCCGGTGCGGTTTCACCCGCGCCTTGTCCCGCTCCCGTGGTATATAGCGTCATGTTATATAGCCTATGACACTCCCTGTTAACGTAGCTTTCCAACAGTAAAAGAATATTTAAAATGGGTTTAGTAGATCCAGAGACCAACAACAACTTGTCTTCCCACCATTTACAAGTTGCTTACATCCATTTTGAGATTAAAATTAATAAAACATATAGTGGATAATACACTTTTGGCCAAAACTCAAAATGGATGTAGGCCTGGGTCCCGTGGTACTAAAGAACTCCTTCTCATAGATATGACCATTAATCAACAAGTCCGCCGACATAGGAAAAACCTTTGCACCGCCTGGGTAGATTATAAAAAGGCACATGAATCAGTGCCGCATACGTGGCTAATGAGGGTACTGGAGTTATATAAAATTGATGTAACTCTACGTACCTTCCTTGGCGCATGTATGGGGCAATGGGTCACTAGACTCTGCATTCCCGGCGGTGATAGCTTACCTATCTCGGACGGACTTATAAAGATAGAGCGAGGGATCTTCCAGGGTGATAGCCTGAGTCCATTGTGGTTTTGCCTGGCCTTGAATCCTTTAAGCTCTTTGCTGGAGGATTCAAGGCTAGGCTCTCATCTTCGTAGAGGGGGTGAAGCCATATCTCACCTGCTGTACATGGATGACTTCAAACTGTTCGCATCGAAAAAACATGACCTACTAGAGCTGCTAAACCTAACTGAAACGTTTAGCAGCTCTATAGGAATGGAATTTGGTGTGGACAAGTGTGCGGTTATGTATGTGCAGCGGGGGAGAGTTGTAAATTCTAACGGATTGCAGCTCTCCGAGGGCGTGTGCTTCAAAATCCTTTCCGAAGATGAGACCTACAAATACTTGGTATATCACAATCATTGGGTATAGTTGACGAGGATGTGAAACAGCTGATAAAAGAACGATTTTTTAGCCGCTTGAGGAAGGTACTAAATTGCCTTCTCTCAGGTGGTAACAAGATTCGTGCTTTTAACAGCTGGGTCATGCCCTCGTTAACTTACTCCTTTGGTATACTAAGGTGGACTCAAACAGAGCTAGACGCACTGGACCGAAGGGTCCGTTGTATGCTGACAACATATCGGATGCACCATCCACGATCATCGGTAATGAGATTGTACATCCCACGGAAGTGTGGTGGCCGGGGATTTTTAAATGCTAAAGACTTACACAACCGTGAGCTGTACAATCTCCGAGAATATTTCCTAAAAACCAACCAAAGTATACATCGAGATATGTTGTCGGTAGATAAAGGATTCACCCCGCTCTCTCTTGCAAAACAAAACTGGTTCAGGCCTCCGGTATTGAGTACCTCCGAGCGAATGGACGTATGGAAGAGCAAGGAGCTGCACGGAAGGTTTCATCGAGCACTATACGGGCCCGATATAGACCTTTCGGCGTCGGTGAACTGGCTACGTTTCGGTGACCTCTTTGGGGAAACCGAAGGATTTGTTTGTGCAATTATGGACGAGGTTATTAAGACGAACAACTACAGGAAGTACATCCTGAAGGACGGCACGCTCGACATATGCCGGGCGTGCCACCGCCCGGGCGAATCCATCCGGCATATTATTTCCTGTTGTTCTCGTCTTGCTAACTCCGAGTACTTGCACAGGACCTAGTAGCCAGGATCATCCACCAGCAACTTGCTCTTCGATACGGTCTGATAACGACTGAGGTACCTTATTATAAATATATCCCTGAGTCAGTTCTCGAAAATGGTCATATCACGCTCTACTGGGATCGATCTATTATTACAGACAGGACTATTGTTGCCAATAAGCCTGACATTGTGATAATAAATCGATCTGCGAGACGTACGTTGCTCGTTGATATAAGTATTCCACATGACTGTAATCTCGTTAATGCTGAAACTGATAAATTAACGAAATACCTAGACCTCGCGCACGAGATTACGGACATGTGGCATATGGAGTTAACGATCATCGTACCGATAGTGGTGTCCGTTAACGGTTTGTAGCGAAGAGCCTCGACCGACACCTAGAGAGGCTTTTGCGCGGTAAATGGATGAAGGGCCAGATGCAGAAGGCGGTTCTCCTGAGCACGGCACGCATTGTGAGGAAGTTCCCGTCTCTGGAGCCTTAACCACCGGTAGCTTGGATCCTAGGCCCCGCTGCCGACGGACGTCATCTTTTTATATTTTTTTAATATGTGTTTATTTTTTATATATATGTATTAAAAAAACATAAAAAAGAATATAAATAAATATATGTGAAATAATAATAATAAAAATCAAATAAATCACCGCGCTGGAAACCGTTAAAACGTAGTTTTATTACATTTAGACATCATTAAATAGTTTAATTTATTACAATAACCCTGTTTGTAACGTAGGAAAATGATCTAAGCTAAAACAATGTATACGTGCATGTGTGTGATTGCAAATATTAAAATGTATTCCTTATAAATGACTTATGTTATAAAATTTAAAAGTGTAATTCTTTTATTAGGTTAGTTTGTTGCAAATAATGATATTAATTAATTACCCTTTACTAATTATAATATTTTTTATTAATAAATAGCTAGAAAGAAAATAAGAAAATATTAAACTAAATACTTAAAAGGAAACCAAATTATAAATAAATTAATATAACGTATGTCAACTGAAAAATTTTCTAGTAACAACAATTAAACAAATTATAACACCACACAAAGTCACAAACACACAACTAACAATAAAACTCATACACATACTCACACCAGCGCGTACTACCACCGCATTGCATTACACGCACACTTCACAAACAAAGCAAGATACACAAAGAGCCTAAAAATTAATAACCTAGGCACAGAAAACAAAAACAACACAAATTGCACTAATTAAGATATATATAGGTATAGACATAAGACACACACTGCACATGCACTTCCTCACAACACCAGCATGTGACAGATACACTCTACATTAGTATAAGTTTAGTATTAAAATTAGAAAAAATTAACATTATAAGTTATTCTTAAAGTACACTACAACATAAAAATCACTAAATCAATGTCATACACAGTAACAAAAATAAACAATAAGCGTGTATGAACTCTAAAAACTTTCATAGAAATTAAGTTGTAAAAAGGGGTACGGAACTCGAGTCCGTAGAGTTGTTACTGCCAGAAGGAAGCGTGCCCAGAAGGCTGGCTGCATTGCCACGCTGTATGGCATTGCTGATTCGTTGCGCGAAATACGAACCAGCCTTCCGATCATGGGCGGTATCAAAGAGTTTCTTACAAATTTCTTTGAAGAAACCCTTTGCCGATTGACCCCATGCACCTAAAGTTTCAACTCCAAACGGCACAAATATCTATCCCCTTCCTAGGGTTCCATATTTGAGCCGTTTGAGATCTTCAGCTGATGGAGCAGCGTTGCCAGCCCCTCACTTAGTCACTGGAAGATGTGATGCCGCCAAAGTGTCGACGCATGCCGCGTCCCACACAAGCGGCCTCATCCTCCAGGGAATAAGTGGCATTCCATCCGGCCTCTTGCCATCGTCGTGCACCAAGCCATTTGGCTCTAGGATGGCTGATACGCCGACGCTGACAAGAGCTCTGCGGATGATGTCACGCTTCAGCCTCACCGCAAATGGCTTACTTTAGGGTTAGCTAGGAGGTAAGCTGAATGGTCGAAATGACACATAGTGGCCACACCAATAACTGCCATGCTGTCATACCTGGTGATCTAAGCTGTGTTTACTGACATGTATTTTGTTGTGGTAAAATGTCTTTCTCAAAGTTGTCTAGGAAATTGCTTCTTACAGACAGCACTATCCTAAAATTTTCTTCACTTAACCAAAATTATCGAACATGTTGGATACATGTTTGATAATTCCTCCATTACATCCTAGTGATCCAAGCAAATAGCTGACGCGTCCGCCCGCTTGGCTACTCTCGAGGCGCCAAGCGCCCCACTAAGCGAGCGGTGGGGCCGCGGGTATTACATGCAATATGTTGGTTCACTAGGATGAGTCATCGAAGCGATGAACTAGCCTTTTACCGCTAAGCGCACCACTCGCGGTGAGGCCGAAGCCTCATTGAGGCTGGCATGGCGAGATCTTCGGCCAACACTATGCAAACATGAGTCCGTGGTGTCCATATGGATCGACCATAATTCGCAACATGGAGCCTCCAGGCGAAGGCTCGCAGCTAACCGGAAAGCAGAGTTGTCTAAAACTGTACCTGTATTAAATGATGAGTGTGCCTGCTACCTGTAATTCATTGTTTCTTACATTTATTGTGTTTGTTTGTTTGTTCGGGATTCACGCTAAAACTACCGCGCCGATTTTTATGCGGTGTCCCTGATCGATAGTAAATTTCCGGATTATAATCTGCGGTACTTTACATCCCGAGAAATCTACGGGAGATTTCTTGGGAGAGGTTTAAAGTGGCCAAGTTGAAAAAAAAATATTCCGATGCGAAATTTTCACTGATCGATGAAATTGTTAATAATACAATTGTAGTTGTGTATGCTTTTAGTAACACTACTTATCCCGAGTTTCTACTGGAATTTCCGGGATTTATTTATTTTCATACCAAATAATCCATTGCCCTGCTGTAAATAAGCTTTGATTTTATATTTAGCAAAGTTACTTTGCAATCTTTGTTACCTGTCCAGTGTGGAGAAAGTCGCGGTCAAATGCTAGTTACTTGTATGAGTCGAGCCTTATTGTATTTTTTACTAGCTGCGCCCCGCGGTCTCACCCGCGTAGTGATGGAAAATCGTTATATTTTGGATAATTCACACTATATCTTTATAAATTATAAGCCTATTTGTTAATCTGATATGTAAGCTATATTATTGTAAAGTTTCATCAAAATCCATTCAGTAGTTTTTGCGTGAAAGAGTAACAAACATACATCCATACATACATTCTTACAAACTTTCGCGTTTGTAATATTAGTAGGATTATTATTTGATACTGCGATTTAATAAAAATAATAAGACGTAGACACACCTAATTACTTGGTAATATATTTATGTATTCAGCTGAACAATATCGAAGGTAACCCATTCAAATTTAAAACACGATGACCTCCATGCTTTTATTTTGGTGAACATCATAAAACAATGAATGAACTTGGCGGGAATTACCATAAGCATGTCCAAAAGCAATTCTTTAAAAATTAACCATTATTGTAAGAAGTGTAGCAGCTCAGCTGATTGAAGTGTTACATAAACAGTGTCTATACATAGATAGGATGGAGTCGTATCGCGGTGTTACTACATCATTGTGTAGCACCACATACACTATACTCTCCTGCCTCTCATCTATACAGATTTAATAGTTTTTGAGCAAAATAATTCCGACATATAAAGAAAAAGTCGAGCTTCTTGTCGCTTCTTCTTTTTAAAACATCAACATTTTATCCGTGCAGGAACGGAGAAAGAATACAATTTCCTGCAGCCGGGTGGCCTGTCGTTAGAGGCGACAAAACAACCCACAGCCAGGTGGTAGGGCATTGGCCCGACTGGATGGCTACCACCCCTGGTCTAGAGTATGCCATCATAATAACCGAGAGTTGTGTTCCGGTATCAGTAGCCAGGATTCGGTCTCCCTTGAGAGAGCGGCAGCGCATTTGTAGCATCTTTCGTGTTGCAAATATCCATAGGCGATGGTAACCGCTTTCCATCAAGTGGGCCGTCTGCCTGTCTGCTGAACTCCTTCAATAAAAAAAACAATAATAAAAAAAATTATTGCAAAACGGTTTGACTTTTCTACAATGTTTTTCGGAAGAACTTAGAATACAAACCTATATTTTTCCCAAGAAAGATAGCTAGATAGATAACACTTTATTATACACCTTACATATACATATGCACCTTACAAAAATGAACTTAAAGACTAAAATTATATCTAGTTATGTACAAAGGGCGGTTTCATCGCTAAAAAGCGATCTCTTACAGACAACCCCAGGAATGAATTGAGATGATAATGGCGATATATGTTCATACTATGTTACGTACTCCATCATCGCCATTATCATCCATATATATATATTATTTTTAATTGCAGGAGTTCAGCAGTCAGGCAGACGGCTCACTTGATGGAAAGTGGTTACCGCTACATCTAAATGTTTATAGATGAATAACTACGAAACCCTTTTCGAGTTGAATTCCTTTACGGACACCCCACTGCTCCTGCTCCACTGGGACATGACTGGGGTAGCCAGGGATACGCCGGCTGCTTTTTTCATAATACCCCTAAACACCCCGTTTCCTGCTGTCGTCATATGTCGGGGCCATGGGAACAGGGATGCATTTCGGCTATTTCAATATCTTGGCTGTGGTCGACGCCGCTACACTGGCTGACGTGAGCTCACCCCGTCTGCTGGTGAGCTTCTCCTTGGGACGGGGGATGATTGGTACCCACCTCCTCTGACAACATTTAGAATTACGAAATTAAAATATATGCAATACAATAAAAATGCTTTCAGGTAACAGTAAAAGAGCCTGTTCTTTCTCCGACACCACTCTCCCCGGCGATGGAACTCGAAAGGACAGAGTTACTTGGATCATTGACAACACTGCAGCAACAGCGCACCAGCGCGAGGGTTATCAAGAAGTTGCGCCTCGAACCACCCGGGGAGAAGAGAATCGGGAAGAGACCCGATGGAACTTGTGATGGTAAGTAACTTAAGGAAACGTACCCGTACTATGTGACCCATTATTTTTTTTCAATTTTTACCCCGAATCTCTATGTCAAGTTAATATCTTTATGGGCTAAACGAATCTCTCGCCACCCACATAATCCATATTTCTATTTTCAGACGTGGCAGAATGCGAAACGCCAAGCAAAATGGCCGACGAGAAAGATCCGCTTAAGTTTCCAACGGTGAAGCAGAGAATGCCCAAAGCCCTTTGGTCTACAGACGAGAAGAACCTGTTCTTCGAAGCTCTCAACGAGTATGGGAAGGACTTTGACGCGATCACAGCACACATATGCGCCAAGATGAAGAAGAAAGGGATGCCCGATGTGAATCTGAAGGCGAAGACCCAAGTCAGCCACTTCTATTACAGGACCTGGCACAAGTTGTCTAAACACGTTCATTTTGATGAAAGTGAGTATAGAACTATAGAGTATAAACTAATTTTCAGTACCTTTAATAAGTGTTGTGTGAGAAGTTGCGGTCGTATACGGCCAGGGTCCCCAGGACTTGTGTTACGCAGGTCGCAGGTCCCGCTACGCGCATATCCTTCTCCCATAGTTACTGTCATAGGGGGCCGCTCTCACGAGGGTTACAGTGGACTTCCCCCCGCTGCTGCTACTGCTGTACAAAGTGGGTCACTCTGCTCCCCGGGGTGGCCCAGTAACAGAGCGTAGGGGCGTCATGGTGCAGTTACTCTGTACGAGATCCCGTGACGCCCCGTAAAAGCGCTATAAATGGGGCGCACGTTTAGGTTTAGTGGGTAGTTCGGTGGCCGTTTCTCGCGACAGCGTTTTAGAAGCGAGCGTGGAGAACCGGTCGCTGACAGTCCCACACACCCTCGATGCAGGCCTTATGCCTGAATTCTGGCCCTACACGCACAACTAGCGACGCACTGTCCCGACGATAGGATGTCTCATTCACAATACCGTCACCGACATTGCGTACACCAATGTCGGTGACGCAATGGCACTACAGTGCTCACCTCCGAATTTACCGCGTGTAGCTCGCTTCTGGATCTTCTATCAAACTACGCTACACTCCTCCTTCACTGAACTGTCCACTAAACTTTTCACTAAATTCACCACTAAGCTTGTCACTGTCCTCTATTAAACGTCTCTTCCAACTCTTTCGTGTCGTACTTGTCGCCTCGCTGCTTATTTACTCGGAAGAATCTTCTGGAACCCATAATTTCGGTCTTCTTTTTGTTATTCTTTTATTTACTGCCTATACCTTTCTAAACATCTATCTATCTCTGTCTTTTCCTTCCCGAAACTTCTATTCTAGAACTTGCGGTAATTATCTATCCCTTTCTAAAATGTATCCGTCCTTGTCTTTTCCTTCCAGAATCTTCTACCTTTTTCTAAAACTTCTTAAACCAACTAGATTGATCCACCATCACTCGCCACAATACATACCATACATACATATTGTCACGCCTGTTTCCCATTGGGGTGGGCAGAGATGGTTCTCCACCTGCTACGATTGTGACAAACACTTTTCGCTTCATCAACCTTTCATTAATTTCTTTATACATACACGCTTATTTAAACTTCTTTTTATCTGACCTTTCTTCAAAATATCTCCAATTTGATCATGGTGAGTAGGTCTCGGTCTACCGGTCTATCTTTTTGTAATATGTGGCATTTTGGATTAAATGGGTTTTTTATGGTTCCTCAGCCAAATGATAAAATTCTCATACTAAGCAAGTTACGCTTGTATTATGGATAATTTCCAACGGCACACTCTGGGACGGGTCGCCGACACACAGACCATTGCAAATAAAGGAATGGTATTTTCAAAATTTACCATGCCAAGAATTAGAATTTATGTTGCAGTATAAAATTTTAGTACGTCATGTCACTATTATAACTGTAATAATATTTTTCTTCAGTTTTTCGCGACTAGTATACATATAAATTAGATTACGCTCCCATAGAGTAAATAATAACCATAAACAAAATAAACTAAATAATCAAAATGAACAAGTTGGGGGTAGGCTAAATAAAACTTTAACAATACTCATTGTCGCTTAACATCTTTGCCTTCCGTGATCACGGCTACTGAAAAGTGGCCGAAACGTCGGAATAATAAAAATCAAATAAATTACAGCGCTTAAAACTGTTAAAACGTAGTTTTATTAAATGCTTTTCTTTCTTTTTATTGTGTCTTTGTCTTACCGAGTATGCACTGTTTGCTACAACTCCTTTAATTCTTCGTAAAGTACATTTTTAGCTATTAGATGTGTTGCTGGGGAGTTTCTTGCCGCTTCTTCTCCTTAACAGCAATAACACGTTGCGAAGCGGTGTACATAGAATAGGTAGTAAAATTAAATTATATGTAACCTTCAAAAAGTGTTCTCCAGTGGAACTTATTTTGAATAAAATCTTTTGAATTTGAATTCAGACCCGGTATCTTTCCGTTTCGGTGATCTAGGCTGGCAAAGACTCAGCCCCACAGTGGGCTAAGCGGTTCTGTAAAGGCTGTCTCTGTGGTGGCACAAGGGCGGTCTTTACAGTACCCTTCATTGTTTGTGCGCAGACTTGACAGACACGCACTTGCCCGATATTTCGGTTTTCAGAAGTGAAAAAGGTGGCCCAAGAATTGTACGCTCTGATAAACTACGGCGAGCTTCGCAAGAAGTTGGTCTCGGTGAATGAGAAGACTTGCGCCCGTTTGGGGGAGATGGTCTTGGGAGGCAGTATGGTGGTGAGGGCCAGAGGAAGGAACCTGAGGGTCAGGACTCCCATGTGCCGTGCGCTCAGGAGGCTCAACCAGATCACTGGTAAGTGTATTGCTTAAAAAAGGATACAAAGCTTTATTTTTACATATAAATAAAGATTCTATTCTGTTGTGTTAATGTGTATATATAAAATATTGTTACGATTTGCGGGACTCGAATTAAAATGCCGTTGGAATTGTTATAGAGTTTATTAGAACTATACAAACACATATAACACAGGTACAAATATAGCCGAACACAACAAGTCCAAACATAATGCCGAAGATCGCAATTCAATAACACGCGCAAAGTCCATCACTAAATAGATTACCGAATGTACACAAGTCTTGCTTTGCTCGTGGCTATCGCCCGACTGCCCTTCTTCCATCGAGTCATTTGCTTTATATCGCACAAATGCAACATGTCCGCCCGGCAGCGTCGACCGAATTTCCTAGAATCGTAATCCGCACACCTAGGTAATTAGGCCTACAAACAGCCATAAACGAGTACAATAGGCTGTTCTCCACAATATCCAATAAATAAGTAAACAAAAGAAGACAACCATAAAAGAATTACAATTAGTTCAAATGCCGACAGGTAATAAAATATTTTTTTTATAGATACGCAGGTGGGTTTTGTTTTTGTCGGAACTTAAGTTGTAACAATATGAATAATCTGGTCTGGATGTATGCATGTATTTAAGGAGAAGAGGGACTTTGGGCCAAGGAAATGTAATGAGTTGAGGTATGGCTTAAAAAAAGTGTTGTATTTTCATATTATCAAATAGATAACATTATCCCTAAATTCTATCTGGAAGGCGGGAAATTATAAAAATAAGGTAACAGATAAAATAAGTTATCAGAATAATAACAGATTTTTTGAGGAAAACGTTACGATAATGCCACCTATTGATTTAAATATGTATATATTTGTATTACTTTGTTTTGGTGAGCAATAAAGTATCTAAAAAATGTTTTTTTTTTAATATGAAGAGCGCTCATGCGGTTCTCGCGTCTGCTCGCGCGCACAGGTGATATTGCGCGCGCGCGACGTATGCGCGTGGGCGCGCGTGCAGGCGGCCGCGCACAACCCGCGCGCGGCTGTCGCGCTGCCGCTGCGCACTAGGCTCGCGGCATTCATACACGCGCTGCAAAGGAGGTGGAGGGGGAAGGTATCCTTTTTCGAATATAATGTTATATGAATATTATTACGAGTTGCAGGACTCGAATTAAAATGCCATTGGAATTATTTATAGAATTTATTAGAACTATACAAACACGTATAAAACAGGTACAAATATAACTATACACAGCCAGTTCAAACGTACTGCACGATTCAATCACACGCGCAAAGTCCGTCACTAACGTCTTGCTTCGTTTATGACTATTACTAGTCTGCCGATCTTTCCATTGGGCCATCGCTTTATACTGCACCGATACAATATGGCTGCCCGACCGCGTAGACCGAATTTCTTAGAATCTGTTCGACACACCTGGCTAATGACCCCCATAAAAATACAATACACAATGGGCTGTTTTCTTATTACAAATTTTAAACACAAAATAAACAAAAGAAGTCCAAATGCGGAAAGATAATAAAGTGTGCTTTTATGGTATGCAGGTGTGAGTCTACTTTTGTCGGTCGTAATAATATGATGATATATGAATATGTATTATTGTGTTTTAAAAGAATAGAATATATAAAACAGCTTCGAATTAAGTACAATGGCGGTCTTATAGCTAGTAGCGATCTCTTCCAGACAATCTTTAGATGGAAAAACAGTTTGATGAGAACAGAGGGATATTGTATTATTCTCGCTGTCGAATCAGTATCTTATAAATATATACATACATCATGTTACATACATTAATAAAATATAAAAATTATACTAATAAGATATATGTAAATAAAATATTTTATAAGGTCCAAAAATGAGAGGCAACATATCTATCCAAAAATCATTTTAATGTATTTTTCTTCCGATTTGCACAGAACTTATCGTCCTCGTAGTTTACTGTCGCTGAATTAGACTGACTCGTGTGCGCCACTCCCGCCAGGTTTTACACTTGACGAGAAAAAAAAAACAAGTAATGGGGGTAGTTAACCGGAAATGAAGCTCACATCAGTATTTTAGTAAACTGAAGTGGCAAGGGAACCGGTGGACCGGCAGTACCGAACACACCAGTATATCATTATAATCTATATGCGTGAAGCAAAAACAGGAAAAAAATTATACCCCGTTTTACGAAAATTGCACTAACGGAGGTGTATGAAATTTCGCAACACTTATAGTGTATATAGAGAAGGAGAGCAGAATGCTAATTTTTTTTTTAATTGTGCATAAAAAATATATTAAATCAATAAAAACATTACACACACTACCGTGTATTTGACACACACCCATAATACTCTTTTGTTAATTGTTGCTTTGGAGACATCTGTGATTATAGAAGTATAGTCTTTGACAACAAATTATTATGGTCGAATTTCGACCAGGGGCGTATTGATACTAAGTGTTTAATTGACGTTTATTAATATTTAAAGAAGTTCTTACACATTATACAAGCGCGTTTCAAAAACGAAATGCTTGGACTGTGAAGGATTTGCCATAAAAGCTAGTTGTATGCAGAGGAGTTTTAAGTGACAAGTCTTCCGAGGATCTGAGAGACTTGATCGAAATCTGTTATTTATAATTTATTAATATTGTTACGCGTATGCGGGACTCGAATGCCGTTAGAATTATTATAGAGTTTATTAGAACTATTAGTCCGTCAATATTAGATTCCCGAATGTACACACGTCACGCCTAGATCGTAGTTGTCGCTCAACTGACCCTCTCTCTCAATCAGGCCATCGTTTTATACTGCACAAATGCAAATGTGCCCGGCAACGTCGACATAATTTCCTAGAATTAGCGTGTACTTATAATCCGCAACACCTGGCTAATGGTGCAGCCTGCAAGTGGCCGTAGACGAGTACAATAGAACAATAGACTGTTCTCCACAATAACTAGAAACGTATCCCGATAAATAAGTAAACAAAAGAAAACGATCATAAAAGGATTACAATTAGTTCAAATGCCGACAGGTAATAAAATGTTCTTTTACAGATTTGTAGTGGAATTTGTTTTTGTCGGAGCTTAAGTTGTAACGATATTATGAAATTGTAAAACTGTTGTTTTTGATTGTCAGTTTGTTCGCAATTGACGTGTAAACTACTGGGCCGATTTCGATGCGGTTTTCGCTGATCGGTAGGAAATTCCCAGACTTAAAATTTGATTCCCATGTAATGTTTTCGGTGATCGATAGCAAATTCTCGGTCACGAAGTCCGTGATACTTTATATCCCGGAAATCGCGCGCAATTTATTCCGGGAGTGATTCCAAGTTTTTAGAAAAGAAAGAAAGACATATTTTATTAAGGACAAAAGCAACACAGAGTATTATCAAACAGTAAAATAATAAAATCAGAATAAGTCCTAAAACTGGACCCAGTCTAAGCATATGCTGACCAATTAAGACCAGCGCTGTCCTTCCGCCTGGGACAATACAACACACATAATAACACATAAGACACAGAACTTTAATAATGTTCAAATTTATAATTTAAATTAATTATGGTCGAATTTCGACCACTAGGCGACCACTAGTTAATATAATTCCGTCATGCGCGTCATAGTCTATGCCCAATAAACAAAGTAAATAAAAGAAGTAGCATAGACTAATTTTTTGTCAATGTGTAATGGCATTAATACACCTTGCTAAATTATTTATAATATATCCAGCAAGGATATGCTAGTGACTTGACTTGAAATCAAAAAAACACCACAATGCACCGCAACAATAAAATGCAGTTAAATAATGATACACATAATCATTCATAATAAATAAATTAATACATATAATCATTGTACCGATCACGTGCACAGCAAAACAAAATGAGAATAAGTATATAAAATAAGTTAGGACGCGTATAGTTTATTTCTGCTAATGGTAATAATACAAATTTGTAGTATTATTCTGTCTTCGCGATGCCAAGATGTTAATCTAGCATAATTGGACTCCACGTGGTTCAAGTCCCTTGTGATTCTAGATCGTATTTTCTAGATAAGAGCACTCCATCTTCGATTTTTTGACATTATACGTTATCGTAGTGAAATTTCAATCAATTTATCTTAAAAAAATAAAAAACGTGTCTTGGGACGCCCGACAGAAGTGATAAATTAAAAAAAAAAAACAATATTGTAACAATGAAAAAGGTCTCTATAACTGTTAGCCGTAGAAAACCAAGAAAATGATGCTCAAGGAGCAATTTTTTAACATAGACCTACAATCATTACTAAAGACATTGTACAATACGCGAGCCATCGCCCAAAACCTGTTCGTCACGAGTCGGGCAAACAAAGCGTTACAATAAAAAATGTTAAAAATAAACTTAGAATGCACTTTTTAAACCAAATGTAATGTATATAGATAAACCATGTATGATACATGTAGAGAAATATAATAGTATAAGAAGAAATAAATAAATAAAGTAAATACTCCACCAATCCCAAATCCCTCCAGCTATTCCTCTAATTCAAATTCAAATTCAAAGTTTTTTATTCAAAATAAGTTCCACTGGAGAACACTTTTTGAAGATCATATAAATATATAAGTTAAAATTTATTTTTTCTTCCTATTCTATGTATACCGCTTCACAACGTGTTATTGCTGTTAAGGAGAAGAAGCGGCAAGAAACTCCCCAGCAACACGTCTAGCTAAATATTGTTTTTCTTTAAGTTTCTTATTCTATTTATATCTCAAATTGTCTTTTTTTAATAAGTTTTATACAGAAGTATGTTACAGAATTACAATCTATATAGTATTATTAATAACTAATTATTTAAAACATGTAGATATTAATATATAACACAAGTTATATAAGTATAGTATATGTACTATAAGAACCACATAGATATATGTATATAGAAAGGGAAAACATATCTATGTGTCCGATCATCTGCCCCGGTCCATAAAAACTCGCACAAACGCAACTCGGGCGGGCGGTTCTGGATCGCGGAAGGCAACGCTGGCACATGTGTGTGTAGATATATAAATGAAATATAGACTATTATAAACATAGGATATTAAAAATTTATGTAGTTTATGTAAGTGTACAAAAAATACACAACTTATGTTACACACTCCCTGTGCATGCATACACCTACCACATCCTAATCCATAATATTATGTACAATAAAAGAGTATATAACTCGGTAATCTCTGTCTTAACCCATGACGGAGTTTAAAAAAAAAATGAAATGTTAAAATTGTTAAATTCTACAGACGTAGATATCCATAGCACTAATATAAACCCCAAAGGTTTTCTATGCTATGTATAATCCAACAAGTTGTAATCATTTTGTTGTCTTGTAAATAAAAAAAACGTATGCGTCTACAGACGCCCGGCAGAAGTGATAACTTATTCTAAGTTGAACTATTTAATATTCAAATTGTTTAACTTGAGAAGCTTAGGTTATTACTTAAATATTATGTATATAGCGCCTGGGTTAGGCTGCCATATGCGTGAGAGAAAGGGAAGCCAAACATGGCGCCGTAACGCGTTACGTAACGAAGCGGTTTACCCTCACATAAGAAGTTACCACTTCAAAAATACTCGCACAAGAAAAATGTTGTGACACAAAAAATTGTATAAAACGCTTTCTGAGATGAGCAAGAATTACTCCTTATATCTTTGAATCAGACACACATAAAACATATAAAATTAGAGAGTCAACCAGAGCAGAAATGCATGGAAGAAGTGCAAAGTAAAGAGACGGATGAGACCTTCCCAGAGTTGAGCGCCAGAGTGCCAGACGAAAACGAACAAGAAGACTTAGAGGATCATCTTAACATGGAACCAGAGAGAATTATCGTACAAGGTATTCCTGTTACTTGCTTTTTTACCACTACTAGCTGAACCATGCCCAACTTCACTACACACAACTGGAATAGACTATATAAACGATGGAGAACACGATGCAATATTTTTTAGATTTCTTCTCTGTTTATCGGTTTATCTGTTTTGTTCGGGATTCACGTAATAACTACTGGGCCGATTTCGATGCGGTTTTCGGTGATTGACACCTAATTATTAGACTTAAACTCTGTGCTACTTTTTATCCTGGGAATTTTTCTGGGAATGATTTGTAGTTGTTCGGTTGCGTGAAAATTAGCTTATTCCGACACAGTTTTCACTAAAACGATAGCTTACATTCTTTTTTAAATGCTGCGGTGTTTTGTGTCTCGCGAATGCTGCGGGAATTTCAAGACGAAGTCGCGGGCACATCCTAGTATAATATAAATTTCCCAGAACAAAAGCTTACTAAAAAGCCAGCTTTACACGTCGGACCGAGGCCGAAAGCGGAGATCCACATACCACTAGTCAGCCCCAGTGAACAGCTCTCCAGCCAGAAGATATGCTTCTCCTCATACCTCGAACGCATGTGTTCGCAGAGACGTGACAAAGACGAGAGTAGCGGTGAGTACAAGAGGCTCTTGTCTACTCCTTATCCATACCAGAAATATGTTTCGATTCATAAAAAGTTAAAAAATGAGAGAAGAATGACTTAGCCCCATCTATCGTCTAGGGTTTTAAAACACTGTACATTAGGTCTGAAATAAAAAAAAACGCATAAACAAAACCTTTTTTGCTTTTTACTTTGAAGTCAGCTTTGGGTTTGTTGTACTTTTTCCTTGCGCAAATACTTGAATAGGCTTAGAAATAATATATTATGCGCCTGTAGAAATTGTACTACTGGCACGCGTATACAAGGTTGCTATCTCACTCATCGGTGTCGGCATTCTTTAATAAGGGTTACTTTCGATTCCCCTGGAATCCACTCACCAGATCCTGATTTGGGGACTATGGAACCACTCTGGGAGTATAGACTTACGAATAAAGAAAAAAAAAATGATAATTGCTTCACAATTGAGGAAAATATCGTGTAACAAAGAAGTGGGTTAACAATATTCGAGGGTATCTCTCGATTTCATTGGGATCCACTCATCAGATCTTCAGATCTTGACATGGTGACAATGAGACAGTATACCCTTTCGATTAAAAGAAAAATTTTGAATATCGGTCCACAATTGACGAAGAAATCGAGTAACGAACATACAAAAAAAAACATGTGGATGAATTGAGAATCTTCTTTTTGAAGTCGGTTAAAAACTACATGATAACCGACTAGGATTTAGTTGAAGTTATAGGAATTATAACGCCGGAGCTATTAAATTCATCTCGCTTCATCGGACTAGGTTTAGTTAGACGAGTGAATAGGTATCTACTAGGTAAGTGTGTTCTATCGGAGATCACATCGTCACTTAACAGCAGATCAGAAAGTGGTTATTGTTGCCTGTTGAAAGTAGACTGAAATCTGGCCTCTGATGTACCGGAACACAACTCAATGTTGTGGGGGCATACTCTAGGCCAGGAGTTGTAACTAAATGCCCTACCTAGCAAACTGATAAAAATGTTTAATTCAATGTAGTATGTGAACACCATAAAACCGCTAAAGATATTACAGCAAAAATCCGCACACCAAAGCGTCAACGTAAAGACAGCACAACAGAAGTCAAGGATTCAGAGCCGAAAAAATTTAAGATAGAAGAAAGCGATACAAACAGACTTATAAATATTGAAGAGACGGCCATAGACGGTATAGAATTAATGGCGTCGTTCAAAAACAATCAGGACGACGAAGAGAAACCGAGCACTGAAGAAGAATTGAAATCGGAAGAAACTGCAGAGGAAGAAGTAGACCGAGAGCCGGAAAGAGATAAAGATATGTCAGAAAGAGAGAAGGACTCTTTCTCGGAAATGGAGGACGACGAGAAATATAATAAAAGCGATACGGACAATGAAAGTGACCACGGAAAGGAAAAAGGGAAGGAGAATAAGTTTAAGAATTTAAAGGTTTGTAACTTTAGTTTACTTATATAGCCAAAAGTTAATTTTGGACTTTATTGCATGAGTTCAGCACACAAGCAGACAACCCTCCTGATGGAAACCGGTTACCATCGCCTATGGACATGTGCTACACCAAAGATGCTGCTACCAATGTGCTGCCGCTCTCTAAAGGGAGACTAGAACCTGGCCACTAATGCCGAACACAACTCAAGATTTCTATGGCGGCATACCCAGACCAGAGGTGATAGTCATCCAAAGGTGTAAATACCCTACCACCTGGCTGTAGGTTGTTTTTATCGCCTCTTATAACAGGCCACCCGGCCGCAGGAAATTGTATTCTTTCTCCGTTCCTGCACGGATAAATAACCCTATACTAACTTTGCACATACCCCTAAGAATTTGATAAACAATTCTTTATTGTACTAATACAAACTTACAAAACAATTGTGTTTAGTTGTAGATAAAGAATATTAAATTCAGAATAGAGGAGTATGGAAGGATAAGACATATTGTGCCGACATCAAATAATTTAGAGAAGATGAAAGAAGAGACAGGATGAATAATAAATTCGTCATCTAAAATATGTTCTAGTAGCTAGACAAATTATGTAAACTACTAACACTACTGCCATTGCATATGCTAAAATATAAATTAACTACACCATTATTGGCGCCCAGTCAATTTATTCAAGATATCAAAAATCTTAATATTTTCTATTTTGTAGGCATACAATACTATTATAATTACTGTTGCGGACAGAGAGTACCCTCCCTGACCCGCCCGCCGGAACACACCTCTCCACGCCCCGCATACCGCCGATGCCCATAGCTCACACAGTTAGCAGCTAGGCGTCGGACGGAACGTGGGATATAGAAGCGGTCTTGGAGGCCGGAAAGGCTTTTTCGCTTCACATTGCTCACATACATATGGCACCAATTCGCACTACTTTACTCTCTGCTATTCATCATTCTCTCCGTATTTCTTCTATATATAGTTTAATTGTAAATAATGCCAATAATAAGTGATACAGTCCACATCGAGTTTTATTTGAAAGAAGCACCTGCCACCAATAATTATCATTGCACGGTGACAAAATAAATAAATATTATGATTACTTAATGTTTTAAAAAAAATGAGTGCTGTTGTACAGATACAGAAAATGTGTTCTAGTAGGGGCCTACTAGAACACATTTTCTGCCCAGCAGGACTTCTTTGTCAAGAACTGTCCAAAAGTATAATGCGTTTAAGGGGGTATTCTTGTTTAGAAGCCCGAATTTTAAGTGTCTTTTTCGATCGCGATTAATAAATAACAAATATTTCAGCTAAAAAAAAATTTATGACTTTGTTATTGCTATTTAAATAGTACAAAAAATTAATCAAATTTAAAAAAATAAATAAAAACTGCAGACCGGCAAAGTGGGGACTGATTAAAAAAATGGCACATCCTCGTGTGCAGGATATCAATCCTTCCAGTGACCTGAAATGGAAAACAGTTAATAGTCCTTAAAGAGGAAGGATTTACTTATCGCACCACGAGACTATCTAAAAGATTTTTTTTACAAAATGTCGGCGGTTTTAAAAATACGTTTTGTTGGGAAAAAAAACATAATATTTATATAGAAATATTTGTTGTTTTTTTTTTATCGCGACCGAAAAAAACACCTAAAATTCGGGCTACTAAACCAGAATACCCCTTAAGCAGGAGTTTTTCCCATAAATAAACAAGTAATCGTGTGCTAATGGGACTTGCAATTAGAAAAGACTTGTAAAATATGAATGTGAAAACTTGTTTTCAAGGATTAAGAGTCGGCTCATATATTCAGCGGTCACAATCACTGTATACATATGTACGTACGCCGATATTTTTAATTGTAGAAAATTTTATCCAAACTTTATTAGTGACAACAGTTCAAAACCCTATAAGAAATGTGAAATTTAACTATTATTATTATGACAACATAAAGTCTTTTGGATTGATTCCTCAGGTAAAGTTCCGTATCCGACCAAAGAAACGTGGTGGTAGCATATATACATTAGTGGTAGATAAGGACCAGGAGGAGTCGAAGGAAGATCAGGTCAAGGTCGAGGATGAGCCCAAGCCTGACATCGACGTAGACATGGCTTTAAGGCAGATCAGGAAGGGCTGGAGCGTCCACGATGCTGGTGATTTGTCTATTGGAGATTTGTATCTTATGGTATGTCCTATGTCTTTTTATTTTATTTTTCGCCTCTGTGTTTAAGCTATGGGAGCTACATATGTCCACTCATCGCAGCCTACAATGAAGAACTGGCTAGCGTAAGATGGGAGCGCAACATATTAATAGTTGCTCCATCTCACTCTCGCATCTGTCCTGCTCACACACTTGCTAAGTGGCGTACTGGCTAATTTAAATCTATCTATCTATCTATATTATAACATTCTAAACATGCCGTGTCTGTACATTAAAGCTGTTAAGATAAAACAACTGAAATAGACTATATAAACGACTATATAAACTGGAGAACACGATGCATTTTTTTTAGATTTCTTGTCTGTTTGTCTGTATGTCGGGATTCACTTAAAAACTACTGGGCCGAATTGAGAATTTGTACGTCGCATTTTCAGCAAACAACGCTTGCACTCAGCATATTGCTGTGCCGGAATTATATCCGACACAACGCTGATTTTCAGTGCAAACCTTACTTTTGGCATAAGACCAAAACCGACCCAACTTTGTTAAATATTAAATAATAATAATTAATAAAACTCATTCTACTTATGTAATATTTAATTAGTAAATCAAATAAATATTATTATTTCATATTATTAATTGCAGAAAATAATCTCTCAACGTTGGCGGTACTATGTGGAAGTGCGAGTAATTTTCTCTCGAATTCGCATAGCTGGGGAAACATTGGAGACTGGTCTGATCTGATCTGATGTCGCGAAATGGCGCGAACGGCGAACTGTTGCTGACGTTTTTTTTTTGTGGTTTATCATTTATGGCCTGGACTCTATGTATGCTTGACGCATCGTAGCATGACTCACGCAACACATCGCAACGTCGATCGTCGATATAAAAATAATTCAAAGTGGTGATATGTCAAACTAATTTTAAAAAATCGGTAGTTTTTAGGTCTAGGGTGGTAGATAGGTAGACTGAAGTGAAAATTGGTAGATCTACCAAAAAGTTGGTAGATATGACATCGCTGCGACTAAACAACCCGCACTCAAGTGGTAGGGCATTTTCCCGATGGCTACCACCCCTGGTCTAAAGTATGTCGTCATAACGACCTTGAGTTGTGTTCCGGCATTAGTGACCAGGTTGTAGCACCTTTGGTGTTGCAAATGTCCATAGGCGATGCTAATCGCTTTCCATCAAGTGGGCCGTCTGCCTGTCTGCTGAACTCCTGCAATAAAAAAAATTGCAGTTTGGCTCCCGCTCGAAACTGGAGCTGGACTACTGGTGGGCGGAACCCACGCCCCCTCTACCGCAGCCGGTCCAAAAGGTGCCGAAGTCGGACAAGACCCCGGACAAAGGGACGGACAGCTCCGTCGAAGACGACAGGGGCGCGAGGGAGAGCGACACCGACATATTCTCGCCGAAGAACGCGTTCAGCCAGGACAGCAATGACGGTATATCGGGAGACGAGAGGAAAAGTGAGTATTTATTATTATTTACTAGCTTTGCCAGCGACTTCGACAGCGTGAATTATAAAAAGTTATAAAATGCCGATATTGTATATGTACACTCATGGAATTAAAAAAGAAAAAATATTTATATAGGACAAGATTACAAAAAGTCTTGCATGATAATTTTATTTTGTATTTGTTCTATATTAACCTCATGTAAATTAAACAGACGTTTTATGTAATCTTCGTATAATTGTAATATATATATATATATATATATATATATATATATATATATATATATATATTACAATTATACGAATATTGTAGTTAACTGTTTGAGCCAATTTTTATTATATAAGGGCCTCGGCACACTAGCTATTTTTAGCATCGTCGATCGGCGACTAGTCGCTTTTTAGAAGCGTGACACGGCAGCTGACCGCTACACTCCGGACACATTCGGATGCCGGTAGCATCGATTTGGCGTCTGCCGAACACGGCTTGACTCTGTGTAAATTTTTTTTATTTGTAAGTAAACAAAACCACAGATTACAGAACACTGCAATATCATTGCAAATCGCAGACATAAGTAATCAAAGTTACAAATCGGATAACTATAAACATCACTACAGCCGACGTGATCCAGCATCTGAGCAGTCGCTAAAACGCGCGTTTCCGATACCGCGTTCGAACGCAGAAAGCCGCGAATGCGCAGCATGACGCGCGATTTTGATACCGCGATCGGACGCAGTCACTAAAACGCGATGCAGTCGCAAAATCACCGATCGCCGATGCTAAAAGTAGCTAGTGTGCTGTGGCCTTAAATTATTTTTTAGTGGAATTTTGATTGATATATGTATTAATTTTGTGTTTTATATTTAAGAATATTAATTATTGTATGTTTCCCAAACAAATTAATTAAATAAATAAACAGATCTAACAATTAATTATGGTGTCCTAAAAAGGCTCTTGCTCAGCATAATGCCAGTTTCACATCCAGCGCTGATCTTCCGCAAGTACCTCCAAGTGATGCCACGGCTTAGCTCCACAAAGTGAATTAGAAACAATAAACATTAAAATGTTCGTCACTCTATAATCGACTTTTACTTGCATGAGTACAAGAAACAGTACTGTCAACATTTTAATAAATGTTACGCTTATAAAATACTAGAGCTGTGCCCGCTATTTAGTTCGCATGGTTTTTTTTTCGCGGAACCCTATTAAAGTGCAGCCAAAGTTACTCCTTATAACATATAGTGTAGCCGAATTTACTCTGCCAGTGAAAGTCCCTTGAAAATCGGTCCAGCCGTTTCAGTGATCAGGCCGGAACATGCAAACAGACAGACAAAATTCTAAAAATTGCATTTTCGGAATCTCCTGGTCCGGATTATCCCCCTTAATTGATTTCACATTTTTATTTTGACATTACAAACAGACACTTTTGTTTTATTTAGCTGTATAGACTAAACTATATAATAAATGTTTCACATTTTGATTTTATACACATTCTTATATATATATATATATACATATATATATATATATATATATATATAAATGTTTATACTATATATAGTATGGCCAAATGGAGTAGGAAATAATAGGGGCGCCACTTTCACTTGGTCTATATATTACCTCAAGAATAATTTTGATACTTACTAGTAATTATTATAATATTATTATCAAACTGCATTATGCTGTATATATTGTTGTTGTTATGTGTGTTGTATTGTCCTCCGTGACTTCACTTTATGGTCCCAGACGGAAGAACAGCGCTAGTCCTTGTGGGCTAGCATTATGCTGAGACTGGGTCCAATTTAGGACTTTTTTCTTTTCTATTTATTTTAACTTAGTTTTTGCCACAAATAAAATATTTTTCTTTCTTTCTAATTTTTAGTATCACGTCAAACACCGTGCAAGTATCAAGTTGCTTTATTTACGAAATACGCATTTTCAACATAACCTATGATGTTTACTTTAATAATAATGTCTATAATTTTGTAAACAAGAGCTTAACACACTGTTGTAATTAATAGAGCAATTATTCGATTAAAATAAGCGCAATGAACCATTACAAATTATTATGCCGGATATGGTTGAATTCTGCCAAAAACATTTTTCCTTCAAACTCCGCTAGACATTCTTGGTAAACTTTAAAATCATCACAGCTCGTATGAAATTTAGTATTCTTACATACGTACTAGAGTTTACCCCGCGTACCTCTTGTTTAAAGAGCAGGCATTAATACAGGTCATATTGTATTATATTTTAGTGTTGGTGCTATTTGCCCCCGGAATATTCACTTCATTTTATATCGCTAACCATAACCATCGCTAATCCATTTTCGGTATTCAAAAAGACAGATCAAGTTACTTGACTAAATGACTGACTAATAGATTATGTATTTTTATATCTATCCCCCGTCTATCTATCTGCAAACTACATAAACGAACAAAATGAACGAAAATGGCAAATCACAAAAAAAAAAACAATTACATAAATATATCCCATTATCCAGGATGAAAAGTATTCCTTGTCCACCCTCGGTATTAAAATTACATATGTCGAATTTCAGCCAAATCGGTACAATAGTTTTTCCGTAAAAGAATAACAGAGAGTCGAAATATATTTTTATCCCGGAAACTATCCCATTTTTCGGGATAAAAAGTATCCTATGTTCATCCTCGGCATCGAATATATATATATATATATATATATATATATATATATATATATATATATATATATATATATATACTGAGTTTCAGCCAAATCGGTCCAGTAGTTTTTTCCTGAAAGAGCAACAGACAGGCAGACAAAGTTACTTTCGCATTTAAATATTAATAGGGATAATTTGGTGGCGGAAGTATATTATGCGGGTTGTCGTACAGGTCGGCAGCAGACTGACTTGTTGTAAAGACGAGCATTATCAGTACAGCTGTAAGCACGACAAGAATAGTCGTATGGAACTGAAGATGGCGGCTAGGAAAAGGTGATTGGACAGTACGGTTAGGAAAAGCGGGTAGTTCTGGAAATAATTTGACAGGAGAGGATTTTAAAGTAAGCGGCGCGGACATGTACTTTTTAGTGGATTTTAGAATTTATCTTTTTTCAGATGAACAACTTGCGTCGCCAGAGCATAAGTTATCGTCGACTAGTTGCAGCGGCACCCTCAAGTTGGTGAACAAGTTAATCAACAGGCCCCAACAAGCCCCTCCTGTTCAGAACGGATTCGCCCTCATGAGTGACAGGTGAGGAGTAAATCTGACAATTGGACAGATGACGTATATTACAATATATCCTAAAATTATTTACATGTAAAAAGTAATATACAGGACATTGCCCAGCTTGTTAGCAGAGTTGGACTTCATATAACAAATGCCGCTTAAAACCGTTAAAATGTATTTTTTTGTGTACTAGTCGCAAAAACTTAAGTTGATATAAACAAGTCAAAATTTAAGAATTGTAGGAAAGGAGTAAGTGTTTTACAGTTTACGTATATAGGGTAACCTTTACAATTGTTGGCACACCACTCAGTAATTGCCACATTTATTCAATTTTTTACATATAATAATATTATTATTATCATTGTATAATAATATTGGCAGCAAAATAAATAACAATATGAAAACATCAATAATCTTTTGAATGAAATAATTGGCTGTCAATCATTGTATAAGCCGCGCGCAGAAGGTTTGCCGATGACTACTGTTATTGTATTGTATTGCTTACTACTTTAATTTTAATTTATTTAATTCTAGGAAGGCTTACAGACTAATACATATCAGTATAGTAAAAAAAAAATAGTATATAAATGCCGACAACAAGCCTCCACCTATTAGTAACAACACACATACATACACGATTCCTAATCATAATATAGTTACGAAGTTTCTGTCTTTCCAAAAAAATCTTGAGCCAGTATTCGCTTGACCGAATTTATGCTGGTGCAGTATAAGTCTAGGTTCAATTTTACTACTATTTTGTTGAAACAGTTTGAGCTTCGTCACTAAAGGTGTATGAAGCAAACCTCTCTGTCTAAGACCAAGCTGATTAGCCCGTAAATATATTTTTGAAATCAAGTCTGGACAATCAATATCGCCTCTAGCCAACTTCATCAAAAAAGTTATATCGTTTTTATTGCGTCTAACATTTAAAGGTAAAAAATGATATTTTTTGCAGTGCTCGTTGTAGCATTTGGATGATTGTTGTGCCCGGTAAAGAAAGAAAGAAAGAAAGAAAGAAAAACTTTATTCGAAGAATCAAGATATCTTAGGAACTTTTTTGAATTTGTTCAATTCTATATATATATATATATATATATATATATATATATATATATATATATATATATATATATATATATATATATATAGTACATTCCAAACTTGTGATGCGTATTCAAGATGACTTCGGACAAATAAACAGTACAATTTTTTTATTGGCTTCAATGATTGGAAGCATGCTGGTGCTCTCATTATAAAGCCCAGAGATTTAGATGCCCTGTTTACTTATGTAAAGTATATACAATAATAAAATTATTGCAACAACTATTTATGTAACCTTTTTTGTCAACCCTCCTGACCATCTACGCGTGACATCATGAGGCTATCTATCGGCAAACCTTCTGCGCACGTGTAGTAAATGGGTCGACAACGATATGTCAAAATTGATTGATTTAGTGTAAAAAACTAGGTTTTAAATAACAATTCGTAAGTAAAATTATAGACACGACATGTGGTGCCATCTATTCGTTTATGATTTAAGAGTTATTAATTTTTTGCAACGCGATTGCAATTTCTAGAATTTTCTTTCCGTGCCACTACTAATTTTCATTAAATCTACCTATAATTTTCAGATTGAAAAGGCTCCTAAGCCTAGTGGGAAACCCGTACATGACTCCAACGCCGGGCCCAGCAGTGGGAAAGTGCGGCTGTGGCCACGTGTGCCCGCAGAAGAAGCCCAAGCCCCCGCAGCCGCAGGACTCCAGGTCCGCGGTCTTCAGGCACCCACCTCCGATAGCGCCTAAGGTTGAAGTTGAGGTATGATTTGTATGAAATGCTTTTATAAAACAGCTTTGAGTTGATCGTGAAATTGGCTTGTTGAATCATTTTTTTTATCCTATACTAATATTATAAAGAGGAAAGATTTGATTCTTTGTTTGCATTGAATAGGCTCCGAAACTACTGAACCGATTTGAAAAATTCTTTCACTGTTGGCAAGCTACACTATCCCCGGTTGATATAGGCTATAAAAAATATTTTTAGATACACGTGCGA
Organism: Dendrolimus houi; assembly: GCA_039645545.1. NCBI lineage: Eukaryota > Metazoa > Arthropoda > Insecta > Lepidoptera > Lasiocampidae > Dendrolimus > Dendrolimus houi. The sequence goes on along the minus strand of CM077136.1, from coordinate 1,232,354 downwards.
AGCCGGGGCGGGCCGCTAGTTTATAATAAATGGAAATGTCATATATAAGTTTTTATTACAATTTTTAAATTTAATTAAAATGTTATATGAAATTAAAAATATTTTTCTTATCCCGAAGTACCCTAGTACCGAAACACGCCGACAATTCCCGAGCATACCCGAGCGCGCGTGTGACGTTACTATGGTAATTTCACATACTAACTCATCGTAGCTACATCAGCTGTGTGCTACGAAGCTACGACGAGTTAGTATAAGAAATCAACCTGGTGACGTCACAGGCACGCTCGGGTATGTTCGGAAATGGTCGGCGAGTTTCGGGTTCAAAAATTTATTTTTAAATTGACATACCAACTTTTTAATTATATTTGCAATTCTAAACCTACCTTGCGTATTAATATATCAAATAGCTGTCGTCGGTAGTCCCACGTACCCCTTGGCGACCTCCCCCGGGACACTGCCCGAGGATATGTGCAAATGCATTCCCAATTCCCAAACCAATGACTCCTTGTACATGACGCATAAGGATGTTATATATATACTCTTATGAAACTCAAAATAGATATAGATTTGCGCCACTGCCGAGGCGATTGGAAAATCAAACACATGAGCGCATATGACTGAATTTAAAAGTAGCTTAAGTAACTCCTTAGAACATCAGCTATCTGCCAGTGAAAGTCGCATCAAAATCAGTCCAGCCGTTCCAGAGATTAGCCGGAACAAACAGACAGACAAAATTTTAAAAATATCGATTACCCGGAAGTATCAAGCTGTCCGGTAGTTTAAATGTGTTCACTTGCCGATTTAATCGAGCATACTATCACTAGACATATGTATTTTATTTACGCGGTCAGCCCCCTACGCCGAAGCCCCTGAACCTGGAGGACGTGCCCCGCTGGCGACGAGGCCGCGCCCGCGTACAGGACAGGCCGGTGGTCGTCCAGAGGCTGCTGCCACTACTGCCCAAACTGCCCCCACCTAGCAGTAAGCTTCTTAATAATAATAAAATTTTATATTCTATTTTGGATGTATTTTTATAAAAGAACGTTTTCTATTTGTTTTTTTATTTAAAAAAATGTAAGATTGTAAAGAAATAGATTGTAAACAAATAAACACCATATGAGCTTGTATGAACTTGTAATAAGGTCTCTTTGGCTATACCATTTGTATCTGGCTGGTTTTGGTATCATTAAAAAGTTTTAATTTTAAAGAAGACAATTCCAAATTCAAATTAGGAACATCGTGATTTTCATTTGTTTTTCTTATTGTTAAAATGAGTGAATCTAATGAAGAAATTCGATATATTTTAAAATTTTACTACAAAAAAGGTAAAAATGCAACAGAAGCCGCGAAAAAAAATTGTGATGTTTATGGACCTAATGCAGTATCTGTGAGACTAGCGCAAATTTGGTTTAAACGTTTTCAATCCGGAAATTTTGATATCAAAGATGCACGTCGCTCTGGTCGCCCTGTTACGGACAAAATTGATGCCATTTTTGAAAAAGTGGAGCATATCGGCATATTAGTAGTTACGATGTAGCTGGAGAACTGGGAATTGACCACAAAACGGTTTTGGCGCATTTGAAAAAAGATGGGTACACAAAAAAGCTCGATATTTGGGTGCCTCATGAGCTCACTGAAATAAACCTAATGAACCGTGTACTCATTTGTGATTCTTTATTACGACGTAATGAAACCGGACCATTTTTGAAGAAGCTGATAACTGGTGATGAAAAGTGGATCACGTACGACAAGAACGTGCGAAAAAGTTCGTGGTCAAAGGCCGGTCAGGCTTCACAGACTGTGGCGAAACCCGGGTTAACTCGCAACAAGGTGATGCTGTGTGTATGGTGGGATTGGAAGGGCATTATTCATTATGAGCTGTTACCGCCAGGCAGGACCATCGATTCTGAACTGTACTGCGAACAACTGATGAGATTAAAGCAAAAAGTTGAGAGAAAGCGGCCGGAATTAATCAACAGAAGGGGTGTGGTTTTTCACCATGATAACGCTAGACCTCACACATCTTTAGCCACTCAGTAAAAATTACGAGAGTTTGGCTGGGAGGTGTTAATGCATCCACCATATAGTCCTGACCTTGCACCTTCAGATTTTCACCTGTTTCGGTCTCTGCAGAATTCCTTAGGCAGTGTCAGGTTAACATCACGAGAGGGCTGCAAAAACCACTTGTCGCAGTTTTTTGATCAGAAGCCCCAAATTTTTTATAGCAATGGGATCACGTCCCTACCTACAAGATGGCAAAAAGTTATCCAACAAAATGGCACCTACATACTTTAGTCAAATGTAAATAAACTTTATAAAAAAACATTTTGAATTTTTATATAAAATACGAAGGAACTTTTCCCCAACCTTATATATATATATATATATATATATATATATATATATATATATATATATATATATATATATATATATGTATATATATGTATATATATGGATATATATATGTATGTATATATATATATATATATTTATTTATTTATTCTTTTTCTCGTTCGCCACCCGAAATTTTGTTGTATATGTCGGGAAAAAATCCCTGAAAGTTACGTTACGTTACGTTAAGGGTATTGTTAACCCAATTGAAATCATATTTTTGTAGAACTGATCCCCGTGAAAATAATGCCGCATCCTCCGGCAACGTTGCCTAGGATATTGCCGAAACCGCCGCCGACGCAATCGTCTGAGTAAGTTTAAAACTATATTATCATTATTGTATGGAACAAAATTAAAAAAAACTTAATATATGACAGGATGTCAATTTTTGGGTGTGAGTGGCCAGCAATGGTATAGTTTACCCTGTTTGGAAGTATTTTTCAATGAGTATGTGGCGAAACAAACCTTTTCGCCCACTGGCTGACAGGCCAGTTTTCAAGAGGGTGATTGACAACTGTTACAAGAGGGATAGAGAAAAAAAAGTCGTCACTGAAATTGGATATTAAAAATCCTTAGAACTGCATATAAAATTACATATATTATGAAAGATCGGATTGTTTAATTGCATCAACAACCTGCCTTTAAGTAGCATCTTGAATTTTTCAAAAATTTCTACTTTATACCTACACGACTGACTGACGACACCAACACAATTTTGATTGGCGACACTAACATGACTTTGACTCACGACACCCAACACGACTTTGACTGACGACACCACCAGAATTTTGATTGGCGACACTAACATGACTTTGACTTACGACACCCACAAGACTTTGACTGACGAGACCACCAGAATTTTGATTGGCGACACAACATGACTTTGACTCACGACATCCACACGACTTTGACTGACGACACCAACAGAATTTTGATTGGCGACACTAACATGACTTTGACTCACGACACCCACACGACTTTGACTGACGACACCACCAGAATTTTGATTGGCGACTCTAACATGACTTTGACTCACGACATCCACACGACTTTGACTGACGACACCAACAGAATTTTGATTGGCGACACTAACATGACTGACTCACGACACCCACACGACTTTGACTGACGAGACCACCAGAATTTTGATTGGCGACACTAACATGACTTTGACTCACGACACTCACACGACTTTGACTGACGAGACCACCAGAATTTTGATTGGCGACACTAACATGACTTTGACTCACGACATCCACACGACTTTGACTGACGACACCAACAGAATTTTGATTGGCGACACTAACATGACTTTGACTCACAACACCCACACGACTTTGACTGACGACACCACCAGAATTCTGATTGGCGACACTAACATGACTGACTCACGACACCCAACACGACTTTGACTGACGACATCCACGCGACTTTGACTGACGACACCAACACGACTTTGACGCACGACACCCACACGACTTTGACTGATGACACCTGCACGACTTTGACTAACGACACCCACACGATTTTGACTGATGACACCTGCACGACTATGACTAATTATAAATAAGATAATAAATTTCTAATTCTATCCATGAGAGAAACACCTAACATAGCTCGCTCATAGTCCGTTGAGCGACTTGGAACTTGTGGACCAATCCTGCTGTCAGTGTCTGAAGACTTTCCTCTTCAGGCATTGCAAGGTGGTCGACGTGAAGACTTGACGAAGATCCCAGAATACTGCTCAGCCCAACCGAATGCCCCCATTGGCTTCCCCCTCGAAGCTATGCTTGCCTACCTGTATTTTCTTGTTACTTATGTATTTGTTAGTTTCCCCTGCTACTACGTGTTGAGTGAGACAAATGGGCAGTTCTTCTTCCACGACGGCGATCGCCGGATACCCATCACCAACATCGCCGAAGAGGCCAACGAAGGCAATGGAGATACCACTCTGGACATCCATACAGGTATTGTAAATAGTCAAGGTAGTTTGGCCGAATTCACACATCGACAACCAATTTTTTCAAAATTTTCATCAAAGTCAATGATAAAGTGGAGACAGGTAAACCGGTGTGACAGACGAAAAACTAATTTCACTGAAACTAAAGGATTGGTGGCACAGAATGAATTTTTAATTGGGCGAAAAACTCAGTCGCGAGTCCGTCTTTGACGAAAATTAAGGTAGCATGATTAGATTTTTTGGAAAATCGATTACCCATATCGGGAATCGAATCGGCTGATTTTGAAAGAATTAACACACCTATATCAATGTACCAAATTGTAGCTTGTAAAGACTACATTTACTATAACTCCATTAATTCATCAAAATTCTGTAACATACTTCTGTATAAAACTTATAAGAAAAAGAACTTGAGATGTAAATAGGAGAAGAAATATAAAGAAAAACAATATTTAGCAAGACGTGTTGTGCCGCTTCTTCTCCTTAACAGCAATAACACGTTACGAAGCGGTGTACATAGAATAGGAAGTAAAATTTAATTTTAACTTATATGTATGTATGAGCTTATTATGTATGAACTTCAAAAAGTGTTCTCCGCTGGAACATATTTTGAATAAAACTTGAATAAAAAATTTTGAATTTATAATATAAATTTTTGTGAACAAATGTCAGTCGGAAAACTAAGTGAAAGGGATAATTTTGAACAATTTTCTGTTTTCCATACATTATTAAACTTCACTTAATTTTATTCAATATGGAAATGGAAACAATGAAAATTATTCTACTTTTAATAATGACTTTGTTACCATCCTATGTATAACTATTACCTGTATTTTTACAAATAAAGATTCATTCATTCATTCATTCATAAGCACCTATAAATTAATATTCGAAACGCACGTTATTTGACCTTACTCAATCAAATCAATGGGTCAACAATATCAGTCAAATTGTTTAACAACTATCGTCGACGCTCCACACCTGTATCTCTGTTAATAAAGATTTATTCATTCAGGACTACATGTATATATAATTGTATAACATTATAAAATTCTAAACATGCCGTGTCTGTACATTGAAGCTATTTAATTAGCTATTTAAAAAAAAAACTAGAACAGACTATATAAACGATGGAGAACACGATGCAATTGTTTTTAGATTTCTTGTCTATTTGTTTTATTTAATAATGTGTTATCTTTTTTATCCTGGGAATCCCGCGGGAATTCCACGTCAAGCGTGGAAGAAGTCGCGGGCATATCCTAGTAAGCAATAGAATTTTGCAATAGCAAGAAATATGTATCTTTGATCCAATGCACAGTCATATTATATGGTAAAACAAAACTATAGTTTTATTACTTTTCAAATAGGAGAAAGCTATATAGAAATTAAGAGTAAAAATTATTACCAATCTACGGTTTTGACGCCGCTCTCTGCTGTTCTCGAGGACTTTGATTATTGATCTTTCAGAACCAGTGAACATAAAGAACGAGAGAGAAGAGAATTCAGAAACAACTTCTACGCAGAACTCCAAGGAGTCGCCGAAGGAGGGGGAATCGAACGTTGATACTCCTGCCAACGAGCAGAAGACAAATCCTGATATAGGAAGTAAGTTTACAAACAAATAATATTAAAGTGTTTGTTTGTTATGTCAAAATAACAGCTTTTTAAGAAATGCATATGAACTTATATACAGTACTAAAACTAAAACAATGTTTAGAAAATTTGTCTGTCTGTCTGTTTGTTCCGGCTTATCACTGAAACGGCTGGACCGATTTTGATGCGACTCTCACTGGCAGATAGCTGATGGTATAGAGAGTAACT